>CM055102.1:9829455-10429455 GCA_029204225.1 Diphasiastrum complanatum
ATATAAAAAGCTTGTTGGAAGCTTAATCTATCTAACTACTACGAGACTAGATATTGCATATGTTGTCAGTATAATTAGTTAGTTTATGGCTAAGCCTAAGCAGATTCATTGGAAAGCTGCTAAGCAAGTACTTAGATATATCAAGGGTACTTTGAGGTTTGGTATTTTCTATGGAAGACAGGATCTTTTGCAACTGCAGGGATATGTAGATGCTAATTGGTCTGGAAATGTCGAAGATCGAAGACCTACTACAGGTTATATCGTTAGTCTTGGTTCAAGTTCTATATCTTGGAGTTCAAAGAAGCAACATACTATTGCATTATCATCTACAAAGGCAGAGTATCGAGCAATCATCTACAGAGGCAGAGTACCGAGCTACTACGAGTGCAACAAGTGAAGCAATATGGTTATGAAGGATTCTATAGGATCGTCATATGGTACAAGATACACCTACAATAATTCAATGTGATAATCATAGTTGTATTGAATTGGTTGGCAAAGAATCCAAAGTAGATTCAAAGTGTTGAAGTGGAGCTTCTTTATTGCCCTACAGAAGAGCAACTTGCAGATTTTTCACCACAGGACTTGGCAAAGAAAAGTTTCGGAAGTTTAGACAGAGTAATAGATAACAAAGTAAACATTAACGGGGAGTGTTAGAAATTAATGTTTATTTGGAACCCCAGTGTTGGTTTGACCATGCCTACGAGCTATTTTAGGGGCCATTTCTATTTGTAGTATATCAAAGTCAAACTCCTAAAATCAAGTTAATTAGTCTTGCATGTAGGAGGGCGCACTAGTTCTAGAATAGAACATGATTTTTCACTTAGAAATTTAATAAGGGTCTTTACCCAAAATAGAAAGCAACTATAGTCAGCTGTTTGCTTTATGCTTTTGGCTTTTGCTACTAGAGAAATTATAGAAAGACGCCTGGAGCCCCACCTCCATTCATTCCATTGTAGAGAGCTATGCTCATTCTTCGATTAATCTAAGTTCTCTTTAATCTCTTATGTTTATCTTGATTGGTGTGTGTGAGTGCTAATATGATTAGCTCACTCCTATCTTTAATTTGAGCATCAAATTCCAACATTTGGAACACCTACAGAACTCATTTCTAATAAGGGTACACATTTCTTGAACAAAAAAATTAAGGCTCTAACCGGCCAGTTGACTATCAAACATCGAAAAAGTACCCCTGCCAACAGGCAAGCATAAAGCACCAAGTAGTGGGAATACTAAGAAAACATATGTTTGATAGTAAACACGACTGGGGTAGAAAGCTATGCTGGGCCCTTTGGGCATACAACGCACTAAGCTGCATTAGAACAGCATTCTGAAACATCAAAACCCAGAAAAGAAAAAAAAATACTCAATTTCTACAGCCATTGGAGTAGAGCATGATAATTACAGCCATTGGAACCAAGCTAAATGTGTTTGAAGCATGATAAAGGTCATAGAATTAGCAATTCCTATTGGGCTAAGGCTGTCCACATGGGGGGTCAAAATCACTCACCTACAAAGGCAATAGAAATTAAAACACCTGAAAGGTAGCAAAGCGAGTGTTTATTACTTAATGATAGATCAGATTGAAAAATTGAATAAGCAACATCAACTGCAGATAGAACAATTGATGCCACAGTTTGATCAAAAGTTGAAGGCAATGCAAAATCCTGCAGCAGCCCGCTGGTCAATCAAAATCAGCACAACAATTTCCATGTAGGAATGATATTTGGTGTCCAATTTGTTCACAAAATCATATGAGGGGATTGTTGGTTAGCAACAAACAAAATATGGTAAGTTAATACTCGTGTTTGGCTGAAAAGCAACATGCAAAGAACTTGTGAACAAACAGGTAAAATAGCTAGATGACACTTGAAGTGCTATTCTTGGTCCAGATTTCACTTTCTTGGTATGGTACTTTGTAACTAGCATAAAGTGATAAACATTCAACAAATAGAATTCTCCTTTTTATCATTGTCTAGATCAGGTGTCGTGTGCTGTTTTCTCACACAACTTAGCTTTGTATGTCTTCGTGATTGCTACCGATTTACCTTGCACTTTCATAAACGACTCAATCCTATTGATAACATGATGAGTTACGGCCGCTACATCTTACATTGTCCAACAATGAACACTTGCACCAATCGTTGTACCAGTTGGCTTTGTTTAATATCAAAACATGCAGGGATTAACTTTTTGCCCCATCTGATACACTTTTCAAAGACCTTGCTCAGTATTCTACAAAGGCCTTGAAAAAAAAATGGAAAAGCACTGGCAAATTTTTCTTGTATTCCTAATCTGGGCGATTGGAATGCAGTGAAACTAGGATTTGAGCACGTCTTCATACAGAGCTATTATGTAATTCTACACCAGGAAAAAAAACGAACAGAGAGAATTCCAAAAGTGTAGTTCAAATGTCACTAACTGGGCCATGGCAGATTATGATTCAAGCAATGTGTGGCCCCTTAAAGAGCATATGCAGGCAAGGGCATGCACCAATCCAGCACTCTGCCTCATACCAAACTTCAAAATAAATAGCATATACCCTTCTTACTGTTTTTTTCCTCTTTTCTTCATTCCCGCATTTTATACAAATCTTAAGGCCTGATTATGCATAAATTAAATTACCTCTCTCCGAGAAAGCTCAGCTTTCCAAGCCGCCTCTCTCTCTGCCACTTCTCGCTCCCTCTCTTCCAGATAGCTTTTCATTTCTCTTTCTTTCATAATGCGGTCTTGAATGTCAACCTCCAATGCCTCTTTCAAGTCCCTTACAAAATTTTCAACGACTGCCTTGATCCGCAGAGACATTTTGCACGCACTACCTTCTTGCTCATGACCCTCCTTCCGGGGTTTGTGAAAAGCTGCAACACAAAAAGCATCAGTAATACTAAAACCTCTAAACTTACTACCAGCTCACATAGAACGCAATCTAACTTAATATGTGTCACCTCCAATCTTACAAGATTAGACAGTGGAGATTGAGTTTAAGGTCTCCTATTATCCACCCTGATATTCTGCCCTAACTTTTTCATTGCAATCTGACTGGTTGTAATTTAGTTGCCCTGAAAATTTAAAGATGGATGAAAT
The DNA here is from genome assembly GCA_029204225.1 of Diphasiastrum complanatum. Taxonomy (NCBI): domain Eukaryota; kingdom Viridiplantae; phylum Streptophyta; class Lycopodiopsida; order Lycopodiales; family Lycopodiaceae; genus Diphasiastrum; species Diphasiastrum complanatum. Next base: position 9,832,540 of record CM055102.1, read on the forward strand.
TTGGAAATATGGAGTCCCCTTGGACGGACTCTGAAAGTATGGAGACCTCTTGGATGTAATATTTTAACCTCTCTCTCCAAATGTGATTTTTTAGGCAGGATTTTCAAGATTCATTATGTCTGATAATGAATGTGAATTTTCCAGCATGTTTTGGAAATTGCGGCTCATTCTCTTGACTGGGCGCTATCACAGCCCTCAACGAGGACTTGCCAACAATTTCCATAATATGCTTCTGAAAGCACGTTATCTAGTTGATAATCTATGAAGTGCACGAATGCGTCACGTGTTGTGAACTCTGGTATTGTGTTGATTGACTTCTGCAAAGTGTATCAGATATTGCAGTAAATGTCAAAACGTTGATAAAGCCCCCTTAGAAACCCTTTAAGCAGCGTTTGCATCCCTTTAAAATAAACACAAGTCAAGAACACTTCCTACCTTATTTTTGCACAGGATCTTTGCCAAGAGATTTCCAGCTGATCGCACGTGATGCAGAATGCGCAGAAGAATCTCTGATTGCACTGGTTACCTCCTTGCTTCTTTAGTTTTGGTGATTGTCAAGAATGGTTCTTCCACCGACTATGGTTTTGCTTGGGAAACTCAAGCTCAAACTTCTCCAATAAAACAAATCCTGGATTGCAAAGGCGACCACAATTTTGCGAATTGTGCCATTAGAGTTGCCTTGCAACTGCCAATCGCTTCAGACGTGATTGATGCTCCTCCTCGCGATGGCTGAGAATGAGAAAACTAGACAGAAGCAGCACGATCCAAGCTATAACCTAAAAGCTCCCATAGCTATGACATCAGTCCCAGAAGAAGAAGAAAGGTGATTGGCAGATGTCGACAAAGAGTAACATGAATTAAAAATATTAAATATTCACAAGCTTTAAATGAATTAAAGAGGACAAACATTTAAAGGTTTCTCATATGCAAGATTGTCGTTTAAGGTACCAATATTTTGCGAAGCCGAAGGGTGATCAGCCAAGTTATTACAAAGTTTCATGTTCTGAGATTTGTACATCTTAAAAGTTCTCTAATCTATTTGCAACTGAATAATCTTCGACAATTTCTAGTATTTCTACATGAAGGACATCAAAAAAAATTACTATGTGTCCTGTCGAAAAGCAGTTTCTTGGGTGGCTTTCGAGCGTACTCTTGCACACGCCTATACATGTAGATATCGATTGGATGTAGTAGGATTGTGTTGTTAAAACTAACAAATTTGCGACGCAATTCTGGTGCAGAGCTGTTGATGTATTGGATTGCTTCGTTTCTCTTGATGATAGGGATTTGCTAACACATGAAACTAATTTCTAGTAATGATATTGGTTTTGTCAAAACATAACTAGATATCAATTTCAACACATTTTCGTTCGAATGGTTCAATCTTATTCTTTTGGCATCAGCTGCATTCAGATTCAATGGTCCTATAGGTTCTGATTTCATCGCATATTTTAAAACATAGTATGACCAACCAATGTTTATGATTCGTTGTAGATTCATGTGTGCTTGCCATAGTAGAAGCACTATTGGATGGTAGGGCACGACATTCCAATCTTCATACCTTGGTTGAAAATATTTCCATCGTTCGATTTTCATGTCCAGCTCAGTGCAAGATAGACATGTTTTAAATGGGAATCCATATTTACAAATCTTTGCAGTTTTGGGGCTAGTTTTTATTGTGCATGCGGATCGACAATGGTGTATCTGTTTTCGCACAACAAGCTCGTCGAGCTGTTTTTGAGTTAGGTCCAACGGAATTTCAATTTTTTTGTTGACCGAGTCATATTTGGCAAGAATAAATGCACTGATTTCATTTCCAATTCTTGTCACATCTTTTATTTTGACCCATAACATGACATGCGCATGTACAGAGCCGCGGTTTTGGACTTCATAGCGTAGCATGTAATGTTTGACATGGCCTAGAATTGATTTTTTGGAAAAGAATGAACGTTTTCATGAACAAGTCCAGTTTCTTAACGAAAAGCATTGAACATTCAATTGGGCAATTTTTCCAATCAAAATTGTTGTTATATTTTCTCACAAGTGCTTCTATTTTTGCAATTTCTGCCATCGCATCTCAGTAGTTTCATCGCTTGTCAATGTTAGAAAGAAATCTGGCAAACCCCAATATGTCACCATTGCTAGCAAATCTTTGAAATTCCATCTATGCCATGATGGTGTTCCAAGGACCTCACGTGGCAAAGTGAATTTCAAAACATTTTCGAAAATTTGTTCTTCATTTGTGTGGGGATGTTTTGTGACAAAATCAATTATGTCCTTTTGCAACACAATAGATGGCACTTTTGTTGTGATCAAAATCGCTTGTCTAATTTCATACATGACAAGCAAATATAGAGGGACATCTGAAAGTGCCACATGTAGAACGCTTGACCGTCCATTTAATTCACATTTTAGATTCATAGTATGCCACGTGGATAGTCTCTTTGAGCAAGGAGCTTAAAATTGGCCATAGGACAAAATTGTAAAGAAGAGGGGGAGAGGGGGGGGATGCTACTTGGAAACCACAATGGACCAACCCACATCCAAGTTGCTCTTGGACTTTTCATGCATCAAAGGAGATGGAGATGCCTCATGTGGTGTCTTACTTGGCAACCACAATGGACCAACCCACACCTGTAGAGATGTGGTGAGCTATATAGTTGAGTGGGAGCTAAGAGAGCTTGGCTACTAGATTTGGTGGCCAATAGCTGCGTATGGCTTTTGTACACTCTTGCCATGATTCTTTAGAGATTTTTTGTGTGCAAATGATCTTACATAAGCTAAAGTTGGATTTCAGGTGAATCATGGTTCACTGAATCCAAGTTGTGAGGTGATTACATGACAAGAGCTCATTGGTTGTTCCTTTCATCTCCTAGTAGTGTTTTTAAACGCCCCTAGCAAAGTAATTATCCATGCTATGGGAAAACCCATGATCAAACAAGAAGATTAAAGTATTTAAAATAATACCGTAGAACGGCAAAAATGAATTAAGCTACCCAATAGCTAAGTAAAACTTAGAATAGTAAGCTAATTACTTAAAACCAACTGAAAAATGAACCAAGCTCCCAATAGCTAAGTAAAATTTAGAATAGTAAGTTAATTACTCAAAACCAACTGCCCGATGTAAATCAGTAACTAAATAGTAAGCTAATTACTCAAAACCAATTGCCCGATGTAAATCACTAACTGAAATAGATCCAGTAATAGGTAATGCAGGAAGCTTTGAAGCATTTGCTCCTGCAAATTGAGCCCGTCGAAGAATTGAAACCGCCTATGAACGTTGTAATGCTATAGAAATACGCTGATGGTAGCAAATAAAAGCTCTTGGCATTGATTTCAACCTGAAAATCCCAAAAGAGCTTGGTGCTAGATACAACTAGCAACTAGTTGGCTCATGTGCTCTTGCATCATAATCTAACTCCTTGAATAGAGGTCATGTTGTCATGAAAGAAGCCAACATCTCCTTGGCATATGATGCTCCTAGTGGCTCACTCTTTGGAATTTCATGATTCCTGGTTTACATAGAACATCAACACTCATGTTGCTTACTGGTTGAGTGTCATACTCGCAAAAGTCATCAATAATCTTCATGTCTATTGGTCGGAGTATCCTAATGCTTCGGTTTTTATGGAGACGAACAAATTGATTAAGATTTAGATGATTGCTAACTATGTACCAAACCACATTCTTAATAATAAACATTGAAGTAATACCATGAAAAATGTAGCACACCATGTGTTGTCTTTTTGTTGAGTCATGGCAAGAAAGAAACTCGCAAAATGCCAAAGCACTTAAGGGACAAATTCTTTGTACTTTATGTTTTCCATGCCCATTTGTAAATATTAAGTGTGGTACAATCATGATTGAGCATTGTGGTAGCTCATGGATCTATTAGTATCATTGTACTTCTCAATTGGATCTAATTGATTTTGAGATTGAGTGGATTTTGAGTGTTATTGGTTTCATAGCTTTCTCTCTCTACCCGAGAGCTTTGATGATTTTCTCTCTCTACCTGAGGAGATCAGCTTGTTTTTACTTAGATTACTTTTGGAACACTTCCCACATGTGTGAATGACACTTGGAAGTGACTAGAACGCATCAGTGTCTGCTGCGACCTGGGCCTAATTGTCCTCTACTGCACATAGAGTGCCCGTTCTGGATGTGGTAGATGGTGGGCGATTTGTGGGTGTGTTCGACCGTGGAGCGTCAGGTGCTGGATCTACACCCCCACCCTCTGGAAAAATCTATTGTGGCACATGGTGCATCTGCTGCTGACGACGATGTGGCATGGGAAGAGCCTGCCACTGAACTAGGCCCTGCTGCTGCGGCTGGACCTGGAGGAGCTAAACTTGGACCGTGTACTGGCCCCAAACCAGCCTTTGCCCGTGATGTGCCTGCTGCTACACCTATGCTAGACCTTGCCACTGATGTGCCTGCACCTACACCTGTACTAGGCCTTGCGACTGATACTGACCCTCGAACAAAGGTATCTACTGGTCTGACTGGCTGGGTGGAGGTACCATCAAGCCTGTACATGTCCATGAGCCTTTGCACATCCTCATCCGGAATCCTGGAGAAGTGATTGATTGCATGTAGTAGTGTGTTTTGCCATAGAATCAAAGATAGATCTTGAATCTCAATCTAGTCTTGATCTTGGTGCATCTACACACCTTAGGAGATCACAAGTACATGTTGTGGACAGTCCACATGTGTGAAATCAACATGGTATCAGAGCCTACCTAAGGTTACCATGCAATTTGATCATTTGAGTGAAAACTATTCATCAATCTTGAGCTAGAAATTGTCAAGATCCATTTTCCTAGCTATCTTTTCCAATTTTGGACCAAAAGAGATCAATAGGGCATTGATTGTGTCTGACCTGGTACTGTATGGATTCAGCTGCTTAAACACGTGTGAGGAACAATTTCAGTTTGGGATTTCTCTTTCATGTTTGATCCAAGAATCTTGCTAGATAGCTTGTTTTGAAGCTATTTTTGTCTAGTTTCTGATGCAATCAATTTCATTCCATTTGGTTGTGCCAATCAAAAGTTATAAGCTTTTGAAGAGTGTTAGGTAGGGCACCTAGACCTGGGTGGACACATTTGGTTTGGTCAAGAGATTGCTTGTTTGATCCAAAATCACAGTTGAATACTTACCAATCTCATCTATATGTGATCTAGGCACTGTTTTGAGATCTTAGCCATCTTGTTTCATGCAATATCATTGTATTTGAGTCAAATTTGGTTTCTTAGTGTATTTCACACGTGCTAAGAGTGTTTGATCCTAACTTTGCCCATACTCTATCATTTAATGTGAAGTAGATCTAGTTTTGGAGAGATTGAGATAGCTAGTGAGAATCATCTCACAGTTTGTTGCAAGATCTTGCATAGGAGATGGTAGCACACCGTTATTGGATCCTATAGTGAGAGAGAAGCAACATTTTTTTGTTCATCACTTTTATTTATCTCCACTTTACATGACTTCAATGAGTTCATACTTGTTGCAACCAAGTGAGAGATTGTCTACTTCCAATTATTCAATATGGAAGTTGAGGATGGAGTCCATCTTGATACTCCAAGATGTGATGGAAATTGTACTTGGGATTGAGGAGGAGTCTCAAGTACTTCAAGAAGTACAAAAATACAAGAAGAGAGCTAGGATGGCTCTCCACTACATTAAGATGAATGTCTCTAATGAGATATTGAGGGAGATTGGTGATTGTTCTACATCCAAGGAAGCTTGAGATTGTCTCAAGTCCATCTATGAGGCTAAGAACACCTCTAGGATCCTCACTCTTAGAAATCAAATCTTCCAAAGTAGTCAAAAGAGTGATGAGAGTGCATCTAATTATGTTTTGAGAGTCAAGGATATTCATAGGGAGCTTGCATGTATTGGTGACTCAATCAATCAAAGTGAGCTAGTCCAAGTCATTCTCAATGGCTTGAGAGATGAATATGACAACCTTGTCTGATCTTATGCCATTAAGGAGGAGCTACCAAGTTTGGAGGCCCTTCAAAATGTGCTTATTTCTGAAGAATCAAGACAAGAGTACAAACTCTTGAGGATGGACAAGCTATCACTCAATCATGATGATGGCAAAGTTCTATTTGCCAAGCACAAAGACAGGAGTAAGAAGCAACACCATCACTTCTCTAATGACAAAGCTAAAGACCAAGATGGAGAGGAAGAGGATACCTCTCATGCTTCTAATTCAAATCTCAAGAAGAAGAAGATCAAGTGCTTTTATTGTGGCAAGAAAGGCCATTATGCCATCAATTGCTTCAAGAAGAAAAATCAACTCAATCAAGCCAACATCACCAATGAGAAAGAAGACTATATTGCAAGTGATGGAGAGGGCTCTTATGGCATCGAGCTTCTCCTCTTCCACCTTCAACAAGGATGACTCATGGTATATTGATAGTGGAGCATCTTTACATATGTGTGGCCCCAAGCACTCTTTTTCATCTATTATGCCTTATGATGGAGTTAAGAAGACCATATACATTGCAAGTAAGCATGAGTGCAATATTGAAGGAGTAGGGATTATTCCCTTGAAGCTTGCATCTTCCAAAGATCTCTTTCTCAACAATGTTCTTTTTGTCCCAAAGCTTACAAGGAACATCTTAAGTGTTGGCCAACTTCTTGATAGTGGCATTTGAAGGCATCTACAAATTGGATCCAAGTGAGAGTGCAAACTCTCTTGATGTTTCTTATATGTCCAATATTTCAAAGGAGGAAGATCACACAAGATGCACATATCTTCTCTCTTCAAGTATTATGGTGTATGATTATTCCTTATTACTCAAAGCATATGTTGAGAAGCAATTCTCATCGAAGATCAAAGCTTTGAGGAGTATTGGAGCTCTTGAAGGAATAGCACCATATGAAGTTTTATTCAAGATGAAGCCTAAGGTTGATCACCTTAGTGAACTTGGTAGTGCTTGCTTTGCACATATTACCTTGGAAACAAGGAGGAAGGATGATCCAAGCTCATGGATCATGATTGGATACTCATCCATCAAGGAGGCCTTTAGTGTCTTTACACTCTCTATTTCAAAAGTAATTGTGAATAGAGATGTCATATTGCATGAAGATTCAATCTTGGAAGTGGCCGAGATCAAGGCTTCTCAAGAAGCATCACAAGTTATCTCTTTTGAAAGTATTCAAGTTATGATGGGGCCGAGGTGTGAGGAGGAGTCTCTTCTTCATATGATTTCAAGAAGATCTTCAAGATGCATGGCCGAGTCTTTATGGCTCACCTTACATGGAAAAGAGGGGCATCTTTCATGTTGTATCTACTACAACACATTCATATATGCTTCTCTTCTTTGGCTTGATATGCTATCTTGCTTCATTGAATTTTTTGGATCTCAAAGTTCAAGAAAAGCTATACTAGTTTTGTATGATGCTTATGGTATGGACATGTTTCTTGTCATTATTGACTTAGATATGTTTCCAATACTTTTTGAAAACAGGATATTGTATTGTCAAAAGTATGCTCTTGGTTCTAGTAAGAACAAGATTGAGCTTGTTACTCACTTTTTTAAAAATCATGTTTTCACATGTTTTGAGGCAAATTGTAAACTCCTCTTGAGATTAAGTGAAGCATCCAAAGTGGACACTTACATCTTGAGAGAGTAACTAGCTTAAAAAAGATCAAGATAGTCTTTGATATCAAGATTAGATCCATCATGGATATAGTTCATTGTATGTGGACTAGTCAAGCTAGAAAGCATAATCTTGATGATCATCATTGTTTCACATCTTATGATCTTGATCTCCATGATCCTTATGAGGCTTGGAAGCCTCGAATTTCTCTATTTATGGTGCATCCATCATGAAAGTGAACTTTCAAAGCAAAGATCATCTTCAAGCATGGAGGAAGCTCATGATCATAGTGGCATATTGGTGGAGCACTCTTCAAAGGCATTGGCAAGAGATCTCTACCAAAGAGATCTTATCATGGATATGGTGAGGGTGCTGCTATGATGGATCCCTTGGCTGATCTTCACTTCTTATGCATACCAAAGGATCCACTCAAAAAGATTTACAAACTTCTCAAGTGATCTAGTACCTTTCCAAGCTATTTTTTGAGGAGGAGTGTGAGAAATTGGCAAAAATCTAGCTTGGTATTTTTATGAAAGAAGTTTGTAAGTGAATCTCACATGTGTGGAGGATGTTCCCACGTGTGGAGAATTGTGAATTAAATTAAAAATGTTAGATATAGGGGTCTTATGTTTTTTGTATCAAGCATCTAGGTGTAGGATGTTGATAGGGTCAAATTTGGCATAGATGACAAATTATCCATTTCCAATTGTAATGCCACTATTGAGTCAAAATAGAGTAGAAGGCCAAACTCGAGCCAATTAGAGTGTAGACAAGTGTAATGCTTTTGTTTGATGAAGTCTAAGAGGTCCAGTAGGATTTAGAGGTTGGAGATATGCTTGAAAATGGTCCAATAGAATTTAGAGGTGAATGGATCAATGGTCCAATAGGATTAAGAGGTGGCAAAAGTGTGGTCCAATCATGATTGAGCATTGTGGTAGCTCATGGATCTATTAGTATCATTGTACTTCTCAATTGGATCTCATTGATTTTGAGATTGAGTGGATTTTGAGTGTTATTGGTTTCCTAGCTTTCTCTCTCTACCCGAGAGTTATTGATGATTCTCTCTCTACTCAAGGAGAGCAGCTTGTTTTTACTTAGATTACTTAACACTTCCCACATGTGTGAGTGAGAGTTGGAAGTGATTGATTGCATGTAGTAGTATGTTTTTGCCATAGAATCAAAGATAGATCTTGAATCTCAATCTAGTCTTGATCTTGGTGCATCTACACACCTTAGGAGATCACAAGTACATGTTGTGGACAGTCCACACGTGTAAAATCAACACACCACCCTATGAAGTAAGATACGCCACTTTGAAAATGCATCTGAGAAAGAAATTCTTCTCACTCATAATGTTAGAAGATGATTCTATTTAGAATCACGTCAATCAATTCAAAACTCTGCTTAAGCTATATGACAACAATAGGTTCAGTCATTGAAGATTTTGGCTATTTTCATGACCTTATTGTCTAGCCTTCCATCCTCATATGAAAATTGGACGATGGTCACTTTGACCCTCTCAGAGCTTTCCTTGTCTAGAGTCATAACCATGCTATTGCAGGAGGAAATTCAAAGGAAAGGTGCATCCTCACCCTCCATCGAAGACTCACAAGCTCTTTACTCCAAGAGAGGCTCGAAAAAGCAACTGAAGTAGAAGGAGATCAAATAAATATCAAGTAGTCATAGAAGCCAAGCTCAAATCAGAATCAGCAATTTGCTCAAAACAAGAAAAGCATGTTTTGCAAATATTGCAAAAGGACGAATCACGAGATCCAAGACTACCAAATCCTCAAGCTCAAACACAACAAGAACAAACAACTGGACTAGCAAGCCAATGTAGTTGAATTAGAACAGAACCTTGAAGATGATGAGCAGAATGCATTCACAATGAACTAACACTATGTCGATCAACATGAGGAATGGTTTCTCGATTCTAGAGTGACACATTACATGACAAGCCATCAAGAATAGTTCCACGACTATTCGACTTATAGTACAAAGGAATTTGTTCACCTTGGAGAGTACAGCTCTCATATGATCAAAGGTGAAGGTACTGTCAAATTGAAGTTTTAGAATGGATGGTCCAAAATCATTCCAAAAGTATTGTATATAACAGATCTGGCAACCAATATGTTGTATATCAACATAATCACCAACTTAGAACATGAGGTAGAGTTTGGATGGCAATGAGGATTGTCCCCTGCGTACAGCTGAAGCTAAGAACTTGAAAAAAGAGAATCACCCCTTTCTAGAGTGTCTAAATGGATAAAGTTTATGTATGGCACCATTACTCCCTTCCCCATCTCAACTAGTTTAGATATAATGCATGGCTCACACATCTTGCCATGGTGATCCTCCGAGCCATAGGGTTGAGATCCCCCCCCCCCCCCCCCCCCCCCAACCCACCCAAAATCCCACCTAGATCAAATAGGCATTTGTGACCTAGGACAAAAATACTTCTTCTTCAATCCTGATTTTTTACAATGGGTTCATGAATATATTGATCATCGAATAGATAATATCAAAGGTTGTGGTCATTCCTAAGAAAGTAATGATCCTTGAAGGATGTAGTGCACATTGAGGCATTCAACACATATTTGGATCCATTGGCTTCTCTCCCTTCACTAATGACGACATGTTAATTTTCACCATCATTGACTCTGGCTTATAAATGACATCCACACTCATCAAAATCTGTTTCATGTACATAATTTTTTATATTTTTGTGACATTTTTGCTTGCCCCCCTCTTCGCATCCTTTCTGCAATTTGTTTTTTACTTTTCTTCAATCTTGATTGCATCTCCATAAAGGATATGGTCTCACATAAATACAAACCCCTTGCATTGCTTTTTGTACAACCACCTACATTTTCATCTACATCTCCAACTGCAACTCCTCATGCATCCATCCAAATCTACACTGCTCTCTTGGACGGCCTAAAACTGGCCACACCCACCCAAATTGAGCATTTAAAACATCTGGAACCTCTTGTTGCTTTCCTCCCCCTCCAAGTCCAAGATGTATTAGCACCTCTGCAAGCATCAATCCGAGCCCCACATCTCTTCTTCCTGTCAGAAATCAGTGGGAATGTGCGGAAGCTGATGAACGAGCTTGGTGTAGGATCGGAAGCGCCATAGTTAGCAGCAAAACGTTCAAAATGAATGATTCAGACAAATGCACAATGAAACAATATAGTAGTGGGACTGAAAATTTGCACTCTGATTAATATCAAACAGTGAGTACAATGCTTGAAGTGATAACTTCAGCTTACAGTCGTTGAGCGTGATAACTCTGGTTACAAAAACGCGAATAATCAAAAGAAGTTTTTTGATGAAGACTCTATTGATATCCTACAAAATATCTACAATGACCTTTTGTTGCAGTTATTACAACCGTCTCATTACATTTAATGCATGTACAAAGTGGGCAGACTGTCAACGCGAAGCCGTTGGGTCGGATTTTAGATCTGATTTTAGACTGACAATATCGAAATTTACAAGTATCGAAAAATATATAATTTTTTGAGTCAATCCAGTATCAAAAAATTCTAGAAGATTCGATCCTGAATTTTTGATCCTCTGCTCAGATATTTGAGCCTTTTGTTTCTGGATTTTTCAAGATGCTCAAAATTGAATGGATTTGAGGCTGAGCATCGAATTCCAACACTCCTCCTTAATGTGGATCTTGAAAACTTTTGATTTTCAAATTCAACGTGTCGTTGAATCTGAGATGGTGCTCCTTTGACAGAGCCTTTGTAAAGTAATCTGCTGCCATTGATTTTGTCCTGCAGTAGACTAAGGGCACCTCCTTGCTTTGTACTTTTTCTCTCAAATAGTGGTATCTGATTTCAATATGCTTGCATTGAGAATGAAATCTCGTATTGAGAGAGAGAGAGAGAGAGAGCTATGGTGCTTTGGTTGTCACAAAAGATGGTCGTTGGATGTGACTGTGCAAGGTCAATTTCTGCTAACATGTGCCTCAACTAAATTGCCTCCTTTGTAGCATTCGTGGCAGCAATGTACTCTAATTCAGTTAATGATAATACTACTGAGGTCTACTTTCGGTTGTTCCATGAGATTGGGCCTTGATTGTATAAAAATACAAATCTAGAAGTAGACCTTCTAGTTTCGATATCTCCTGCCCAATCTGCATCTGGTATATCCTTCAAGTATGTTGGTAGGTTGGCTGCCTCCATAACAGATGCTAAGATGTTTGGTTGCTTGGATGTACTTCATGACTTTTGTGAGTGCTTTGCAATGGGTTAGACCTGGATTTGATAGGAACTGGATGAGTGAATTGATGAAATATGCAATGTCGGGTCGAGTGCAGATCATTGCATACATCAGTGAGTCGATGATGGAGTGAAACGAATATTGCTTCATCTCCTTCTTTTCTGCCTCAGTTTGAGGAGATTGTTCCTCTGATAGCTTCAATCCAAGATCGACTGAAAAGATACTCGGTTTGCAGTTGGTCATTCCATACTTTTCCAGCACGTTTGTGAGATATCTCTGCTGGCTGATGAAAATCAGTCGGCTGGGTCAAATTTAGAAAATTTTGATTCTGAGACATTAGTGGATTGGACCCATATCAGTCATTTTGTACTCCTTGGCCAACATGCATTTCGTTTCCTTCATCAGATTCAAATCGTTACTGAATAATAGTGTATCATGAATGCATTTATTTTTTGGGACCATGCTTTGGGTGACTATTTCAGCCCATAGAGTGCCTTGTAAATTTTGCACAAAAGGTGTTGCTTACCCCTCAGCTCGTATCCTTCTGGTCGTGACATAAAGATTTCATCTTCAATGGTCCTATTGAGGAAAGCGGTCTGGACATCCATTTGATGGACTTCAAGATTTGTTGCAGTTGCAAAGGAGAGAAGCAAACTGATCGAAGCATGTTTGACGACTGGGCTGAAGGTCTCGGAATAATCCAAATGGTAGGACAGTTGCTTTTGAAACTTGCTTAGAACGAATATTCTACTTATGATACATATATATATATATATATATATATACTAGTATGTAAACCCGTCGTTGACGAGCGACCAATGGTTTGGGTGGCGGCCAATGGCCAAGATGTGCGGACGATGTTCACAGCGTCATATGGTTTGGCTTACGACCGATGGTTTGGATGCCACTCTTTCAAGACTTTACAGTGTATTATAGCATTGACTTTAATCTTACAGGTTACTTGGCATAATATGATTGATAAAGTATTCCATGAAGACCACATTTGTTAATTTTGGAAGGAACAGATGCCATTCACCTAATGAAAGCAGATTTCTTGAGTGGAATTATGAATTACCTCACAAAATTTCTTAGATAAGGTGTAATCAAAGGGGCCACAATTAACTTTGTAGGAAACAAACATCACCTACTTTGGATGTTAATTTAGGCTCTTAGTTATTTGGCACAGTTGTTAATTTTGAGATTAAAAAACCATCTGTTGAACCTGATTCAAAAGCACCTGAAAAATCATAGATGTTCTTTTATAGATCAATATTAACAATGATAAAAGCACATATGGCACTAATAATTTCACGTTTGTTTCAGATCAATAAAACAGTGTAGGTTTATGCAGTTCAAAAAGTAGTATAAATTTGCTTCTTATTATAAACATCCACGATAGCAAGCATTTTAAAAAAAAGAATAAATACAAATGTACTGAAGCGCACTTGTGTAATTTCTAATGCGAAGTGCTTTGAGTGTCTTGAAAAGGCCTAGCCCATATCCATAGAATTTTCCTGTGGCAGAGGAGCTCCTCCTATACCCTGCCTCACTCTATAAGCTCACATCGACATAGTTGCTTAGGGGTTTTAAAAACGCGTTTCTGATTTGGGGGAGCGTTTCTCAAAAACGTTATTTTTTTTTTTTTTTGTGGGCAATATGGGTATCAGATCCATAGAACCACGGTTCTCAGATCACCATAGCACAGTTTATGAACCATGGTAAGATTTCCGTAGTTAATTATTTATTTATTTATTTATTTATTTTTATTTTTTTCCCAATTTCCCCCCAAAGCCCTCCCAAGGCATTTTTGGTCCTCATTTCATAAATTTCACAGATTTCACACAAATATCACATAGATTTCACAAATGGTCCTCTGATTTCATAAATGATTTCACAGATTGAACCAGATTTCAAAGATTTTTGGATCTGATTTCACAAATGGTCCTCTGATTTCACAGATTGAACCAAAATTCATAGATTTTACACAGATTTCACAAATGGTCCTCTGATTTCACAAATGACCACAGATTTCAAAGATTTCGCAGATGTCAGAGATTTTTTTTGGCATTTTTTTGGGCTATTTTGAGGGTGGGAAACAAAAATAAAATTAATTAATTAATTAATTAATTAACTGTACAGTTCACCACGGTTCCAGGCAAAACAAATTATGAACCGTACGGTTCACTGCACGTTTCTCAAAACTGTGAACCGTGGCCGGTTCATTAATTCTATGATCAGATCAAAGCTCTAATTAAGGGCAGTAAGAAACATTTTTGCCTGTGCAACTATGGCTCCCTAGTGATTGCGTCATATCATAAGAAACTAATAAAAATGATTCACTGATAACTATGGAGAGACTGCATCCAAATAGATGCAAGATTCTAGCATGTGAATAGTCGATGGGATGGGTCAACTCAACAACCCCATCAGATAATACTCCAAAGCTTGAGATGCATACCTACACAGGACTCTGGTTACCTGTAAAGATGTTGCACATCCGTGACCACAAATCAGCATATTGTGTGAGCTTGGACATAGAGCCAATGCTTATTTGGCAAGGTATCAATAATGAAACAGAGAACAGAGCACAACTGCCCTCCTTAAAATAACATTTACTCAAATACATGCAATCATGTATGTGAACCATTTCCAGACAGACAATCATTTCCAGACAGTCAAGACACTTACTTTCTTGGGATCAAGAAATTGACATTGTAAACTTTCAATTGAAAAGTGCTGAGAAATATCAGCAAATAAACATCAACATGGGTAATATGGGCCTGCTCAGTGCATCTCATGATGCGCTTACAACATAGTACATGATGGTAGGTATAGATTTTAGTAACAGCAGCATTGATGTGATCAGCAGTCTCACAAGTGTATTCATTGCAAGATTACACGCCTAATTACTATCATCATTGTTGTAAGACTTTTTGAGTGGCTGCTGTACCAACTCTAGACACTCCCCATGTCGGAAACACTGTACAGTGTGGTCATTCGTCATTCCAGTAACTTGCATAAATGAGTACATGATGGTAGGTCCAACAAACCGAAAACCCCTTCTTATAAGATCTCTGCTCATCAGTTCCGATTTAGGTGTTTTTACCGGAACTTGTGCTGAAGAACGATACTTCGTACATATTGGTTTATGATTTACAAAATTCCAGAAATACTGATCCAATGAGCCACTTCCCCGGCAAACCTTAGAGCACCAAAGGCAAGACATCAACACAGAAAAGTTAGACGCACAACATTCTAGCCATCAAAAAGATGCATGAAACTTGAGGGACTATTTAAGCGTGCGGTTCAGATGCTTCGCATAGCATGAGAAGAGATTTCATGTTACGCATTCAAAGAGGGGAAACTCGCACCTCCAGACACCGCTTGGCATTGTTCACAATGTCAAGTATCTTCGATTCATGCTGCACTATGCCTTGTTCCCTTAAAGAAGTAATCTTTTTCTCATCAAAGCATGCCACAGCCATAGGATCAAATCCAGAAAATGCAGCTCTGCAGCAATATTATTAAGAGCATCAGCCATATTCCTTATCTACAAGGTTCTATGTAGCATGCACTTCTTTTTTACAGGATTAAATTTATCATGCCCATTCGTTTATAGAAGATAGAAAGCAGAATGTTGTAAGGGGTTAATAACCTGAACTCCTGGCGCTTTTTCAAGATTGTTGGCCAGCTCAATTCTGCCAGTACTCCTGATAGTATCAGCAACTCAAAAAGTAACCTGTAAAGGTCCTCTAGTTAACGCAGACAGAAAGCCCAAATCTTACAGTCAATCAAACAAAATACAATTCTTATAACCTGGACAATGACGCACCCTACACTCTAATAGAACTTAGGCCATCCTTTCCCGTCAAGTACAGCACATTATTGAGGCAAAGGTAAAACCAAGGACTCGACACTTACTTGTCATCATGAACAGGAACCCCCCACTCATTATCATGATGTGCCACATATGTTGGATCTGCACAAGAAGGATGACTTTAATATTTAACCATTCTAAATGCTTGGATAAAGCACATGATGAACCATTTAACACAAGCTATTAGGTCTTTCAAGTACAAAACAAGGAACTCACAGTCAATACTCACCAACTCATAAGAGCTAAGGTCTAACATGAAGGAATACATTTATATGATTCTGTTGTGCATGTATCACCGCAGTACATTGATTCTGAAGTTTAAAGACAAGTTTGAAAGCATAGTTTCAGATATGGGACCAGAAAAATATCCATAAGACTTTCCAGTGCACTTTTAATTATCCCAAGGGGTGCAAAAACATCTATACGAAACTTTTCTGTAGCATCCAAACGATGATGCTCTCCCAAACCTAGTAAAACAAATGGGAAGGCTCAAACCGAGAGACTAGCATCGTATGCGTCAAAATCAAAATAGAAATGAACATAAACAAAATTAGGGGCCAAAGGCTAAGTGTTTTGCTACAGCTTCTCAAAAAGTTTCAATACCGGAATTGGGTGAAAATTTAGACTACAATATGTACAATATGAACAGAATTCTGCATGGTTCTCATTCACAGCAAGAAAGAGGGTGAGAATAAAGCAAATTAGAAACTTCCAATGAGTGGCCTGCACTGGAACCCTTTTTGTCACACACAAAGGAGTTTAAAAACCCAGAATTTAAGAATTTAAGATGTCCAATTGCATAAAATAAATAGAGAAAGAATCAAAATTCTGGAATCTTTCATTGACAATCATCCAAAATCTTAAAAATTCCATTCACAAGTATACAAAATTTCAGAATTGTGTGTGTGTGTGTGTCAGAGAGAGAGAGAGAGAGAGAGAGAGAGAGAGAATCAAAATTTGGGGAATTTCATTGACAATTATCCCAAATCTTAAAAATTACATTCAGAAGCATCCAAAAATTCAGAATTGAGAGAGAGAGAGAGAGAGACACACACACACACACACACACTCGTGCATGTGTGACTGGATTGAAATGTGGAATAGGTAGATAACTAATGTCAAACAGCTCAGAATAGAGGGCTACCACCTTATCTAGATTCTATACTATAAATCAAAGTAGAATACCCTGATCATATAATGAGATTGATGGATCTCCAGCCTCACATAGTCCCTAACTTCATGACTATGCCCAATTAATAAAATTTTCAGTTGCAGTATGTCCTAATAATTATTACTTCACGCCCAATTTTGAGAGGTAGATTTTAGGTTGCCCAACAGTTTGGATTGAGATAAATAACAGTTGCCAATTAAGAAAGCATAATCTGAATATGAACTGCTAGTTGCAACTCCTACAGAAAACATAAAGGTTGGTGTTTCTTTGTTAAGAATTTCATAAGTGTTCTCATAATTGAACCTTGTCAGCAGGAAGAAAGAATCACTAGATACAGAGCAAATTCCAAGAGCTCCATGTTAAGGGACGAATTTCATGGTGCAAAATGTGAACATCGTACTCTTCCCAACGGTATGCCTTAATGGCAAACTTCTGAAGGGTAAATCTGTAACAGATTGATCCAATGCTACACATAAAGAAGAGCCTCTTAGCTCATTTTCGAAAGTTTTGAATTGAGCACATCATGAGCCCTAAGTTCCCTATCAATTACCATCGGCTTAAACTTTTAGGTGCTGCAAGAGATTTGAAAAATTTTAGAGTTCAAAAAGGCAACCAAATCCCACAACTACATCCATTAGTCAGCTCACCTATCTAATTGATTGTATCATAAAATATGATTCATTTCAGATCTGCAGCATTCTCTGGAATGCTCAAACCGTTTGCAATACTGCTGAATCGTTTACTTCTTATCTATAGCTCTCATCCAAAGTAGATGACTCAATACTACAAATCTTCTGAAAGTCTGAAAAATTCCCTTGTAAAAGTTAAACGCCATCTACCAAAGTCGGGAAAACGCATCCAAATTGCAAAGAATCAAATCTCAGAACATGTACAATAATAAGGCTTTGCGCAAATATGAAACTAATCTTTCCTCAGAACAAGGAGATGCATTTTCAGGAAAAGTTCCTAAGCTGCGGAATTTCATGTAGGTAGATGTAAAACTGGATAAAGGATCTACTGCTTCTGGACCTATTTGAGAAGCTGAAATCCTCTGATGCAACAACTAAATCAGTTAGATTTCACTCCACTCAAGAAAATGAACTGCACTTTGCGTTGTCGAGGGATGAAGCTCAATGAATACGCCATAAAAAACAAGGAACGATTGGCCACCAAAAAAGACAAGCCATCGACGATTGTATCTCTATTCCATCATCATGCGCTGCAGTCTAGAGGAAATGCCAGCCAAAGGCAGATATGAAGATTTGATTCTTACCACTCTGTGATGTGATCCATCCACATCTTTTTTTGGTAGGAACACAAAGCGTCGAGGATGCGATCCCTTCCGGAACAACTTTGCCAGCTTTAGATGCTCCGGGCGTGGGAGTACTAGTTTTGCTCCGTCTTCTTGCAAGTACAGTGGCTGGCAGCGCATTTACCTTGGTTTCGGCAGTGGACGCGAGACTAAGCCCGTCCAGAAGCTCCTGCTCGGTAAGGCTTCCCGCACTACTGCAGCTAGCATGGGCTTCTAGGCCACCACTGGCATCCTCGAGGAGACTAGAGCACAGAGACCCAACTATGTCCTTTTCTATGGATTTTCCAGAAGTCTGGGAGCGTTGCTTGCTATCTATCCCGTCAGAGCTTTCCAGCCCGTTGAAGGTGTTATTAGACACTGCCTGCGTTGAATCTTTTCGGACTCTATTCACGGCATTGGAATCCTTGCTCTGAGATTTCTTTAAATCCGGAGGACACTTCAAAAAGAGCCTAGAAGGAATTTTCTGATTCACCTTGGGCTGTGTTCGTTGGAGTACAGGTCGCCTTGCATCAGCCTCACCATCTGCGAATGCAGCTGCTTTCTTGTTCCACTGCTGTTGCTGCCTAAGCTTCAACTCCCCAGACATGGACTCTCAATGTTTATACAGGCCAGCAATATGTAAGAGCTCACTTCAGAATTTGTTTCTTCCCAAGCTACAACCCCGAGCTGTCTGGAACTTTCTGTCTCAGGTGTCAAAACAATGGGAGTCGTGAGATAAGTTGCTCAAAATGTCATTACCCTTCTTTCCTGAGGTGGAAAGGATAAATGCGCTTGCCATTTCCATATAATACACCTCCTCTGTCTCCACGTAACACAAGGTGTTCAAGATACCATTAGCAGATACAGGATCTGAAACCAAAAGTCTACATTCATGAATCAGGACAAGCTTTTAATAAGCAGATAAAAAACTTTTCCAGCAACGCATATACTCCTCTGCCCTCCGCGACAGTCCTCGCAACATGTTCCACTATCATTCTAAACCAGAACAGGACGCTCCATCAGCAACAGTGCGACGCAAGATTTGAAATATTATGCTGACGCAGGAGGTTCGAAGGCGTGATCACTGATTGCAACGTCCGCAAGAACTGGTCACAACAAACGGCGATGAGAAAAGAACAGGTGAATAAAGAAACCAGAAGCAAAGCAGACAGTGCACCATCCAGGCAAAGGGTTTATACTTTACACTGCTTGTTCTGGTAAAAGCAAAGGCTAGGAACGGCGATTTAAGGAAAGAAGCGGCATGGCATTTATGGATCGTGCAGAAGATCAAAGGAAGCTGGCCACTGCTACTTCTTCTTCTTCTGCTGCTGCTGCAAGAAAGCTCGACGAGGAAGACGAGGAAAGGAAGAGAGATGGAGGGAAAAGCAAAAGGAAGAAGAAAAATGGAAGCGAGAGAGAGCTTGTTCTGGAAGACAGAGAGAACAGAAGAAAAATTTAAGGGCATTAATTTCCCAAAAACAAAGCATTAAAGGCAGAAAGTAAAAGTCCTTGTCAAGGTCCAAGGACCCCACCCAGCACTGTGACCCCGCGGGACCCCAGACCCCTGGCCCTTAGGGCCCAAGGGGGGTTCCATGGCACGGCCCCACCACTTGGATCTCTGCCACGTGGTACGATGCCATCTAGACGTGGCAGGATCTGAGCGCTGTTGACCAGATCTAACGGTGGAGGAGTTCTTGTCAGTAAGGGCAAGGACCTAACCTGACAGCCGCCACTAAAGACCACCCATAAGCCATTCCCTTTTGTTTTTGCACATAGAAATTCATGCATATTTATTGAGCCACCTAAGAAAAGTAAGTACCATGCAGTCACCGAGAGCCTAGAGAAAGCTGACGACGCGATAAGTACCGCAAATTTGTTGGGAGGGAGCTTGCTACCGAGCATGATACGTACTAGGTATTCGTCGGGAGGAAGCCTACTTGAGGCCAGTAGTAGGCTTGAGCTGTCGGAGTCGGCGAGGCTGCTACAAGCGGTAGCACGATAAGTACTCTGTATTCGTCGGGAGGATGCCTGCTACTGGCATGCAGCAGACCCGAGCTGCAAGCGTGGCAAGGTTGCTACAAGCGGTAGCACGGGTAAGTACTATGTATTCATTGCGACGAAGCTTGCGAGGTTGCCACAAGTCGTAGCATGATAAGAATTATGTATTCGCCAGAAGGAAGCTTGTTGCAGGCATGTAGCAGGCTCTCGCGGCAAGCCTGCTACAAGTGGTAGTAGGCTCCCTTCCCCACCAATATGGGACATAATGAGAGCGTGCCACTTTAGCAATTTTTTGCCAATGTCAATTGTGAATTTAAATTGCCAAATTTATGCTCTAAATCACATCTAAATTTGTCACAAAATAAGTTTTTTTTTTAAGACCTACGCACTTGATAGAATTGTTGTAAAATTATGACAAGGTTGTTTGTTAGGTCAAGTCATAAGTGAACAAATATTAAATTTAATGTACATTTTCATAAAAATCAACAAAATATTTTTGAACGAGCTAATTTTGCAATTTATGGAAATCAACTAATTAGAACTAAAAAGGATTTGGAATTTTTGTTGCAGATTTCCATCGGAAAGCAATGCAAGCTAAAGGTTAAGAAAAGGCAACGACCAGCCATGTTTAGAAAGTGTAGACAAACAATAGGGTATCCAAAAAAAAGTGCACGAACATTTAGCAAGAGTAAAAGATTGCAAAGCATTTTAGTGTACGGTTAAAAAAACGCTAATGGCTCATATGATTTTGTTTTTATAGCGTGTAAAGTGCTTCTCCAACTTTTTTTTTTATGAGCCTTCCAAAGGCCAGATATGCTTTTGAAGATTTTTATGGACATTAACATTTAGAAAATGACCCAATGTCACTCTCAAAATTGATAATATACTTTATATTTAAGGTCATGTTTCTTGAGTTGATAACACAATCATGTTATCCATCAAAAGCGGCAACCTTGAGTGTGCATCTTGTAAATTTATGACAGCTCGTTTTCTTTGCATGATTGAACGAATTTAAACTGATGATTTCCTATAATTTTGGTGTCTTTGTGCTCATTGCAAAAGTTATTAAAAAAATCGACTTCTTGATACATTCAAATTTCATGTTTCTTATGAATATCCAATACATACGCTTTCCTGTTTCTTCCCAAGCATGATTGAACGTACGTTTGAACCGAACGTGAAGGCCACTAAAAAATTATAATTTCAAGAGCAAAGGATGTTGACAAAGCATTTACGTAATTGTTTAAAAAAGTTTATGGTGTAGTGTCGCCCTCCAACTTCTTATGTGCCATAACGTGTTGTAGAAGATTTATAAGATCGTTGCTTTCAAAAATGAAAATGTGATTCGCATTTGTTTTTTCTTTATCACGAAAGAAAAAAATCACATACTTCATTGATAGTGACAACCACGAGTTTGCAACATGAAAACTCACTTTAGTAGCATGGCTCAACACAGTCCACTGATGCAAAAGTGTTGTGACCATACTTTATATTTTAAATTGGGGAATGGTTTTCTTAATGACCAAGTCTCAAAACTATTTGAACTCCCATAAAACTCTCTAGGAAAGTAGACTTGTTACTTACAGGATGAGCAAAACTTTTACTTAATTGTTATCCAATTTGATTGTAATGTGTTGTAAAAAAGAAAGGACCATCCTATTGATGATAAGTAGACTCATGGAGTTGTTTCAATTTTAAATTAATATCTTTGTGAGCATGTATACTTTTACCATAAAATTCTATGTTTACTCTCGGTAGGCAGATTTCAAGAAGGAAACTTTTTCACACTTTTTCACAATGGACTGGGTTTTTATGCTAGTTTAATCTTTTAGCATCTTTTAGCCAAAATCCGTAAAAAAATGTAAACAATTTACTCGTTACTTTGTATAGTTGAAGAGCAATTAACGTTGGGCAATTTTGAATTCACTTTTTTTTTCACTCCTTTTTGCTAAAATGTGTTAAATTTATAGCGTATAAAATTGTCAAAATGATGTCCATAAACATTGAGGGGCTAATTATGAAATTCAATGTGATCACAAATTTTGAAATTTGAAAGTGACTTCAACTAATTTTCCAAGTGATTATGAAATATAAAGCCTGTAGAGGAAATTTCACAAGAACATTATTCTAATAAACGGGTTGTAAGAAATTTGAAAAGAGAGATCCATAAAATTGAGTTTGTGGGACCTAAAAAAAAAATTAGTTGTAAAAGGGTGCATCCCTTGTCCATTTATGTCAAGAAAGGTCTTTTTAATGACCTGCACACTTTGTTTAATAATCATTCAAAAATTGCTCAGCTCAATACAGTTGCCATGATTTTACAATTGTTTTTATAGAGTGCAAACTACACTAAAAAGAACATTCCCCAACACATAAAGTAAAATGGGACTAACGACCTCACCAGTGAATCGCATGTTAAGATCACCTAAAATATCAGTCTCCGATACATAAATAAACATGGGACTAACGACCTCACCATAATACTACAATATTGATCGGGATGTCAATATCACTTAAAACATAAATCTCCAATATATAAGGAAAAACAGGACTAACTACCTTAAGCATAATATTATGACCATTGAATCTCATGTCAAGGTTGGTAGAATATCAAATTCCAATATATATATATTGTAGTAATAATGTCGCCGTGATATTATGACTGTTGAATATGATGTACATAAAAAATATCAATCCCAATACGTACAAAAATATGATACTAACGGCCTCACTGTATTATTACGACTATTGAACCGAATGTCAAGGTCCATGAAAAGATCAATTCCCAATACGTTAAAAAGTAATGGGAATAAAGGCCTTACCATAATATTCAGACCATTGAATCAGATGTCAAGGTCACTAAAAAGATCGATCCCAAACATATTAAGAAAAATGGGACCGGATTGAGATTTTATTAAAAGAGGCCTAGGGCCTCATCCAACGGCCATCCCTTGTGACTATGTCACAAGGAGGGCCAACCCTTAATCCGTGCACCTGAGAAATGACCCTGGCCCTGCCCCTTTTTAAGACTACCGCCAAACCTGCCTGTCAAATAGGACTTCAGGGTTTGCCATTTGAAGTTTCCGTAAATATTTTGGTTTCTTTTTGAAGTTTTGGACTTTGACGTTTGGTCCTTGGATTAAAAAACGGACCTGACACCTCCCTTCTAAGAAAGGCAAAAATAATCATACATTGTAAAGGTAAAACCTACGCATCGCATTTCCATTTGAAGTTTAAATTTTATACAAGTTTAAAATGTTAAAATCTTCCTCTCCATATGGCATATCGTGTACAGTCTATTAAAGAAAGTCCTTTTGTTCCAAAGGTGGTGTGCACAACAAATTCAAAGCGTAAATGGTGGGTGGGTTGTTAAAAGCATTGCTCATTCTATGCTTTTTGTGGAAACCAATTTTGAAGTTATCTTAAAACAAATGCATTTTTTTTTATAGCTTGTCAATTTTTTGAAGATTAAGGTTTAAATGTTTATGTAAAAAAATTTCAAAGGTTTTATGGCATTGACTTTTGAGAAATCGTGCCACTTCCATTCCTATACTTTGCGGATGGGCACTCCTTAAAAATCAAAAGGAACACTTCATGGTAGTGTGTTTGAAGACCGAGGAGTTTGATTAAAAATCACTTGGAATACACGTGTCCCGTCGACTCACCTTGTGGTGAGGCTAACTGGTCTTAATCCATCAATTGCACCAACAATACAATAACACAATACAGTTACAATAATTCTACTTTTATTCTAACTCAAACACCGTGTCACAAAAAAAAAAAACATTTAAACATATGATTTTTTTTGGATTTTTTTGGCTTGCTTTGTCTTATTTCAACTACAATTGACCATTGCAACTACAAGCCTTCATATTGATTTTATAGAGCCTGCCTATAGTCAATTTAATCATATCTCATAATGACAATTTTTTAGCAAATAGACTTGTTTTTTGATCAAAAACATCAATTTTCCCATGTTTTTTATGCTTCATAAATGCATGCAACCTAAAACAATTTTTATTGATCCAAAAATGATCTTGACTAGGCCCATAAACATTTGATATGTCAAAAACGAAGCCTAAACATCAGTTGCTAGCCAAAACTTGGACTTTTGACCAATTATCACTTTCATTGATTCTAACTTAAAATTTATATGAAATTGGCATGCAATCTTTGAATTATTAATAAATCATTGTCTGAAAGCTTGTGCAAATCACAAGTAATCTACATACAATGTAATCGAATGTAAAGCTAACAAACACATGGATACTACCATACTAGTCTCCAAAACAACAAAACTCTTTTCAAACTCTCAATTATCACTTTAGGCAAAGTCAAAATCCAAGATACTTGTCATACTTGGAAATGTGAAAAAACTAGAAACAAGAGCTCTAAACTCCACCTTTAGATCCAACTGCAAGCCTGGCTATGAAACCACTATGAACGACCTCCCAAGGAATTTGCTTACAATGACACTGTGGAGACAAACCACCCAACCAAATAGAAGCCTTCAATCAGTCACCAAAAGCCTCGCCCTCGAGCCATGGGGTATAAATACCTCATGAGAGAGAGGAGACATGTAACCAAAACTGGAAACCCAATGATGAGGAGGGCGAGTTTCCACTAGGATATATAGACCCAACTAGCTTGTGCATGCGTCCATGTAACCCCCACATTAACTAGACTAGACTCCACATTTGGAGATCCGAATTTGATGTGTGAGGAGAATACAATTGTTTAGTATGTGGAAAGGAGGGCCCTATTGCCTACAACTTGGCAAATTTGTTCCTTCATTGCTTTGCCTTTTGATATGTCTTCAATCTAGGAAGAGATGATTGGAGAGCCCCACATCTTCTCCTAGCTTATCATTTTTGACCAGGGTGGGTGTTGCTTTGTAGCTCACTATGCAAGAACAAGCGTAATTTGAACCCGTATAAGAGGGGAAAATTTTCTTTTACAAGAACATAGCTCCAAGAATTGTTCCAGGCTATTACCTCCTTCTCCACTTTCTCCCTATAGTCTAGTATAACTTTCTTTGGCAATTGAGCTGAGATCTCCATCTACTTGTTGTTGTTATTGTTTGCTAGGAATTTGTGTGTCTTTCCTCCTTATTTTTGTCATATCCACCACTTTCAATACTCACTCTTCCTTCTAGTATGACTTTCAATCAGGGAGATAAGATGGTCATTTTGTCATTCACACACCTAGTACACATGCATAAACAAGGTCATTTATAGAAGTTGGGAGGTGGAAGTGAACGAGAACTAACAGACCATGTATTGCAATAATACCATAAAAGCAAGGACATTATGAAATTAATTAAGATATGTGCTTTTTATCATTTGTTCTTAGAATATTCTAGATTGTAGATTGGGTTAAATAATAATATATTAATTTCCACTTCTCACATGTTCTTTATTTAGATATTTGAACATTTATATTTCAAGTTTTGTTGTTGTTGATATTAATGGATTTTAGGCATTATGTGCCTTTTTATATTTTACAATCTAATGCTAGGTGCTAACGTCTTAATATTATTTATGATTCTTAGTTTAGATTTAAATCTCCCTCAAAAATGCAAAACTTAGTTTTTAATAGCATATTAGCATGAGCATTAGTCAACTCTATATTGTGTTTTCACAATAATTCTCTAAAAAATATATAATTCAACCGAACCCAAATTCACATATCAATACTCAAATCAATAACCATAGATTACTCCCGAGGTCTTCAAACACACCACAATCAATCAACAACAACATGGGCCATGCATGGGTTGCCAAGAAGAAACTATATGTACAGTGTACTTTGTTTCTTGAAAATGTAGTTGTTATGTGAGCTCGGAGTGGGAGAGTGCTTTCTATGTGGATGTTACTGTGTTTCATGATTTGTGATTTTGTTTAGAGTGAATTTTAACTTGGTATCAGAGCCGTACAGGGGGTGTGTGTTGGACTTTGATCTAACTCCTACTCATCCCAATAGTGTTTCTTCCTTCTCTGATTTTTACTCTCTCAAATGAAAATGAACTATTTTTCAACAATTTGCATGTTTGAACTGAAGTTAGGAGGAAAAGCTTGTCTACGACAACGAGTACCAAATCCATGGCACTATACTCAAACAAGCAGCAGTCCAAGAAGAAGAAAGGCTTCAAGGATAAGAAGACAAAGGTAGAACAACCAATAGCATCGCAACCACAACAACAACAGCACAATCAGTCATCGTCCAAGACCAAGCTATTTTGCAGATACTACAAAAGAACCAACCACGACATCAAAGACTGTCACGTCCTCAAGCACAATGAAGCGAGGAAGAAGATGCAATAGCAGCAAGAAGGCAACTCTGACACAGTCAGAGGTTCGCAAGATGATGATAAAGTGTTGATGGTACAAGATCAACCCAGTAGAGATGCCCATCAATAGTATCTCGATTCATGTGCTTCTCAGCACATGACGCCATGCAAAGACCTCTTCTCTACACTCACAGCTACATAGTCAAAGTATATCTTCTTTGGTGACTCCAGTGTCAAAAATTGTGAACTCTTGCAACTTTGTTGTGACGTGAACCAAAGTGACACAAAGCGAAGGTCGAATGGCGAACAATTTACGAAAGTCAACGTACCTCGAAAACCCTAAGATGAAGCGAAGCGAAACTCGAAGATCGAATGATTCGCAAAAGTCAAACATGCCTCCAAGACCAAAAGACACGACATGACACAAAACGAAAGAAAATCTTTCGCGCTGGCAGCTAGCAGCTCAATGAGCATGGAGTCTTAAACTTCACGCTCAACTGAAACATTTAGCAATAACAGAGAGTAACTAACTAGTTGATTAGCGTTGACTACTCTTGTAATTCTCTATTTAGCCATCTTGTAAACTCCATGCAATGGAGATATAAATGAAATTCTGGATCAATAGAAGACGGTAAGAGAGAGTAGAGCAGAAAAATAAAAGAAAAGAAACGAAATAGTTGTGCATGAAAGTCTGCCAACGAGCAGATTACAGCGAAAGAGAAGAGTGTCAGGCCACCAACGAACGAGACACTGACCATCTCGCTCTAAAAATCAAACTGATACTGTGCATCTCCTTGTTTTTCGTTGTCTTGATTGCTAGAATGATTTCTGTTCTATGATCTGTAGTCGCGTGTCTAGGATCCTACAAGCTTCCACATAAGAAAATTGAAAAGAAGCAAATCCATTCATGATACAAAACACGTTCGCAATACAAAACCTATTCACGACATGGTATCAGAGCCTACAGATTATCACTATTGATATCTGAACAATGATTTTCTAGAAAATCTTGATCAACTTTAGAGAACTCAAAAATAACAAAGCAGTGATTCTAGGTGATGGGAGTAGACACAATGTCAAAGGCATCGGGACTCTACAACTATGAACACTATCAAGTCAAGCGAAGCTGCCAAGAGCACTCTATGTACCTTCACTGAGAAAAGTTCTACTATCAGTCTCCAAGATGACAGATCTTGGAATTCGAGTTTTATTCGATGGCAATACATGCCGCATGATCGAGAAAACAACAAATAAATTGCTGACGGTTGGATGCAGAGAAGGAAATCTCTACCAAGACAAGATAATCAACAATTATGATAGCATATTAAATGCATCAAAAAATAAAGATCAGCTCTAGCACATGAGAATGTATCATCTGAACATGAGGAGCTTGTATGACATGTGCAAGAAAGACATAGTCACAGGTCTAAAGTTATCAAGACCCAATACTGAGTTCTGTGAAGCCTGTAAAAAAGGCAAACAACATCGGAATCCATTCACACATGAGGGAAGAAGAGCCAAAGAAGTTCTTGAGCTCGTCCACTCAAATGTCTATGGACCGATGAAAGTGGATTCGCTCTCAGGATCGAGGTATTTTCTAACGTTCATAGATGATTACAGCCAGATGACTACAATCTACTACCTAAAGAAAAAATCTAAAGTGTTTAACTTTTTCAAGAAGTTTGTGGCATTTGCAGAGAGACACACCTCAAAGAAGATTCAGATCATCAGATCTGACAATGGAGGTTAGTACAAGAGCACTGAATTTTCAAAATTCTTCCAAGAACAAGGAATAGAGCATCAATTCACTCATGCGTACACACCAAAATATAATGGTGTCACAGAAAGAAGAAATATGATGCTAGTCGAAGGAGCTAGATGCATAGTGGCACAGACTCGATTGCCAAGTCAATTATGGACTGAGGCAATAGCTGCAGTAGTACACCTACATAATAGAACAACAACAACAGCGCTGGAAAACAAGACACCGTACGAAATGTGGACAGGTAGAAGTCTGATCTATCATACGTATATGTGTTTGGATGTGCATAATATAAGCACATTTCAAAAAAAAAAAAAAAACAAGCTCGATGACAAATCAGAGCAAACAATCATGGTCGGGTACTTGAACGGATCACAAGTGTACAGGCTCTACAATCCAACTATGAAAAAGGTTGTTTCGAGTAGAGATGTGAAGTTCGATGAGTCCACATTCCTTGGACTAATTGAAGTACTTTTTCTTGTCAAACCTAGATTTCTAATCAATGATATAGGTAATGATAATGAACCCTCACTATCATTCACAAAAGCATCATTCAAAGTACATCCTACTTTGAACACTTCACATTCATCTCTCCCTTTTGACTTGAGATCTTCCTCACCAAGTCTCACAATGGTGGTATGGGAGTGTAAGAGTGACGGATGGAGTGATAGTTTGGGTGGAAGTGATAATGGAGTTGGGTACGAGTTGACTTCCCCTAGGCTAATCTTCCTTTCCTTTGTCGGTGTCATTCTCGATTTCAATCAGGTCTGCAACATCAAAATAAGAGAATTTGTCCATGATGATATGGACTTGCTGAGGTTGCTCTTGCTATGTTGTTACTGTCTCTTTTCATTCCCATCTCCCTCCCCTCTCAAAACTGTTGCCTGTGGGGATGTGGATTTTTCCTATTGCTTTTGTGTTTGTCAGGTTTGCTTGGTCTGCAATGGTTGTCATCATGGGATGGTACTGTTGTGATGCCATATTTGTGGAGGATCTCATGTCTTGCGACTCTTTGTCAGACTCTATACCGTCAGACTCTGTTTCATCAGGGGAAGCATGGCATGTCATTTGCATCTTTGGCCTTGCCCATAGTGGTCGTGCTGGTGGGGCTTGGACCTGGTGGGTGGTGCCTTTCTGTTGGGCAGAAGACTCATCTGTATAAAGACCCTTTGTTTGTGATGTCGACGATGTGGGTGCCTTTTGTGGTTGAAGCTTCATTTGGCATGTCTTAATGTGTTTTGTCACTGGCTCTTTATGGGAGGATGAACCTTTCTGAGATGTTGCATGTGTGGTGTCTTGTGAGAAGCTTAGACTCGGTTGTTTGAGTTGTAGGTGTTTCCCATGCTTTGTCATCTAGCATCAACTGGTCTTTCACCTTTGGATGGTGGTTGAATTGCTACAATGTGATGTCCGTCAGAAGATATCCCAAGAATGTGGTGGCTTGCTTGTGTTTGATACAATTATGAAGATTGTTGGAAGCATATTGAGCCCAATCATAAAGATTTTGACTGTGCAATCTGGAGTCGGCCATCATATGGAACAATTTCATAGGGATTCGTCTGATCAAGGTCCTATGGCATTGTTAATACCTTGTGAGATATGCACATGCAGCAGCCAATGGTTTATCGTTTATGGCGTCGATAAGGTAGCCATCTTTGTTCTTCCATTTGTCCACTGATGGATCGATAAACTTGAAATATGCAGTGGATTCAATCTTTTTGAGAGTTATGCTGACTGTGTTTGTTCCCCGAGGAAAGCCAAGTGCATGGAGGTCAACTCCAGAGATTGTACTTTGAACACAAAGTTCCTGGTAGGAGGTAATATGAGCTAGAAACATCTGTCAATTTAGTTATACGAGGTGTAAGCAAGATGCAATAGGAATGGGCTCTGATAGCCAATGAAAGGTAAAAGTTGGAATTTTGTCTGGGTCAGGGACTGTTGTGCCTCTTGGTACCAATTATTCATCTCAGAAGTATCAAGGCTGCCCATAGTGATGTCGAGTTTATCAAATTGTGGATCTTCATAACCGGAAGGGAAATTGGTAGACATTGTTTGTATCTGTTGATAGTATATTGAGGATGAAGTTTCGGTCGGTCGAGACTCTATGAGAATAGGAAATTTATGCTCAGTCGAGACGCAATGAGGGTTCTTTGTAGCCCTATTCAGTCGAGACTGAATGAGGTGTTGAAGTGCTATTTGGTCGAGACTGAATGAGGTGTTGAAGTGTCGTTCAGTCGAGACTAAATGCAAAACACTGAGGTGTGTTTGGTCGAGACTGATTTCAGACAAAGTTTAGAAAAACTTGGAATGTGTCTGTTCTGTTGAAAGAAAAGTTTGATAGGTGTATAGGACTTGGGTGATTTGGATGCACTGGTGTCCGAGGTAGAATAGGTAGATAACAGGCTAGAACAATGTCTTGTCGATAGGATGATGAAGATTCTCCTTAGTAGTGTACTAGAAGCCTTTGTGCAACCCAAATCGGTGTTGAAATATGTGATGGTTGCAAGCTGCAGTAGCGCTATCCCTCAGCGGTCTTGCTTTTGCAAGATTTGATGACCTTTTGGATGTAGAAAACTTTGGCATATTAGATTTTTTTTTTGTGAAAATAGTTTATGATGGCGCTCTTAATTCTTTGTGAATGACTAGATATGGTGTTCACGGATGTTGATGAGTGATCAAGAGTGGTCTGAATGAACTAAAGTGCACCAAGAAGTAGGTTGTATGCACAAAGATCGCCAGTAGTTTTCGCCAGAAACATCAAGAAGAACTCGTAAGTCTCTGAGAAACAAATGAGTTCATCAAGTTTGTTTTTGTGCTCAAGGTGCAGTACTTGGTCCGGTGGGGTCTCGGGCCGATACTCGATTGAGATTCGGTGGAAATACAACTTGTTTTGTCTGCCGGTTGAGATCAATACTCGTTTGAGAATCAGGTTGTCTGTTGAGATCCGGTCGAGATCCGGTCAAGATGTCATCGGTCGAGATCCGCGGTCGAGATGTCATCCTGTTTTGTCGGTCGAGATCCAGTCAAGATGTCATCTTGTTTTGTTGGTCGAGATGTCATCTTGTTTTGTCGGTCGATATCCGGTTGAGATTTTGCGATGATGTCAAAATTTAAAAAAATAATGACCTACACTTTTTCACTTACCAGTCCATTCGCCGCTTTATCGCCAAATTGAAAGCCAAGATGGTTTCCATTTTCAGAATGCCTTTAGGCACACACTCCTATCTTGGCGCTCTCAAAAGGGGTGAAATCACTTTTGGCATTCAATGAGCACTTTGTCTATGGTTAACACTCTATTTTGAGGTTCCATGCTTGCAGGTACACTTTGAGTGCCCTTCGTTTGGAGTTTGTAGCCTTTTGTTTGGTCCAAAACTCTTAAAGGAGGTGGAAATAAGGGCCTTTTTAGAAAATGAACTGTTTTTTCATAGTGAAGAAACTTCACTCTTCAAGCAATTTTGGGCCTTGGGTCCATTCAAATTGAAATTTTTTAATGAAGTTGAAGGTTGTTTTGCTCTTCAAGGCACTTACGGATCCCTTCAAGTTAATCTTGACCATTGAAACTAGAGAACTCCATCTAGTCCACCAATTCAATATTAGATCATGACCATTGGTGAATGTGGGCTCCAATCTTGTGGTTGGGAGTGAATTTGAGCATTGAAGTGGACACTTAGAGCACCCTAACTCTCTTTTACACTACTTCATTTTCTTCAAGTGAGTGCACGAACTTTGTCCTCTCCTTGTGGCCACCCTCTACTCCTTCCTTTGGCTTGATCTCATTCAATTTTTTAGCACTTTCAATGTTTGAGGCCTAGACCAAGGGCGCCCTACCTATTATATGTTCGTAGAGCATTTAATTGCCAAAAACCGTGGAGAAACAATGAGATAAGCCAAAGAGGTTTTTTTTTTTAAACTCTCTTTTTACGAAAAACCATTAGGTTCTCAGATAATTGGCGATTCTCCAATAGAAAGTTCAGACTTTCTTCATGGCTATAAAGTGGGCTAGAACGGCTACCTTCCTGTCCTTATGACATCCAAGATGGTGCATAGACGATGAAGTTATTGCCGATTTTGTGAAAAACTTGTAACTCTCGTCCGTTTTTTTAAATATAACAAACTAAGTGCAAAAATCTCAAAATTTGCTTATTTCTTCCATAGTCTATTGCTATGCATAGGCTAAGGATTTCTATATTGAGCTTGCCAAGCTTTTGTATGCCCAAAATTGTGCACTGGTGCTTCGCTTTCTAACCACCGTGAATTCTGAACTCTCAGAAAAACTGTTCTCCCACAGCTCTCTTTAACGATTACTTGTATTGTGCACACTTTGGGATGCTAGAAATGGAAATTATCAGCTCTAATACCACATTTGTTGATGTTTTGGATTGATGTCAACTGATGAAACAAAAATTATTAATAATAGGATCATGGATTACTTAGAGAATGGAGTTTACAAGCTGCTCTTTTGTGTTTAATCAGATTATCAGTGTAGGAGTCTTAGACTACCATGAAAGAGAAATTACAAAAACGATTAGGTGTATGAGACAACCATGCAATCCGCTGATATTGATAACCTGATTGAGAAGAGAATGTAGAAAAATATTTAGGCGTCAGAGACAACCATACATTTATCTGATAATGATGTTTGTGTAAGAGGAGTGAGAGTTATTATCATTCAACAAGAATGCAAAAGGATGTAGAACAATAGCAAATCTGTATATTGAAGTTGTAGTAACAACAATCAGATCACAATACAATTGCGCTGATAAGCGCGTGATCCTACTTACAGATTCAAAACAATTGCTAAAGTTCTGAATATATATATATACATATATATATATATATATATCTATAATCACTAACTCTGAGGAGTCAGCTACTGAAAGACTCGTTCTAGTCGTTGTATCTTTGTCAGATCATCTTCTGATATATGATGACTTATCATACCTTCAATCACACATTTACATTTATAGCAACTGGAAGATCTTGCATTATTCCAAAAAGTGTCGCTATTCTGGAAGTGCCTAAATGGCCCAAAAACAACTTACATAAGTGTCGCTAAACACTTAGTTGCTCAGGAAGGTAAAAAGAAGCGAGAATGTCGGGTATCAAGTTTTTAGCGTGTGGAAAAACCTGAGTAAAAATGCAGACTGTAGCGACAATCAGTTCAAATATGCAGACTGTTGAAAAACAGTTCATTTTTTACAGGTTTCATTTGAGAGAGTAAAAATCAGAGAAGAAAGAAGGGCTGTTGGGATGAGCAGGAGTTGCAAAAATGTATTTCGTTGTCCTCTACAAAATCCGAATATGTTGCAGCTACATTAGCAGTGAAGGAGATAATTTGGCTAAGGAAGCTGCTACAAGATCTACAATTCCCACAGATCGGTCCAACAATACTCTAGTGCGACAATCAGAGCTACATATCTCTATCTCTGAACCCATGAACTCATAATAGAACTAAGCATATAGAGGCTCAATTCCATTTTCTTAGAGAGAAAATTCAGAATAAAGATGTTGTACTAAGTTACTATCATACAGACAATATGTTGGCTGATATTTTGACAAAGCCATTCTCTAGAGATAAACATTCTACTTTAGTAGATATGATAAATCTCAATTGCAGTTCAGATTCGTAGCAGTTGGCTTAAGGAGAAGTGTTGGAATTTAGGAGGTTCCAAATATTATATAACCTTCATTGATGATTATAGCAAGTTTTCCAGAGTGTATTTTATTCAGAATAAATCTGAAGCACTCAATAAATTCACAGAATATGTGAATTGGGCTGAGAGATGCACATGCAGCAAGGTGAAGCAGATCAGAACAGATCGAGGTGGCGAATATATCTCGAATCGCTTCACTGACTTTTGCAATGATCGTGACATCATTCACAGAAGAACTGCAACCTATACACCGCAGTACAATGGTGTTGCTGAACGAAAGAACAGGACCCTGATGGAAGCAGCTAGATGCATGATGGCATACTTGAAGGCTCCAAGGGCACTATGGGCTGAAGTAGTAGCTACAGCCGCATACATCCAAAACAAGACAGGTAAATATGGTGTTCCTCACACGACCCCACATGAGCTATGGTAGAGTAGAAAATCCAAACTGTCTCACGTCAGAATATTTGGCTGTGCAGCATATGCACATATTCCTGATAAGCTTCGCAAGAAGCTTGATGAGAAAGCCGAGCAAGGATTTTTGGTAGGTTATGACAATAATTCATCATACTATAGAATCTACATGCCAGACACGAACACTGTGAAAACAGTGAAGGATGTCAAATTCGACGAGAGCAGGACAATGGCCAACAAAGACCCCATTAGCTATGAAGTTCTGGAAAGACAGTACTATGACCTGCCGCCAACATCAGAGGGAGTAGAGGACGAACATGAAAACGAAAATTTTTGAGTTGTCTCCCATTCAGGGGGCAAAGGAAGAGTGACTCTTGGGAAGATTCAAGGCATGGATCTTACATCTCTTCATCAACTATGATTGTGGTGGAGTGTTCATGCATGATCAAGATGGCAAAGGTTGGATGAAGAAGACTACATGGAGCAACTCAAGTGGCAATTTCTCCAAGGCAAGGAAGATCTCATTGGTGAGCTCATTGAGGTTTGGTTTGAGCTCAAATGGGCTGGTTTGATTAGGTTTGATACTCAACTTCATCTACTCTACTTCATGTTGGATAGAATTGTAGAAATCTATCTTTTGTTTATGATGGTGACATTGTTTTCACTAACTATAGTGAAAGGTGACATCAAGCAATGATGAGATCTTGTGGGATGTTAATCATGTGTTTGAGAGGGAGTATCTTCAGAGGTTTAGATCTGAAGATGTTTATAAATGCAAAGTCCTTGATGTTTTATCGGAAGATCAAGATGTTGATCTTGAATTGCTTCATCAACACCAAGAGGCAACTAGCAATTGGAAGCTAGTCAAAAGCATCAAAGGGAAGCCACATGGGCAAAGCATTTTGGATCTGTTTTTACAGGTTCTTGAAGGTTCAAGTAAGGCTCTTGGAGCAGCAAGAAAGTGTCCTTTTACTCTACCTTATTTGTTTAATCTCATGTATGAACATTGTCATGTCAATGTGTTGGAATTGTCAAAATTTAATGAAACTCGTTCCATAGTTTTGCATCCTTTGCATCTTGGAGATAGAATAGTTATGATTGCTGGTTCTTATGATCAAGTACATGCATTCATTAAAATCTTGAAAGATATTGAACTGGTCAATATGTTTACTTTTGAGCAAAGTTCAAGATCTAGCATCCTAGTGTTGGCAAATTGGCAAATTGTTGACAACGTAGAATCAAGGGTTGTATGCAAATCTTGTGGAAATACTTCAAGTATTTCATGTTCAGGTTTTGCTCATTCAAATGGAGCAGAGAACACATCATTTTTGCATTCACTCACTCAAGGGCTTTCATGGATTGGAGATCTACAAAGGCAAGGTGGTGATGGAGGTTCATTCATGGAGATACATGGTGCATTCACTATGGGCATAGTGGAATGTGGAGGAGGCATGCAAACATTTGTTGGTTACTTTCACTTACAGCTTCTTTGCTGCTGTTTTACAGAGAATTCAAAGGTGGATACATGGAGGAATCCTTTCATTATGATTCTATGTTCTTTTACATGTATCCCGTTCACCATTCTATGTAAAATTGATGTAAGAAATAGTGAAGCATCCTATATGGACACCATTATCTATATCAATTATGTTGTACTTCATATTGTACATATTAGAAAACTTGAGAAGAGATATATTATCATGATGGAGATCATTCTTAGGTTGGAGCAAAGTAGTGTTGTAAAACTAGCAAGTTAAGTTGAAGAGGGAGTGTGAAAATTGTCAACATTTCCTAGCTAGTTTGAGGCCTAAATTGGCAATTTTTGTACATAGTTTTGGATCTAACATTTCACACGTGTGAAAGAGGCCTAGATACTTTTATTTTAGTATATAATTCATGTTGAAGAAGTCTCAAACTTCAGGACCTTTGAAATGACACCAAAATCATGCTATTTGGACATATAGGCCAAAATTGGCTATTTTAGACTATTGGTGCCCTAAATTTGGGTCCTAAGTTCGAGAGAGAGAGAGAGAGAGAGAGAGAGAGAGAGAGAGAGAGAGAGAGAGAGAGAGAGAGAGAGAGAGAGAGAGAGAGAGAGAGAGAGAGAGAGAGAGAGAGAGAGAGAGAGAGAGAGAGAGAGAGAGAGTCATCTCTCTCACCTATATTAGGCTGAAATTCGTGGAGAACAGATTGGAGAAACTTATTGTATTGTTGAGAGAGATCAATAGATTATTGTCACAGTTTCTTCCTCCATTGAGAGCATTGCTTTGTGTATTGTCTTCAAGCTTTTGTGTATGATCTAAAGAGGTTTCCAAAAGTGGTAGGCTGCTATTGTAGGGCTGGTATGCTGTTGTTTTTGGCTGCCATCAAAACCTTTTATTAGTTTCTTTTGTCTCTTGAATGCTTTGTCAAGTTCATGTGTATCAAAGGTAGCATTAGGATGCTTTGCCATTTCTAGCTTTTGTAGCCTGTTGTGCAAAGATCTTAGCCAAGTATTTTGGGAGTTTGGATCCATTCAAGATCCACTTTTTTCATAGGGCCGACAAAGAAGATGGAGACAAATCGGATCGGGACAATCCTACTACTGCTTGAAGGCAAGGTCTGATGAATTCCCTCGGTGCGTGCACTACTGATAATTAAGTAGGCGAACACAATGACAAAATTAAATTTAGAGCTAGATGTGTGGTGATAGTGGAAGCAAGAGTAGACACTCAAACAAAGCAATCAGAAAGTCAGACAGAGAGCGAAAAGCATTGCAAATATCGATAGAACTTGAATGCAGAACTAGACAGCACTTTATTCAAATCAATTGTGATATTGACAATCCATCTGAAAGAAAGAATCGATGCATGAAAGCATCTACAATGTCTGTCTCTATGGATTCAATACTCCGTGTTCTTGATTATTTATCTCTCACTATATCTTTTAATAATCTACATGCTATTTATTAATGCAGATACGTGTACAAAAGATGGCATGGAGCCGTTGTGCCATCTGGTAGGAGATCGTGGCTGCTGTCATTGTCAAGTTGATTGCACAATATAGAGGATGAGTGTGAAGAGGCCGATAAGTCGGGCTTCCCCAATATGTCATCCAAGTTGGGTCTATTCGATAAGTCGTCTAACTCCGATATGTCAGCCATCTTCACTTGCTCGTCTTCAGTAGTTGACCTGTGCGATAATGCAAGTAAATATACAGCGATGAATGGAACTAGATTAACATGGGATTTAGGAGAGTAGAAGAGATAAATCCAACAATCTCTCTCTCTCTCTCTCTCTCTCTCTCTCTCTCTCTCTCTCTCTCTCTCTCTCTCTCTCTCTCTCTCTCTCTCTCTCTCTCTCTCTCTCTCTCTCTCTCTCTCTCTCTCTCTCTCTCTCTCTCTCTCTCTCTCTCTCTCTCTCTCTCTCTCTCTCTCTCTCTCTCTCTCTCTCTCTCACATTGATATTTTAAGACCAAGCTGTATACTTCAACACTACCTCAAATGTCACAAGATGAAAGCCAAGCTACATAACATATGAACAATGAAAGGTCTTTTTTCTAAGCACCTACCACATCTGTGTTGGAAAATAAGTTGCATATAGTCGAATAACTATTCGACTTTGATAGTTTTGACTCTATCATCAACACAACTTATTATCATTCACAAGTGCGAAAAATGAATGATAGAGGTAGATCGCATTATTGCCAATTATCAGAACTCAAATCATAATAGCATGAATAATAGAAAATTAAGATAAGACAATTCATGTGTCGAATTTGTCGAATGTAGTCTATATTTGTTTATAGATTCTATTAGCTACAAAGTTTGTTGATTCTGTCACCTACTATTAGCAGAATCTGATTGCTATCCTCTTAGTTCATGATCACTTTGTAGTATGGTGGTATGTGTCCCGCCTGTTAGTTTGACACATCTACGACCTGATCTCGATCCTTGATTGTTGACAATGGAAGCTCAACTTAAATGTTTGATCTATCAAGACTCATATGTCTATGTTCTACAGTTTGTTTCAGATCTGTCTTGGTTTCTTACAGAATGAAAATTATTACTAATCTAATCTAAACAAGAAACAGTGCATAAAATTGAATCTACTCCTACCGAAATCACCAGATCAACAAAACAACACCTAAATAAGAATTGCAAGATCCTACAAAGTGTTATTACAAATATCACTCAACATCTGTAATAAAAACTCCTCAAGGAGTCAAGTACAAAGCAACATCAAATGTGAATGATTATGATCTGCCACTAAGCCTTGCACATCTACCTAATGTTAATCACAAAACCAAACTTGAAGAAAGAAGAATCAACAAACACATTCATACACAAGTACCCAAACTGAATGCATGAAGATGGAGCATAGAAGGAAATGAAAATAATAGGATCTTCAATTAACAAAGCAACAACATCTCCATACAAATCATATGCTTCTGAACCTCGTGGAGAAGGCTCTCCTAAATATTCATGAGCGGGTGAACCCAATTCTATAACATTTTGGGTTCCACCTCTCGGTTTACACATATTTAGGAGGCCACATTATTAAGAGGCCTCTTTATTAAAAATACATCTCAAGTTTGAGAGGGCCCAAATTACTAGCCCCCGCATGGTTTTCCATCTTTTGGGAATTACCATGGGGATCACAAAATATACATTTAGTTTAGCACTAGTAATTCTCATGCTCTTAGACTCGGCTCTCAACATCGTCTCTAATGGAATCCCTTTTGAGTGATGAGGCACTGCATCGACACCTCAGGGCATCCTCAGGGCATGACATCAGCTAACATTATCCTCCCCTATAGTGTTGCAGGTCCCACTACAATGCCTTAGCTTTGATGCATGGTTCTTGGAAAGGCATGGATTAGCGTTTGCCTACGTAAAACCAAGAACTTATTGGTCGCCATTGTTGTGCACCTTGAAAAAGACTTCAACAGTTGCAACGAATTATCAAGATAGTCCTACGTAACTGAGCACCTCTTTCTTGTCTTTCTTGGCTTTTTTTTTGTCAAGAGACTTCTTGTAGCCAATCTTCTTTCCGATGGCTCAAATGTAATTAATCTTGTTTTGATGCCCAGCAAGATAGGTCCTACATACGACCTCATTCCAGATATGAACTTGTTTCCATACCATTTCTCGATCATCTGCACATATTGATTGGAGGAAAATGATGCTTGGAAAAAGAGCCTTGCCATCATTAGATGTCCCTCTTCGGTTTGCAGGGGTTGGTTGACGTCTAACCTGACGGGTGGTAACCCTTTATCCCAATAAGGTTCCAATGACATGAGAAAGGATATGGACATGCAATAAGTTACACTTTCTTGGACTACAACATGTGCACTCCCCTCGTAGGTGTGTCCAAACTTGAGCAGTGCATCTTGATACTTTTCAAATGATGGGCTAGAGTCAACTCCCAGAACAACTGGCCAGTTGACTTGCCTCTTTGTTGGCTTCGTTCTCTCCCAAGGGTCTCTTCTTCTGATAGGCACATAATAGGGGTCAATCCTTTTCCAGTTTGTTGCCCTTAGATATTCTTGAATTTGTTTGTCACTAGGAGGAACCCATGATAGGTTTATGGAGAGAGCTGATTGTGGAACCTTGAAACGACAAGCCAAGTCCAACACCCTGTTGGTTGATAGATCGACTTTGCTCAGGTGCTCCAGCATCATCGTTGTCATCATCTTTTTTCAGCACTGATACGCCTGCATCAAGTCTACATGACGTATTCCAAATGAAATCCATTTGTTCCTTTGACTAGAGGAGCTCCTCTTGGATCAAGATATCCTTCCTTTTGATCATACAAGCATCTCCATCAAACTCAACTGTGAGCCTTTACTTAGAAATATTTGACTCACACTAAGCAAATTCTTGATAATAGATGGAATTAACAAAACATCCTCCAAATGAATATTCCTATTTGTACAGAGACAAATAGGAATTGTGCCAATCCCTTTGATTACACACTCACCATCATTGGCCGTGTAGATCACCCTCTTGTCATCTCCATATGCCAACAAAGAAGTGAAGTACCAAGATTTACATATATGGGACCTCTCAATATTTCAAGCAACCGAGTTCATACATACATTACTTGAAAGAGAGTACTTTGGTGAATGATTCGCATAAAGAATGTGCATAGCCTGTTGGAGTTCTCATTTGCTTTATGACATATTTAAGATGTGAGAGTTTCTCTTTTGTAAGAATCCATGGCACCTTAGGTAGGATTTCATCTCCACCTTGAGTGTATTGAATCCAATATGGTCTTATCATGTCGACCGCTTGTAGATCTTTACGAGTTGCTGAGTTGTCCTTTATGCCAATGATGTGGTTCCATAATGATTCACCTACATTTTTAAATATGTGCATAGGTTCCAAGAGATGATTAATCAATAAAGCCCTCCAGTAGGATAATTTATGAAAAATAGACAATCGTTTCATACCATTAATTGATTCATTCCATGAAGAATTGACATCATGATGTTTAAGCCATTCATCATGTCATTTTGCTACTCCCATGTGTGAAGGTGGTGGTGTAGTTAATGGATTATCTTTTCACCCCCCAAAAAAACTGCCTATTCAACCTTCGAAAATGATGATCAAGCGACAAGTATTTGCGATGATTTTCATAGACCATATTTTTCAACATATTTGTGCTATGTCGGCCCTCCAAATGTGGCCCACAAATGTAACATGCATTATAACCCGATGTAGTTAAACCTACATAGTTCATAAAGTAAATGCGAGATAAGCTTAGTTGAATGTACTAAAATCCTAAACCCTAAAATTGATTCGTATGACAATATATATACCTGAACATTCACTTAAACCGAGGTAGTCATGCATTGGTATAGGTCTCAAAATGTCGTAAGCATGAATACCATTCCAAAGAATGCACAATTCCTTGACCAAAGGTGCAAGATACGCATGTCTTGTACTTTCTTATAATCAATAAAACTAATAACAAGTGTCCAATTTTTATACTCAACCATGGAGGTATATTATAAATGGAGAGCACAACTGGCCATGTGGACCAAGTTGATGCTTGAACACGATGATAAAAAAAAAATGATATGGAGACCTATTTTTTATTTTTTTATATTTTCTTAAAAAATACTCATATTTAAAATGCTTCAAATAAAGATGTTGTAATGCTAAAAAAATGTTGTATTTTGCAAGAAAATTAATCAAGCTACTAAAATTTTGTTAATAGATTTTTATTAATAAGTGCAAATTAGCTTATATAAAATAATAATACTATTCAAAATAAAAACATTAGACACACAACCATTAGAATAACTAAAATAAAATTTTTTGCTTATTTAAAACAGAAATTTTTATTTATTTTTTAAAATTTAAAAGTTTTTTAAATTACAATTTTTGTATCAAGAAAAATATTTTTTAAATTATGACAAAAATTTTAATCAGTATTTACATCTTTACTTATATTTCAAATACCTATGTGTGTTCATTGAATATTTAAACATGAAATAATTGCCATTGAAATTATTTCCAAAAAAATATTATAAAAGTACAACGAAAAATTAAAATATTAAAAACCTGACAATTCGTTGTAATTTTAGTTTTGCGAATATTCAAATCATTAAAAAACTACTAAATCTATTTTTTTAATACAAACAAATTTAAAAACATTAAATTAATCAAAAAAAATTCAATACACAATATTTCAAGAAATACAAAAGCAATTGTTTTCTAAAATAAAAGAGAATTTATGACTTCCAAAAATCATCAAGGTCGTTTACATCTTTTTCTTTTTCTTGAGGAGCCACTACAGTGTCAAGTGGCACCTCTTTCGCAATATCCTCGACAAGTGTAACCACATTATAATCCTAAACTAGGACATCAGCAAACTCTCCTGTATCACTCACTTTTCCGCTAGTAGGAGGTTGGGGTTCTTTGGACAAGGGAATTACTGAGTCCTCGTTGTCTAAACTCTTTCTTACCTCAGCTAGTTCATCTGGCAAAATCGAAAGATATTTCATTCTCATTTTTATAAAATCAACTGAATTAGAATCTAAATCTACTGGAGCAACATGCCTGTCTTTCTGAACAACACATGCGCTCGTAGTGCCGCTACTGCTAAATAAGTCTTGCATGGTTGATCATCGACATTTTTGAGGAGATAGGTCTCTAAAGGATCCTCCTCCGCAATGGTTTCACCCCGTGCTAGTCTTTCCCTATCCTTTTTTTCTGCCTTCACTTTCAAAATATGTCTTTTAAATTACTTTGGAAGGACTTTGTTTTTTTATCTTCGAGGGACTGAAAAAGAAAAAGCTATGCTTAGCATAGGAGATAAAACATAAAAAGACAAAGAAGAAGCTATGCTTAGCATAGGAGATAACACAAAAAGATCAAGAAGAAACTTTGCTAAGCATAGGAGACAAAACAGAAGAAGCTATGCTTAGCATAGGAGATAAAACATAAAGAGATAAAGAAAAAACTATGTTTAGCATGGGTGAAGTAAATACCATGTCTCTAAACAAAATAAAAAATAGACTTAAAGCCTTGTTTCGGTTGCTCAAAGGATAGAGCATTTGGCACTCTTTGAAATCTTGACAGTTTAACCCTGTCACAAGGGCTTCTTGAACTTTCATAAACAATCTATGTCTATATTTAAAAAAATGTAATTGTTAGAAATCTTTCTTAATCTTGAGAATCATTTTA
Organism: Diphasiastrum complanatum; assembly: GCA_029204225.1. Taxonomy (NCBI): domain Eukaryota; kingdom Viridiplantae; phylum Streptophyta; class Lycopodiopsida; order Lycopodiales; family Lycopodiaceae; genus Diphasiastrum; species Diphasiastrum complanatum. Next base: position 9,875,511 of record CM055102.1, read on the forward strand.
TAAAAAAAAAATGACTTGAAAATAAATATTTAAATCATGAATATTATTTCTGAAATTCCTTTCCCATTTTTGTAAGGGAGAGTTGACCATCTACAACTCTAGAAAGAACACTTATTATTAGCTCTGACGAGCTAATCCCTTGCATGTTTTTCCACACGGATATTCCCATTTTTGTAGGGATTGGCTTCAAAGTTTGAGAGACGACAACTTTCTTTTTTCCACCCTGAGCAGGTTGGCCTTTTATTTGAAAATTCTCCCACTCGTCAAAAATTTTATCAACAAGGGCCCATACCTAAAACCATAAAGGATTTTAATTATTTAGAAGCAATTTAAGAAATATTAAAATAAATTCAAAATTTGAATCTAATAACATAAATTTTGAACAGAGCATTCCAAGCCAAACATTAAAAAAAAAATTACCTAGCTACTACGGAAAGCAAGTTGAATTATTGTATTTTGTAAGGCTCTACGTAGAACTTTTTGAATCAAACGGTAGGGCTGTCTCTTGAGCACAAAGTGCTTTCAGCTCCAATTAATTTACATCTCCAACTTTGGAGACTCTCATATACTTTTTATGAAAAAATTGAATTCTTTGTAACGGTCATTTTCATGCGGTAGTCCTGATCAATATTATGATCCTAGACGAGCAATTTTGTTTCATCCACTATCAGGCCAACAAATGCAATGGCACTAACAGTTCGAAATGAGAGAATATGAGGATATTCTTGGGATAACTGTTTTCGGGCCTGTAAACTATATATACCCCCAAGAACAAAAAAATGATAAGAATTTAAAACAGAAATATCAAAATTTGCAACATTGTTGCAATCCGAGGAGTCAACCAAAGCAACAAAAGACGTTACAATGGCAGAGTCAAATCTTAATCATAGTCTCGTTCAAAATGAAAATAGAACGAGACTTATCTGTCTCTTTTACCAGGATGTTTACAAAACCTTCTTTCTCATTCTCATCTGGTTGATCAACAAGCAATCTGCCTTGAATATGAAATTGTGAATCCCCCCTGCCAGACTTCTCTGCTCAATGAATTAACAGGTTAGAAAACTTTGTGTTGTTAACTCCTCTGGTAAAGTAGTGCATGAATTTTATTTTGTCTTTCAATGGGATATTTTGAGGTTTGTCCGAGATTTTGAAAGAAATCCTTGACATTTTGAATATTAGCAAAAAGAGAAGACAATATTAGTAAAATTTCAAACATGATCTTAATAAAAATAATGAAAACTCAAAAAAAGATAAGCAGTTTTAGACTAAAATCTCTAAAAATTACTAATAAAGTATGTAATTTCTGTAAAATTTAATAATAAATTCACATGATTTACAAGTATCTGAGACCAAGGAGAAGCACATATTCTTGCAAAAATGTCTCAAAATTTTTACTTTTGAGAAGCTGAGGCTTGCAACAACTGAGGAATACAAGTCATGACCTATGTTGAGCATAGGTCGTCTCTTCTATCCTCTTCTCACCTATGCTCAACATAGGTGGTCTCTCGGGTAATCTCCTACCACCTATGCTTAGCATAGGATGTCTTCTCACCCATGACTCTCACCTACTCTCAGCATAGGTGAGAATTAGAGGCACAAAGACATCCTTTGCTGAGCATAGGTGGTAGGAGATTACCCGAGAGACCACCTATGCTGAGCATAGGTGAGAAGAGGATCGAAGAGGCGACCTATTCTCAGCATAGGTTAGGAAAGAGGTAAGAAGCAAAATATCACGAGGACATGCTATGCTAAGCATAGGTGAGCGCTTAGTACCCGAACACATCCTATGTTGAGCATAGGTGATAGGAGGAGACTGCGGCTAAGCATAGGTCACCTAGGTTATAAGAAGTGAAACTCTCTTAAAAAGATGAATATTCAGTAGTTGCAATACCTTGTTACCCATGCTAAGCATAGAAAGGAATTTAGAAATGACATGAATCTTGCCATGAAGGAATGTGTGCGCAGGAACGTATGCAAATAACTATAGGAATCCGTGATTTGTTGCAACGAGAGCTCGGGCAGCATGTGTGCTTCTGAATTCACGAATGAGGTGAGTTATGCTCTGACTAGGGTCTTTAAATAATTTTTTTTTTCTGGGACTCCTGCCTCACGCCATACGCCAACCTGGAGTTTGCGCGTTTTTTTTCTTATCCTCCTGCCTCAGGCCTCACGCCAACCTAGAGTTTGTGCCGGAATCGAGTTAACGTGAGTCAACCCGCCTCACGCCGATCTCATGGGCCTATGTCGGGACCGAGCTTGCCTAACCCTAACCCTAAGGATGCACCCATATAGTATTTAAGGCATGGCCATTTCTGATTGCAATTGACCATTTTATGTCTAGGCTTGTTTCTTACTTGCATTTAGCTATTTTCTTTGTTCAAGTCTATTGAGGTTCGCATAGCTTTTAGTTGTTCTATGACCAGCATAGGATAATGTTAAGTTTGTGAAGCACATTTAGTTTTATGTGTCAACTATTTTTTAAAAGTCTATGCTTAGCATAAGTCTGAGTTCAAAATAAATTTGAGGTTACAATGTCAACAAGTTCTACCTCCTCCATTCCAATAGTTGCAACTCAATATGTTGCAACAAGTGCATCATCTTCATCTAAAATTCCCAATGATAGCCTTTTTTTTTATAAAGCCACTCCTGATTCTCAACATGTTTTCGTAAATGATGTGGCATCATCATCATTTACCTGCTCAACTTCGAAAATTTCTCATGTAAGTACTTTTCAAGAAATGACACCTGTAACTCAACTCGTGTCAAATGTTTCGACCTCGTTCTCCTCTTCAGATATAGGCTCTGCATAATTAGAACATTGTTTTTTTTTAACAAGTTGAATCACTTAGTGATGATTCACAAGCTTCAATTTACTCGGTTATTGATTCTATTAAATCAGCAGATCCGCGTAAGTCTGTTGATCCTCGACGTTCAAGCTTTTTACATGTTCGTAGGAGACCTACTCAAAGTGATGTTCATCGTGTTAAATCTAAAAGGGCTATTTTTACTAAAAATTTAGAGCATTGTGAGGGTCCAGAACATCTCGAGGTTGGAGCCAGAATTCAGAGTCAAGAAATTCCAACACCTTCTCAACCAGTTCAAGCACCTACAAGAGTCACATGTTCAATTTATAGATCAAACTCCAAACAAAATAGAAAATACAAGAGAGACTTGAGATCTTCATCTGTTTTAAGTAATCGTCAAAAATAGTTGATTACAAAATCTGAGATTCGTAAGGTACGGAATATTATTTGCTGCTCATCCTGTTGCTTACAAAAACTCAGTATCAGAAAAATTGAAGAATTAAGATCAAACTTCTTTTCACGAAATAAGAATGAAAGAAATTATTATTTGTGTGCAACAGTGAGACCGGACAAAACCTCCTATTCGTATTTTTCAAATGATTTGGACGTTTGTCACAAAGCTTACAAAGCAGTTCATGCAATCGAAAACTCACGGCTTCAACGAATGCATACATGACTTCAAAAAGATCCAACATTATGGGAATTCTTACAGGGTCGAACAGTTTCTCTAGATGTTTTGAATGCAACTACTTGGCTAAAGCATTTCATAGATGTGCATGGAGAGAAATTGTCTAATTCTTTATATTTTCACTTGCCGGATAATTTTACATAATTAGAGATGTTTTTTATGTACAAAGAGTTTGCCAAAACAAAAAATGTTTCCTATTTGAGTTACTCATATTTTCTTAGAATTTGGAAAAGAGATTTTGAACTGGTAAAAATTCTGAAAAAATCACGAATGACAGTGTGCTCCACTTGTGAGTTATTAAAGTCTGCAAAACAACTTGCAAAAACCAATGATGAGAAAGGTAAATATTAATCAGATTTGTCTTTTATTTTAGTTATATTTTATGTTTTGAAATAAAATTAAGTTACAATTTATTTTAATATCATTATGGTATATTTATTCTATGAAATATATTCATTGTATTTTCAGTGGATGCTGCAAAAGCCCTTCAAGTGCACAGAGATCAACAAATACTTGAAAGACAAAAGTTGGCCAAGCACCAAAAGAAATGTTTGAAATGTCCACAAAAGTATATGGGCCTTGTTATTGATAGCATGGATCAAAAGAAAACAATGTTGTCTCATTTTGTTAGAGTGCCCAAAAATCTGTACGAGACAGATTTTATTCAAGTTCATCCCAACATTCAACGATCCAAATTTGACGATCACCATATTACATAAGATAATTTGCGAATTTCGTAAAAATCTTCTAGAAATACTTTATTTGCCACTTGACAACACTGTTGAAAATAAAAACCAAACTGTTTTGGCATATTTGTCTATGCCAGTAGAGAAAAAAAATTTCAAACAAATAAAAATAGGATTTTTGTTGGTAGGGCATACCCACGATCAAATTGACCAAATGTTTAGTTGCTTTTCTAAGAGGTTGAGACGCAAGAAGACATTTTCTTTACCAGTGCTTCAAAGCATTGTCGAGGAATTGTATGTGCCAAAGCCAAACATGTCATTAATCAGAGACACATATGATTTTCGTGATTATGTTAAGACATCCAATGAAACAGAGCGATGCGTACCTAATATTAATGATATTAGTTTTTAGCACCAGTTTACAATCAAATGGAACAAATTAGACATTATATTATTATGGAAAAAACTATTTTCAAATTCAATTTCATGGTTGCCTCTTGAAGGAGTTCGATTTTTGTTTAACATTCCATCGACTCAAATCAAGCTTGCTGTGTTGTCTTCCTTGAAGTCCATGCTAGAAGAACAAAGGGCGCAAAGAGAACATCATGAGATTGATCTATTTGCCTCATTAAATTTTTTGGAATCAAGTATTCAAGCAGCTTATTATTTTTTTGATGAGTCTGATCAGCATTGGTGGATGGACTTTTTCAAGGAACAAGAAATCAGTTTGCTCAATCTCGAACATGCATCAACAATTGAAGAATTTCATTGGACTCATATGTTGGAAACTTCAACTACAATTGTCGAACCTTCAAATCTTCCTCGAGATAATGATATCTTGCAGCTTGTGCAAGGTGAGGAATGTGAAATTTATGTGGGCTCAAGAAAAAATATGCGAAGTGTAGAAGCTGCAAAAATGAAATAGTGCAGTGATTTGAATGAAATCCAAATTGGAAGCCTTGTTGCACTTCTTTTCATTCAAAATAGCAATCAGACAAAAATACTACGTGTCCATTGGTTGCGCACCACTTCAACGAATGTTTTTTTGAGAAGGTACGAACTCGAAATGTTGCAAGTAGATCCAAAGGGCAAGAGAAAGAGATTGTCAAAAATCAACCAAGAGTCGACGATTTGAATTTACAGGATGTAGATGTTTTGGCATTTAATTTTGAGCTAACAATGACTAAAGATTATTTATGAAAGTCAACTATATCTATATTGCCTTGCTATTAAGGCTAATAGCTCCTTTTGGACCTACAAAGCTTACATTGGATATTATATTGCCTTGAAAAGCATTGATGCACTAAAAGTACATGACACAATGTGCAAGAGCCGGTTTGTTGGTGGTGACTTTTCTTCTCTGCATCGTTGTCACTTGTGTGTGGTCAATAGGAGTGGATGCCTATAGAGACGATCTCTCCTAACATTTCTTTGACTTGAGCTCGTGTGTGACACAGCAACAAGTTGTCGTGATTGTGTGCCTGATGGAGATGATGTGGAAGGTTTATAACCTCTGCTAGCAACATCGTCTCTTGGGCCAAGGCAAGCTTCAAGTCCAAGTTGCTGCCTTTTGGCTATGTCAAAAATGATGTAGTCCAAAGATGTGACTGAGGCTCTTTTCTTCAAGGCATTTATCAACTATCTGGGGATGATTCTGGCCCAGTTATACATGTTTTGTTGGAACTCATAGGATTATCTCAACATGGCAAATATCTGGAGAGGGATCCTCATTAGGTGTGCCTTTCTTTTGTGTGTGTACTTCATCAAGTACACACAAACAACTGCTAATTCCGTGCACTTGATTGCCTCTAGCAGAATACCATCTTTATTTTTCCACTTATCGACACTCGTGTCGTGGAACTTGGCATATGGCTACTACAACATGTTGGTCAGCTTCATGGATTTTTTCTTGTGGCCACTTGGGAAGTCAAAGGCATTCAAGTTGCTCCCAGCCAGATATATAGACACTTTCAAACTTTGCAAGTCAATTCAGAATGTCAACTACTTGTCGTCAAAATTCTCATTAGCCTGCTGCATGAGATACAGACTCTGGTCTCCCTTCCACTTGGGAATATCAAAACCTAGCTCTTGAAAAAGAGTTTCGGCTTGTGTATATCATTGGAACATTTTATCACCTTCACATTGGATGAGGTTCAATGTCTTAGGCATTTCTAGTATCCCTTCATTGTGATCTGAATCCGATTCGGCCATTTTTTTTGCAAGTTTTGGCTTTTTCTGGTTTTCTTTGAATTAGGTGTCGGATGGGATATGTTGGCTACAGTGTCGGATGCAAGTGTCGGCTACAATGGCGGATGCAAGTGGTGGATGCCAACTGTCGAATGCAAAATCGGCTACAATGGCGGATGCAAGTGGTGGATGCAAACTGTCGAATGCAAAATTGTCGGATACAAATGAAAATGCAGGTCGTCGGATGTAACAAAATGCAATATGTTGGATGCAAACAAAAATGGTCTGTCGGATGTAGGTAAATGTGCAGATTTTAGATGCAGATATACGTGCAAATCTGGAATGCAAAGTGAAAATGAAAAGTCAGATGTAAATTAGAAATGCAAAGTCGGATGCAAAGTAGAAATGCAAAGTCAGATGCAATTCTAAAAATGTAGGTTGTGACGGATATCAAATGTAGATGGAAATGGTCTGAAAATAAAAGATGAGGAGATGGTCAGATGTAACAAGGTTGCTCTTGGATGCTAACCAAAAAGATGTGAATGGATGCAACAGTCATAGGGCTTACCGTAAAGGTATCCTCATAGTACCTTCGTAGTCGACTACCATTAACCAATGTATCTAGGGGTACGCCTTCTAATGTTGCACCATTCGTAAAGATTTTATTAACAACATAAGGACCTTGGCTACGAAATTTTCAATTTCCTAGGTTAAATTTTTGAGGATGTATAAAGTAAAACTTTTTCACTGGCATGAATGTCCTTAGTTTGGACGTGACAATCATGCCAAGCCTTTTGTCATCTCTTATTGTACCAATTGTGCGTGATAGGATATGAATCGTGTTTCACACAATTTGGTCAATGTGAAGAGTCTATTTTGAACTCGGTATTGATAAACACTATCATCACACAAGTTAGTGGCATATACTAAAGTGATGCATAGGGAAGGAATAAAAAATTCTACAACCTCTTGGCCATATACTAGCTCAAATGGTGTTTTTCATCCTGTGGCTTGTTTCAGCGTTGTTCGATATGCCCAGATAGCAGAAAATAACTTTGTTTCCAATCTAATCAACTTGTTTCTACTATCTTGATTAGAACCTTGCAAATTGTTTTGTTCATAGATTCAGCTAGTCCATTGCATCTAGGATAGTACGGGGTACTGTTTCATTGTATATAACAAATTAATGAGTTAGTAAACTATTGATTACTTCATTAAGAAAATGAGAACCACGATCACTTAGAGGCTCTATTGGACAGCCAAATCGAATGATAGTGTTTTTATAGAGGAATCGTGCTACAAATATTGCGTCTGCTTTTCATGTTGTTCTAGCCTCTATCCATTTTGTTGCATAATTAGTGGCAATCAAGATGTATCGTGATTGTGTGCCACGTGCCACTGGACTAATAGGTCCAACAAAATCAATACCCCATTTGTTAAATGCTTGATTTTCAAGTATTGGAGTAAGGATATTGTCGTCGGCTTTCTAAATATTCTTTGCATGTTGACAAACGTCACAAACTTTTATATAAGCATGGGTGTCTTTGGATAGGGTTGGTCACCAAAATCCTACCAGAAGGATTGCCCTAGTAGTAGCATCAAAGGAGAAATGCCCACCCCCAATACCTTCGTGTGTAAAGGAAATAATCTGTCGGACTTCATATTTATGTGCACAACAATACCATCAACACCTAGCTTGTATAGTTGTCCCGCAATAAGATGATAAGGCAAAGTTTTCATAATGAGTTTTATTTTTTGCAGTTTTGTCAACTGAGGATCTATTTCCCCAGTGGCTAGATGGCTAGTAATAACATCAGCCCATAAAGGTGTCGCATCTATATAAAATAGACATGCATCTGGTAACTCATCATTTATTGGCTCATCAGATGCTTTAGCACTAGATAATCATGAAAGATGATCAGCCAAGAAATGTTGTGATCCTTTTCGAATAACTACTCAAAAGTTGAATTCTAGAAGTATCAACAACCATCGTACAATTTGTCCTGTTTTGCATGGTTTATTCAGTATATATAGAAGAGCATGATGGTCAGTATAAAAGACAAAAAGCTGGCCTGGCAAATAATGACAAAATTGTTGAACAACATAGACCACCGCTAATGCTTCTCTGTCTGTAGTGAAATAATTAACCTCAGCTGGTACCAGCTGACGGCTTAGAAAACGGATTGGAAAATCCTTTCTAAACTTTCCGGATTGCATTAAAACAGCACTAATGGCATACTTACTAACATCCGTATGCACATGGAACCCTTATTGTAATCAGGCACGCTAAGAATTGGTGCGGTGACTAAAGCCTGTTTGAGTTCTTTAAAGGCTTTAATTCGTTCTTCTGTCCACCTTGGATCAGTAATGATTTTATATACTAACCTCGCTTTATCAGTGTAGTGTATTATAAAAATTTGATAGTAACCCGTGTGGCCAAAAAAAACATAAATTTTCTTAACTGTACTTGGTAGTGGCATTTCGAAAATCACCCAGATCTTTTCGCGATAAGTGGCAAGAAATGTTATGGCCCAAAGCTACAAAATGGAAAACCTAGATCTGGCATATTCAACAAAATTTTGAACCTTTGGTTGGAAGGTATACAGCTTCTCTTCGACATTGTCATTAAGAAACGTTGTCTTAACATCCATATGGTGTATTTTGAGGTCTTCTGCGACTGCTAATGCAATTAGAGTTTTGATTGACTGCATTTTGACAACAAGACTAAATTTTTTTGATAATCCACTCTTTGGACTTGAGTGAATCCTTTAGCCCCCAGTCGTGCTTTCCATTTTGCAATAAAACCATCAGAGTTGTTCTTCTTCTTGAAGATCCACTTGTTGTCAATAACTCTCTTGTGAGTGGGAAAGTCAACCAATGTCCAGGTCTGGTTCATCAAAAGTGAGTTGCACTTGCTTTCCATAGCTTCTTGCCACTTCATTGCATCCTTGGGGTTAATTGCTTCAGCTAGGGTCTCTGGTTCTTTTGATGAAATCCAGAATGATTGAGGTGTATACCTCTCAAAAATTGTTCGAGTCCGTGAGGATTTGCGAACATTTGGTTGACCAGAATGAGATGGTGTTTCTTCTTGAATTTGTCCAAATCTATTCGAGCTAACTTGGTCTGGTATGGTGATAGGTCTTGTCGGCTGCTCGACTTCTGTAGCTATAGTTGCAGGTTCTGTAGAAGAGACATTATCATTGGAAGATTCCATGCTGCGTAAAATAGAATGAAATGATATCATCATTTATCGATGGTTATTTAAAATCATAGTATGTATGTTCTTGGAAGATTACATCCCTAGACATGAATGCTACATTGGTGGATGGATCATAAACTTTGTAAGATTTATGTTCATCAGAATATCCAATGAAAGTACATTTATTTGTCCTATGATCCAGCTTATCCTAAGCTGTTTAGGAATGTGAACAAAACATACACAACCAAAGACTTTTAAATGGCTAACACTAGGCTTGTGTCCATGCCATATTTCATAAAGATTTTTGTTGTTGACGGCTTTAGTGCTGGATCTGTTCTGTAAGTAATAGGTTGTGGTAGTAGCTTTTGCCCAAAATTTCACTGGTAGGTGCGTTTCATGTAGAATGGATTTGGCTGAGTTGAGAAGTGTTCGATTCTTCCTTTCTGCAATTTCATTCTGTTGAGGAGAATAGGAAGTTGTGAACTGTCTTCGAATGCCATGTTCAGCCAAGTTGTCGTACATCTCGTTAGAGAGGTGTTCGTCGACACCATCTATTTGGAGAGCTTTCACTTTTGTAGACATTTGTGTCTCAGCCATGGCCTTGAATCTTTTGAAGCATGCAAAATGAACATCTAGCCCAAGTGACAAGGTGACATTTCTAACAGATCGGCCGAAAGGAGATCTAGGGGTCAACAATTTAGTTGATCTCTGGAGTTTTCTGATCTCCCTTACCAGACCTGCTTCCTGCCATGCCTACGGCCAGTACAAGGGGGACACGGGCACGGGAGGGCTGTACAGAGGTAATAGCATAGGCAGTGGCCTTCGTCCTAGCCATCATGGTCAGATATAAAAAAAGGACACAAAAAAAATTTGCAGAAGAAAAGACACAAAAAGATTTGCGAAAGAAAGGACAAAAACAAATTCACAATAGAAAGAAAATAGATAGATAGAGTATCGGTTTGAAGCGCAAGATTATTAGAAGAAAAAAAAGAAATTGAAGTTTCGCACTCGAAAGAGATATCAAGGATATCGCCATATCGGTCTCGAACATGGGGGCGTTGGCGGGTACTAGGAGGTTATTGGACGCGCTTGAGATTAATATTTGGATGTAAAAACTGAAAATTTGCGAGAAAAAATAAAAAATCCATGGGGGTATTTATAAAAAAAAAAATCACACGTGTGGATATAACATGTGCAAAAACATTTCGATTGTTTTTTGTAGAGGACTTTGAATGATATTCATCCTTAACTTCATAAGTTCCAACATTAGATATATGTTAGTTATAATGTTGCTTAGGAAACTCAAACTAGAGGTTTTTTTCCATTACATATGTTGTAAAGCCCCATTTTTATTATCAAAAGAAAAATGACCTGTGGGAGTATTTTTCTTTTGCACAAATGACTTATAATCCTCAATAGCATGTGAGGTACCGGAGGTAGGAAATGACATATTCTTGTTCCTTTTGGATTGGGATTGCAAGATTGTCATTGATTATTGATCTTGGGAAAATTGTGCATGAAGGATTTGAGACAAGATTGGTTATGCATTCAATGTAATTGAAAACAATATGATAATTAACTATATCATATTTCAATACATCGATGCGCGGTTCAGACTCTAAGACTGATACAAACACATGTGATTGTTCACTCCATTTAGTTCCTTCTTAAAGAATTAACAATCGAAGAACATGAATTTATGTGATCGTGAACTTAACTACATTGGCTCAAGCAATTGTTATGATAACCTAAGATGCACTTTCAAATATACTGAAAGAACAAACATTCATCAAAACATTGCAAGGGCAAATGGAAGCTTAAATCGATTGCAAAAATTGCAAGTCTATTTGATGCTTTAGAAGCAATATACGATGAAGTAATTATACATATATGATATGTTTTGATGAGCATGGATTTTTTTAATCTATTAATCGATATTCTTGTACTCAAGTAGGTGAAAAAAAAAATTCCTCCCAAGTCCTTTCCAAATGTATAGTATTCTTCCTTGCTAATTAGCATTGAATTTTAGGTGTATGAATATCAAAGTTATCAAAGCAATAATCTCTGTAAGTTCATTAAATGAGTTGGTTTGTCTTCATGTTCCTTCTCAAGTAAATGGTGGAGAGTCGATTTGAGTCAACTTAAGTCGATTTGATTCTAAGGTCCGATCATGTCAAATTGTTACTAAATCATGTCAAACCATAACTTGACTATTTGCTACAAACATATGCTCTTTGCTCAATTTTTATTTATTATATGATACATTAAGAGAATATCAATACAAAATTTTTAAAATTTCTTCACATTGAGAGAAAGAGGGTTACCACATGTTCCCCACCTCAAATGCAAAATGACCTCATGAGCGATTAACTATCTATCTTCTAGAGTTACAAAAGAAGTTGATCTATGAAATACTTCCATTGTGCGTGAAGTGAAATCCCAAAATAATCGAGATCAAATCCTGTACATATAGGATGATAGTGGTTATTGATGACATTTCGTTGTACAAGGTTAATCTACTTGTCTGTTTTATGTTATTTCAATTGCCATCATGGCTTGCGCAAAAAGACATTGTGTGCATCTTTTTGTATCAAATCAATATGTCAAACATCATTTTAAGTTCGTGTTGCATTCTACATGATTATCTAGTCTAGAATTGTTTGGTAGTAGAAAAGCTTGCACGAGCTCCACAAGTATTGTCCATAATTCAATATCGAAAGCTATATAATGCAAAATCGAGGAGATTCCCCTATAATTCCTTGTTGTATTATGTGGAATTCCTTCATATAGTCTTCCTTGTTATATTATTAAACAAAAGCATAGGTGACAATCTTGAATATCTTTTGTACACAAATAAAAATCATTAAAAAACCCTAAGGGTTGATTACTCCTCGAGCTTTGAATTGAAATCTTCATTGTAGTATTGCCCATGCAAGACATCCTCTTTGGATATAATTAATTATACTCAAGATTACTAGGAAGCTCATTTTCAATTTCATGGTCACCCCCACTCCTCCATTATAAAACCTATCATACCTACCAGAAAACAATATTCCATCTGCCAAAAATTCTCGATATTTTTTAGTTGTGAGATCTATTTGAACCATTTTCTTTTCCATTAAGGGCATTTCAACTTTCAATACTCAATGAGATTTTGATGATGCCTTTGGCAGTACTATCTTCCTCTCTTTTTGGGTGGGGCAAATGGGTCTATAATTTCAATGCTCTACATGATTATCAACAAGAGAAAACCACTTGTCTTTTTGAAGAATGTCATCGAGGTGTGAACATTGCAATGAGAACCATGGATGTTTTTGAGAGACCATCTACTAAAGAATATTCTTCACACGATTTTGATACAGACTAACAAAAAACATGACAATCATGTTCCTCAACATAGCCTAGTGTATAATCAATGCCTCAAGGAGAGCATCAAGGTGATCTATTTGAGCCATTGACTAAGGAAGAAGTTATGACACAGTGGAAGTTAGAATTGATGGTTTTGAGAATTCTTTAGCGATCAAAACTTTGTCAAATGGTGTTATATCCTTTGGGAGAAAAAAGCTTCTCAACCAAGAAATTAAGCTGCAAATTCTAGTGAAGACTTGAATGTAAAGTTTAATTTAGTATACTATTCAAGAAGTTGATGAAATACATGAATAAGAGTTCCAATAAGAGAATGATCTTCATCAATTTCACAAATTTTTTGGGATGAGCATTTCAAACACATATATGATAATGGTCTATATGAGATTATTATGGATGAAGATTCATAAACATTTCTTATTCATATAAGAAGTTTCTCATTGGAATGGCCGACTATATATGATGCAAACATTCATATAAGATATTTCAATTCGAGGTACAATAACTAGTATGTTGAATCAACTTGCATTGAATGGCAAATATGGCATTTTGATCAATGCTCAAGTGCTTGTTAACAACATAAAAAATCTTTGTTCTCAACAATCATTGCCTTTGTGCAAGAAACAAAGTTGAACACTTCTAAGCTTGAAGAAGCCTTCCAAGGAGTGAAATCAAATAATATTCAAAAGGTTGATATCTAAGGCATTGGATTAATGATCCTCAAGGTAGAGTGATATTAGGAAGCAAACATATGATGATATTCTTTTGTACACTTTCAAAGACACATCATCAATCTCTTCTTCAATGATCTTTCAAGATTCATGGGGTACAATTGCTGGAATAGGTAACTAATTAGATGAGATATCTACTATAAGAGATCTGACATCTCCTATAAATACATACTCAAAATTGCAAGCTGATTAATAGAAATTTTCCAACAAGCAATCTCTATTTTGTAGGATAAAAATATTTAACTAGGGGACGGTTATATAAACAAAATTTAGATAACCAAAGTAATGATTTGTAAAGCCCAAAAAGTTACACTAGCCTTCATAAATGAAGGCATGCACTTATTTAGGCCGTAGAGACTGATAACTAGCTAGACTTTAATAGTTAGTGGCATATATAAGGTTAAGCCTAGATAGAATTTGGATGTTGCATATCAATAGCCTATCAATATCATCCAAGAGATCTTTTGGCCCATATGCTTTGCGAGAGACTTGAACATCCTCAACTCCTCCTTCGTGAATATGAGATTTAGAGAGTGCTCATGCTACATCTCATGTGCCTTATGATGATTTTTACTCTAATGTCTTGAAATTTGAATGATATTTCTATGCTATTGTGTTGTTTTGCTACTATGATGTCATCAACATAAGCATTGCTGTACTTTTCTTTTTCTTGGCATCATGGTTCATGTCTTGCTATGTTTTTTAGCTTTCAGTACACGACAAGAACTTATCCTTCAACCATACCTAGTTAGCCATGTCCGTTTCTCTTGTCCTCAAAAGCTTAGACATTGCTCTGTATTATGAGATCTCTCCTCTAAAGTGGAGTGTGTACCAAAACCCATGTAGTATGTATGTTTGTAAGGGTAAGTGGGTTGAGGTCCCTTTGGAATGGCCTCAACCCATTATGGATGAGTTATACTTTGGGTGATGTTCACTTGACTTGTCTTTTTTTTGGGTACTTGTACCTTCAATTTTAATAAGAGGTATTTTTTTCAAAACATAAAAGAGGACTAAAGAGCAATGGATATGAATTGCACATGCTCTCGTCTGTTTGTGCAGGCTTTTTGTAGAGCGAGACTGTCATCCTCACATGTATTTCTGGCAGCTGATCATGGAATGCAGCTTCTAGGGGGAAGAACTAGTGGTGGTTAGGATCATGCACTCCATCCATCAAGGATATCAACATCATCCTTAGGCTCAGGGACTGAAGATCTCGCAGGAAAAGGAGCAGCTACGATCACTGCAATCCACCCACATTTTGATCTTTAGTCTCTGCTCTGACTGTACATTTGTTTTTCTTTCTGTGAGGCTCAGGTACTCCAGGATACAATTTTGTGTGCTTGCAGTGACAATGGTGGGACCTTTTGTATATGATTTATTTTGTGTTGTTGAGCCTTCAGTCTTCTCCAATCGCTAGTTGCAATACAAGTGTCCTGGGAGTGGTCAGCGCAGTGGTAGATGGTATATCATTATTGTGCTCAGTTGCGATGTTGAAGTCATCCGCCCGGGTGCTGTTGCTTTATGGAACGTACGCTACACTATAGTTACCTGCCGTTTCTGTGTCTAAGGAAATAAGAAACAATATTTTTACTTTAAAGGTGAAATGCTTTCCCTCTGTCATATAAAATATTACAATAAAAAGTTCTACAGCAGCTGCTGATTAAGGAATGTAGGAATCAGCCTGAAGAAGCAGATGTTTCTATTAGAAGTAACCCAGTATATTGCAGCGTTATGCTTTAATTCAGGAGGACTAGGAAGTCGAACAATGCAGCAAAAGTATTAAAGACCTGCTACCATGGAGACATACTACCTACTTTTGTGTTTCCAATCGTGGAAATTCAAATCCTTTCTTGGGTGACTTACCCAAAATCATGTATTCCATGAATGTTTTGAGAACATCACTGAACCTAGTTTTTGACCTTGGTGCTTTTCATCCCCCATCATAGAGATCAAACCGTTAGAGAAACTCCATGTAAAGGACATCCATCTCTATGGTGGTTAAATGCTCTTTCATTATTGTGTGAATGCATTCCAAGATTATACATGTTCACTTACACATATTCCAAAGATGAAATTATACATACTCTAAAAGATGAACTTCTAGATAATATAATAGGTCATCAAAAGAGCTATTTTCTCAAAGTAAATATGGGCACCATCACGGGTTTTGTACTTCAAAGTCAATCTACTTTCAATGTATACTAAATCCCTATAATATCAAGACGAGATAAATGTAACTTATGTGTCATCGTGCCAATTACGAGCTATTTAGAAACAAGATTGATTTTCTTCAAGAAGAAAAAGAAAAAGGCAAACAAAGCATCATCCATGAGACCAATTATGCTTGGAGAGAGAGAGAGAGAGAGAGAGAGAGAGAGAGAGAGAGAGAGAGAGAGAGAGAGAGAGAGAGAGAGAGAGAGAGAGAGAGAGAGAGAGAGAGAGAGACGTTCACATGCACATCTAGATTGACATCTCTAGAAGAGCTCTTGGTTGTGGAAATTGTGGTAAAATGCACAACTTGACACTTGTAAAAATTAACATCCTAGATGAAGTTAAAATCGTGGCATATCTTGAAATTGGCCCATGCTTAACATGCATATGTGCAAAATGCAAGTTGCGAAGCATATGTCCTAGGTTTGGTGCCCATACGACAAATTCGGTAGTGCCGCTTGCATGGATGCTAGGTGGAGCCATCTGGCCTTTCCAATGGCCTTGGTAAAAAACTTGAAAATATGGCCAATTGGCCCAATCTAATTTGAAATATGTTTCGGGCCAATCATCTTGGCACAACCCAATCAATTTGGCAACATTGTAAAGAGTCTAATGATACCTATATGATTGCCAAGGTGGTAGGGGGGACACTTGCCTTCTTATAGCTGCTCTCTCATCAAAGTGCATTTTGGTCCTTTGTCCAATGCTTACTTTTCAAGCACGTTGGAATATATCATGGTAAAAGGCAACTATTACATACTAGGCACATAAATAATATGTACTAGAAGTAGTAGAAAATATGTTGCTAATTAACTATTGTGAATAAGCATATGGTCATGCTTATATGAGAAGTGCCTCTTCTCTACTAGTTCATAATGTAGTTTGGGGTGTTGGAATTTTAATTCACTTCAACCACTCGATCCAGTTGCCACTTTATCTGTTACCAGCTATTTGTTTCAAGTATTCACGATAGAGTCCTAGACTTGGTTATTTATTCGGGAACCTACTACAGTTGAAGAACTTGCAGATATACACACAAGTTGTTCGCGACACTATTGCAAGTCAACTGAATAAGTCAAAGAGTCACCTTACACCTTTGATAATTGACAGTTCTTTGATAGTCAACCATCTCACGAATCAACAATTCGTCGACAATTGAACTATCGATGGTTCACTATTCGGAAGACATTCGAACCTAACGGCAAAGCTAGCATCTCGAACTATACTTACTACTATCAGGCCTTCACACTCACTTTATTGAACGATTGGCCCAAAGGATGACATGTAATAGAGTAACTGCATTGTGTGCATATACAGAGTTAGATGCACATTCTAAGGGGTAACAAGTAGATGTACTGATCTATTTGATCACATGTATCGCACTAGTGATATTCATTGTTTTTGCCTAGCACTATCGTTCAATTCTAAATTGTTCTTCTAGGCTTGTATATTGATAAGTAGATTTCTTTAAAATAATCTTATGTACATTCGCACATCTTTAATATTTAAATTTGTGTTCTTCAAATGGGTGTACAATGTGTAAATGGTCAAGGTTATGTCTACCTTCTGATCGTGAATCGAATGCTCATTACTTTCCTTGTGTGTCTTATTGATTGAGTCGAAGAGTAGAATTACGGCTGTCCTTGACGCCTTCGAATTATGTATCTATGGTTGTCTAAGACACCTAATGACTCATCGATTAACCGATTGGTTCTGTTGTGACAAATGATCTAAACACAGTTTCTCTTGATTCACTAATTCTTCTGCAACTCTATCGCATGCGATAGTTCGACAATATTGTTTCTCGACACTTCGAGTTGTCGCGATCTTTTACACCTATCGCATTTTCCCAATAATGGTATTAGAGCTTGTGTTGATTGTCATAATATTTTCGATTATTTTCTTTTCTAGGCACATGGAGCAATCATCTCCTGAAATTCAACTCATCGAGCAATTCAATGGCAATGATGTTCACATGTGGAAGTATCACATAAAGATATTGTTAGAGAAAGATTTATGGGATGTGGTCAATGGATCTTCAATTCTACCACAACATGATGCTAATCTTATTGCCAAATGGAAATCCAAAGATGACAGAGCTCTCGCATTGATATCCATGAATCTCAAGGATTCACAATATCACACATCAGTAGCAATGAAACATCTAAGCAAGCTTGAAAACTAGAATCAGTTTTGATTAAGCCTAATGCATTTCTTTGGTTAGAGCTTTAACTTAATCAATTCCCTGGATTGATCACAGAAAAGGATCAACAAGAGTTACAGTCAAAACAGGATCGTACATATAGACTGATATAGTCATGGATATAGAACAAATAGAACTGCAAGAGTTTGATATAGCTCGAGAGTGAGTTTACAGATTGGCGGTGGCTAGTCACTTTACTTGTGAGAGAGAATACCTCTCTTGCACCAACGCGCTGATCTGGGAAACAAACAACGCTCATGAAAAACATTTTTAAATTTAGTTCTGACAATAGAAGCGATTTCAGCAAAACTTTATTCTCTAATGCGTATGATCTGCAATATTGGAATGCATGCTACCAGTAGATACCTTTCCGCTGTTGTCTTACTCAACATTATCTGCTGTTTATAAGTTTAATTTTACAACAGATCGTCAGGAATGATCTGGGGCTTGGAAGAGAATTAGACCGTAGTCAGTAGCAGTAGCTATGCCTGCCAAGTTGGCTCTATCCACTTAGAATTTGCTTTGCACAAAAACACAAATCATGCTACATAGTAACACAGACAAAAAACACTCTCCGCAGCAAGCTCACATAGCAACTGTATTTCTCAAAATGAAATTACACTATACATATAGTTGTTCACTCAGGAAACCCCCCCCGTTGCCGTTGGCGGGACGCGTGTCCCATCGACTTGCCTCGTGGCGAGGCCAACTGGTCCTTATCAACTGATAGGACCCACAGTACAGTAGCGCAGTGATTCTACTTTAATTCTAACTCTCTCCCTTAAAGTAGAGTCTACTTTTTATACAGTCATATACATAGTTTTAAGGTTAATAAACTTTAAGTACAGAAAGCTTTGATCTAAACTTATCAAACTTTTCTCCAACAAGTGGCTTAGTGAAAATATCAGCTAGTTGTTCTTCTGTGCTACAATGAACAACATGAATTTCATGACTCAATAGCCTCTCACGTATAAAGTGATACTGAATCTCAATGTGTTTAGTTCTTGCATGGAACACTGGATTCTTTGCTAGCCGAATGCCACTCTGACTGTCGCTATGTAATGTCATGGGATTTTTCTGTTTCATGCCAACTTCTTCCAAGATTTGTCTCAACCATATAGCTTCCTGTGCTGCACTACACATTGCCTTATACTCTGCTTCTGTGGTGGAAAGAGCAATTGTACTTTGCTTCTTACTAGACCAGGAAAAGCAACTACCACAAAACTAGAATACATACCCTGTGGTGGATAGTCACCTCCCCAATCCGCATCCACATAGCCACACAACTCAGGTAAACCATCATGCTTCCTGTAAATCAAGCCATAATCTGAAGTGCCTTTCACATAACACAAAATGTGTTTAGCTGCCTTCCAATGCGTTTCCGTAGGTGTTGCCATAAACTGACTTACAATGCCAACAACATAGCATATATCTGGTCTAGTCGTGGTAAAGTAAATCAAGCTCCCTTCTAACTGCCTATAGAGTGTAGCATCAAATGACTGTGACTCATCAAGCTTAGAAAGCTTTTTACCTAGTTCAATAGGAGTATTCACTGGTTTGCAATCCTGCAACCTAAACATGTGCAACAACTCTTTGACATACTTCACCTGTGTTAAACCCACTTCGCATCCTTTTTGCCACACCTCTACTCCAAGGCAATAATGCATCAGGCTGAGATCTGTCATCTTGAATTGTTCCATGAGGTCTTTCTTGATCATATCTATCATCTCTTGATTATTTTCCGTAATAATCAAGTCATCAACATAAAGAGCAATCAAAGCAACTATACCATCAAAGCATAAGACATATAGATTTGGATCATAATGTGTTCTCACCATCCCCTTTGAATGAAAGTAGGCATCAATCCTGCTATACCACGCATGTGGTGCCTGTTTAAGACAATAAAGTGCTTTCTTCAAGCGATATACTTTATTATCCTATCCCTTCATTAAATGGTGAAAGCACAGATAGTTGGAGGGGTGTCCTATGTGGGTTGATTATGTGATCGATTTAAAGCCTTCAGGTTGATCCATGAGCACCTCTTCTTCTAACTCACCATTTAGAAAAGCAGATTTCACATCCATTTGATGCAAAGGCCAACCAAAATGTGAAGCTAAAGCAAGAAGTAGACGTAGAGTATTCCACTTACATACCAGCGCAAAGGTCTCCTCATAGTCGATGCCTTTACTTTGTGCATACCCTTTGATCACAAATCTTGCCTTGTGCTTTGCTATACTTCCATCTGCATGGTACTTAGTCCTGTATACCCATTTGCAACCAATGGGTTTTCTGCCAACTGGTGGTTCTACTAAGTCCCATGTGTTATGCTTAGCAATTGACTCCATCTCCTCTCCCATGGCCTTGACCCAAATGTTATCATCCTTCGCTTCATCATAAGTCGAAGGTTCTTTGCTTTGAACAATGCTAGATAAGAGAGCATAATTTGCTTCATACCTTTCAGTTTGTGTCTTCTCTCTTGTTGATCTTCGTAGCTCTCCCTGGCTAGATGATCTTGGAAAGTCATCCATGTCGCGGCTCTCCAACAATCTCTCAAGCCACTTAGGGAGCTTCCTGTCAGGTGATCGACTTCCTATTGAAAATGTATCCCACAATACATCCTTCTCCTTGCATTTGTCTCCTGCTTCTTCAATCCTTCTTGCACCAAAAGGTTTGTCTCTACCTCTCCAACTTGTATCCTCTTGCAAACACTACAAGGTCAGCATGATTCCTTACGCACGACCTGTCCGCGACCTCCATCTCCTTCTCTTCCAAGCTTTTTTAGCTATGGCTGACCTCAAGGTTCTAATTGCTTCACAACTGAAGCGCGGTTGTCCACGGCCACTTCGGACCTGATTCGCACTGCTAGGATGCCCTCCTCTGGGTTGTCACAGCTTGCAAAACGATTCAGAATAGAGAAAAATCTCTGATTTTATGCTCCCAAACCCTAGACCAGGGTTTTTCACACAAAACTCTTCTCGGCTTCCAATTCACAGTGTTCTGACAGGCCTATCCTCTTGCTCTGCTGATGCTTCAATCCATTTGTCAGACGATGTCCGATTGAATGCACACTGACTGCAAACACCAAATAGCATGCTTCGAAATTTCAAAATTACGTTTGCTGAGGTTCTGATTCAGCCGACAACCCTTGTTTCTGAATCCTCACACAGTCTCAAGATCACCAAGCACGTCACACGAGGTTTGGTGGGGCAACAAACCAAGTCTAACACATGTCTGCATTTTTGGATGCATCGCATATGCCCACATTCCAGATCAGAAAAGAAAGAAGTTGGATGAAAAGGGGGATCAAAGATTCCTTGTAGGATATGATGTTCATTCATTACACTACATGATCTACATGCTTGACAACATATTGATCAAGACTGTTAGAGACGTGAGATTTGATGAGTCAAAGACAATGGCTGACAGAGATTAGTCAGCTATGAAATTCTGACCAAAGGCTACTCTGACTTGCCAATATCAATGGAGGGAGCGAACCTTGAGCATCCGAAAGAAGATCTTCAAATTCCAGATAGATAGAGTGACTGTTCAGACAATGAGTAGCAAGACGTGCATCCTGTACCCAAGACAACACCTACTCACCATAGTTCAGCAGTCAGCAAAGGCAAGAAACTTGACAAAGACAAGCCATCGATCTGACTGCAGACTCTCCAAGAAGATCCACGAGAGAAAGAAAAGCACCTGTCATATTTGTGCCTCACAGCTCAGCCTCTGTATCAGAGGAGTTCTGTGGATTTTAGAGATCTTGACGAAGGGAAGTTGTATCTTCACCAGTCAAGGTACATCCAGAAATCATTGATGATTTTTAAGTGACAGACTACAAGGGAGCTAACACACCAATGGTGTCTGGAACAATTTTGACGAAGCAAGACTGCCCACAAAATGCAAAAGAGCAGAAAGCCATGCAGAACATGCCCTACAGGAGGCTGATCAGATCACTCATGTACTTGGCAGATAACACACACCCTAACATTGGTTATGTAGTTTTTAGAATGAGCTAGTTCAATATCAATCCAGGCCCTATGCACTGGAAGATAGCCAAGAGAATCTTGCAATACCTTCAATATACAAAGGATTATGGGATGTGTTTCTCTCAACATGAAGGATTATTGATCAAGTCCTACAGCGACGCAAGCTGGGCATCCCTGAAAGATGACTGCAAGAGCATCTCGAGAGGATGCACAATAGCATCTGATGCAGTTGTGATATAGGTCAATAGGAAGCAGACCATAACTGCGCAATCATCTTGTGAAGCAGAGTATATTGTAGCAGCCAAGATGGCGAACGAGCTTACATGGCTCAAATACTTCTTTGATGGCGGACTGGGAGAGAACTCCAATGAGTCACTGCTATCGTTCATGGATAACACATATGCCATTCATCTGACGAAGGATCCAGTGTTTCATTCTAAGGCAAACCACATTGCTATCAAATATCATCTGATAAGAGATCTAGTTGAGAAAGACAGACTGAAGACCGAGTTTGTTCCAACAAAGTAGATGGTGGCTGATATCTTCATGAAGCGTCTTGACAAGGCAAATTTTGAGAAGCAGCATGTAAGCCTAGGAATAAAAAAAATACTAGCTTTGAGAGGGAGCTGAAGAAAGTAAGAGTTTCTATCCTTCAAAGCCTTAGTATTTTTCTGTCTTTCCTTGCTGTTTTTCTTGATTGTTATATTTTGAACTATGTTTTGTAGAGTTTGTATTTTTGAGCTATTTCGTCACGTAGTTCACAATTTTTAGTCATGAGAAAAATACAGCACCAAGTCAAAAACACTTAGAAAATAATTCTGGCCAACTCTCTCGATACTGTCGTATTTTTTGAATTTTAAAAAGTACGACTGTGTCTTATAAATGTTTTCTGGCCTACCTTCGGGTTTATCGCCCTTCGGTAAAAATGCGACATTGTCTCCAAATGCCTTTCGAAAAATGTGAAGGTGCCCTTAAAATCGCAAAGGCGTCTCTTTCTAAAATGCGGAGGTCTGCAGGGTGAAGTCACAGTATAACAAGCAGAAAGCAACGAAAGACAACGACAGGAAACTAGAATTAATTTTGATTATGCCTAATGTATTTCTTTTTATTAGAGCTTTAACTCAATCAGTTCCCTGGATTGATCACATAAAAAGATCAACAAGAGTTACAGTCAAAATAGGATCACACATATAGACTGATACAATCACGGATATAGAACATACAAAACTGCAAGAGTTTGATATAACTCAAGAGTGAGTTTACAGATTGGCAGTAGCGAGTCACTTTATTTGTGAGAGAGAACACCTCTCTTGCGCTAGCACGTTGATCTTCGAAAGCGCTTAAAAAAAATATTGTAAACTCGGTTCTGACAATAGAAGCTATTTCAGCAATACTTCGTTCTCTAATGCGTATGATCTGCAATATTAGAATGCATGCTAGAAGTAGATATCTTTTCACTGTTGTCTTACTCAATATTATCTGCTATTTATAGGTTTAATTTTACAACAGATCATTAAAAAAGATCTGGGGCTTGGAAGAGAATTAGACCGTAGTCAGTAGCAGTAGCTATGTCTGCCAAGTCGGCTCTATATGGCCTTCATCCCCTGGAATATCGATTCCCATCACAAATCAGTCTAGCGATGAAGACACTCCTCAAGTCAACAAAGTGAATGGTATACATGTTTGTAACATTGATAAAGAATTTGTTACTATAAGTTAACCATGACTTCAAATATTATGCTAAAGTGATATGTACTTGATTTTTGTTTCTCATAGAAAAACTATTTTCAAGATAAAATATGGTGCACATGTATCGTGTGATGGGCAAAAGATGCATGAAAGATGTATTGTTGAAAATCTTTTGTGGAAAATTAAACAAAAAGGTGAGATACAATCATTGAATTTGGAAGTCGTTGAGGCTTGTTAACTTTATATGATTTTTTTTTATTAAAATGCTCGTCACTCTATGTATGTTACTTATTGAATTTGTTTAATATGTTTAGCCAATAAATCGAATGCCATTCCATGGAGTTTATCCATCAGCGTTTAGTTACAATCATTGTCAAGTTTTGATACACATGAGAGAACAAAAAATGAAACAAATTTAAGAGGAAATACAATTGGAGAAAAGAGTAATGCACTTAATTTTAATGATGATGATGATGAGGTACAACATGATGAAGCAATGCACAATATGTTTGAATCCTACTTTGAAACAAACGTGAATGATGCTACACATGCATCTTCTAATGAAGATGGAGATCATGAACAAGATTCTATTACTCAAAGAGACAAACACCCCTTTGTATTCAGAAGCATCCATTGCGAGACTAGTTACGTTAATTCTTATTCTAAACCTTCAAGCAACATACAAATGGAATGACCATAGTGTCACATCATTATTCGAGTACTTAACACATAACACAACTTTTTTATTTTATATCTTGTTTACAAGTTCATATTTTTTTCTTTTCTAACAACACACATGGTCATTTTTTTTTCACGTTAGCATAGAATACTTCCGAAAGAAAACATGATATTTAAAACACGAAAGGAAGCACGAAAGATGATGAACGTGCTTGGGATGGAATACTACAAAATACATGCATGTCCATAAGACCATGTTTTATATAGAGGTGAGCATTTAGAAAAGCTTCAATGTCCAACATGGAACACTTCACATTATCGAGATGACATACAAGGAAATAAAGTGCCACGAAAAGTGTTACGACATTTGCCATTTATCCCATGATTACAATGTTTATTTTGATGCAAATCTTTGGCATAACTAATGGATTGGCATGTTAAATCGTTCTACGAATGATGTGATGCGAGTGACTCACCTGCATGGAAACATATTGAAGACCAATGGCTCGAGTTCAAAAATGAAACTCGTAATTTGATATTTGGCCTTGCTATGGATGGTGTAAATACTTTTAGCATTCAAGAACACGATGACATTTGTTTTGGGACTTTGACCTAAAAAAGAGTAATCTTTTTTGGTGTTTTTTAACCCTCTTAGTTTTAGGCCAAAATCATGGATTTTTTTAATAAATCTCTATTTTTCTTTAAAAAAAAAGCCAAAAAATGCATATTTTGGATTAAAAAACAACAAGTTTTTTAATGCAAACTTCATAAAACCATCATAATTACAAATGAAATAATAATTCAAGAGAACGAATGATTTTTGAAACTCAAAATTCCATTGAAATACGAAACGACTTAAATTATATTCGCACATTCTTTTTTTTAAAGTACATTTTTTATAGAATTTTTACTGATGCCTCTCAATTCAGAACTTTACATATTCTCAACACTTTCATTTTCAGCTGATGAAGTGGAAGACATGTCTTTTTAATTAGAGTCAACTAGCATATCTTTCTCAGAATCCGCATCAAATGTTGACAAAAAAAACCTTGTAAATCAGCTTTTCTCTGTTGATGACGAGTGGAGGATGATGGTTTTTCCATTAATTCAAGTCATTTTTTTAATATAAATATAGTTAACTTTCGTAGATGATTGGTCATTGTTAGCTCAAAATTAAATTCCAAAACATCTACATCTTGTAAATTCAAATTGTCAACTCTTGGTTGATTTTTTGGCAATCTCTTTCTCTTGCCCTTTGGATCTACTTGCAATATTTCGAGTTCATACCTTCCCAAAAAAGCATTCGTTGAAGTGGTGCACAACCAATGCACACGTAGTACTTTTGTCTTATTGCTATTTTGAATGAAACCAAGTACTTTTGCAATCCAAAATGGATGTCCTTCATTGTTTTCTGAAGCTAGAAGTGCAACAAGGCTTCCAATTTGGATTTCATTCAAATCACCGCACCAATTCATTTTTGCAGCTTTTATACTTTGCTTATTCTTTCTTGAGCCCACATAAATTTCACGTTCCTCACCTTGCACAAGTTGCAAGAAATCATTATTTCAAGGAAGATTTGAAGGTTCGACAATTGTAGTTGAAGTTCCCAACTTATGAGGCCAATGAAATTCTTCAATTGTTGATGCATGTTCGAGATTGAGCAAACTAATTTCTTGTTTTTTAAAAAAGTCCATCCACCAATGCTGATCAAACCCATCAAAAATATGATAAGCTGCTTGAATACTTGATTCCAAAAAAATTAATGAGGCCAAAGGATCAATCTCACGATGTTCTCTTTGCGCCCTTTGTTCTTCTAGCATGGACTTCAAGGGATACAACACAGCAAGCTTGATTTGAGTCAATGGAATGTTAAGCAAAAATCGAACTCCTTCAAGAGGCAACCATGAAACTGAATTTGAAAATAGTTTTCTCCATAATAATATAATGCCTGATTTGTTATATTTGATTTTAAATTGGTGTTGAAAGCTAATATAATTAATATTAGCTACGCATTGTTTTGTTTCATTGGACGCCTTAACATAATCACGAAAATCATATGTGTGTCTGATTAATGACACATTTGGCTTTGGCACATACGATTCCTCGGCAATGCTTTGAAGCACTGATAAAAAAAATACCTTCTTGCGTCTCAACCTCTTAGAAAAGCAACTAAACATTTGATCAATTTCCTACCAACAAAAATTTTATTTCTATTTAACAAAAAAATTTCTCTACTAGCATAGACAAATATGCCTAAACAATTTGGTTTTTCTTTTCAGCGGTGTTGTCAAGTGGCAAATAAAGTATTTCTGTAAGATTTTCACGAAATTCGCAAATTATCTTATGTACAATGGTGATCGTCAAATTTGGATCGTTGAACGTTGGGATAATTAAAAAAGACCTTGGACTCCAAAGTGCCATTAAACACAAGTGCTCCAACGAGATGAACCTGAATAAAATCTGCCTCGTTTAGATTTTTGGACACTCTGACAAAATGAGACAACATTGTTTTCTTTTTATCCATGCCGTCAAAAACAAGGCCTAGATACTTTTGTGGACATTCCAAACATTTCTTTTGTGCTTGGCCAACTTTTGTCTTTCAACTGTTTGATGATCTTTGTGCACTTGAAGGGCTTTTCCATAATGATATTAAAATAGATTGCAACTTAAATTTATTTCAAAACATAAAGTATAGTTAAAATAAAAGACAAATCTGATTAATATTCACCTTTCTCATCATTGGTTTTTGCAAGTTGTTTTGCAGACTTTAATAACTCGCAAGTGGAGCATATTGTCATTTGTGATTTTTTCGAAATCTTTACCAGTTCAAAATCTC
This sequence comes from Diphasiastrum complanatum, assembly GCA_029204225.1. Lineage (NCBI taxonomy): Eukaryota > Viridiplantae > Streptophyta > Lycopodiopsida > Lycopodiales > Lycopodiaceae > Diphasiastrum > Diphasiastrum complanatum. The sequence goes on from CM055102.1 coordinate 9,902,778, forward strand.
TTTTCCAAATTTTAAGAGAATATGGGTAACTCAAATAGGAAACAATTTTTGTTTTGACAAACTCTTTGTACATCAAACTCATGGAGGCTCTTCTCATTTGGACATGGAGTAAATACAATGCATAAAAAGCTCATCTTCTCAAAGAGGGAGTCTCTTAAATAGGCAAGAGAGCTCCTTAGGTGGCATCCTAGTGCCATTTCTACATTTCACAAATTACAAGTGGAATAATGCTCTTTACTAGAAGTCACCATCAAAAGGTGGCTCACAGATCCAAAACTATGTGCCAAAAATACCAAATTTGGCCTAAAAGTAGCTAGGAAATGTTGACAATTTTCACACTCCCTCTTCAATTTTACTTGCTAGTTTTACAGCACTACTTTGATCAAACCTAATAATGATTTACATCTTAAGGATAGATCTCCTCTCAGTGATCCTAATATGTACAAAACAATAAACTTCATAATTGATATAGATAATAGTGTCCATATTGGATGTTTCACTATTTCTTACACCAATTTTACATTTCAAGATGAAACTAGTATCCTTATTGCCTTGGCCATTTGATTCTTCTTTGATGCTCTTGACTAGCTCCAAATTTCCAATTGGTGTTGATGAAGCTCATTAAGATCAACCTCTTGATCCTCCTCTTGAACATCAATACCATTGAACAAAACCTATTTTCCAGAACCATAAATGACATCCATTTCATGAAGACAACCGTCCATTTGCATAACATCATCTACACAAGAAGATGTACCAAAACATGTGAGTAAAGCCAAGTTTGTACCTTCCACAACTTGCTTACCCTTCTCATCATATGTAAGCCTTGTTGGCTTTTCCCTTTGCCTTGAGGATCTTCTTGGAACTTGACTTGGACAGGCATTTCCACCATCATCATCCATAGATCCATCACCATCAAGAAAGTTAGGAGAAACAACATCAAAATTGTTAGTTTCATCAACATCAACTTTCTTTGGTACATTGCCTTTGTCAAAGATGACATCTCTAGAAATGAGAACTTTTCTTGTTGAAGGAATTTAGACTTTGTAAGCCTTGCTTACTTCACTATAGCCAACAAACACACCCTTCTTTGATGAAAGATCTTCTTTAGTTCTATCATCAAGAGTGATGTTGACAAAACAAGTACAACCAAATGCTTGACACTGACACTCGACCTCCTACCATAGAGGACCTCAAAGGGAGTCTTACCATTCAAAGAAGCACTTGTCCACCTGTTACAAAGATAGTTAGCACATGCTAAAGCTTCCCCCCAAAAAGACTTAGAGAGATTTGCATGTAGTCTCATTGCCTTGAAATATATTCCCCTCCATTATCTTATCTCAAGCATTTGATATTTGTATTGAATTGATTTTCCACTTCATTCTTAAACTTGAAAAATGCAGCAAACACTTCATCCTTGGTTTTAGGAAGATATACCCAAGTATACCTACAAAAGCATCAATGAAGTTGCAGATTCCAGCCTCACTTTCCAGGTAGAGGAGTTTGATGAACTCAACCTATCATTAGTTTCTAACATGATCCCACCATTGGAAGCCATGAATATAATGATTCTTCAACTTTTAGGCTCTATCTTAATGTACCTAGCACTCACTTTTCTCTCAACAAATGATGGATAAGGAGATCTCAGAAGATCTAGGACCCTAAAACACTTCTATCTTGAACCTGGCTGGTTTCCAAAGGAAGATTGAAACATGTGCAACACTTTGCACACACTAAGAATGGATTACAAAATCAAACCAACCTGAATACACTCTTGCTTAAGCTCCCAAACTTTCCAGCAAGTGACCAAATCAAGTTATGGTGTGAAGAGTTACTTGCATTCTTAGAAAATACACAAGACTAGGCTGCAAGAATACCGAGAATTGAACAAGCTTGATGAACATATGACCAACACACTAAGGTATTAATTCAACCTATAAAACTACATGTAAATCACACTTCTAAAAGTTTATATACTCCAGAAAGTGATAAATACAAACTTTAGAGGTGAATGAAAGAGCACACTTAGTGAATCACAAGACTAGCTGCACCAGCTTGTCAAATCTTGATGTTTAGATATAGATCTAAGATCACTTCACATGAGAATGTTCCTCAACCTGTTAAGAACTTGAAAACACATTTTCATAATGGTTAAAACCTTTCAGCAAATGCTCCAATCAAATTACATAAGGAGAGTAACTTACATGCTCAACAAAGTACACCAAAATTTATGCAAAAGATTGTTGACAATCTATTCACCCAAAAGGGAATATTTCAGCCAAGTGGGAGCTTTGCTCAGTCTTTTGGAGAATTACAAAATCACTCAAAGAGTATTTGTCATCCACCTAAGGAGAAGGTTCATCCACTTAAGTAGAGTGTTCATTTACAAAGGAGAGTGTTCATCCACAGAAGTGGAGATCGTCAACAATAGATTGAACAGAACATTGTTAGTATTGAATATGCACAAGCCTCACAATCAACAAATGATTGGGTGTTATGATCTAATCCAAAAACCCAAATGGAAATATAAATGGCAATTCTGACCCACTCTCACTAAAATGATGATAACTTTTTTGATACATATCCAAATAGAATAAACCTAGTACTTATAGAAAGCTAACTTGAAGCTCTTTTTACAAGAGTTTAACAAAAAAATCGACTAAAATCTCAGCCAAAATAGAAAAAAATAGATAACAAAAATTGTTGCTAATCAAAATTGGAGGAGTTTCACTAGATTGATCATGACTTGACCAATATAGCTCCAAATGGAGAAAAATCAGTACCTCCATAAAGTTGAAATCAAGAGCTACAAATCTAACTCAAGAAATCAAACAAAAAACAAAGAATAATGGATCAAAAATTGATCCAAAACATTTTATAATTTGAAAATTCAAGAAAACTAAAAGAATAAGACTGCAAAATTCAAGAAACCTCTAATCCTAATGACAATCATGAAGAATGATAATGCAAATTGAATCTTATGCTCTGATACCATGAATGCCATGTGCCAAATCCCAAACAATTAGAAATAACATCGCTTCACCCCTTTGTAGTTCAATGCTATTACGGGACACCAAGCTAGTGTGAAAATAGCCTATTTTGGCAAATCTAGCCATGTAGAACTTTGTAAATATTGTGTATAATTGGGTTCCACACATGGAAGGCCAAGATGCCATGTGGCAGCCCACTCCTAATTTAGGTTAGGTCAAGTCAAGAGAGTTGGTCATGTCTATTTGGTGGTCATCCCTACTTTATAGGACCTACACCTAAGTTTAAGGTGAAAATTTGACCAACTAGCTACCTACCAAGCATAACTCTAGGATCTAGGCTAGGGTTTCATTTTAGGGCAAGAAGAGTGAGTTGACTTCCTTATTACATGCTGGAAATCCACCTAACTTCAAGAAGGAAGTCGAATTTGGTATGTATTTCAAGCTCCCATAGTGAGAAGATAGAAAATTTTTGGAGCTCATTGGCAATCTCAAGCTAGTGTACATTGAGTTTTTGTGATCCAAATGAAATGAAATCAATTTCTACTTGTTTCTCAGGTTGAAGGCCGTACTACAGCCTATAGTACACACGTGTGGCCTTGTATTTCAATGTTCGCGTAGTGTTAGAGGAGGTCGGGCCACAGCGCGTTGTCCAGGTACAATCTTCTTTGATTAGTTGCTTGGTCATTTACTGCTTAATGTTGATACAATACTTTTGCATAGTTTTCGATTGATTGCAATGTGTTTCCAAGCTGTTAATGCTTGTTGTTTGTCAAATTGCCAATCTAGATCAACTTTTTTGTGTCTAGTCTTTGATAGATTGTTAAGCAGACATCCAATAACTCTTGTGGATCTTTTGTAGATCCATTTATGGTCCTAAAGTACAGTACTTTCACATGGTATTAGATACAAGTACAAGATCATAAGCCATTGATCTAATGCAAATCCATTTTTAGCAAGTTTTGGTGCTAAAAACTAGTATTGAGAGGACAAGCTAGAATCTTGATTTTGGTGAGGAGATTTGATCTCAAACTTGGTAGGGGTCCAAATACGTACTTTCCACATGTGTGGGCACCTCTGAACCTGCATTTAATGCATGGTATTCATTTGATCCAAAGAAATTCAATTTGTGAGCTTTTGATGTAATTTTTGGTGAAAATATTAGGATAAGCTACCAAAATCAAGTGTCATTGATTAGATTTGAATTTGTTTCATGAGATCTAATTAATCTAGGCTGAAATAAGGTCCTCTAAACTTGTTTTACAGGTCTTGAAATTACATCAGAGTGTGTGAGAAAGATTCAGTCAGGTTATTGTCCAAAACTAGCCAAAATAGGCAAGATTTGATTGTAAGTAGATTTCACATCATCTTATCTGCATTCCACCTTTGTGAGGGAGTTCTAGAACTGAGATTATAAGTCCATTTGTTGGACTATAAATCTAATTTGAGTGAAACAATACAAGAGAGATACCTTAGTGAGTTTCTAGATAATCAAATCCATTTCTTGGCAAGATTTGTTTGAAAGTAGTTTTCACTTCATCTTATCTTCATTCCAACTTTGTGAGGGAGTGATAGAACTGTGATTATAAGTCCATTTGTTAGAAATCAAATTTGAGTGAAACACTGCAAGTGTGAGACCTTTGTGAGTTTCAAATCAATTAAATCTATTTCGTGTTTGTAGCAAGTCATTGCAAAGGAAGTGGAGCTTCAACATGTGTCTTGAAGGGAATGTGTAGCTGATATCTTCACCAAAGCATTGGGAAAGGACTTGTTCATGAAGCATAGGACATCACTTGGAGTGTTATCAAAGTCTATGCTAAAACTAGTTGAAGAGGGTGTGTGAAAGATTCAACTTGTTTGATCATATTTGCTATATTTCCATATTTGGCATATTGAGGCTAACTTTGTTTTTAGACTTAGAGATTGAAATTTCAAAGTTCATTAGTCTAAATTTCATTTGAATAAACACTTTTTGAAAGTGTGGGAAAGTTAGATGGCGAGTTTGAGTAGATTCAAATTTGAACGTTGGGTACTTTGAATCTAGACCCAAAAATAATAGGGTTAGCATTCTGGAGGGAAAGCCAAGTGGCCAAATAGGGTTTGGACCTGTTATAAAAGGATGTAACTCATGGAGAGAGGGATATTCTCTCTTATCTATCTCATTTCATGCTTATACATGGTTCTCTTGGGTTCTACTATCCATTGCACTATACTTGTGATTGCATGCAATTTCATGTGTAGAATGGTCTATATTTGCTATTTTTGGATCCACATGTGTGAAATACAGTAGCTAGCTAGTTTTGTACGGACAACAACAGTACTTTATCATTTCATTCTCTGCTTCTCTTATTCTTCTTGAGTTAACCCAATTTTGTAATATCTTTGATTCTTTGATCAACTATCAAAAATCTGACCTTATAGTCATCTCCCATGTCGCTCCACCTACTTGTGCCAAGAGTTAGGCCTTTTTGCATGGTACCATTTTCAGATACCTTGGCTTTCCTCTAGGGCTTCCCTTTGCAATAGAGATCTCTTTAACTGGATAATTGAGAGAATTAGATCCAAAATTCTGGCCTAGAACTCTTCTGACCTCTTGTTTCCTACCAGGCTTATTATCCTCAAACAAATTATCTCCTCCTACTTCATGCACTTTCTCTTTATATGGCTTCTCCCTTCCTCCTACTCCCTCATTATTGCCTTGGAATAACAACCCTAGCTTTCTAAAATGGAATATTTGTACGGCTCCTAGAAAGTTGGGTGAGATGGGGCTTCTTCACCCTTCTATACTCTCTCTCTCTCTCTCTCTCTCTCTCTCTCTCTCTCTCTCTCTCTCTCTCTCTCTCTCTCTCTCTCTCTCTCTCTCTCTCTCTCTCTCTCTCTCTCTCTCTCTCTCTCTCTCTCCCCTTTATAGGTGCATTCACTCTAATTTTGCTTGTCCTTAGCCCTAGGCTCTAATGATGATGTTGTCGTAAAATCGTGGGACAGACAGCGGAAGATTGAGCGTACGTGTGTAGGAATGGAAACGCAACAGTTAGCAGTAGAAATACTCAATATGAATGATTCATACAAAATTGTGCAAATGAACAATAAAGTAGTGAGACAAAAATTGCACTCTGATTAATATCAACAATGAGTACAATGGCTTGAAGTAATAACTTCAGCTTGTTGAGCGTGATAACGCTGGCTACAGAAGAACTTTGAAAAATGTTAAAACTTGATTAACGCTTTTGCAGTATATATTTACAAGTGTCTTCACAAGCATTGAATGCTACTTACTCCAGTCTTTGTATATATACAAAGTGGGTAATTGCCTTTGGAATATTTTAGCGGTCCAGCTATTCTTAGGGTTTATGATAAGTTGGCGACGTCGGTCTGCCACTGTTGGAGAAACCCGAAAAACGCAAAGGTGCCTTAAAAACGAAGATAAGAAAATGTGAAAAATCCGACAGTGCCTTTAATATAAAGTTTGGTTCCAGTGCCACATATTTCCCGAAGGCAGAGAAATGGAGAAAACCCGACAGTGCTCTTAAACTAACTTTTGGTCACGGTGTCGCGTTTTTTTCAAAAGTGGGAAAAAGCGACAACGCCTAAAAACGATTAATGCACAAAAATCCCTATGGTGAAAAAGGCGAAAAACCCCGAAGTGTCACTTTTTTCCGACAATGCAAAAAAGGCGACAATGCCTAAAACACAATTAAGGCACAAAATCCCTAAGGTGTGAAAAAGGCGCCAAGTGCGAAAAAGACGACATGCGAAAAAGGTGACAGTGCCTAAAAACGATTAAGGTACAAAAATTTCTAAGGTGCAAAAAGTGTGAAAAAGATGACAAGTGCGAAAAAGGCGACAGTGCCTAAAAACGATTAAGGCACAAAAATCTCTAAGGTGCGAAAAAGGCGAAACACCCAAAGGGTCACTTTTTCCTGATAGTGCGATAAAGGCGACAATGTTAAAAATTCTTTTAAAGAAAAAACGAAGGGGTTTTTAAGAATGCGAAGGTCCAAAATATGTTGTTAGCCTTCGGTTGTTTTTCAAGATGCTCATTACTTGAACGACTTGTTTAAGGCCGAGCATAAGAAATCTAATACCCCCCCCTAGTTCGAGGAAATTGTTCCTTTGATAATTTTAGTCCAATGTCGAGTGGAAAGTGACTTGGTTTGCAGTTGGCCATGCCATACTTTCCAGCACGTTGTTGAGATATCGTTGCTAACTGATGAATCAGTCTGCTGGGTCGATCTCGTTGGATCTGGATTCCGAGACAATAGTGGGCTGGACCCATGTCACAATCAGTCATCTTGTATTCCTGGGCCAGCATGCATTTCATATCTTTCATCAGATTCAGATTGTTACTGAATAAGAGTGTATCATCTACATAGAGAGTGATGATGATGAAGTGTTCTGATACAGACTTGAAGTAGACATTTGAGTCTGCATTTTATTCAAAGTTACAATTAATAGTTTCTATGAAATTTCACTCATTGGAAAGAGGATTTTGCAATTTGCCTGGATCAGTTTTAGATGATGTTCAAAAAAAAAACCACAAATTTATTAGAAGTATTTGAATCAACATATTGGACAAATATGCCACATTAAGTTCGTTGAACAATAAGACAAAACGATCATAAATCTATATCCATACTTTAACAAATACGACAATGTGAACACACCACTTTAGACATATAGATGTTTTAAACAGACTGTCTCATCACAAATCTCCATTATACATCTTACAAGCAATTGACTCATTTCATATTTCTTATCAAAAGAACTTGAAAACTCCTAGTGATTCCAAAAATATACCTGATTTGTCCAAAATTATCAAAGTCAAACATGGTATGTTAATTGAATTATGCACTTCAAATCTAAACATCAATAATAAATTAGTCAACGGTGCCAAATGATACTTCAAAACAAAAACAACAATAATGGTTGAAGACATTATTCGGATACAATTCTCTGACCCAAATATAAGAGCCAAAACAAGATACAAAAAAACTCATATTTACAACTAACAAATTGATAGAACATGCACACCTTTACGACGGCTTGTCAAAGAAATACTAATTGAAAACAATTATCTGAACATCATCACTAAAAAACAATTTCCAATCCAACTCGCTACAACACGAACAATACATCATGCACAAAGACTAACAATGGACAAATTTACATTCAATCCAAATGTAGTAAAGCACTTGTCTAACTTATACAACACTTTCAAAAATTAAGAACACTGATAATTTGTACCTCCTACAACCATTGCAACCAAAAAACTTCGTCGTTGACAAAAAAGTGAAACAAGAAATGCAAAGACTATATGACACAACTGCTTGGAAGCTCACTATTTCCAACATTAACTATTATGTAAGCACGCACCTCATTGTACACTCTTTGAACACAATATCCTTCCAAAATTACCACCATGACCTAAAATCTACCAACCACTTAATAAATTTCGATATAATTTGCTTACAAAAAACACCTTTAAAACAAACAACCACCTACTTTCCACATATTTCAAAGCTACGATAATTTTTCATTTGTTGGAAATACAATAGTTTACAAGCCAACACAAATACTCAACAAAGCCACAACATTTATCATCGACACTAAAATAACACGTGCGATATCCAATGAAAGCACATGATTTCACATGCACATAATCGCTACGTACAAGCATCCAAAAGCAAACATCAAATCGCTATTGCAAATTCTCCACAACGTGCTCTAAACAATACCCACAAATGTTCCTACAACTATAATAGACGACTTAAACACTGATATTCTAAAATTACTTCATAATTTCATGGCCGACCATGGACTACAAATACTTTTCAAAGAAGCAACTCTATACAACTCCCAACATGACCACATATGGACAAATTGCAACAATCATGAATGCCAATCTAGTTCGACTTATGTATATTGGTCTGATTATTCTCCAATATACTTCTACAAAATAAAGAGCCACCAAACAACATTCATTGCTCATGAATAAAAAAAGTATATTTGAAATATATGTTAAACTCCAACTGTCTTTGACATTTTCTAACATCCCCCTCTAATTTATTTCTTTGCATTGCATCCTTGCATTTAATATACAGGCGGTTTCTTGCTTTGAGCAACCAACTAACTACGTTTTGCTACATCGTGTCATAACATACTAAGCTTTTGATGGCACAAAGTCAATCATGAACTCAATAATTTCACCTATAATCCATCATGGATTAATCGATCAATTTGTTGTGACTTTTAAATGTCTATTCTAAATTTACCACAAATTAATATCAAATTACATAAATCAAAACCAAAACATAAATCCATTACATAATTCAAAAATATGACATTATAACATGGCATTTTTTACCAAAGAATCTGGATTGGTGTCTTTTTTTTCAACTTTGATTGCCAAACAAGAAGCAAACAATTGTGGCCATCTCCATCTAGAAATGGCAATTAGAACCAAAAGTACATGTTTTCCTAAAAGTGTCGACTTGAAAGAGCATGAAATATGTCATTTCTCTTATTGATTTTTTTGTATCTTTCTAATTGTTTCACTTTTTTATAGCAAAGTTTCTACTTATATGGCCTGGTCCTTGCAATTGTGTTGTATCTCTTGTTAAACCCCCTCTTTGAGTGTCTTGGTTTTTCCATCGTGTATGAAGTTCCTAATCATTGGTTAATTGTCTTTCAAGAAAAAAAAAAGAAGGGACTTGAAATTGTTCTCATTTAATAATTGCGTTGCAAATATGGGATTTCACAATTCCTGATTGAGGCATAAGACGCCCTAGACCTAGAGAGGGGAGATCAAAAGATCCTCATTTACTGGTGCTGCCCAAAGTTCCACTGGGCACTTATGTTTGTAATTGATTTGCTACTATCCAAAATAAGTCCCTTTAGGCCAATGGAGGCAAGAAAGCTACCATCAAGTACCACAATAACACTAAATAGAAGTGATACTTATTGGGGATTCCATTACTCAAACATCAAAACACTCACATGTTTCGATTGTTGAAAAAAAAAGGAATTCAATTACACGCACCTGTGGCAGTGATTTCTAGCAGCACATCGCGTGTTCTGGTTGCTTCCAAATTTTCTGAGAAATATGCAACACTTAATACAAGCCAAAGTTTACAACTTGATTTTCAATGAGTTATTTATCTCATTTTCAATGTATTGAGCGTCAATGGAAGAATGGCATGGTCTTTCCACTCAGCAGGATTTTTTGGTTTCATTGATAATTCATCAACAATAGGCTAGCTCATTAATATGTGGAACGTAAGCTGTTAGAGCTGCATTTGATTGTCGGACCTGAAAATAATATTCATGTTCCTGCAAGTGTTGAACCCAGAATCACTGGTCAATAGTGAATCATGAAAATTGACTTGGATGCATCAAACCATTTGATTTGAATGTGTCCAAGACATTGTGTTGGCATGCTACTTAATGCTAACTGAATATTTTATCTCAGCGTCCATCAATTTCCCTTGTGTCCAGTTAAAAGTTCAGAGCTGTCAGCCCCATTTCCCCTCAATTTGATCACTTTAAAGCCAAAAATAGACTACCATGGCTTAAACTGATATTTTCTAAGGAGATCAATCTGTGAATTATTTATCTCAATTTCGATGTATTTCAGGTCAGATGGATAAATGGTGAGTGCAAATTCATGTGATTGGCGGAAAAATGTTCTAAATCAACACCTGTCTGGAGAAAATAAGTGCATTATGTGAAGTTCTCTCCAACGCATGGCCTTCTTGGCTTTCACATGCATCGAATGTTTATGGTTAATAATGGAAATAATGATTCAAAGAGAATGTTATTCTGGAGTAGTAGGACATTTGACTTTCACCTAGGCCGAGCAAAGAAACTTGTGATCTTGGAAGCTCCTGGTTGAGGAACTCTTTTGACTTTTTTGGATAAATTGGAAGACTTTGTCTCCTGCAAGTTTTGAGAAAGACCACAAAACTTCAATAACCATTAGAAGTCCAGAAAAGTACAAGATCTCTTGCATTTGCATAAGTCGTCATCTCAAACAAATAGCTCACAAAATCAATGTTTTAGGGAAAAAGAAATTCATTCTTAAATTCAACAACTTGCGTGATCTGGAAAGACACAAGTGACCAGAAAACTTATGAATGGGCAAAGCAGGGACTAACTGCAACTAGTACGCTCAGAATAACAAGAGATTCAAAAGAGTACACAGGACATTAATCTAGGCATCAAGTGCACAAGCTTGTTTTTCTTTACGGGAACAGCCTGCTTTGATCAGGAAACACCTGAATTTGTACTGATCAAATGAGTAACATGATCACTATGCTGATAAGAAATCTAGCTGAATGTAATCTAAAATAAGACTAAGCTACTCTCGATCAATCATTCCCCCCTCATGACGTTCCATACCTGATAATAGCTGCAAGAGGGTCCACGAGTTAGGTGCCTACCTAGTAGGGACACAATATGACCAAATGCCAAGTTATGTCAAGGGGGGCCCAAGTTCCCAAAGCATAACTAAAATGTCAAGTAATTAGCCAGGGGCTTAAGGCCCAAAGTACTAGACATAATGTACTGAAAAAAGAAATTCTCAAACATGTATATGTTGCTGCAGAAGAAGAAAAACATATTGATTGCATAAATCTAGAAGCTTCCAATATAAAGTAGGAACCCCAAGATGGGAAGTACCTCTACTAACCATCTCTCGTAGCAATCTGAATGTGTGCCAAGAGTAATGAACTGAATCACATATTTTTGCATCAACAAAGCATAAAGATCAGATATGAGGCAGCAAAGATTAACCCCTACAAGAATGGCATAGATGCATCAAAATGATCATGAACTTAGCCCTATAATCCACGGATAGCTAAAACCTAATTAGGACTAGTAACCAATATCATAAGCTACCTAATGAGCAAATGCCATCCCTATAAATAGTATCTAGAGGCCCTTAGTGGAACCTTCTAAAGATTAGGGAAAGTTAGGGTATTTGGGTCCCATAAGGACATGCCCTTAATGTCAATGGCCTAGTACCTAAGGGTATACTAGTTAAGTGCTAGTCCCATTATATAACTCTCCCCCACTTTAAAAACATTGTCCTCAATGTTGGCCCCAACCGATAGTTATGGTAATAGCTCAAAATAATCTGAGGAGAAATACGCATGAACCACTAGAAATACTAAAGGAGATGACATAAGGCATCACAACAGGTACTCCAAAAGCAACATACAAAAAACTCAGAAATCGTAGTACATCAACTGTAAATCATGTTGTAAATGATCTTTAATATAGTCAACAACATGATACTATTGTAAATCAGCTGATGTAAAATTAACCAATGCCAAAACTCGCTCAAGTCACTCTACTAGCCGAATAAAGCCATAAGAAAATGTCAACATGCAGGACCCCAACAACCGAGATATCCAAAGCTAGCCGAATAGCCCAAGAATACCACCAAAAGACAACAACTTGGCAACAACATCAGAGGCCAAGCAATATGGAGCAACCAAGAATGCCAAGAAACATAAAGCATAAGTAGAGCAAATTAACGAACAACGACTAGAATCGTCAAATGTGTAGCAACCCAAGGTATCCGCAGTGCCCAAAAATAGATAATAGTATCTAAGAAAGCGAGAACAGCACTCCAAGGGATCCATAAGGCCCAAGAGTGTATAAAAGCACTAGGATACTGAAGGACACATCCATAATCATCGAGAAGGATCTCAAAAGCTAGAGAGCATACAACCGAACCATCGAGAAATGTAAAACCACCTAACATATGTAGATCTGCTAGAGGAGTAACCATAGAACCAAGGAAAGTATCAGAACAATGAGCATAGGCTACAACATCTGTAGCATAGCACTCAGGATCGACACCAAAGCATGCAGCATCGGCAATATCAACATCAACTTGTAGATTTGACTCGAACTCACGATGTGAGACAATGACTAACTCGGGTAAATCAATGACCATCTCAAGAAACTAGCCCCTCGCAATAAGAATGAACCTCACTCACAGAAGGAAGCTCAAAATTACAGTCAGAAGGATAAAAACCAGGAGTCGGAGTCGAAGGAAAGGCGGGACCATCAAAAGGGCTGCCATTAGGAAGAGATGTAGAAGAAGATGCTTCAAAAGTAAAAGGAGGCTGCATAGGGACCTTGGCAAGACCATCAGAAAGAAGAGAAGTATCAACTTGAGACTGAATAGTGGTTAGGCGAATCAAGAGCCCTCTGAAGAAGCTCTTCCATTGAGGCTCACAATGTGCATGCTCGGGAGAGGCCATTAAGCAAAATGTGATTTCATGAGAAAAAATAACAATAGATCTGAGGGAGCGAATTTTTGTTGTCAACACAAATTAGTTCATTAAATCTACAATCACAAAACGAAAAGAATGGAAACGGGAAAAAAAAAAACGGACAACAAATAGAAAGCTAGAAAAACAAACTAATAGACTGCCATAAAAGCTGGAAAGTAGAGATGTAAAGTTATCTCCAACGAAACTGAGAAAGGACCAGTAAAAGAGAAAAAGAACAACAACCGAATCTACATTAACGCTGAAAAAAATGCTAAAAAAGAGGAGGAAGTAGGCCACTAGACAACACCATTAGGAGCTGCAAATGCCCAAAAATGTGCTGAAACAAGGTGCAGCCAATCAAATCTGCAAATGGGCTACAAAAATGCTGAGAGATTGTGAAGTACAGTGTTGGACAACTCCAACAAAGCAAAAAAAATGGCTGCCCTCCTAAAGGAAAGTGCTCTAAAAAATATGGCGATGGAGCCTCCAAAATATTGTCAAAAAACAGCAAACAAATGCTGATAAAAAAGTATCATGTCAAAATTTGAGAAAGTAGCTGCAGGAAACATAGCGGACACTAAAATAGCCGCTGGAAATAATCTGCTAAACAAAAGATTTTTTTTTTTTTGCCGCCAAGTTTTAAGAAAGTGCTTTGCTAACTAAAATAAAAATTGGAGATCCACCAAGTGTGGAGAAAACTAACAATCCGACCAAGGAAGAAAAGTGCTCTGATACCAAGTTATGAACTGAATCACAGATTTTAGCATCAATGAAGCATAAAGGTTATATATGAGGCAGCAAAGACTAATCCCTAAAAGCAAACTTGCTCAAGTTGGACCAAGGAGGCACGTCCTTTCCCAAGTCTGGTTGTAGCGGCTGTCCATCTAGAGTAAGCCCCTGTCTCTGCATGAAGGCCCTAGATGTGTTGAAGACCATTAGCTTTGGTCTTCTCAATATTAACTCGCAAGCCCCGCCTGGTGCAAAAATCACCACCACTCTACCCAATGACTCTCTACACGCTTTTGTTAGCCTACTGAAAATCTGAACTGCATCTGTCAAGTTCCATTCTCAGCATTCATACCATAAGTTTTTGGGCACTTAAAAGACTAGAATAAAATATGAAAGTACCATGTACTTGTTGAAAGCTGCGCTTAAAGTGAAAACCTGTTCAGATTTCAATAAGGAGCATGCAAACAATCACAAAAAGAGCTCAGAAAGCATGAACGTCTACAGGAGGAAGCCCAGGGGCCAGAACACAACCAAGAGAGCATACCAAGGTTGCTTTAAAGGGTATTGAAGGCAATGTTGTCAATGCAGCAGGTGGACGCACTTTTTTAGATGCTTCCAGATCAATCCTGTGTATCACAAGCCACGATTAGTAAACAACTTGTTTGAAGCAAAAGTATATTGATTATCAACATAACTTGGCCTTAAAACTTTCAAAGCTAGACCTAAGAAGCTTTTGAGCAGGGACAGCTATCTAGCTTCAGAGCTGATTAAGATTACGCTGTAACGAAAGTTGTGAATAGCTTTCAACATGTGATGCATCTAATATGAAGCTCAACTTAGTCACTCATCTAAGGAAAATAAATTTGATAAGGAAAAAGGAACCATAGCACACGGTTCAATTGATGTTTTATAATCATTGATTTGCGACTATCAATGGTAGCAAAATGGGGTCATATCAAGAGAGCCATGACATAATCGCTTTTGACTAATGGCCTTCAAAACATTCAGCTTTGATCCAGCATATTCACAATCACCAATCACATGGTTATAGGAAGCTCCCAAATTTAAATAATTTTATAGGAACAATGCAAATCAAATAAAAATTTTCTTAAAACCTCATTGTTTCATTTGAGACTTTTTGTGGCCCTTCTTTACAAATCTATCCAAAAATAAAACAAAATAGTGAAGTTCCATAGGCCATAGTTGCACATAAGGTTCCGGAATACGTCCAAGAAACCCGCTTAGGGTTCCCTGAAATATACCAATTCTTTATGGGTTTATGTATCTTTAATCAGTTTCTATGGTTTTAATTAGCTCTAATGATTTTTTAATTTGTTTTTTTAGGGTTTTATATTGATTTTTAATGGTTTTTCAATGTTGTTTATTGGTTTTAAGGCAATTACAAGCACAAACCTATATAACTGACATAAATGAGTGACTGAGGCTCAACCTGAGGAAATCTTACTACCACCATAAGATTGTACCCTCACTAGATAGACAACTAGTAGACAATGACAAGCCAATGAGCATAAAATGACAACTTTGTTAAAAAGTTTAAAATGCATTCAGGAGAGCATTCTGCTGTCCAGAACACTCGTTCCAGAACAAGAATGCAACAGATCATGATGTGCTGCATCCATGTCATATAAATGTCTGGCTATGAGAAGCAGTGTAATAAGGCACCAGACGTTCATAGTCAAAGGGATAGGGTTTTTTCCACTGTATAAATGAATGATCAAAATACACTGAATTGTGATGCTTTCTGTGAAATTGAAAATTCGTCGTAGCCTCACCTAAAATAGTTGCAAACTCTTTCGATCCAAGGATCAACCTTCAAATATTCACCCAGCAAGCCAATGGTATAAACGTCTGTTAGCAATGCCCCACATGAAAAAAATTAGCAGCAGGTGAAAATAGTTCACTGTGTAAGAAGTTATTTGGAAGTTTCCTGCTCTAAAGCAGCACAAAGATGGGAAACATGTCACATACATAATGGTGGATAGACCGGTTGGACTGCCAATTATGAAAAGGAGTGAACTTACTTAGGTCTTCTTCTGTGTACATTGAGAACAGGTTAGTTCCAGAAGACTTTAATGCATCTGATGTCTGCTTCACCTGAATATAATGAAAAACCTTATAGCATTATTTCTTGAAAACCTATCACTAACAATCTCTTCCTTCCTCTTCATTAAGAAATTTCAAACAGTCATAGGCTTCTTTATAGTCAAACGGCATATAAATTTGCAAAATTCAGGATAAAACTACTAGAAACTCACCAATTGCAGTTCCTAAGATTCTCAGAAGGAACAATAATCTGTAGATAATAGAGGCTTAAGCCCTAACTCTATTCAAAGCCATAGGAGCATAACAACGCGGAAAGCATCTGCTTGAGCATTAGTCCCAAAACATGGTCCAAGGGCCCATACGTACCAACTCAAGGTACTTCAAAGGTCTTGTTAGTTATACACATGTGATTAGGATCAGTCCAGACAATAAAATGGGCTTTATTCATTTGAGAATACAGTCATTATATTCACATGGTCACTAACTATTTTACACCTATGATCCCCATTTTCATTTGTTAGTAGATAGGCTTAGCCTGACTGAGCCAATGACAAAGTGATAGGACCTGGTAGCCAAGAGTAACTCTAACCAGGTAATTTCCTAGAAGGTCCCCTTAAGGGTCTCCAGATCACTGCTCTTCCTTTTATACTTCACACAGCCCTTCCACACTGGTTTGCACACCCCTACCAGTCCATGCAGCCTTCTATAGTCGCTTGCATGCTGATTCTTTGCACAGCAACCCAATGGACTTCCTATTGACTGATTTTCAATGATAAATCCCTTCTATTTTACGCTGCTTCTTCTTTTCGTAGCAATTTGATGTTATTGATTTTGCAAGGACAATTTAAAACATGATACATAGTTGAAGATTGAGAAGCTATTTACTCCCATGACAAGTTCATAAGCTCAATAGATCATTCTATCAACTCTCCCTTAGGCAAAGGATGTCAATGGCAATCTACTTGCGAGAGCCACAGTAAGTGGCAAATAATGACTAGCTCAATACAAATTTGGCAGTTACAGGCAACCGATACAAGAGAACACAAGGTTTCATAGATGCTGAGCAGTACTTTGATCATTGATGTTGAGTAATACTCGGTAGTAAGGTTACTGCCTCAAAATTTAGAAACTTAAGAGTAAATGTGTGTCTACAAACAGCCACTCGAGACAATACTCGCCAAAACAAGCATGTGCATACTACATAGCAAAGTCCAAAGAAATGCTGAAAATTTTCTAGAAAGTTATTGTTTGGTTGCTAGTATCGCAGCAAGATTTTGAGAAAGGAGAACTACCTTCCTTGGAAAATCTAAGTTTACACTTGTAAAGTTCTTGAGGAGGGGGGCATGAAAGTTGTAGTTATAAGAAGCATGAGTTACTAAAACGTTCGATAAAAAAATATCTAAATGAATAGCAGCTTTACTCCCAAGCAGAGATGGAGCCCACGTTCCGCAACGTGATCCAAAACGCGTTCTGGATCCCGATCCGAAACTTGATCCGGGATTTCCCATTAGGGTTTCCTGAAACGCAAATTTTTTTTTTCATTTTTTGTGTGCCAATACGGGTTTCTGGGTAAAAGTCCAAACAAACCAATTTCAGATAATTGATTCTAATCTATAAGTTAAATCCTCTCTTAGATTAAAGAATTCTGTTATCTGTCATGCTGTCTACAATCCTTGTCTGAAAATTATAAGTCTTTCACAAAAACTAAAAATTCAGGATATAAGGAATCATTTTACTTTGTCGTTCAGTATCTGTTAGTTAGTAGATCATATGGCAGCTCTGCCATGTGCCCGTACCAAAACCTAGCGGAACCTCAGCAAATGAAACAGCAGCAAGAGATGGATGTTATGAATATTATGAACATTAGTGAAATCACCATGTAGCCGTAAAATTTGCATTGAATCACTTAAAATGGAAGTACTTTCACCATAAAGCCGTAAAATTTGGTGTTTAGACAGTTAAATAACAATTGGTAGTCGACAAACTCGACTGACTAAGGACTCAATGAGCATTGAGATACGCAATGCACATGCACAAGGTATTCAAAATTCTACTATTCCCTATTGAGTTCTAATTAAAGTTTTATATGCCAAACTTTCGCGCACACATTAGGAGGTTTTTCTTTTTTTTTGCTCTAATTTTAAAATCCGTTTCAAACGGTCCGTTTCAAACGGTCCGTTTCAAACGGACTTTTTGAAACAGAGTTTCATTGAATGAAACGCGTTTCAATGAAACATTGCAAAGAGCCATAAATCTATTGAATCACTTAAGATTGGAAGTACATTGAGCCATAAAATTTATTAAATCACTTAAGATTGGAACTTAAGTTCCAAGCTGTACGGCACGGGTGCCGTACCAGGTGCCATGGAACTTAAGTTCACGGCACCCACGGCACCTGTTTTTTTTTTTTAAGTCATTTTTTAAGTGAAAAAAAACAAAAAACAAAAAAAAACAGGTGCCGTACCACGGCACCTGTGCCGTGGGGTACTTTGGATTGGAAGTACATAGCACAAAAAAAATACAAATAAATTTGCGATCCGGGTCACAGATCACTGACATTCCGGAACGCACGTTCTGGAATTTTGCAGCGATCCGCTGCAACATTGCTCCCAAGTCTTGTGTAATGTGAATCCAAGTGCCCAAATTGTTGTTCTGTGAAGATACAGACTGGATTCAAATATGAAAAGTGCGCTAACTATGTTACATAGGAATAATACATACTCAACCACAGATGAAATGTTCAGCATGGCACAAGTTTCAAAGATTTCAAATATTATCAATATGGATTTAGAAAGTTTAGCCAAAAAAATAAAGTTGCTGCTTACATGAACACAGCAAGCTCATATCAAAAGCAATTAAAGTCACCTTGCAGCAAAGCCAGCCTAGCACTTTGCAGTCATCCAATCGATAATATTTCTCTGTTCCTATTTCTGCAGAAGGAACTGAGAAGTTACCCTTTCAAAAATACCCAGGATTAATAACGTCACAAAAAAAGAATGCTGCCACATTACCATCATTTCTCATTCCCTCTCAATCAAGAACAAATTTTAGCATCGTCTGCAACGAGGGTCAAGAATCACAGGACCAATTGACCTACTTCATATTTGCTTCATGCTATTGTCGTTTATGGTAGATGATTTCATCAAGCATATAAACATCTAAACACTTGAAAATTTTAAAACTCGTAAAATATGTCAAAACCATAGATGTGCACCGTTCCGGAACGCTGCTAATTTTTTTTCTTTTGGTTTCCGGGGACCGGAATGGTTGTGGCTCTCTTTATTTTTTTAGTTGCAACTTCTTTTACATTCTATAAGTCAAAATTGAGGAAGTATATTTAAGATGTCCTTGGTATATCCCATTTTTTGCCTCAAGTAAACATTCAAGATAGTTGTGCTCTTCCTGAATCTAGAATGCTTTTGTGTTCAAACCTTTGCTTGTTTTGATGAATATTCTTTTCATTTTTTGGGCTCTCTTGCTGCCAAAGTACTTTCTTAGCTTCTTCCCTTAGTAATTATTCTTAATTAAATGTAAATGTTTCGGTAAATCAATAAATAGCAAAGAGAGTGAAACTTTCTACTAGATGGGAATGAAAAGGTGTGTGTTTATTAGTGAGCAATGCATGGCCAAATGGTTTAAGAGATTCAAAAAGTAATTATTGATAATATATCTAGGTGAAATAAAGTAATGATTAAAATAAAATCAAGGAGCATGCATTATAACCAAACAATGAATACCAGGGAGAACATGCACCTCAAGTTTGGAGTTGAACAAAAATGAAACCCAAATAACGCTTGAAGTCTTTCAATAAAATTTGAGCCTAGTAAGATATGAAGAACAATTTTAATTTTTAGCATAGCACAACAGTAACTTTGTGACACATTCTGAAAGTCTTGCAGTAATAGTTCTTGAAATTAGTACATTAAAAGGAACTGGGAAAGTGCCTCCCTTTACTTTTCTATAGTTGATGAGCCTGATACCTCAGATTGAAAATGACTGTTATTACCAGATCATTAAAAAACAAAATTCAACACAGCGTTCCAGATTTCCGGAAAGCTGCATTCCGGAACATGAGGGTCCGGAACGACATTCTAGTGCAACTTAGGTCCAACTCAAAACACAAAAAGCCAAATTCAAGGAGCAGAATTACTCTAAATAAACTTCATCTGATAGTTGTCATCATCATTTTGATTGTAAAAGTAGACTACAAATAATTTTGATTTTTCATAAAGGTTTTCCAGATATTCAGCTCGAAACAATCGGTACTTCAAGCAACTAAAAACAGGGTCTCCAGAAGAGAGATCCATTCTCTTTTAAGCCAATTTTTCACATTAAAATGTTTAAAAAACTAGAAAACAGAGATTTGTTATGCATTTCACATGGTTACTTCTTAGTATTATTTACATATTATAAAGTTGTCATTGCAGTGGCCAATCTCAAGTGTCGACTCCCAAGTGCACAAAATAATTTTAAAAAATTGATTAAATCTGTCAAAATTCAAACCTAAATATAACCATAGTTGCACAGAATCCCGTTTCTGGGAGGAGACGTTTCGGAAACCGCGTTTCTGAGAAACGCGTTTCTTCTCCCAGAATCGCAAATATATATATATATATATATATATATATATATATATATATATCATAGGTCCCGTGGTATTTTTTTAAATTTCTTTTTACCTAAACCTACCCGCCCCCCTCACATTTACTCTGAAATTTTTTTGCGCCCTCTCCGCCCTGCCATCGCTGCTAGTTTTTCTTGACTGCCTTTGATTCCTTGCGTCGCCCATCGCCCACGCAACGCCCTGCCTTTCATCTGATTTCCTTTGCCCTGCATTCGCCCATTTTCAACGTCTCTCCAACAGTGAACCCTGCTGTTTTTTTTCCAGCAATCCATCCCTCATTTCATCTGCAATGGTGCAATCCGACCTTTCCGGTCTGTGGGACGAGGTAGACATTGTCAGGCGGGTTGCCGACAAGGCTAACAAGACCGGTCAGAAGATCGTGCGCTGCCGATACTGTCTCGTCGAGTTTGCTGCATCCCTCACTCGCCTTAAAGGCCATCTGCTCGGTGCACGCGCCAAAAATGGTGCCACCTTGAATGCTGCCCCTTGTGGCAGCATGACCGTCCCCGACAGGCAGCGACTACTGGACACCTACGGGCCGCGGCTCGTGGCAGGGGAGAACACCATTTCGGAGGGCATTCTCCGATTTTGCACCGCTCCTTATGTGGCTGACCCAGAGTTGTTGCCTGCTTGGCTGGCATGCACGAGGAGAGGGAGTGCATCCTCCTCCGGTCCCTTTGTGTAATAGTTCCTAACACCACAGTAGGGCAAACACTAACTGATCCACCCAACCTTGCCTACTCCCTGATATAGAGTAAGCCCCTCCTAGCCCAGTGTGAGGACTGGTAGCATGCTACTGCCAAGTGTCGGCCACGTGGCACTGACGTGGCCGACTGCACGTCGGGACCCAACTGGGGGCCCTATCCTGCTGACAGGGTCCCTAGGCTGTGTTAGGCCCGCCATGGCTATGGACCGTGCTGGGGCACACTACTCACACTGTCTTGCCCTGTTGGTCATGTACGCTGGACACGACCCTGACTGTGGTATCTGACCTATCTGTGTTCTCTAGGGTTCGGCACTGGTTACGAGCTCGTAACACTCCCTCCCCCTTAAGAACCGTCTTGGTCCTCTAAGACAAAGTCTGGAAAAATCTTGCGAAGGACGCTGCCTCTTTCCCAAGTGGCATTCTCAACAGGCTGATCATTCCACTTAACTAGATATTCTCGGTATAGAGTATGACGAGTCTGCGTCTCTCTACTATCAAGAATTTCCTCTGGTTCATGTGGAGGTTGTTGAGGATCCAATGGGAGAACTAGAACACTGTCCCCTACCAGATTGTCTGATATGGTTAAGGCTTTTCGTAACTGACTTACATGAAAGACTGGAAAAACCTTACTGTTGTGTGGGAGTTCTAGTTCATAGGTGACCTCGCCTAGTCTCCTACTGATGGTAAAGGGACCACAATACCTTGGAGACAACTTAGCACACACTCCTGATTTGAGGGTTTTAGAGTCAACTAGGACTCTCAAGTAGACTTTCTCACCAGTGGAGAACTGCACATCCCGTCTGTGTGGATCTGCATAATGCCTGGCTCGATCCTGGGATTGTCTAATGCTACGCTTAGCATGTTCTATCATCTGGTTTAGGTCTTCTAAAACGTTTCTGGCTGCTTCAACTTTTTCTTGTTTAAACCCTACAGCTGTGGGTGAGCGTGGCTGAAAACCGTACATCAGCATAAATGGGCTGTATCCCGTAGCTGAATGTTTGGTACTGTTGTAAGCAAACTCTAATATCGAGAGATACTCCTCCCAATTAGTCTGCCTCTTGCTGACGTATGCACGAAGCATACCCTCCAGCACTTGATTTACCCTTTCTGTTTGACCGTCCGTCTGTGGATGGTCGGTGGTACTCATATTAAGTTTAGTAAGGAGATGATGGAATACTACCTTCCAAAAATTTCCAGTAAACTTACTGTCCCGGTCGCTGACTATGTCGGAAGGTAGACCGTACAATTTAAATAGCCCGTCTACAAACAACCTCGCTAACTCTGGAGCTCTAACGGTTGTTTTGGTCGGAATAAAATGAGCCATTTTGGTCAGACGGTCAACTGTGACCCATATAGCGTCATTACCCTTTTGGGTTTTAGGCAGGCCTACTATAAAATCCATGGAGATACTCTCCCATTTACCAGCTGGTATTTCTAAGGGATGCAACAACCCTCCTGCCTTTAAACGCTCTGCTTTATTTACTTGACATTTCTGGCAACTGGTTACATACTGGCGGACGTCCTTTTTCATACTGGGCCAGAAAAATTGCCTACGAAGAAGCTCATAGGTCTTCTGTATGCCTGGGTGTCCCGCGCTAGGATTGTCATAAAATTCATATAGGACCTGCTGCCTATAATCCTCTGAATTGGGGACACATACTCTATCTCTATAGAGCAAGTACTCATCCTGAATGGAATACTGTTTCCATTTGAATCCTTGAGTCAACTGACCCTCAACCACTGGGGTTTGCTTGGGTAATACAGGCTCAGAATCCTCAACGTCATCTGATGACGTATACTCGGACTCATCATCATCCTCAACGGAAGCTGCCGTATTCTTGGATGAACTGGCACCAGCCCCAGGAACTGGTTTTGGAGTCTGTAACTGTCTGTTCTGGACTGCGTTCCAGATAATAGAGAAGAATGCATCATGCTGGCATTTCCCTCTCAAGGACTCGAGTAACTCATTACGAATCTGAGTAAAACTCAGCTCGTTTATCATAGGCATTCTGCTAAGGGCATCTGCTACTGTATTGAATTTTCCACGCCTATATCTGATAGACATGTCAAACTCTTGCATCAACTCTGCCCAACGAGCTTTCCGACCTCTAAGCTCAGGTTGATTGCAAAGGTATCTGAGACTCTCATGGTCTGTCAGGACCTCAAAGTTGGCACCATACAAATAATGCCTCCAAGTCTTAAGGGCATGGACTATAGAAAAGAGTTCCTTTTCATAGGCACTATACCTAGTCTGTGCTGGCTCGAGTTTTTTACTCTCGAACGCAACTGGTCGTCCACCCTGAGTTAGCACAGCACCTACTGCAAAGTCGCTAGCATCTGTTTCGACCACAAATGACTGATTGGGGTCGACGACTTTTAAAACTGGTGCTGTAGCTAAGGCTGTTTTGAGAGCATCGAAGCTCTCCTGTTGTGCGGACTCCCAAATGAACTCCTTTCCCTTCCCCTTAAGGAGATTTGTCATAGGGACTGCTATCTGAGCATATTCCTTGACAAATCGTCTGTAATATCCCGCCAGACCAAGAAAGATTTGAAGTTCCAAAATATTCTGAGGTCTCAGCCAACTGAGTATGGCTTTAACCTTATTTGGGTCCATCTTAATCCCATCTGAAGAGATAATGTGACCCAAATATGCTACTTCTTCAACGAAGAATTCACACTTGGATTGTTTAGCATAAAGCTTATGCTTTCTGAGCAGTCGAAACACCTTTCTGAGGTGTTTTAGATGCTCCTTCCTCGTTTTGCTGTAGACGAGGATGTCATCTAAAAATACGACTACAAACTTACCCAAGTATGGTCTGAGGACACTGTTCATCAAGGTCATAAAGGTAGCTGGAGCATTTGTGAGCCCAAATGGCATCACCTTAAACTCATAATGACCGTGACGAGTCCTAAAGGCTGTTTTTGAGACATCTTCCGATTTTATACGGACTTGATGATATCCCGATCTAAGGTCTATTTTACTGAAAAACTTAGCCCCGTCGAGTTGATCAAACAACTCGTCTGCCCGAGGCATAGGGTATTTATTCTTAATTGTGACTTTATTGAGGGCTCTGTAATCTACGCAAAGACGCATAGACCCCTCCTTCTTTTTCACCAATAGGACTGGTGAGGCCCATGGTGAACTACTGGTCTGAATTTGGCCTTTCCCAAGATAGTCTGTTAACTGCCTAGTTATTTCTTCATCCTCTGTTCGGCTGACCCGATACGGAGGTTTAGAAACAGGTGTTGTACCTGGTACTAGGTTTATTACATGATCTACCTCTCTGCTAGGTGGTAAACCATGTGGCAAATCTTCAGGAAAAACATCTTTAAATTTAGACAATAAAGTTTCTAATTTACTGATTTTCTGCTGAATAGAACTGGAAATAGAAACTTCAGGAATAAACTGAAAGTCACATAAGAATACCTGATGGTCTTCGTCTCCGATTAGCTGACAGAGCTCTGAACTGCAGACCATAGGGCTGTTGGGAACATCATGCTCCCCATGCAACTGGATCTCTCGGCCTTTATACTGAAAGCTGAGGGTGTTCTCCTGATAGTTTCTGTGGAGGGAAGGTCCTAAACTGTAGAGCCAATCTCTCCCGAGAACAATGTCTGTTCGATCCAGGTGCATTATCTGAAAGTTTATTTGATCTTGGTACCCCTGAATACCAAGATTTAACTTACTTACCATAGTTTCCCATATTTTTTTATCTTCACCCTTAGCTAATGAAACTATGTACCTATGCTGACTAGGTACTTCTGGTAGTTTAAGCTTTTTAACCAGGGTGTGGTTGATGAAATTATGGGTTGCCCCATCATCAACCATGACTCTTACTGACTGGTTACCAACTTTCCCATGCATACGTACTAGGTCATGCGGCCCAAAGCTGAAGGGTCTCGCTAGCATTGCAGAGGTCAGCTGGCAACAGTGTTCATGATCTTCATGATACACTTTGATCTCGGAAGCTGCCGAGTCACTGGGGAAACATACAGTCTGAACAAGATGAACTTGTTTTTTATCTTTCTTATCTTTTTTAGTGAAAGGCCCCTTGGGACACTGTCTGACTGTGTGTCCCTTGCCCATACACACAAAGCACAAACGTTCTTGTTTGGCTTTCTCAAAATCATCTGGTTTTAAGGGCTGTATGAGTGAAGGGCGTTTCTGAGGAGCTTCACCTTTAAATTTATCTTCTTTCTTTCTTTTTAAAAATTTCTTTTTAAATTGAAAGTCTTTCTGAGGAAGCTGCTCAGAAAGTGGTTGTTGTCTCGCTCTCTTCCTACCCACTGAATCATCATAGATTTGAGCATATCTGAGAGCTTGCTCAAGGGTAGTAGGCGAGTTTCTCTGGACCTCTACTTTATATTCATCTTTGAGGCCACGGACAAATCCCCTGATTTTTTGATAGTCATCCATATTTTTAATCTTTAAAATTGCTTCTCGATACTGCGAGATATATTGGATGAGGGATTTATCCATTACTGTTCTTTCCCAGGCTTCCCAGGCTCTATCCAGTTCATTTTCTGGTAGAAATTCTCTTAGGAAAGCTTCTTCAAAAGCTTTCCATGACCGGGGAGTCTGCCCAGTCTCCTGGAGATTTAACCACCACTTATAGGCCATAGGCCCTAAAGAAAGACTGGCCTCAATTGCTTGCAAATGGTCAGGGGTCTGTTTAAGAGCATGAATGTTCTTCCATTTGCTGAGGAAGGTTTGTAGAATATCTGCATTTCTATCCTTCTCTTCCCCATTAAAAGTAGGAGGCTTTAAATCTTTAAAAACACTGGGGTGAGACCGTAAAGTCTCACCCGAAACTGATGGAAGTGGAGAAGGGGATAACTGATAAGTGGAGGGAAGGCTTCCTTTCGCGGAGCTCAAAATCAAGTTTTTGAGTTCAGCGAACGAGTCGTCCACACTGGACTTGAAATTGGCTAATGTCAGCTTCAGTTCATCCACTTCTGTTACCAATTGGAGGAACTGCTCCTTGGTAACCAGTTCGTCGAGTTCTTCGGCGAACTGTTCCTGTTCTTCTACTTCCATGGGTTCCTTCCCTTTTCTGTAAGCCAAGGCTTCTGTTTCAAGTTCGTCGAAGCCTCTCTCCTGGGGTTGATCAGGTCCCTGAGGAGTGGTCATCTTCGAAACTGAAAGAGAGCTACCTTAACTTCTGAAGGAAAAAAGTCTAAAAGACTAATTTACAACTGTACAAGGGAAAGGAAAGATGACTTAGCTGTTTCTGAGGACTGTACTTCCAAAGAAAGAATGAAGAGGAACCCTTTCAGCTCTTTTCCCCAAAATTTCAGACCTGCTGTTCCGAAAAATGCCAGTTTGAAGCTTCAAAACGGTGCTAAATTTCCCGGTTTTTTGATGATAGTAGCTCGCTGGTCTGATAGGAATCCTCTTGCTCCAAATCTCTGACGTTGGGGCCCAAAAACTTGTTGAAAAACCAGATTTTCAGAAGTACTGGCAGCGCTGGCCCTGCTCCTCTTTTTTGGCTTCAAACTCGCTGAGAACCAGTAACTTTTTCCCTGGAAATCGGATGTAGGTCTCTGACTGTACAGCGATGGAGGTGCTGGCTTCTTCCTACTCTAATTTCGCTGGGAAAACTATAGAGAATCCTCTCAACTCAGTGGGAAACAGCTGTTTTTTCAGCGAGTTACCTACACTTGGAATCTGACTCCTTGCTACTGTGATTTCTCAGTGGAAATCAGAAGTTTGAAGGCTGCTCCTACAGCGATCCTCCTCCTCTATTCCTCTCTGAGAATCAGAGAAACACTTCCTATCTTCTGATAGCTTTCTCTACTACTGTCCTGAACTCCCTAGGATGGAGATGGCTCTGATACCAGTGTAATAGTTCCTAACACCACAGTAGGGCAAACACTAACTGATCCACCCAACCTTGCCTACTCCCTGATATAGAGTAAGCCCCTCCTAGCCCAGTGTGAGGACTGGTAGCATGCTACTGCCAAGTGTCGGCCACGTGGCACTGACGTGGCCGACTGCACGTCGGGACCCAACTGGGGGCCCTATCCTGCTGACAGGGTCCCTAGGCTGTGTTAGGCCCGCCATGGCTATGGACCGTGCTGGGGCACACTACTCACACTGTCTTGCCCTGTTGGTCATGTACGCTGGACACGACCCTGACTGTGGTATCTGACCTATCTGTGTTCTCTAGGGTTCGGCACTGGTTACGAGCTCGTAACACTTTGCCCCTCAGACAATTCTACCTCACGCACCCCCATCTGCTCAGATTCCGGTGGATCCCGTCCCATCGCGTCCGACAGTTGCCACTGCGGTTCCACCACCACCCACTGTTGCTCGCACTCCACCAGTCTACGACTTTCTCATGGACTCTCCGCCACCCGAGCAGGCCCAGGATGGTACTGGGCGGGCCTTCGAGGATGTGGAAGAGATCCCTTCTTCCTTCCCTTCCCATCCGGATGACCTCCTCAGCCAGCAGTTTTCGTACCCCATGCCAGCTGTTGCCCCTCCACCAGTGCACCCCACCTATGCTGTTGCACCCATCCCTGCCAGTGCATCCCACTCTCCCCATTCCACGTCTACAGCCGATGCATCCACCAGCGCCCAGCTTGTCGCGTCATCGTCCATTCCCGTCACGGTTGGTGCACCGTGCTGGAGGTCCACCACCCGTCGCCCACCAGGGAGAGCCCTCCTGCAGCAGACCATTCGCGGCGTGCATCAGCCGCACATGGACAGAGAGGCCACACAGGCCGTGGCCAGTCTGGTTTACGAGCTGAACCTGCCCTTTGCCATCACCGACTCTGAGCCCTTCAGAAGGGCCTTCCGCCTTGCACAGTCTGTCAGCCCTAGCTGGAGAGTCCCTAGTTCAAAGGTTGTCCGCACACACATGCTAAGGGATAGGGTCGAGTCCTTGTCTAGAGAGATGGAGCCTCTGCGTCGGCACTGGGCCACTTACGGTTGTAGCATCATGTCCGATGGCTGGACTGATGTCAGGAGGAGGCCGATCCTCAACATACTGGTCTCCAACTGCATGGGCACACAGTTTTTGAGGGCAGTGGATTGCAGCAGGGGGGGGAGAGTCATATCTGCAGAGTTCATGTTTGATGTCATCAGGTCTTCCATCCTAGCCATAGGCCCACAGCATGTCGTCACGGTGGTGACGGACAATGCCACGAACTGCATTCAGATGGGTGTACTGCTAGAGGCCGAGTTCCCTCATATTGTTCATACCCCCTGTGCAGCCCACGGCATAGACCTTTTGATGGGGGACATTGGAGCACTTCCCTGGGTTAGAGCCATCGTCCGGGAGGCCCTCTTCCTGGTGACTTTTGTCACCAGAAAGAGGCGTGTTCTTGCCATGTTCCGGGTGTTCAGCCATCTGGACCTCCGTAAGCCAGCCCCCACGCGCTTTGCATTCGACTTGGTGGTCATCGACCGTTTGATCAGGTGCAGGGCCCAGCTTCTACAGATGGTTGCCAGTGATCTTTGGGGTGCCAGTACATTTCCGCACACTGAGGATGGGGAGCACTTTTCTTCCACGGTGAGGGGAGACCAGTTCTGGAGGGATGCACAGACATTGTCAGGACTGCTTCGACCACTCTACATTGTGCTCCGCATGGCTGACAGCGAGGGGTCGACACTTGGACTGGTGTATGAGCTCATGGACCGGATTGGACAGTTCCTGCAGCTGCCCATCTTGCAGCTAGAGAGGTAAGCGGTACAGTGTTGCAATTGACCTTTATCTTTTTAGTACTTGCTAGTTTGTTTTTCTGTCAGTGTTAAGCTTTTTCGTAATGCCCTAAACCACATGCTCCTCACCTACAGGATGACAGAGCTGAAGTTCATATGGGAGACGCGGTGGAACTACTTCCACAGGAGTATCCACAGCGTTGCACACATGCTGCATCCCCTCTTCCTCTCTCCGACACAGATCGCAGACAGAGAGCTCGAGGCCGATTGGCTTCAGTACATTCACAGGGTGGGTCCACACATAGGTTTGGATCCTATCAGGCTCATAGAGGAGCTCGCTGCATTTCGTTTCGGCATAGGCACATTCGGCCACCCGGCTGCCCAGGATCCAGAGAGGAGGCAGCTACCCATTACCTGGTGGACCATGTTCGGTAGCACATACCCATCTATACAGCGTCTTGCACTGTGTGTCCTTTCTCAGGTATGCATCTCATTTTATCCTCCATTTTTTGTGTTTCGTTGAAGTTTCACCTCTGCCACAATGTGCTGAAGTATTTCAATGCATGCACCACAGGACTGTGCTGCCTCCGTGTGTGAGCGTAATTGGAGCACATGGGCACTGATTCACACGAGGAGAAGGAACCGGTTGTCAGTGAGTCAGTTGGAGCGGTTGGTGTTCTGTAGCACCAACGCACATCTCACCGGGAGGCTTCCGACCATTACGAGCGCTTGCAGGTGATAAGCTAATCTTTCATAGCATGTTGGTTGACTCCTGGTATGTTGGTTTCATTTCCTAATAAAGTTGTCTCTCTGACATGCAAATTTTAAACCTTGCAAACGAAGATATCCGATTTGGAGCGCCAGGTTGACTTGCCTACGGACAGCACCCATCCCATGCCTGCAGATGACCTGGGCACACAGTTGATGGCAGAGAGAGAGAGGGAGCTTGCCGAGATGAGAGAGAGAGAGAGCTTGGGCTTGAGCACAGAGAGCCCCCATTGTATGAGGCAGATGAGCCAGTGTCAGAGGATGAGCATGATGAGGATGAGCCCATTCGGGTTGTGTTTGCTAGACCAGAGAGGGATGAGGCAGATTATACAGGTGCAGGGCACACGCCACGGGCAGGGGTCACAGGTGCATCACGTGGCAGAGGTGGGACACATGGCACAGGTTATACCGGCAGACAGGCAGGGCACACAGGGGGGGGGCAATGGCATACCTACCTATGTCGACATGATGGAGGAGGCTCTTGATAGAGGGCAGAGTGGTTTAGATGTCGGTCCCGCAGATGTTTGGATGCGTGCAGCACAGAGTCATGGCCGTTACTACGACAGCACACCAGAGGAGGCACCTGATGACTTTCATTGCACAGATTGGGAGGCCATGCAGGGTCTACAGGGTGCACATGATGAGGCACGGGATGAGGCTTGGGTTGATTCAGGGGTTGGTGCACAGGATAATTCAGAGGTTGGTGCACAGGATGATTTGGAGGCTGGTGCACAGGATGAGTCCCAGAGCCCAGAGCATTTGTATTCGGATGCCCAGCTCATTCAGAGGCCCAGCAGATGCCGAGTGTCAGGGCGCCCCCATCATCTCTTGCCAGCATGCCATACACAGAGTCCCAGCCAGAGCAACCGCATGAGGTGCCTACAGTTCCTCCAGCTCCTCAGAGGGTGTATGTGCGTCGCACAGCTCCTCCAGTGCCACCGATGCCATTTAGGCCTGCAGTCCCTCCATCGCCGTCCACTTCTGCAGCACCAGGTCTCCATGGCAGGCCACCACAGCGCCCCTTTCAGTACATATCGCCACTGTACTCGCCTCCTGCACAGCCAGTTCCTCCACCTGCAGCAGCCCCACAGGCACACACTCCACGAACTCATCCTCCTCGCTCAGTTGCACAGGGAGTTCCCTCTTTTGCTTCCCTATCCCAGCCGGCCTCAGTTTGGGCCCAGCCTAGCCAGCCAGGTGATTTGCATGGGGGTGACAAGGCATTGACAGCTCCTCTTCTCCGCAAGAGACCAGGCAGGCCCAAGGGTGCACCGAACAAGAAAGGCAAGGCACAGAAACTGCCAGGGCGGAGAGGACGACCACGCAGGGCTCCAGGTACAGGTAGAGGTGCAGTATCACAGCCAGTTGGAGCAGGTGTTGTTGGTTTGGCCTGCTTGGGGGCTGATGCGGAGGCTGATTGGGAGGATGAGGATGACGAGTCTTCCCCCTCGGATACACAGCCCATGCCAGTTCCAGACAGGCAGAGATATCGGCTGCGAGAGTCAGCTCGGGGCCCTGAGTTGCCTCCAAAGCATTCGTCTGAGTCAGAGCCAAAGCATTGATTGTGGCTCTGTTGTTTTAGTTTCAGTAGTTTGTCTCTAGCAGACGGTCTACCATTGTACTCAGATGATTTTCACATTATATACAGTGTTTGGCCTACATTATTTGCTGCACATTGTGCGTATGTTGCTCTGTACATGTGATGCTTTATTTTATGTCGAAGAATTCTATGTGCGTGTCTGAATCCTATTTTCATTTAATTTCGTTTGAAGTGAATGCTAGCTTCACATATATGCACCTACATCATGAGCACAGCAATCACCCCAACACCCCAAACGACATTTCATAAACACATGTAATACATTTGCATTTAAAAAAATTACAGACATTGCATCTTACATGACCAGGCTCGCGTTGCACAAAAAACAACTATGTATATATTCAACCGTTGTATCAGGATAACATCACATATACTGTCATTTTTTTAAGCAGCCATATAGTTATTTGCTGCACCATAAACTGCCGAAAACTACATAGCAACAGTCCGCCACATACGGCTGGACCTCATCTATTCTAAACATCCCTCACTGATCCTCCACCGACTCCTCGCCCTCGTCTGGTGCATTGTTTTGTTGCTCTTGCTTTGCCTCCCGGTTAGCCCGAGCTGCCTCCTGGTTAGCCCGACGTCTGGCCGCCCTTTCCCTGACCATGATGAGCTGCCGTCGTGTGAAATTCATTCCGATCTGCTCATCCAGATCCAGCTCGACAGCGGGGACAGGATCCACAGCGGGGGCGGGTGGCTCCGGTTCCGGATTTCTCTGTCGAGTCTGTCGCAGCATCTCTCGGATATCTGCCTCTTGCTTCCGATGCCTCTCGTTGTGCCTTCGGATATCTTCCTCAAGCTTCCTCCTGGCTTCGCCCTCGGGCTTCGGTGGTATGCGCTCTGCCATCTCGATCGACCTTCTCCTCACAGCACCCTGGTCCTTGAACACCCTCTCACAGCACCCTGGCTCTCAAACAGCCTCTCACAGCCTGTCACCGGCTCTCGCTTGCTCTCTCACTGTCTATCACTAGCCCTCTCACAGCCTCTGAAAATGCCGACCACAATGGCATTGTGAGTGCCTATTTATCCCCACAGCCTGATCGGCCATGTGGATCCCCATCATCCCTCCATGTGCCTCTGTACCTGCCCCCATGTGATGCTCCCCCCTGTGTTGGTCTCCCATTGGGCCCATGGTCTGCTCACCCACAATGCCCATGTGCCTCTGTACTTGCCCCCATGTGATGCTACCCCCCTCTGTTGGTCTCCCATTGGCCCCTCAGTCTGCTCACTCGCAGTGCCCATGTGTCACTGCAACAGTCCCCTGCATCATGTATTGTACCCTCTTTTTTTACACCCAGAACCCCCTTTTTTTACTTTTTTTTGTCCTTTTTTGGTAGTTAATATGCAAAAAAAAATTACTAAAAATATATTAAAAAAAATATATAAAATGGTACCGCCCTGGTACCGCGGATCCCAGGGCGGTACCGTACCGGCGGTACCACTGATATGGTACCGGCGGTACCATACCAGCGGTACCAGAGGGTACTATGATATATATATATATATATATATTTTGGAAAAATAGCTTATGGCTGAAATTTTTTTAGGGGATCAATGGTCAAACGAGCGTTTTGCCTCTCATAAGTGCAGTAGATGGGGCACAAACAGATCTTATTTTCAATAGCTATTTGGTTGTTATTTGCTCTGATTTTCAATAAATGCTCAGGGGGTTCGGGGGGCGGTAGCCCCCCGGTGGGGGGTTTGGGGGGCAACGCCCCCCAACGGCAGGGTAAGGCCTCTTCATGACTTGGCCTTCCACTCCCTGAGCGAAAACACACTTACTGGGACCATCTATGATCGTAACAGACATGCTAGAGGTTAGTTTTGAATTTTTATCCTTGACAGAACCCAACATGGATTAATGCACCTGAACTGGACCATCCTGCACCCGAAACAATCGGCAAATTACACAATAATTATGCTCTTAATTAGAGCTTTCATCTGATATCCATATTGCCCAAAAAAAAAAACCCAAAAAAAAAATTAAAAAAAAACATTTCTGGAATTTTTTCAAAAATTTCTAAAATGCGTTTCTGAACGCGATTCTGAAACGTGTTTCAAAAACGCAGTGCAACTATGAATATAACCACAATTAAAAAAATTGACTATAACCTTGATTCAAACTTAGATATTAGCATGATCCATGTAACATTATAAAAAAGATTCAAACTTATATATAACCTCAATCCATTATCCATACTATAGTCAAATAAATAAGTCATATAAGACCTCTTTAAAACTCAAACCCTAAAGGATGGTAAACGTAGGTACCTTTTAGAAGGCATGACTAGCTCAGTCCATTTGCAGTTGTGAAGATCACACAATCCACATGAGGAGGGCAAGGACTACTGTGGTATAGTCAAAGACAAAGTAGGTATAGCCGCATATAGTTCAAGTGCAATTCAGGTTAGCATGTAGGTATAGGTGAGGCAAGTAAGTCGGATGGGGCATCCAACTACAACATCTGGAAGTTCAAAATGAAAAGCATTCTCATGGAGAAAGAGCTATGGGACATCGTTGTGGGTATCGAGGCCAAGCACCACTCCGGCTGACATGAGAGCTTATGACAGAAAGGCGCAAAGAGTGCTATCTTTGATCAATTTAGGATCATGTGATCACCCACATAAGTGACGCGGTTCGGCCAGAGGAGCCTGGGAAGCCTTAAGAACACAATTTCAAAACGCTAATCTAGCTCGTGCCATGTTCTTGAAATCAAGACTCGACATCATCAAGATGGAAGACAATGAAAGTGTAGGATCTTTCTTCACCAGGATCAAGGAACTGAGAGACCAACTTGTTGCTATTGGTGAGCCCATAAGGGACGTTGAATTGGTCCATACAACAATGAGGGGCATGTCGGAAAGCTTGCAAATGTTCGTGAACAACATTGCATCCAGGGAGAGATTGCCCACTTTTGAGTTAGTAAGGATGTAATCTTTGACGAGATGCATAGATTTGAGGAAGATGATCATGCCAAAGGTGATCGTGATATGAACTTCCTACGATCTTAGAAGCAGATGAGGATGGTACACATGAAATCGAGCTTGAGGACCAAGTCCATGAAGAGGATCATGATCGATGGTAAGAAACCCATTAGTACTAAATGGGTATATAGAACCAAATTTCATGTTGATGGATCGATTGCGAAACACAAGGCGCGCTTGGTGGTCAAGGGCTACGAGCAAAGTGAAGGTATTGTTGATTGGAAAATCCATCAACTGGACGTGAGGTCAGCTTTGTTGAATGGAGACCTTGAAGAAGAAGTTTATATGCTCCAGCCACAAGGGTTTGATGTGAAGGGAGAATGCAAGCTGCGGAAAGCATTGTATAGTTTGAAACAAGCGCCACGATCGTGATATGGTGATATAGATATCTATTTTCTATCTAATGGTTTTGTGAGAACAAACTCTAATCTTGATCTCTATGTGCTTACTAGTGATGATAGTGTTGCATTGGTTTTGTTGTATGTTGACGATATCATCATCATAGGAAATGATGAGAACTTGATAAAGTCTATCAAGTCTAGTTTGTGTGAGCATTTTGGGATGACCGATTTGGATTTGATCATTATTGTCTAGGCATAAAAGTGTGGCAAAACGTAGACAGTATCAAGCTTTCACAAGCAAAATATGCTTGAGAAGTCTTAGAGAGATTTCATATGTCTGATTGTAAGCCAGTGACTTTGCCTAGTGAAGTTCCCAACAAATTGTCGCATCTTAATGAGAGTGGTCTTGTTGATTGCACATTATATCGCCAACTTGTTGGTCGTCTTATATATCTCACCACTACTAGACCAAACATCTGTATGATGTGAGTCTTGTGAGTCAGTTTATGGCAACACCTAACTTAGAGCATTGGAAAGTTGCTAAAT
This sequence comes from Diphasiastrum complanatum, assembly GCA_029204225.1. NCBI lineage: Eukaryota > Viridiplantae > Streptophyta > Lycopodiopsida > Lycopodiales > Lycopodiaceae > Diphasiastrum > Diphasiastrum complanatum. The sequence continues at coordinate 9,938,079 of CM055102.1, forward strand.
GCATTCTAAGGTATGTAAAAGACACACTTGATCTTGGTTTGGTCTATTCAAGACGATCTAATTTACCTAAGTTGAAAGGCTATGTGAATGTTGACTGGGGTGGCAACATAGATGATAGGAGGTCTACCATTGGGAATGCTTTTGATGTTGGAAATGGTTGTTTCTCCTGGTCAAGCAAAAATTAGGATATTATGTCACTCTCCACCAATAGAAGCCGAATATAAAGCCTTGTGTTCTGCTACACAAGAAGTGGTTTGGCTACGAGAGCTACTCAAAAAAATTGGGATGAGACAAGCCAAAAGCACAATTATTTCTTGTGATAGTCAAAGTAGAATCTAGTTAGTTAAAATCTAGTGTTTCATACTAGAACAAAGCATATAGAAGTACCATTTCATATGCAAAAAGCTTTGTTCAAAAGACATAGATGTGGTTTATTGTACTACTACTACACAAGTTGCTGATGTGTCTACGAAGTCGCTAAGCAGAGACAAATTTGAAGATTTCAGGCATAAATTATTGAGGGAGAGAGTTGAAAAGGCAATAATTGACATATATTGTTATGACGATTACTTTGCCATGTTTGATGGCTACTTTCTCTCTATAGGTTTTAGACAGTGGGCAGATCTTTCTCGGGCCCATAGTTGCTACTTAAGAAGTTTTATCTAGTACTTGATATATACAATTTTGAATACAATGGTTGGAGCAGTTCCTTTCTTCTTGCCTCAAAGCACTTAACGTTGTGTTAATCTGATTGAATTGATCCTTTCAAATTGTCAACTAAGTAAATGCACCAAAAATTCTTTTACAACAATATCATACAAGAAGTCTAAAAGTCATTCATCTAAGAAAGTGCCCTAATCTCTTAAATAACCATGCAAAAACTAGTGCTATTTACCTTTGACTTCGCAAACAGCATCAATTGAGTTTCTTATAGTTGGCATAAGTTGTCTATATGCAGGATAGCCTTCCAAGAACATTATGTCTTCAAGTGACCTAAACTTGCCCTTGTCATCACCTTTCTATTGACAAAATGACCAAATTCCTCATTAGTGTCTCCAACCAATTAAAATGTCTAGTTTCTCATTACACTTGCTACATAAGCTAGTTTCAACAAGCTTCCAGATAAATAAGAGTTGTCAGTCTAAGTTATTCAAGCACTCTTGGCCTTCTTGAGTAGCTTTTGAAGCAAGCCCAAGACCCATGAAATAATGAGACTATTCAAATACTCAGAATAAATGTCCAATAATGTGCTGAACTAAATTCAAAAGTTGTTGATAATCTTAGTCATTTTTTACTAACAAGATAAGTGATACGCTCATGAGTTGATCTTGCCTTAAAAAGTTCATAAATAGGATCTACGAAAACTCTAAACTTTAGATGAAGTTTGATGGAGAAGTTAATGCTTTTCTAAATGCTCCAATGTTGAAGTGGCAACATCATGTCCTAAATGAAAGTAACAATCAAGAGCTACATGTGCAAAACTAAACTCAAAAGCTGTTGATAATCTTAGTCAATTTTTTACTAACAAGATAAGTGATATGCTCATGAGGTGATCTTGTCTTGAAGAGTTCATAAATAGAATCCATGAAAACTATAAACTTTAAATAAAGTTGGATGGAGAAGTTAATGCTTTTCTAAATGCTCTAATGTTGAAGTGGCATCATGTCCTTAATGAAAGTAACAATCAAGAGCTACATGTAGAGCTTTAGTTTAAGCCTATTCCACATCCTTGCTCACAAACTAGATCCCATGCTCCAACTTCCACTGAACATTGTAATTTATGATTTATTCATGATCCATCATCAAATATCCATCACACAGTACACTAGGTAAACATCTGAATACAAATCAAAACATTGAAAAGCCAAAACAAAGAACTCTTTACGTCAGAATCAAAGAATCATCCAAAATCAAAGAGCCATTTTTTTTTGAGGCCCAATTCGCATCGGACCTGAACGTTTCATTGATGAATCGCGGTTCATTCACCAATGAACCGTGATTCATGGAAACACTATTTCCAAGTTTACATGAAAATGTAAGAGTCTACATGAACATGTTATGGAGTCCTCATTGACAAAGAAAAGACACCCTAGTAATACTACCGATTGGAACCACAGGTATGCAACTCCTTGCAGCACCTTTACCTCGTTACTTCTCCTATGAACTCTTCAACATTACATACCCCAATGTGAGTCTACTCTTCAACATTTCATGCCCCAATGTGAGTACCAAGAAAAAGTGAAGCATCTATTTAGGAATTTTGAGTAATGGAGCACCGAATTGATTTTCTGAAGTTTTTTCAAAAGAATATCCTAATTCATGTGATTAAAACAAGCCATGCAACAATAACAAGCTCAAGACTAACTTGTCCTCCAGAACTTCATAATGCTAACCTTTAGCCGAGCTTCCTCCAAAATAGGTAAAGCCATGAAAATGGGATCTATAGGCGATGCCAGATAAAGGCTCCCATCTGCTTGAACAAAATGCCAAGCCAATGTGCAACTGTCAAGCAAGCAACCCATCATATAGCTATTAAACATTAAAACTTTCCATGTCTTATAGAACAAGCTTTGGCTCAATCTAATGTTATGTAAAGTAACCAACAAAAGGGAGGTGAAGGTGGTGAGTTGCAATACTCATACTTGCATTAAACAATAAATGAAGAGAACTTGACATTGTAGAGGAGTTTGAATGCTAAGACGAGATTTACGTAGAGCATACAAGGAAATGTTAAAAGTTGGTACTCAAAAGCTCATTCATTTTTCATGACATGAGTATGAAAATTCCCTAAGAGATTTTCATGCCAAGACACAAAAATAGGTCAAAAAACTTGAGGCTACAATGGTTGAGTTGTCTTTCTTGTTCTCCACTTTAACTATAGTAGACCACATTTTCAAAGTTCACGAACGATCACGTACTTCTCAACCAATCTCCATTATCTCCTACATTTTCATTGCTAATTCTTTCGTATGTTCTTGACAGTATAGTCTTGTTATCGTTAGAGGAAAATAAGAGCTACAAAATTCCGATGTAGTTGCTTGGCCTTGTCTATTATCAATGTTGCTCAACAACTCATAGCCCATTGTAAATAGGATGCCATGCCCTCTGAGTTTTAAGAACTAAACTCCAAGCCTTGAAATTTTCTATTTGTATTGCCAATTTACACCCTATTTACCTACAACTCAATTTACATGCTTTCTACAACACCATTTTAATTGTTGTGGTTCAACTTTGGGATAAAACAACAAAATGCTTCAAGCAATTGTAGAAAAAATTTGATTCCATGATCGCACTTCAACTCAGTAGAACTTAATACCCATTGAATATACCCAATTATCACATGACACATTCAACTTTGGTCTATAGCACAAAATGTTTGGCACATAGAGACACAGATTATCTAGTATGTGTTGGAAATCAAGCAAAAGAGGGAGGAATCAAACATCACTATAATCAACAAAGAGATTTTCTTGAGCTACTATGCAAAATGTCATTGATAGTATCAATATTGCACTTTCAACTCATACATGGAAAATTTGTCCTATGTGACCATCTCTTGACCCTACTAGCAAGGGGCCTCGGCCCCTTCTTATTTTGTGAGTTGCCTCCTCTAGACATCCACAAGTAGAGGAAGGCCAATGCATAAATATTGCATCCTAACCATGAACAAAAATCCAATAATAACCAAAATTGTCTTTTGTTTGTGCACGCACCATACAAGTGACCAAAACTGAAAGAAACTAGTCATGCTACCTAAACTAATCGCGTCTTGGATTTGACTTGACTCTAGTTGAGTGCCCTAGGCTAGATTAGGCCTAAATAAAGTTGTGACCATGATAATCAATCAATGATCATGACAATAATGATTGTCTAATGCCCTAGACACAAATACACATTTGCAATTGATATTTTTGACATTATGAACATTCACAAATAAGCAATAACGGCCACTAGCTCTTTTTCAAAGAATCAGTTGTAGGCTTCACAACTTGTAAAATGATATATGGTGCCAATGGCCATTAAGCGATTATGCCCTGAAAGAACTTCTACCGGAGTGCTATTTTCATTATTGATTCAAACCAAAAAAGGATCCTGACCTTGCAGCCAAAAAAAATTTGAAAGATCACACAATAATAAGATTAAAACCCTCAAGCACCCTACTTCACTTTCCTTTCGAATTCTTAGTTTTAGCACTTCTTCTTGAGTCACTTACCTATTTGGAGTCAAAGCCTCAAACTATGTCTCCCAAGTTTCTATTTTCTATGTATATAATATTTTGCCTAGTTCTTGGCTACTAGTCTTCAAGGCGTCACTACAAAACCCTTGTAGAGCATTGCCCACCTTCTTGGTTTTGTGGTGAGCACCTCATTTCCATCCCAGTCAAGATCCCCCACTTCATACTATTTCCAACTACAAGGATCTTCTTGGTCCAAATAATTGCATAAATGCTTATCACTTCTAAGCCTAGCCAGTCATTGGGAAATAGTGGTTCATGGCTTTAAAGCTTCACTGAAGTAATATTTTGTTTCTTTTGTGTATCTACTTATTGCTGGTGCGGTGTCACTTAACTAATTTCTCAAGAAGCAAGATTGCTTCTTTGGTCATTTCAAGACAATCTATCTAATTGATCAATTTTTCCCAATTCGGGATTTAAGAGGTTGAAACTTGTTTCACAATGGCCGTTTCGAGAAGGCTTGTACAAAACAAGAAATTACATCTAAAACAATTGTTTAAAAAAAATGAATCTGGGCACCAAGCCCGAGTTTGTTGTGACAAGGATGCTTGGAGAAACCTTATGAGGCAACGGGCAAGGAGAGGGAGAAGGGAGAGAAGAGAAGGGTAGAGAAAAGGGAGTGAAGAGAAAAGTAGAGAGGGGGAAGGGAGTGAAGAAAAGGGTAGAGAGAAGATAGGGGAGAGAGAAGAGAGGGACAAAAACTTTGAATGGAGTAGAAAAGATCTTAGGTATTAGAATTTAGATAACAGAGAGATTAGAACTTAGGAAAGAGGAGATAAGAGAAGGACACAGAGAAGATAAGGGTGCGAGAGGAGTGAACTTTGGAAACTTTGAACTCTAGTAAAAGTTAGGTGAGAGGGAGAAGCGAGGGAAGGAGAGGGGGGAGAACGGAGCCTTGGCCATTGAAGGAGGGAGGGTGGGAGAGTCGTACATTGGAGTGTGAGAGAGAAAGAAGAGGGAAAAGAGGAGAGAAAAATTAGAAAGTTGAGACACCATCTACGAGATCCTTGATGGGATCATGTGGAGCAAAAAACTAGCATGCAAAGGTATGTGTTAGGCCCCAATCATGGCCCTAACATACCCCAGAAGGGCCAATGATCAAGTGGGTCAGATAACCACCAATGGTGGGTGTAATAGATCCTAACACCACAGTGGGGCAAACACTAACTGATCCACCCAACCTTGCCTACTCCTTGATATAGAGTAAGCCCCTCCTAGCCCAGTGTGAGGACTGGTAGCATGCAACTGCCAAGTGTCGGCCACGTGTCACTGACGTGGCCAACTGCACGTCGGGACCCAATTGGGGGCCCTGTCCTGCTGACAGGGTCCCTAGATTGTGCGATACTTTGATATATGGCATGGTTCTTAGAGGATGCACATCTTTGAAATCATCTTATACGTTTTCAATCAACTCAAAAAGCATACGTTTTTTAGAAGAAAAAAAAGCTTCCCCAAATGTTGAGACAAAGTTAACAATGACTACAAGCAATGTCTAATTCTAAAAATGAGATACTTTACCCACTTGTCCAAGATGTCTATTTTGTCAATTGTTTATAGGCATGCTACACTACTAGCCAAGTGCACTGTTGCACTCCGATCTCCAGGAGCTCTCCCCACTCTGATGGCCGATGTGTAGAATGATCCACCCAATCATAGGTGCCCTCCTCTTGAGTCTATTTGATTACGATTCCTCCCCCAGAGATACTAAATCTTCCACCAGGCTATCGCCATCGTGCAAACATTTCTTAAGTTTGCTGACATAAAATACTGGATGCACCTTTCATCCCACAAGTAGTTGTAGCTTATAACCTTCTTAATAATCAATCATGGTCCACAATATCTAGGAGATAACTTGGCACACTTTCTTGTGTATAGCACCTTCGACTTCGAAGGGACTAGTAAATACACCCAATCTCCTTCCTCAAACGATAGGTACGATTCTCACGAGTAAAACTCTCTGCCCTAGCCATAACCGTGGACAAGTTATCTCGTGCCATCTCTAGCTTCTGTTGCATCTGAGTCAAAAACTCTATAGCGTTAGACACCTTACGCGGAATTCCTATGATCACAGGACTCAACAGCCTAAAACCATAATTGGGCTCAAATGGACTCAATCAGTGGACGCATGTCTCTTGTCATTGTACGCAAACTCCAATAGCGGTAAATGCTTTGCCCAATCTGTTTGCATACCACTAACATATGCCCTAAGCATATCTTCACTCGCTCTGTCTGGCCATCCATTTGAGGATGCTCAAAGCTATTCATCCGCAACTATGTTCCCGACTTGGCAAACACCTCCATCCAAAAATTCCAAACACAATGGACATCAGAAGTCCATGCAACCTGACGACATTCTGGATAACCAACTTGGCAACCTGCGGAGCTGTGAACTTCTTTCTTGGTCAATGCAATGAAGTGAGCCATCTTGGAAAACATGTCTACTACTATCATAACGGAATTCAATCTGGGTCCTAGGTAGCCCAACAATGAGATCCATGGAGATACTTTCCCACCTTCCTGTAGGAATCTCCAGTGGATGTAGCAAGCCCGTAGGACTTACCCGCTCGACCTTGTTCACATGACAAGCCGTGCAACGTTGGATGTACTCTCAACGTCTTGCTGCAATCGTGGCCAGAAATAATGCTTTCTGACTAGCTCCCTAGTCTTATCAATACCCGGGTGCCCTGCGCAGGGACTATCATGGCATTCATGAAGTATCTTACAAGGAAGATCCTTCACGTCTAGCACAAAAACCTTTGCGTTTCTCAATAACATACCATCCTTCGCAGTGTATGTTAGATATGTACTGGTGTGTGCCTCTAGGGAAGCGACAACCTTGACTGACTCTTCCGCTTGGTCAACTACCTTGCGCGCATCCAACCACACACGCTGACAATGTGCGTTGCTTTGTTGAGCTCTCTTGATCTCCTCCATGAGATCACTGTCAACTACAGTAAAGCTCATCTGATGCAGTATTTGAGATAGTGCATCAGCGACCACATTTTCCTTCCCTCTTCGAAGCGACTTTCCAAATGAAATTCACGCATCAGCTTGGCCCACCGAGCCTGGCGGCCCTTCAAATCTGGCTAAGTGCAGAAGTACTTCAAAGTATGATGGTCAGTATACACATAAAATTCGACGCCATACAGATAATGTCGCCACAGCTTGAGTACTATATGATCGCATACAAGTCCAGCTCATGTGTGGGATATTTCCATTGTGCTGGCATCAATTTCTTACTTTCAAAAGCTACTGGTCTACCTTCCTGACTCAACACTGCACCCACGACAATGCCACTAAATGGTTGCTCCCTGCAACGCATCTAGTAGATAATCGATCTTGGGCATCGGATATCTGTGCTTTACAATGATTTTATTCAATCCCCTTGTAATCCACACACATCTGAAAACTACCATCCTTTTTCTTAACCAACAAAATCGAGAGGCGAAAGGTGAATAACTAGGACGGACATACCCCAACCTGAGGTATTCCTCCATCATCTCCGTACTTCCTCTTCCCCTTTCAGACTCATCCCATAAGGAGGCCGACATACCGAGCTTGCCCTTGGAACGAGCTCAATACGATGCTCCACGTTTTGTCCAGGTGGCAACCCCACTGGCATGCTATCAGTTAACAAACGTTTAAACTCAGCTCGGATGGATCTTTCCAATTGACTTGTTGTGTCATCTCTAAGCCGTTCCTAACTCTCAAATTTCAGCATAGCATTGAAAATTAACCAAAAGGGAGGGGAAAAAATAACGGTTCTAATTGTTTTTCGATTTGAATTGGCCAAGACCGGTTCAAACCAAATGAATCCGCCCGATTCACACCAACTTATTCAAATCGATTGGAGACTATGCCAATGTTTTATTGGTCCGTTTCGTACGTAGTTTCGAAACGGGTTTGAAACGGGAGGGTTTAGGTTCGAAACGGGAAAAAAAATTTAGGGTTCTTTTTTTTGAAAATGTGCTTTTATAGGTTTAGACATGTCATAGAAAGAAAGTAGATACCTCTAATTTATTAGAATGCTCTAGAGAATGCAATTTCAAGAGGAGAAACTATGTATGCTCGGTTTCCTAGGTCGAAAAATTTGCATTTTTTTAACAGTCGTTTTGAACGTAAGAAACGCATTTCGAACGAGGTGCTTCAAACGCGTTTCTTTGTTCGAAACGCGTTTCGATGAAACATTGGACGATACTGAGCACGACTCCAGAAACCCCATTTTGTAGGCAACACAAAGTTGCAATCTATCACATGTGCAACATAATTTTATCCTCATCCAAGTCAAAGGATGTAACTTAACGAACAACTTCTCAATCACATCAACTATGCAAGCATGTGACTACGTTTTGATTAAGAAGATTGTGAAATTTAAACTTTTTAAGATGGCAATGAAACCTTTTATGCGGCAATTAGAACTTCTACTTTCACAACCTGGCAAGACGAACTATACTCTCCTTTTCTTCTAAAAATATGTAATTCAATGTAACCTCAAAACTTTTGGATGTTAAAAACTATATGGGCTAGTGCCTTTTCTCTAGAAAAGAATAACGTGGATGTGAAATGCCAAAGTGAAGTGAAGGATGCCTCGTGAAATTGAACTGCTTAAGCTTATGACCAAAAGTACAAGCACTTACCTTCACACACACTGTCACCAATGAACCATGACCCATATCGTTGTTTGAACCATTGAAGTTCTTGTAGACTCTCGTCCATCAATATGTAACATGATCTTGTTCCTGAATCCGTTCCATCATCAAAAAATCACCAACCAACCAAAAATCTATACATATTTAACAAGTTCCAAAGTACAAATAAGAGGACAATTGATTACCAAATGATGATAGCAGAATAAACTTTAATTAATCATAATAAGATGCAAGTCAATATTCACTATATTATGTAGTATGAATTAGAGGTGAGTGTTTTTCAATATAATTCTACAAACCAAACTGTTATCCATAGTTTTCGAGAAAGATTCATGATTTCTAGAACATACTTACGAATGAAACTCACTAACAATATGAAGCCAAAAAACCCCTAAATTTCAAGTGAATCCATATATAAATATAAAAAAACATACATCGAAATATCTATAACAATTTCTCTTAATTAAGTGGAAAGCTCAAGTGGTCGTAATCTAAGGTATGCTTTATAGGACAAGGTAAGTGTCTTGGCTGATTGGTAATTTCATGCGTTGCTAAGAATGGCATTTTTCCAACTATCATGGGTATATCCTATATAGAAAGCAATGGAGTATCCTTGGTTTGATTTGACTTTTGAATTGATAGTTTGATTGATTGTAGCTTGATTCCTTTCAGTAACTTATACACTTCTTTGGTCTTAGTATTGATTTTTGAGCTTGCATCAATCTGAGCTGCTTTTATTCATAGTTGAGCTAATGGTAATATAGATGGTTGATGTAACACTCTCCAATTAAGGCATAGTGGAAATCACCTTTCCTTTATTTTTGTGAAATGATATGTTGTACCTACAACCTTGTTGAGTCAAGCTTGTATTGGATTTTGCATGTACTGAGCGATGGCACTTTTGATTGATCACCTCTTGAGTAAGTTCCTCAACTATTTGGCTTTGAGTAGTGATGCTTGTATGTGTTACCTCCATAACAATTGTTTGCATTCTTGTTGTAGGGCAGTATTGCGTGGTTTGGTTATTTGCCTTGTCGGTTCCATTTATATATCTGAGATATCGGCTATACATTAGATTCTCTAGAGGTTTTTGGTGCCACTATTCAATTCTAGGATTGATAGCAGGTGTGTCGTTGCCATAATTATGGACATATGTTGGTCTTTTTGGTCGTGGATAGTCTCTTCAATATTCCCCATTTGGTCTATGAATCTACTTTGCACTTGATTCACCAATTGGTGTGTGTTGTTCGGCCATTGTATACACACTTAGTGTATACTTGTTCTACAATAATGTATGGTCTTTTGTATTTTGATTGTTCATGTCACAATGATTGTAGTAGCCATGTTGATATTCCAAAACATATTGACCTTGTCAACAAATTAGACTATTTTTTAGAAAGTCCGTGTTGTACAAGAACGAGATATTAAGGTGCTTCGGTGCAAAGACCCCAAGTGCATATGCTTGTCTTCTTTGCCTGTTTCTAATATGTTTTCTTTACTTCTTGCCTTGCTTTTGTATTAGCAGAGTTTGTTGTTCATAAAAGAAGATTCAAAAGTTAAAGACTCATCCAAAATTTCAGATGAGTCATCAGTCTAAGATCTCGCATTTCCTTTTTTGGTGTGCTCAGTTTTTATGTCCTTGGTCTTGCCGCTTGACATTGAACTTTAATCTGAATCTGATTGAACTCTGGATGCTCTTCTAGAGAAGGAGGAGGTGATCTTTACTTACATAAGTGCTCCGGTGTTGGCGGCTCAACATATCTCTCCTTTGAGAAGGAACAACTTCGTCTAGCGCTCGAGGTTCAAACCAAAATGTTTTAAAAAATTTCCTAGATCCAATTCGCCAATACTTGCATTTGGGACCAGTGACTCAGGTTGTTGCAAGGTCACACAGTGCTAATGGGCACAGCAAGGCCCACACTCACAAGAGAAGGCAAACTTCAAAGAGACGCACGAAAAAGTACAAGCTCTCCTCCTCCCATGGAGTAGGGAGGCGGCTTTGTGGGACTCCTCAGATCATACAGTCACCTCAATTGATGAGGAGCATGTTGAGGAATTGTCTGGGGAAGATGATGATGATGATGTTCAAGCTCTGGACACCATTTCAATGAGGAGAAGGCTGAGAAGTCTATTCAGAGGAGAACCGGGAGGAGAAGACTTTGTAGATATTTTCATTGGCCATTGTAGATACTAGATACTAGATACATTATTGTTTACATAAAGAGTTTAGAGTCTAGATTTTACTATTTGCTTTACGCATTTGAGGATGTGCTCATAGAGTTACTCTTTACAAACCTAACTCCTTGAGACTTGAATACTTTACTATTTATTGTACCTTGTCATTTATGAATATCAATTGAGTTTTACGAACATGTGTCATGGATGATGGACCTGGAATTATGGAAACGAGAGTTGTGGAGGGAAAGACACCTGAGGAGGCATTCAGTGGCATCATTTGATGCAGTTTGATATTAAAAAAAATTGAACATTCGGTTACATTCATGGTTCTAGAAATACAAGCAAGATGACGGCAAACCCTAAGGTTCCAAAACGAGTCTTTAAGCTAATGATAGGCATAACATTAGAGAGAGAAGTTTAGGGGAATTTGCAAAGCAGACTAACCTGTTCCTGTTGCTGATCTGCGGCCTGTTATTCTCAAACATAAGCGATAGATATTTATTTTTTATAGGCTGTTTGCGGATAACATAAACTTAATCTTAAGCGTTATAGTGTGAAGGTCTCGTCTTTTTGGAACCCAATTCCAAGTTGAACAATATTTTGAAATTTTTTATTTATGTCTGAAAGTACCAGATTTCGGATTGCGTAGATGCAAAAAGCGGCCGTCCCCATTATTGCCCGTTGAACCAGTCGAAGCTCCAACAAAACTGCATGAAGGAGCTGCAATAGACCACGAAACTTATCTAGTTTCAATTGTATCAAAAGAATATAGAGTATGTCACTCTACAATAGGAGTTGCTGATAGTAATACTAGGTACTGTTCAGATTGAAATGGCAGTGCATACTAAGCGAGTAGAAATATAATTATTCAACGATCATTTAAGAAAGATAAACACCAAATGTCAGATAGCAATTATAAAGATTCTCGTTGCCTGAAATTCATCAAAAAAATAAGCTCAAGAGCCATATGATTTTCACGCTTCCCTCCTGAGGACTAGCAAGCTCGCTTCTTTCAAGTAAATAAACCGCAAGAAATTCCTTAATAAACTCTAATTGGTCGACGTTAATGAAAGAAAAAAGCTTAATATTAATAGCGCAAAAACCTGCGTCACAGATAGCTAAAGTATAGAGAAATAAACGAATGTGAATTAAGATGTCTTGTGGAATACATAGAAAACCGCTTATATGCATCTATGTCAATCTCGTATAGAGGACCCAAAAACGTACGCTAGCAAATATAAGCCACAAAAACACACACCAGAAAGACTACATAATTGCCAACCGATAATATGAATGCTCTGTCAGGCTATTTGCAAAGCTCTCACACATCTACTACCACCCCTATCGACTTTCTGCAGTTAACAACATCGCTACTCTAATTGGATGTTATTCTGATATTTTCTTTGATCTTTTGATGCATTTTATATTGAAATGTACGTTGCTATTGGATTTTCTGTGGAATAATCAAACAGCCAACGGAAAAACTCGATGAGCATAATTGAGCTTGGTATATCGAAGAGACTGGACACGAGGTAAAAACAGAGCTTTTTGAGATGCAAAAAATCTCAAATTCAACAGCAAGAGAAGAAAAAAGGCAAAGGGAAGCACCATATGCAACAAGAACACGCGTTTCTGGGGAATGCTTGTGCGCTTTCCCAGCCATAATGCTTCGTCTTTCGTATCCAAATGCGAAGGAAGGAAGACGAGAGAAGCAAAACAGACGATGAAATGAGGCGAGGCAACGGGAGGAAGAAGGAAAAAGAAGAAATAGCGGGAATTAGTCCCCCTCCATTTCATACTACACGCCTGTTTGAGAGAAATGTAGTCCCCCCCCCCCCCCCCCCAAGAAGGATTCACACACTACATTTATTGGGATTCACACTAAACATTTATTGCCTTTACATGCTAGTTGAGCTTGCACATGGACCTTGCCACATAGGGCAACTTAGACCAATTTTTTGAGTTGAGAGAGATGCCCAACAACTTGAGCTTCTTTTTGGCAACTCGGGATTATAAAAAATCTTTGGTGCCCTCCTCCCATTCTTTTCTTCCTCCATTGTGACTGACAGTTATAAAACCTTCATGATCTTCCTTTCCTCAGGCGCAAAAGATATTCATTTTCCATCATGATTTGCACGAGGACGATCCTCCACCAACCATCAGCGCTACTTGCACGATCCTCCTGTCCATAAAGCACAAGAGCATCTTAGAAAGCCAACGACTTCTCCTCTCCATTAGCAAGAAGACTTGCATTGTTGATTTCAACAACATGTTGAGTAGGCAAGCTTCAAACGTTGCATTTTCCTAAAGTGGATTGCTTTATTGCCACATTGGATTGCTTCATTGCCACATTGGATTGGTTTTGCTGTTTTGATGACCTTTGACCACTATTTTGGTTGATTGTACTTGTCATTAGGTGCCAACATCTATAGGAAAAAGTTTGGGGTGTTGAAATTGGACTCCGTAAGTTTTTGGTTGTTCTAGTGTTGCGATTTAATCACTAACAAATTTGGGGAGCTATGATTGGACTACAAGTTTTTTATTCGCAAAGACATCAAAGTGGAATGTGACACATGATCTATGGATATATACCTATACAATCCTCCTCAAAAGATCTTTCATCTTCTTTCTATAACACACACAATGAATACATTCACCTAGTGCAAAAGGTCTTGTTTGATTTTATGAATATTGGTAGCATTTTTCTTGCATCCTTTGTCATTTGCAAGTGCCTTTCTTGCCAATAATGTGCATTGTGCATTGTGCATTGCATTCTTGTTTGGATTGCAGAGATTGCTTAGGTGTTTTTGTAGGGATTTTCTTGGATATTAGCTCATCTTTGACCACTACTCTTATTGTGTTGATCTTTGACCACTATTTTGGTTGATTCCAGTTGTCATTAGGTGCCAACATCACTAAAGAGAAGGTTTTGAGTGCTAAAATTGGACTCCATAAGTTTTTAGGTGTTTTGGTGTTGTGATTTGACCATTGACGGGTTTCGAAAGCTTCTTTTTGTTCTGTATCAAAGAGTTCCATTAGCAATTTGAAAAGGTGTCAAAGTCCTTCTCTTTGATCTACGGATGTCTACCTATGCAATCCTTTTCAACTCTTCTCTATAGTAGACAAAGTGTTTGATAGATGTTCTATATTTTAAATGTTCGTGCTTAGCAATTTTCCTACACCTTCGGTGATTTGCAAATGCATTGCTTTCTTGCCAATGTGAATTGTGCTTTGCATTCCTTTTTGGATTGCAATCCGAAGTGCTTTTGCAAGGTTTTTATTGGATCTTAGTGTTAGATTTTACAGTTAGTCAGATTTGTTGTATTCAGCTGTGTTCGGGATGTGACCCGCTATGGACATATCGGTCGGCCACTGATCTCGTAGCCGGCTACTTGGGTTAGCCGAGTAGCCAATGTAGGGAAATTAGCTTGTACAGTATATTTTTGATGACATTTGTTATACTCAGGGGCATGTCCATGTTGGGCCTATTAGTCAGACAGGTGCCTATTTTAGTGTGTTGACACTTGTCGAGTCCATGCATGTTGGGGATTTTGGTATATGTACAATTTTTTCTTTGTATAATACCTATTGTTGTGCCACATTTGAGAGCTCCTGAGGAGTGGCTATGGTGATTGATTCATGTGATCTTTATACTGCACTAGATCCTAACAGAATTTTAGCATGGTATCAGAGCGGTAGGGTGATGTAGGTATGCACGATCCGGTGGAACCAACGTCGGCATCTTTCACCAAGAAAAATGGCATTGAGAAGCGTCTCAGAGAGAGGACTCCATATGGGGTATCGGTAGTCCGGATGGTAGGAGACTGCAAAGTTCCTTCGATCGGAGCTTCGGGGAAGTGATCAGAACAATCGTCGTAAGAGGAATTCATGGAAAATTTTTGGAGAAACTTGCAGTTTGGTGGCTTCGGGTAAATCATCAGTGATGGCCTCATAATTCACTATGTGGCCATTTGGCACAACGGGCCTTGCAAGAGATTTGCAAAGAGTAGTGACAGAGAGCCATAGCAATTTATAGAGTCATATTGGATGGAAATCTGAGAGAATTGCGGAATTTTCAGATTCTATGAGCTATTGAAGGCTTTATCAGAAAAGCAGACTAGTTTAAGGCAATCGTGTTAGATTTTTTTATGCTCAGCCTTAAACAAATCGTTCAAGTAATGAGCGTCCTGAAAACCGAAGGCCGACTACATGTTTTTGGGCCTTCACATTTTTCCTTTGAGATTTCTTGTGCCTTAAAACATTTTTTAGGCACCTTCTCATTTTTCGCCTTTTTCACAACTTCGCGAAAAATGTGACATAGTGGCCAAGTGGCCAGAATGCCTTAGAAACCATTCTTAAGGCTCCTTTGCTTTTTTTGCCTCCTTCGCCTTTTTGCACTCGCGAAAAATGCAACACAATGGCCAAGTGGCCAGAATGCCTTATAAATCATTTTTTTAGGCACGTTGTCCTCTTTCGCCTTTTTCGCTACCTATAATCTAAGGCACCTTTGCCTTCTTCATGCTTTTAATCTAAGGCACCTTCGTCTTCTTCGCTAAAACTTCAGTGTAAGGCACCTTCTCCTTTTTTGGCTTCTTCGTTGTCTTTAGTGTAAGGCTGGCCATAATGCCTTAAAAAGCATTCTTAAGGCACCTTCACCTTTTTCGCCTTCTTCGTTGCCTTCAGTCTACGGGCGCCTTAGGAATTTACACACCTTAAGTCTAAGGGCACCTTCAGGAGTTGCATACCTTCAGTCTAAAGGGCACCTTCGGGTTTTTTGGGTTTCTCGCGTTTTTGCTACATTGGCAGACCGACGTCGCCAATTTATCATCAACTCTAAAACAACTAGAGAAACAAATATCCTAAGGGTGGTTACCAACTTTGTACAAATGCAAAACTGGAGTAAATGGCAGTTAAGACATAAGATATTTTTCTCTTGACACTTGTAAATATATATACTAGTTGAATCAAGCTATGTAAGTGTTAATTGAATTTCTCTTTCAACCAGAGTTTTCTGTAGCCAACATTATCACGCTCAACAAGCTGAAGTTATTACTTCAAGCTATTGTACTCATTGTTGATATTAATCATAGTGCAATTTTTGTCTCACTACCGTGTCATTCATTTGCGCATTCTGTATGAATTCTTCTACATGAATATTTCTGCTACTAACTATTGCATTTCCATTCCTACACGTCGCGCTCAATCCTTGAGCTTTCGCTACCGCTCACGCGCCCATCGTTATACGACATGGTATCAGAACGGGCATTTCAGTAATCTACATTTCTACTGTGGATTATCAGTCTTGTTTTTATCAAGACGTCTTTCTAGCAAACGCGCAGCCAACAAGTCCCAGGAGTGGTTCATCAGTTGAATCCTCCCAAAAGATCAAGCCAAGTGCGCACATAGCCCACAAGGTATACTCCTGAGTCTGCATGTCTCTTGATATAGGAACCGACTACAGTCGAAGAGGCACTTAGCCAACCAGACTCTGATCTATGGAGAAAAGCTATGGACAGAGAGTACTCCTCTCTGATCAAGAACCAGACGTGGTCACTAGTCGAAGCTCCTATTGGCTGCAATATAATTGATTGCAAATGGATCTTCAAGATCAAATACAATGCCAATGGAACAATTGATTGAAGGAAGGCAAGACTAGTAGCAAGAGGATTCGTTGTTTCTACCAACAAACTCGTTCATCTCTCATTGACAAACTCGATGGAAATAACTACCATTGCTTTCGCTTTTCCTAGGGCACCTTCAACATTTTGTAAGGCAGTGTTGTCTTTTTTGTTTGTCACAAATCACGTGTAAAAACACAGTGTCGCATTTTTTGCCTTTTTCGCCTGTGGAAATTTACTTGTATTTATGCAGACAGTCGAGTTTTTTGCCTATCTTATTTTACATGTAAATATGCAGACTGTGCGACAACATGAGTAAAAATGCAGCATGAATGGAGGCAGATTAAAATAGGATTTAGGAGAGTAGAGGAGATAAATCCAACACCCCCCCTCAATCAGGATCCGTGAAAGCCTTGATCTTCAGACTGAGCAATGCACAAAATTTGTTGTGTACATCAACACTTAATGCCTTCGTGAATATATTTGCAACCATGTCCTGCGTCCTGCAGTACGTTAAGCTCACCTCCTTGTTGAGAACTTTGTCCCTGATGTAGTAATATCTGATTTCAATGTGCTTACTCCTAGAGTGAAATCTAGGGTTGGCCGGTAATGCAATAGCACTCAAATTATCACATAATAAAATTGTGGGGTTGTACTGATACAAACTAATGTCTGATAGTAAAGTTCTCAATCAAAACGCTTTCCTAATAGATTGAGAAACAACAATGTATTCTGCTTCTGTAGAAAAAAGTGCGATAGAGGTTTGCTTACGACTGTTCCATGAGATAGGACCGTCGTTGAAGAAGAATGTAAATCCAGATGTGGACTTACGATTGTCTACATCTCCTCCCCAGCTTGCCTCAAAATATCCACTGAGCTAATGAAGATTGTCGTTGCTGACATCTCCATAGCAGATGCATTGGTCCATGGTAGCTTGAATATACCTCATGACTCTTATGAGAGCCTTCCAATGGGTAATGCCAGGATTAGCCATATATTGGTTGAGTGAGCTTACTGCAAAAGAGATATCTGGTCTTGTATAGACAATTGCGTACATGAGAGATCCAAGTATCAATCGATAAGGATACTCTCTCATCTACTCCTCTTCCTTCTTGGTGTGAGGACATTGGTCCTTTAACAAATGCAGGCCTGGATCCATCGGTGAGTGAGCTAATTTACAACTCATTAGATTTTATATGTTAAGAACATTGTAAAGATACATTTGTTGAGTGATGTAAATCAATCGTCTCGCTCTGTCTCTGTGGATCTGAATGCCCAGACAGAAGTGAGCTTCGTCCAAATCAGTCATGTCAAACTCTGAAAACAACATCTGCTTAGAATCTTTGACCAAATTGGTATTGTTGCTGAAGAGCAACGTATCATCCACGTATAAGGTGATGATGACGAAGGATTGTTGCGCTGACTTGGAATAGACATTGCAATCAACAGTGCTTGGTTTGAATCCATGTTCGATGAGAAATTTGTTGATCTTTTGAAACCAAGCTCTGACAGACTGTTTCAAGCCGTAAAGTGCTTTGTGGAGTTTACAGACATGATTCTTCATACCTTCCAAAACGTATCCTTCAGACTGGATCATGTAGATGTCTTCTTGTATAACTCAATTCAGATAAGTTGTTTGTACATCAAGTTGATGTACCTCGAGGTCGGCACCTGCAGCATAAGACAAGAGTGTTCGGATCAACGAATGCTTGACTACTGGACTGAAAGTCTCACTGTAGTCGACATTGGGGATCTGAGTGAATCCTTGTGCTACCAGTCTTGCCTTCCTTCAATCAATTGCTCCATTGGCATTGTATTTGATCTTAAAGATCCATTTGCAATCAATGATATTGCAACCAATAGGAGCTTCGACTAGTGACCACGTCCGGTTCTTGATCAGAGAGGAATACTCTCTGTCCATAGCTTCTCTGAGTGCCTCTTCGATCATCGTCGGTTCCTATATCAAGAGACATGCAGACTGAGGTTTATACCTTGTGGGATGTGTGCGCACTCAGATTGATCTTCTGGGAGGATTCGATTGATGAACAACTCTTAGGACTTGTTTTTGAGTAGCAGCAATGTCTTCTGATTCGTTGTCAAAAAGTGGGTCGACAATGGACATGCCTGAGCCAGAAGCTCGGACAGTCGTGTCAATGGCAGGTGATGAAGGTTCTCCTGGAGCAATATCCTTGCCTTTGATGTCGACGAACTGACCTCGATAAAGACTATATCCAGGCTATACAAGATTTGTTGGGTATCAGGATCATACAACTTGTATGTATTATCATATGAAGTATATCCAATCAGGATGGTCTTGAGATCTTGAAAGTCCAATTTCTTTCTTGTGTCTTTTGGGATCTGCGCGTAGGCAACGCATCCAAACACTCTTAGGTGTGAGAAACTAAAAGAAATAGCTCGAAAAGAAATGAATACAAAAAGAAAAAAGAAACAAACTTGAACGAAAAGTGTTTGTGCGCAGCGGAATGAGCTATATTATTCTTTCCCTAAGCATGACTATGCCTATTAGAAATGAACAGAACATCAGTGTAAGTCGATCTGATTACGTAGCCAAACATTGAGCAACAAAACATTAGAAGAATAATTTGTCACAAATGATTTGCGAAGAGCTAGACTGAGCTAGACCGATAATCAGTTGCGAATTAGTCATGAAAGGCAAGACTAAATATTAGTCGTCAACAACTAGACTCATAATAATTCGCTAAGAACATTTTTCTAGATTGAGCAATAAGAGAGTCAGACAGAATGTAGAAAAGCATAGCAATATTGACACAAATCTGAACGCAGGACTAGACAGAGCTATTATCAGATTAAGTATAGCAAAATATACATGTCAATAATGTTGTGGAGCACAAGACAATAGTGGACGAAACCGCGTGCTCTACAAAGCTAATTCAATCTGTAAAAGAAATAAACCTATTACTGATAATACAAAAGAATCAATGCGCAAGGCATCTACTTTGCCTATCTCTGATAAGCTTCTGATGCTATTATTTTCACACACACACTGTCTGAATATGCAAGTGGTATTCAATATATACACAATTTTACAGGTGTGCAAATGAATAAGGTACAAAGTGGATGTGTTGTCTATAGGAGATCGTGGGTGGCTGCTGTCGTTGTCAAATCTGTTAGCACAGTTGCATGGGATGAGCGTGAAAAGGTCGCGATGTCAGCCTTTGCTGAAGTGAACGTTGGTGAAGATGCGAAAAATGCGACACTCTGACAAAATGCCTTAGGATTTGATTTTCAAGGTGCCTTCGCTTTTCCTAGGGCACCTTCGGCATTTTTAAGGTAGTGTCGTCTTTTTCGCCTATCACAAATCACGTGTAAAAACACAGTGTCGCGTTTTTCGTCTTTTTCACCAGTGAAAATTTACTTGTATTTATGCAGACATTCGAGTTTTTTTGTCTGTCTTATTTTACATGTACATATGCAGACTGTGCGACAACATGAGTAAAAATGCAGCATGAATGGAGGCAGATTAAAATAGGATTTAGGAGAGTAGAAGGAGATAAATCCAACATGGGACATCCTAGCAACTCTCTACGACATTAGAAATGTTATTTCCAAGTTTCATCTGAGGAAAAAATTCTTCACCCTCAGAATGTCTGACGCAGATAGTGTTTCGAGCCACCTCAACACCTTAAAAAATCTTATGGAGCAGATGACTGCTCGCTCAGTCATAGAAGATTCCGATGCACTCATGACTCTATTATCGAGTCTACCTGAGGCTTATGAAAATTGAGTAATGGCAATTTCTACCCAGGAGTACCTTACTCTATCAAGAGTAATTTTGCTGCTCCTACAATAGGCGATCAGAAGATCAACATCCTCCTCAGGCTTAGGATCGGATCCTCAAGCTCTGTATTAAAAAAAACAGCATACTTAGCTGAATTATACTCAGCTTCTGCAAAAGATAAAATGATAGTAGGTTGTTTCTTGCTTTTCCATGATATAGTCGAAGAACCAAACAAGAACACATAACCTGATATAGAATGTTTGTCTTCTATATTGCTTGCCCAATCCACATCACAATATCCCCGAAGAATAAGATCACCTGAAGCTGAATACACAAGTCCAAAATTGAAGGTTCTTGTAAGATACCTTAGCACACGTTTTGCTGCTCTCCAATGAGATTCCTTTGGACTTGACATAAATTGACTTATCACGCTAGTGGCATACGAAATGTCAGGACGAGTGATAGTCATATATATATATATATATATATATATATATATATATATATATATATATATATATATATATATATATATATATATATATATATATATATATATATATATATATATATATAAGAGATCCAACTAGTTGTCTAAATAATGTTTCATTTACAGCTTCTTCATCATCAAAGCTTTTAAGCTTTGAATTAGCTTCCATGGGTGTGGAAACAGCTTTATAGTCAAGCATATAAAATCTTTCCAAAAGTTCTTTCACATACTTTGCTTGAGTAAGAAATAAAGTGCCTTGATGGCGCCAAACTTCAATACCAAGACAATAGTGACGTTCACCCAAGTCTTTCATATCAAATTCAACAGAAAGACTACGTCTTATTTTATCCAATAACTTACTACTGCTTCTAGTAATAATAAGATCATCCACATAAACAATTAGAAGAAGGATCTCACCAGCTTCATGCATATTATAGAGATTAGTGTCACAATCACTTCGCAAGAAACCAAACTTCAAGAGGTAAGCATCAATACGGGGATACCATGCTCTCGGAGATTGCTTCAATCCATAGAGCGCTTTTTTGGGTTTGCAAACGATATGTTCTTTGCCTTTGACAATAAAGCCTTGAGGCTGAGAGATATAAACTTCTTCTTCTATGACGCCATTCAAGAATGCACTTTAAACATCCATTTGTACTAAATGCCAATCAAAACGAGATGCTAGGGCCAATACGCAACAAATAGTATTCATTTTAGTAACTGGAGCAAAGGTTTCTTCATAGTCAATCCTTCTTTTTGAACATAACCTTTTGCCACAAGTCGCGCTTTGTATTTATCCAGTGAACCATCCGATTTATATTTGACTTTATAAATCCACTTGGTTCCAATTGGCTTTTTTCCTTTGGGAAGCTCAACAAGATCCCAAGTGTCATTTTTGATTATAGAATCATACTCATTATTCATCGCATTTCTCCAAGATCTAGACTTAGATGCTTCTTCATAAGAACAAGGTTCATTAGAATTCAACACATAAGTCACTAAAGCAAAGTGAACATAAGATATGGGTTTTCTTTGCCTCAATACTCTATTTGCAGCTTGTCCATTTGATTCAGATTGATCCAAAACTTCAATATTACCAACAACATTGTAATACCATTTTGGACAGTTTCTCACATAAGCTGGTTCACTTGAATTAGAAGCATCAATAGATTCTTCTTGAGAAATCGGTGGATTAGATATTACCTCATCACTTGAAACTTTTCTTTTAGTAACCACAGAATAAGAAATCTCAGCATCACCACCATGAATAGGCATTTGATCATCAGATATTTCTTCATTAGGAAAAATAACATTTTTGCCTTCGTTGAAGATAACATAACGACTAACAATAATCTTCTTAGTATCTCGATCAAATAACTTATATGCTTTGGAAGTAGTTGAATATCCAATAAAAATACACTTGAAGGACTTCGGTTCTAGCTTTTTCCTCGTCTCATCAGGTACATGCACATAAGCGTTACATCCAAAAATTCGAAGATGAGCAACATTAGGTTTACGACCACATAATTCCGCATATTGCATCCACTACTAAACCTAGTGAAGCATGGTCTATCTTACAAAAAATGTTTGAGGCTACTAATGTGACGAGGGTATTGTTTCTTAAGCAAAGTTTACTCACCCTTAAGATGTCTGAAAATGAATCAGTACAACCATTCTTGACGAAGGTCAAAGAAGTGTGTGAGCAATTAGCAGCAGTTAACGAACCAGTTTCTGAAGTTGATGTAATGACTGTGGTAATGAATGCACTTCCATCCACTTATTGCTACCTTGTGACTACCTTGATGGTGAGAGAGAAACAACTTATTTTCGATGAGTTTTCAGGAATCCTTATGCAGGAAGAATTAATGCTCTGATACCATATTACAAACAATGGATTAATGCAACTAGGATTTTATCACCTACTGTAAGACTCTTCAGGTGTCATACCTTGTAATGCTTTAGTTGGAGACCAATTCTGTAGATATGTTGTTGTTTAAACTGCCTCACTCCATAAATCATTGTCTAAGCCATGTGATTTAAGCATACTTCTAGCACATTCCATAAGAGTACGGTTCTTCCTTTCAGCTACTCCATTTGTTGTGGAGTATATGCAGTTGTATATTGATGTATTATACCATTCTCTTTACAAAAGAAAATTAGTTCATTGGATTTAAACTCACCACCTCCATCAGTTCTTAGGGTTTTGATATTCTTTCCACTTTGAGTTTCAACAAGTTTCTTAAAGTCAACAAAGATAGAGAATGCTTCAGATTTATTCTTTAGAAAATAAATCCATGTCTTACGAGAATAATCATCAATAAAAGACTAAAGGTAGGATGAACCTCCAATAGATATCATTTGTGCAGGTCCCCATAAGTCACAATGTATAAGCTCCAACAAATCTTTCATTCTATAGGTGCTTGCCTTAAATGGTTGTCTTGCATGTTTGACAAAATTGATTTTTGGAAATCCAAACACCATAGATTTGTCAGAAATGGTGGACTATTGCAATTTTGTCGCAACACGAACAAGAAATGAAGGTCGAACGTGAAAAATTTGTGATAGTCAACGTCTCTTGACTTGAAGCATGAATGATTCATGAATCATTTGTGAATTGTAAACATACCTCCAGGACCGCAAACCGCAAAGTGGCACAAAACCAAAACCTATGAAAAAAACGAAAAGAACGAAAGCAAACGAGAGATAACAAAACAAACGAAGGGGAATCTTTCGTGCTGCAAGCTGGCAGCTCAACGGGGTTGGAGTCGTAGACTTCACGCCCAGGTGAAACGAGTGGCAATGATGGAGACTAACTAACTAGTTGTAGCGTTAACTACTCTTGTGATTCTATATTTAGCTATCTTGTAAACTCCACACTGTGGAGGTATAAACTATCCTTCCTGGATCATAACTAGTAATCTGAATAGAGAGATCTGCAAGAGACAGAGAGAGACGTAGCGAGTAGAGCAGAAAAGTAAAAATACTAGAGTTGTGCATGAAAGTCTGCCAACGAGCAGAACACAACGAAAGAGCAGAGTGTCACTCCGCCAACGAGCGAGACACTGATGATCTCACTCTAAAATTAAACTGATAATACAGTTGCTCTATTTTTGTGCATCTCCTTGTCTTGTGATGTGTGTCTTGATTGCTAGAATAGAATGTGTTCTATGATGTGCAGTCGCGTGTCTAGGATTCTGTAAAAGCTTACGTGCAAAAGAAAATTCAAAGACAAAAAATCGTTCGTGATCAAGAAGATGAAAACAAAAACGAAATAGTTTCGCTTTTGCAAAACCCTACAGAGTTTTCCGCTTCCGCGACATAATATTAGAGCTCACAGGTTATTACTACTGATATCCCAGCAGTGATTCTTCCAGACAACACAATATGGCTACAACAATCCAGACAAGAGTAGCAATGAGTCTCGATGGCGTAAATTATAGAATTTGGAAATTCAAAATCAAAACACTTCTGAAGGGCGAAGGCATCTGGTCGGTGACCAAACTCTCAGAGGTGCAGCCTCCAGAGGGAGACCCGAGGAGAGCTGAATGGATCAGAAAAGATGAGCGCGCAATGGTGATCATTGTTTCATCCATAAATGAAGATCTGCTCATGCAGATTGAAGACTGCGAAAGCAGCCATGCAGCGTGGGAAAGATTAAAACAGAAGTATGAAGTGAGGACTACAGCTTTAGTCATGCACTTTCACAATCAGCTGCAATCTATACGATGGAATGGCAACCAGTTGGATCAGCATGTTGAGAAGATCAGAACGATCAACTCGTTGCATTAGGATAAGAGCACCAGGTCCCAGCACCACAACAACTGATTTACTTTATGAAATCTCTACCGACGTCCTATCAGCTGTTGAGAATGCTCATACTGAGTCTACCAGATATGACATTCGACAAAGCAATCAGTCTTGTCACTGATGAGAGACAAAGCAAAGGGAAGCAATGATCAAGAGAAGGCTCTCTTCACGAAAGGAAAGAAGAAGAACAAGAACAAGCCAAGATTTGAGAAGACGAAGTCTTCGAATCAACAATCTTCTTCCTACGATCACTGTCACAAACCAGGCCATACGACCAAGAAATGCTGATTCAATCCAGCAATACCTTGCATGCACTGTCAAAAGAAAGGGCATTCTGCATATGATTGCAGATTCAACCCAAAAAGAAAGAACAAAATTAAAAAGACTAATGTTGCATAGTCATCAAAGGATGCTGACATAGATGACGAAGCTTTCACGATACTCGATGAAGTTTCAACGAGCTACACTGAACACAACTACGATGTAGTCATTGATTCAGGAGCAACATCTCACATAACCTGCAACAAGAAGATCTTGATCAACTTTCGCGAACTCGAAAATGATAGAGTAATGATTCTAGGCGATGGAAACAGACATGATGTCAAAGGCATCGGCACTCTACAACTATGAATACTATCAGGCCAAGCAGAGCTACCAGGAGCACTCTATGTGCCCTCACTCAGAAAAGATCTGCTATCTGTCTGCAAGATGGTAGATCTTGGCATTCGAGTTTTGTTTGATGGCAACACATGTCGCATGATCGAGAAGACGACAAACAAGTTGTTGACGGTCGGATGTAGAGAAGGAAATCTCTACCAGGCCAAAATAATCAGCAACTTTGATAGCATATTAAATGCTTCAAAAAATGAAAATCAGCTCTGGCATAGGAGATTGCATCACCTGAACATGCGGAGCCTGTACGATATGAGCAGAAAGGACATTGTCATAGGTCTCAAGATTTAAAACCTGAAATTGAGTTCTGCGAAGCCTGTCAGAAAGGCAAGCAACATCGGAATCCATTCACGCATGAGGGAAGAAGAGCCAAGAAAGTTCTTGAGTTCGTCCACTCTGATGTCTGTGGATTGATGATGAAGAAATTCGAAGTGTTTGATTCCTTCAAGAAGTTTTTGGCATTTGCAAAGCGACACACCTCGAAAAAGATACAGATCCTTAGATCTGACAATGGAGGTGAATACAAAAGCAAAGAATTCTCAAGATTCTGCAAAGAACAGAGGATCGAACACCAATTCACTCTTGCATATACACCAGAATACAATGGCATAGCAAAACGAAGAAACAGAACGCTAGTCGAAGGAGCCAGATGCATGATGGCACAGGCTCAATTGCCAAGTCAATTCTAGGCTGAGGCAATAGCTGCAGTTGTACACATGCAGAACAGATCTACAACGACAACGTTGGAAAACAAAACACCATATGAAATGTGGACATGCAAAAAGCATGATTTGTCACACGTACGAGTGTTTGGATGTGCAAGCACATTCCAAAAGAAAAAAGAAACAAGCTGAAAAATCTGAGCAAACAATCATAGTCGGCTACTCGAATGGAACACATGTGTACATGCTCTACAACCCAACCACGAAGATGGTTGTTTCGAACAGAGATGTGAAGTTTGATGAGTCCACATTTCCTAGACTAAAAGACGAAAGAGGCCATGAGATCTTCACACTACTGCCTATTCAAGAGGAAGATCGAGGACAAACATCAAAACAGAATGCAAAGCCGCAGACTCCAGAGCAGCAAGAAGTAGAGGATCAACCCCACGAACAAGAAAAATTCGAGTAGCGACAAAACGAACCTTGAAGGTCAACAAGACAAAGAAGACCTCCAGATCGCTACTCTGACAATCTTCAATGGAGCGAAGACACGCAGTTTGAATACTGCAGCTTCATAGAAGAGCCAGCAACATATCAAGAAGCTATCCAGAGTCCAGAGAGAGAATTCTGGAAGCAGACAATGTCAGAGGAGATCGAGTCGATGAGGCGAAACGAGGCATGGACATTAGAGCCACTGCCAAAAAATAAAAAAATAGTTGACTGCAAGTGGGTGTACAAGAAAAAGATGAAATCAGATGGCACTATTGGCCGCTACAAAGCAAGGCTTGTCGCAAAGGCCTACACACATAGATATGGTGTTGACTATTTTGACACATATTCACCCATGGTGAAGATGACAAGCATAAAACTACTCCTTGCATACGCCACACAGTACAATTTGGAAATTCCCCAGATTGACGTGCAAACAGTCTTTCTCCATAGAGATCTAGAGGAGGAAATCTTCATGAAGCAGTCTGTGTGAAAGATTCAACTAGTTTCATCACATTTTGCAATATTTCCATATTTGGCATATTGAGGCCAGAACTTGTTTTAGACTTAAAGGTTGATTTTTCAAAGTTCATTAGTCTAAATTTCATTTGATAAATACTTTTTGAAAGTGTGAAAAAGTTAGAATGCGAGTTTGAATAGATTCAATTTGAATAGTTGGGTACATTGAATCTAGACCCAAAATTAGTAGGGTTAGCATTTTGGTGGAAAAGCCAAGTGGCCAAATAGGGTTTGGACCTGTTATAAGAGGATGTAACTCGTGGAGAGAGTGATCTTCTCTCTTCTCTATCTCATTTCATGCTTATACATGGTTCTCTTGGGTTCTACTATCCATTGGTGCACTATCTTGGTGATTGCTTGCAATTCTATGTGTAGAATGATCTATATTTGTTATTTTTGGATCCACATGTGTGAAATAAAGTAGCTTGCTGGTTTTGTACGGACAACAACAGTGCATAATCATTTCATTCAAGTTTGATCAAGTTCTGTTGGTGTTTGCATCTCAATTTGTGTGTAGATGCTGATTTTTCTACATTGGTGAGATTGGTAGTGTATTTCTCTTTCTAACCAAAGATCATTCAAGTAGATTGGATCTTAAGGATCTGAAATCTTTCACATGGTATCAGAGCTTGTGTTTCAAGTTATGAAGGAGAAAATCATATCTATCAATGATTTGGTGAAGATATCAAGTCTAGAGCATGCTAGAGAGGATTCTACATTTTGTAGATTGGATCTTTTGTAGATCAAAACACTAAATAGGTCAATATACTTGTTCAATTCTAATTTTTGAATTCACATACTGGATTTGGCCGATTTTTGGATTATTGGTTCAGCCTAAGTGGTGGCTTATAGATTGCATCTCAATTTTTTAACATTTGCATGTAGATTTTGAATATTCAATTTTTTATGATTTTGTCAAAACCCTAATTTTGATTGGATCTCTAGATAGTGAGGTTGCTGGACTTCGTTTGAGTGTGTTTCAATGTTAGGAAGTGGAAAAAGTCATTAGCTTGAGGATAAATCATAGGTTGATCAAGATTCCATGATTCTATGTGTTGATTTGCTTGGATAAGTGCTAGAAGAGAATTTGTGAGATAGTTTCAAATCTTGGTGATTTCTTTTGAAAGCATTTGTTGTTGTTCAAAGGAGTGCTTTGTGCATTGAAATAGGTTGAAAGAGAAGATCAGGTCATTGCTACATGGCAACCTCAATTTGAGTCATGTTGGAAGCCAATGATAGGCTTACCTTAAGTAGTTATTCATTGTGGAAAGTGAGGATGAAGTCACTTCTTGAGATGAATGATGTTTTGGATATTGTTGTAGGTTTGGAGGAGAGACCAGCAATACAACAAGATCAATTGAGGTATGACAAGAGAGCCAAGAAGGCTCTACACATGATATGTTACCAATGAACTTCTCAAGGAAGTTGGTAAGTGCACATCATCTTTGGAAGTTTGGAATTCATTGAAGAAGCTTTGTGAATCCAAGTCTACTTCTAGAGTGTTGACTCTAAGAAGGCAAATCTTTTCTTGTTTGCAAAAGAATGAAAAAAGTCCAAGTACTTTTGTTCTGAGAATGAAAGCATTGAATGATGAGTTAGCTTGCATAGATGAAAGCATTAAGGAAGGAGAGCTTATTCAAGTGATTCTTAATGGCTAGTTGGATGCTCATGCTAACATTGTTCAAAGTATTGCTATTCGAAAGACTTTGCCAAGTTTGATGGATCTTCAAGAGATCTTGATCAATGAGGAATATAGGCTTCAAGCAAGAGGTGGATCTACATCGACACTTCAAGAGGATGCTATGTTCATAAAGGGCAAAACCAAAAGTAAGTGGTCTAAAGGGCAAGATCAAAAGGATGCTTTTTCAAGTGGCAAAAAGAAGGATAGATCAAAGCTCAAGTGCTTCTATTGTGGCATCAAAGGACACTTTGCAAGTGAGTGCTACAGACAAGAGAGATCAAGGAGACAAGCAAGGTAATCTTACTCTTGATGAGGATGGTTTGCATGTTCAAGATGCAAATGATGATGCTTTTATGATGTCTTCATGTATGCTTGCTAATGATGGAGATCTAGATCCTTGGTGGATTGATAGTGGAGCAAGTTCACACATGACCTTTCACAAAGAGTACTTTACTTCTTTGTTGGCATATGGAGATGACAAGAGAGTGATCTACACGGCCAATGATGGTGAG
Organism: Diphasiastrum complanatum; assembly: GCA_029204225.1. Classification (NCBI taxonomy): domain Eukaryota; kingdom Viridiplantae; phylum Streptophyta; class Lycopodiopsida; order Lycopodiales; family Lycopodiaceae; genus Diphasiastrum; species Diphasiastrum complanatum. The sequence continues at coordinate 9,967,350 of CM055102.1, forward strand.
TGTGCAATCAAAGGGATTGACACAATTCCTATTTCTCTCTCTACGAATAGGAATGTACATTTGGAGGATGTCTTGTTTATTCCATCTATTACCAAGAATTTGCTTAGTGTGAGTCAAATACTAAAAACTTGTTTTAGACTTAGAGGTTGATTTTTCAAAGTTCATTAGTCTAAATTTCATTTGAATAAACACTTTTTGAAAGTGTGGGAAAGTTAGAATGCGAGTTTGAGTAGATTCAATTTGAATAGTTGGGTACATTGAATCTAGACCCAAAATTAGTAGGGTTAGCATTTTGGTGGGAAAGCCAAGTGGCCAAATAGGGTTTGGACCTGTTATAAAAGGATGTAACTTGTGGAGAGAGTGATCTTCTCTCTTGTCTATCTCATTTCAGGATTATACATGGTTCTCTTGGGTGCTACTATCCATTGGCGCACTATCTTGGTGATTGCTTGCAATTCTATGTGTAGAATGATCTATATTTGTTATTTTTGGATCCACACGTGTGAAATACAGTAGCTTGCTGGTTTTGTACGGACATCAACAGTACATAATCATTTCATTCAAGTTTGATCAAGTTCTATTGGTGTTTGCATCTCAATTTGTGTGTAGATGCTGATTTTTCTACATTGGTGAGATTGGTAGTGTATTTCTCTTTCTAACCAAAGATCATTCAATCTCTATTGGATCTTAAGGTTCTGAAATCTTTCACAGTCTGAAGGCTATGAAGATTCCAATAATCAACAGTATGTCTGGCGGTTGCAAAATGCATCTATGGTCTAAAACAAGCATCACGAGCCTGATATAAAAAGCTTGATGGTCTTCTGAAGTTTTTAGACTTCAATCCTACTCAACCAGACTGCAATGTCTACATTAAAAGATTAGGAAAGGATTTTGTGATACTGACCATTTTCGTGGATGTTTCGCTGATGATAGAAAATTCCTTGATGCTGATCAAAGACACGAAGAGTCAGATTTCTGAAAGCTACGAAATCACAAAACTTGGAGAAGCAACGAAATGCCTAGGCTGGAAATCAGAAGAGATCGAACAAAGGGAGAAATGCACTTGAGTCAGTCAGAATATGCCAGAAAAGTGCTGAAGCAGTACCACATGATGAACTGCAAAGAGAAGGCCACACAAATGATAGTTGGAGCCAAGCTCACGAAGTAGGATTGCCCAAAAACGGAAGAGGAAGAACAGAAGATGGCAGGTATACCCTACCAGAACTTAATCGGTAGTCAAGAAAAAGGATTTGAGCTGCACCGCTACAGTGATGCAAGCTGGGCGAGCTACAAAGATGACAACAAGTCCATTACTGGAGATGTACAATAGCGTGCGGAGCTACAATCAGCTGGATATGCAAAAAAACAAACCTTGGTGGCTCAATCCTCTTGCGAAGCTGAATATGTCGCAGCTTCAAAGGTCGCGAATGAGGTAGTGTGGCTGCAGATGATGTTGGAAGCCATTGAGATTCCACAAGAAGGGGCAAACACGATGATGATGGACTCTCAGAGTGGCATCTATCTGTCCCAGGATCCTGTCTTCCATTCAAAGACAAAGCACATACCTCTGAAGTACCATCACATTTGAGATTTAATCTCGAAAGAAGAGCTCCAAGTCGAGTATATAAAGTCTAAAGACGTGATTGTAGATCTGCTCACGAAACCGCTCGACAAGCCACTCTTTGCCAAGCAAAGAAAAACAATTGGATTAAACTTACAAAGCTGCAAGGTTCAAGAGGGAGTGTAAGAAATGGTGAACTCCTGCAACTTTGTCGCAGCACGAACAAGAAACGAAGGTTGAACGAGAACAATTCGTGACAGTCAACGTCTCTTCACTTGAAGCACAAATGATTCGTGAATCGTAAACATACATACCTCAAGGACCGCAAACCGCAAAGTGGCGCAAAACAAAAAAACTATGAAAGAAACGAAAAGAACGAAAGCAAACGAGAGATTACGAAACAAATGAAGGAGAATCTTTCGCGCTGCCAGCTGGCAGCTCAACGGGCTTGGAGTCGTAGACTTCACGCCCAGGTGAAACAAGAGGCAATGACGGAGACTAACTAACTAGCTGATTAGCGTTAACTAGTCTTATGATTCTACGTAGCTATCTTGTAAACTCCACACTGTGGAGGTATAAACTATCCTTCTTGGATCATAACTAGTAATCTGAATAGAGAGATGATAGAGAGAGACGTAGGGAGTAGAGCAGAAAAGTAAAAATACTAGAGTTGTGCATGAAAGTTTGCCAACGAGCAGAACACAACGAAAGAGTAGAGTGTCTAGGTATCCATAATGAATAAGTCAGCATGCATCATTCTCGAAACAATAATCAAGAGTGATCTTTTAGGATCCTTGACAAGACAAGGAGGTATCATATACTATTGTTCCTCCTAACCAAAGGAATTCAACATCAAAACCATGCACTAGTCAACGATACACTATTCTGCACAGGAGAGAGGCGCAAGACTCCACTCCACAACACATAATAAGGGGCTCGAGTTTTAATTGCGGAGAACCCTGACTCCGCCAACGAGCGAGACACTGACGATCTCGCTCTAAAATTAAACTGATAATACAGTCGCTCTATTTTCGTGCATCTCCTTGTCTTGTGCTGTGTGTCTTGATTGCTAGAATAGAATGTGTTCTGTGATGTGCAGTCGCATGTCTAGGATCCTGTAAAAGCTTCCGCGCGATTAAGAAGACGAAAACGAAAATGAAACAGTTTCGCTTTTGCGAAACCCAACAGAGTTTTTCGCTTCGCGACAAGATTGATCATAAAGTAGCTTCAAACTACTATAGTTGAGGTGACCAAAATGCTCATGCCATAAGATACTTTGATGATCCTCATGTGTTACATTAGCATGATGTCATGATTCAGCCTCAAGCATATACAATTTGTTATCACACCTGGAGCCTTTTGCAACAATATTGAAACAATCATTAACATCTTTGACAAAGAAGTTATCTTTAAAGAATTCAACTTTAAATCCTTGATCTGCTAGGCATCCTACAGATAGTAAATTTTTTGCGAGATTGGGAACCAGTAGTGCATTCTTAACATTAGCACTTCGACTTGAAGTGAGTTTATTTTGACATTACCAACTCCTTCAATATTATGGGTGCTATTATCACCCAATATAACTTTATTCTTATTAGAGTCATTTTCAAAATCAGTCATCCATTTTCTATGTGACGTCATATGTGAAGAAGCTCCGGAATCAAGATACCATACATCTTGACCTGATTTAGACTCAAAAGCCATAAAAGAGCACTCTTCTTTATCACTCTCTTTTCTAGCAAAGTTAGAAGAATCTGATTCTTGCTTATCAGATTGCTTATTGAACTTACCGTTCTTGGAATAAGATCCCTTGCCTTTTCCTTTAATATTAGCAGCAACTTGTTTGATTCTATATTCATTCTGATAATGTCCTTCTTTTGCACAATAGAAACAAGGACCTTTCTTCTTATTCTTTTGAGAACTGGATGAATTGGTAGAATTCTCACCTGTGTGTTCACCTTGTTGTTGAACAGAATTCTTGGAAGAGTCATTATTTCTCTCTCTCCCTCTTCCTTGCTTTCGACCTCTCCCTCGAGAGTTAGTAGATCTGGCCATCAAAGCTTGATCTTCACTTTTGGAACCTTTGGAGTAACCTTTTCGCATTGATTCTTCTTGCATAAGGATTCCTGAAAACTCATCGAAAGTAAGTTGTTTCTCCCTCACCATCAAGGTAGTCACAAGGTAGCGATAAGTGGATGGAAGTGCATTCATTACCACAGTCATTACATCAACTTCAGAAACTGGTTCGTTAACTGCTGTTAATTGCTCACACACTTCTTTGACCTTCGTCAAGAATGGTTGTACTGATTCATTTTCAGACATCTTAAGGGTGAGTAGACTTTTCTTAAGAAACAATACCCTCGTCACATTAGTAGCCTCAAACATTTTTTGTAAGATAGACCATGCTTCACTAGGTTTAGTAGTGGATGCAATATGCGGAATTATGTGGTCTTGAACCAACATATTGATCATGCATAGGGCTTTTGTTGCCCTATGATCCCATTCATTCCGACTCATGAGGAAATCCTCATAGCTAGGTTGAGTGATCCCATTACTAGTTGAGGTTTCCTCCTTAATAGAGGTCGTATCTTTAGTGGGTGAACGAAACATCACAGGATGTTCGTCTTCACCTATGGTAATCTGCCACAGATCTTTCATGAGCAAGAGGTTTTTCATTTTAAATTTCCATATAGTATAATTTTTGCCACTTAATTTGCTGCTTTTCGGCATCAAAAGAGTGTCACGGTCGCCCATTTTAACAACTAAACAATGTTAAATCACGTACTTGCAGGAGAGGGCATAAGACGTCATCGCAAATAGGAAATAACAAAGTTTAGTTAACAAAATGGAAGATTATCCTTAGAAATTTTAAACGTGACTAGCTTCAATTGACCAAAACTTTTTCTGCCAAATTCCGTTTTGAAATATTTTTGGTTCAAAACGTAGCTTACCAGGTAACAAGAGATTATATGGTTTTCGTTTGAACAGAAACGGACTGTCCACATGAAATTAAGCCTCTGTTTTTTGTTCTCCACATTTTTTGACACAGAGGGATAGTCCTAAGATTGAAGAGTGGCCCTTAGGGACCCAATCCCAATTTTTTTTAGAAGTGACCGTTAAAACTTTGAAAAAGGTAACCGTCAAAGAAATTACCTTTGCATTTTCATGGGCACCCGAAACTTCGTCGGTACCGTCACTCTCGTTTTGCCTCCAACGTTCTCCTTCACGTGTCAGCCAAGAAAAATGAAAGCTTCTTCTTCACGCTGACATTAGAGGATCGTTGTAATGCTGGCTTCTCTGGAAATCTGCCCAAATCGAACAGGCAACGAAGATTACTTTCTTCTTCACACGTCCATTCTTCACATGGATCAGGATCGCGATTTACTGCACCTCTCAATTGTTTGCATCAATCTCAAGCATCAAATGTTTGCATCAATCTCAGTTCCAACGCCCCATTTGTGGCAGGCATTATAACAGTCGTTTGGATCTGCGATGGAGGCCTTCACGTTTTCAGCTTCAAGTAGGAATTAATGTAAAGGACACAGATTGCGATTGATGGAGCAGGGCGCAATGATCAAGAGGGGCCCATCACCAGCGTGGGCTGGGCTCCTGATGGCAGACACATTGCATTTGGATTAAACAACATTGAAGTCCAAATCTGGGATTCATTCTCTCTTCATCAGATCATTGAAGAGCCATATTGTTTGGCTGTGTAGTGGAGCTTCGCACTGCCATGAGCCAGCGAGCTATCTACAAAAGCCATCTGAGTCTAGGTTGCGTTGTAGAAAATGGCGGTTGTTCTGCAGATTGCTTGCTTCGGCTGCTTGAAGAAACCATCTGTTTGTGGGAAATGCTTTCTTGCAGCAAGTTTGTGGGATTCAAACACTCCACCAATCAATGCATACAAGCAAATACCATACATTAACCATGCATTATTTGGCATTCACACATCTGCACACAAGCATTCACATCCTCTCTTTTCTACAAGGATTGAAGCATGGCAGCCATTCGAACAGTTCCATGACAATTCTATTGTTTTTGATGATTCATTTTAGATCAATCAGTAAGATCAAGTCGACGTAGCACCAGACACCATTATGGTCTCTCATGTTGTTCCATCTTTAAAGTAGTTCGACACCATGGCGCCAGAAGGATTTGAATAACAAGATGTTTTTGGAGAAGAAGAACTGGCCAGACACCAGAGCCAAACCAGCACAATACCCACAAGTGCTGCTCCTGCTGTTCTTGCTACAACCCAAGTGGATTCTGGTGACACATTAGGTTTAGTCTCAAACCTTGCATGAGTGATCCACCAGACCATGCTCGATGAAAAGAAAGACATGGATAAACGAATATCAGAGCTGGGTATCGAGAATACACTGATAAGTCAGAAGGTTATTCAGTTGAATCGTGAGCTCAATATTGCCAAGCAACATGAGGCAAAATCTGAAGCTGAACTGAAGAAAGCCCAACAAACAGCTGATGTTCTTGAAGGCTACATGGGAACTCTTCAAGATGCATTGCCAACTGCACAAGATCAAGTGGACAAGGCTATGCAAGATGTTAAACAACAGGTCTTGCTGTTGGCTGGTCAATTGGATATGGCCGATGAATGCGAACGTCTTCAAGGTGAATTGGATGCGAACACCCTTGAACGCGATTCTTATTTGTAGACACAAGTGCCTGATTGTCCAGTCACATCCTCTACCATGAGCAATTTTTGTCTCCACATTCCAATGAGTGGTTTCAGAATCGGCCATCTACAAGTGATTTGACCTAAAATGACTTTTAGATCACAAAGAAGGAACCCAAGAGGTGATATTCGTCTAAAGGGCTTATTTTCTTAGTTTGAAGAAATGGTTCAAAATCTCTTGGTGCCTCTAACTTGTCATTTTTTCTCCATTTGGGGCCATCTGAAAGCCATTTTCCTCCAAAATTAAGGGTAGAAAGGAATGTTGCTAGCCAAATTTTTGACACAAAAAATCGGGCTAATTTTAATGGAAATCAGTTATAGAATCGGTTGGTAAACAATTGTATGTTAGAGAATTCTATAAAGTTTGATACAGAATATAAGACAGACAAGGGTCCTAGCCCGTCCTTAAAGTGGCTAGACACCTTATTAGATAGTAGGCAATAGACTATTGTAACGGTCTCAAGAACTGTCAAAAACATCTAATATATGTCATTTTCTGTAATACTGAGCGAAAAATGCCAATTTATCTAGAAAAAGGTCCCAGGCTGCCTAGGCCTTAGAGTTGGCCCTTCTAAAATTCATGACGACCTTAAAATTGGTTCGTAGAATATTTTGTCATTCCAACCATAATGCCGTTATTTACCATGTATTGAAATATTTATGCTAATGAAAAAACCGAGTATTGTGTTTTTAGGATTGCCACTCAGTTGGGGATGAATGAGGACTTAGTTACCAGTCACCAAAATGGCAAGCACAAGAAGAAGTTGACATATATGAAAGCCAAAGCAAACAATCCCCACAAGAACGAGAAGTCATAATGGGGGCCCTAGAAAACTCTTTAAGAGAAATAAAATTTCACTCTTCATTGTCAGAAGCTTACTGGGCAAGTACTGGCAATAACTGCCATAATGAACTTGCCAACCCTTTAGAAGCCTTTGCAAATAAGCACGTGTCTGAACTAGCTATGTGTCAAAGAGTGAAAGGTTGGAAATCATTGAGAAAGTTTGGCAAAATCCATCTTTTAGCCACGTGTCATGATTTCAATGGAAAAATTACTATAATCATCATAAAGAAAAAAAGAGAGAGTGAAAAAGTGATCATCATTAGATAAAAAGGTGAAAGTACCAAGAGAAAAAGCAAAGGCCCAACACATCCAAGACACATGGCAAAGAGGGAACATGAAGAGCAATGAAAAATGCAAGAAAGGCAGATTAGCAAAATGAAAGGGACCTTCTAGTTCACCATTATAAAAGGGTGGGGGGGCAAAAACAAGACTAGCATTTTACCTTCCTAGCAAGCTATCAGACCTGTGAATTGATGGCCGGAGGCTTACGCTCCATCTCCATCACGTTTGAAGCTATTTTAACTTCTACAAACCAAGAAAACTTCGTTCTTAGCCTATACTGCTTCTTAGGACGAGTATGAATGCTTCACGGAAGTCTAATAGGGAATTTAAAACTATTGGTAACAACATCAGTTTTGGGCTTAGGGAGGTGTTTACATGATTTTTGATCACATGTCATATTAGAAGTTCTGATGCTCTGTTCTCACACGTGTGAAGCCTAGTTGGTGGGCTGATGTATCGAGTGTCTTGATCACTTGGTCTTTACAGTGCCTAATTTGGTGCAATGTAGTCAAAGTTATGGCCGTTCGAAATTTTGGCAGTTTTGTGAGCAAAATTGGCAAAATCCGCAATTGTTCTGGTTGCATGCTAGTCTTTTTCCTAATTTGTGGTACAGTGCTTGCATGTTGATTTTGAGAGTGTTTCTGACATGCATGAAGGATTTACAATCGATTTGAGTGGTCATACGCATGTGCTTTGATGGTTGAGTCACAAATCTGGGATGTTGGCTGACAAATTCTATAAAACTGAGGTTTACGTAAAAAATTCTTTAATGACGTTTGGTAACCGATGTAGTGTGCTTTGCATGCCAGTTGGACATAGGTTTAGTGACATTAGAAATCAAATAGTATTTCGATTTTTCGATTTCTATTGCCTATTGTAGTGATAATATTTTCGTCAGAATTTTTGAATTACGTAAATTGTGCCAGAAATTGAGTTTTTTTTTTTTTTCAAAAATTCGAAATTTCAGTCATTTTCTCGTTATCTATGGAATGATGGAACATCTAGAATCAATGGAGTATTTTAGTACCTGGTCATGATATGGGAAAAAGAAAACCATTGATAAAATGTGGAGTATTTTGGAAAATTTTGAGGTTTAATCTAGACCCCAATGTGGTATCTCACTATTTACAAAATCGAAAACTCTCAAATCTATTTATCACTTTCTTAATTAATCCTTTTTTTCTTAGTAATTTCTCAAATATAAGACATCAGATTGGTTTATATGATTCTTTCCAGCATGAAGCTATTCTTCAAAAATATTGCTATATCATATGAATTACTAGTTGTGTAAATAGACTTGGAATTTAGATAATTATAGGGTCAAAGTGTTTCAATTTCTTAAACCTAGGATATCTCTTTAGCATAAATGGATTTCATAGGAATGATAGTACTATCACTTGGGTTGAAAATATTTGAATATTCTTGGCTGAATTTCGACCCTCTGATGTGATTCGACCCGTTGAGGTTATGACTCATTTTTCGAGTCAATATCGATTTTCTGGTTTTCGATCATGGAGTCTTTTTTGATACATGGATTGAAAATTTCTTGAGCTTTCCCCTTTGTCTGATAATTCAATTCTTCATTGTTTGGCTACATAATCACTTTAGCTCTGATGATCTTTAAGTTAGTTGCTAAAAGATTAAACGTGACTCTTGTCATTATGTTTTGTTCAAAATTGATAGACACAGTCATGCATTAGGAAAGTAGGCTCACTCCGCTGCGCGATAAGTTGTTCACAAGCTTTGACTTGTTGTCATTGCATTATCACCTCTTTCCAACATAGTATCAGAGCGATTTGTTATACCAGGGCTCTAATACTTGATATCTTTTGCGATATCAAATCGATATCATATTCTTCAATTTGTGGTATCAAATTTCAATGACAAATAGTCGGTTTCCAATTGTAGTGCAACACAATATCTCTCTCTTAACGTCATCGATAGATCGACAGACTAAAGTTCCAAATGAATTCTCAGAGTAAAGCCAGTCTTATCACAGACAAGCTGAATGGATCCAATTACTACTTGTGGAAATTTAGGATGACATGGTATTGTCCCAAGCATTGAGCATAGTATCTGAAAATTTTGGTACATGGGTATCTCACCTTATTAGAAATCGGTTGATGATGCTCTTAGTATTGAACACTTTAGAAGGAAAAATTGAGAGCCACTCCATCCTGGATCATGAAAGCAATTGCAGAAAAACATCTATGAGATCTAACGACGAAGTTGATGAAACCATTGATCTATTTCTTGTGGATCTCCTCAATGATGAAGATGATACACAACTAGGATACCTCTGGGCCAGGAGAATCAGAAATGAATGAAGTAGACCCTGAAGAAAAACACATCATATTAGTTGAAGGACCTTCAAATAGAGGATACTTAAGCCTTGATTGAACTCGAGACTCCAAGGGTAAGTCCAACATAAACATTACCAAATCCGCACATAGCTATGCTTTTAGAGGTGAATGTGGAAGAAGATCTCTCTAACCTTTGTAGAACTATAGAACTCTCATTACAAGAAGTTGCCTTACTAGCTATCATGCTAGCTCCTTCTATAGAGAGACCATTGGAACAACAGTTGCTAGATCCTAAATAGTGTCACCCTTGGAGCTTTCTTTGTTAGAATGTGGACCATTAAGTTTTGGCATAAACCAAGAAGACATGGACTTTGACCTGAAATTAGCGCTAGCACTTTCATTGTCAGAATGTAAAACATCAGCATTTATAAGAAACAAATTTGAGATTATGCTAAATGTCATGCGCTAGGCTTAGCACATTAGCTACTGGTACTTTTGATTGTAAGCTTGAGGGCTTTGATTGTAAGCTTAGGGCTTTGAAGGGGATTAATAAATCATTTGTACCCCTCTTAGACCCCTCCAAGCTAATAACTAGGCCATTATGAGATAATAGTGGTAGGTGGGAGATAACAGTGGTAGGTGAACTTTTAGAGATAGTTAATTTGTGGTTTTTCTCTTTAAGTAAACCCGCTCTACCAAGATCATCATGTTCTAGGCTCATTCAAAGTGATGTGAGTTTCTACATCTTCATTGTGAATATGAGCTAGGAGACACTTCTCTGGCTATGGTCTCATGTGCAATATCTCACATGATGTTTTCATTGATGAGATTCTCATGTCCTTTTGGCATTCAAAATTCATGGAAACAAATGTATTTGGAGAAATGGGAAAATACAAAGAAATGGCTTTAGCATTGGAAAGAAGAGGGAACACTTAACTCCTTGTGTGAATCTATTTCATATATCCAGCACCTTGTACAAGAGGAGTTGGTTCCATATAAACAACTTGGCCATTCTAAGGAATTGAGAGCATCAAGATAATATTTGCAACATTATAAAACCTTGGTGTTAAGCTCAAATCTATGTTTCTTGAAGTATTTGAGAATCTTCAAGAAGGGCCTAACTTTGATCAAGACACAAATCCCAAGGACAACCAATATGTCATCTTATTCCCAACCTTGAATTCCATCAAATATAGCATCATTATCTTTGGAGATTATTGTACACATTCAAAGGACTTCAAGGATACATGCTGGTTGTATGGTAACATAACATATATTCTTATGGTATTGGGATTAATAAGGACATTGATTGTTCTAATGTTTTGGGCAAAGGACAAAGCAACAACATTGGAAGATGAGCCACAAAGAAATGCAATCGGCATTGGATAAGTCAACCTTAAGGCAATGGTGTTGGTGAAGAGGTCATCCAAACATTTCTACAAGAAATGATGCGCATCACCAACTTCTTAATCAAGCACTCATCAAGGCTTAGTAAGTCTACTCCAATTTTGGTGCAAAAGCATTTACATTGCCATATTCAAAATGTTGTGTACTTCATTTTTGAGGGCAAGAATGCTTTAAGCAGGGGTAGTGTCATGTGCTAGGCTTAGCACATTAGCTAATGATACTTTTGATTGTAAGCTTGAGGGCTTTGAAGGGGATTAATAAATCATTTGTACCCCTCTCAAACCCCTCCAAGCTAATAATTAGGCTATTATGAGATAATAGTGGTAGGTGGGAGATAACAATGGTAGGTGAACTTTGAGAGATAGTTAACTTGTGGAGCTTCTCTTTAAGTAAACCCACTCTACCATAGATCATCATGTTCTAGGCTCATTCATAATGATGTGAGTTGTTACATTGTTTGGTCTTTTCTCTAATATCATGTTAAATAGCTTGTCTTTGAATTGACATATCTAATTTGGCTTGCTAATTGCTTAGGCATGACATTTATGGTCATGCCTAAGCAATTAGCAAGCCAAATTAGATATGTCAATTCAAAGACAAGCTATTCAACATGTAACAACATTGGAAACCACAATGGATCAGCATTGAATGCCAAAAGGACATGAGAATCTTATCAATGAAAACATCATGTGAGATAGTGGCACATGAGACCATAGCTAGAGAAGTGTCCCATAGCTCATATTCACAATGGAGGAGTAGAAACTCACATCACTATGAATGAGCCTAGAACATCATGATCTATGCCAGAGTGGGTTTACTTAAAGAGAATCTCCATGAGTTAACTATTTCTAAAAGTTCACCTACCAATGTTATCTCCCACCTACCATTGTTATCTCATAATGGCCTAGTTATTAGCTTGGAGGGGTCTAAGAAGGGTACAAATGATCTATTAATCCCCTTCAAAGCCCTCAAGCTTACACAAAAGTATCATTAGCTAATGTGCCAAGCCTAACACATGACACTGCCCCTGCTTAAAGCATTTTTGCCCTCAAAAATGAAGTACAAAATGGCAATGTAAATGCTTTTAGACCAAAATTGGAGTGCTTGATGAGTGCTTGATGAAGAAGTTGGTGATGCACATCATTTCTTGTAGAAATTTTGGATGACCTCTTCACCAACACCATTGCCTCAAGGTTAAGCTATCCAATGCCAATTGAGTTTCTTTGTGGCTCAGCATCCAATGTTGTTGCTTTGTCCTTTGCCCAAAACATTAGAACAATCAACGTCCTTTATAATCCCAATACCATAAGAATATATGGTATGTTACCATACAACCAGCATGTATCCTTGAAGTCCTTTGAATGTGTACATGAATTTCCAAAGATAACGATGCTATACTTGATGGAATTCAAGGTTGGGAATAAGATAACATATAGGTTGTCCTTGGGATTTGTGTCTTGATCAAAGTTAGACCCTTCTTGAAGATTTGCAAATACTTCTAGAAACGTAGATTTGAGCTCAACACCAAGGTTTTGTAATGTTGCAAATATTATATTGATGTTCTCAAATCTTTCCTTAGAATGGCCAAGTTGTTTATATGGAACCAAATCCTCTTGTACAAGGTGATGGATATATGAAATAGATTCACACAAGGAGTTAAGTGTTCCCTCTTATTTCCAATGCTTAAGCCATTTCTCCAAGTACATTTGTTTCCATGAATTTTGTTCTTCTTCGGTTTTGCCCATTAATTTCATTTGCTTTGACAACTTCCAAACAATCTTCATAGAAGGTGGAATCATAATCACACTCATGCTCATAGTTTGATTCCATCTAAAAAAACCTAATAAAAAATCACTTAGTGATAAAAGTAGAATCAAATTCCTATTCTAACCTTCTCCCTGAAAACTTTAGTGTAAAAACAATGGTTTAACCTTAAAATATCACTAAGAAATGATCAAGTGACATCTACATTTCTGGTGACCACTTAAAAAACTCTAACACGTATTTTAACTCGAGATACCTAGATCTTGCTCTTATATAGATTGTGTGGGGTGTTTTTTTTTTTTTTTGCTTCTATAAAAACAACTTTCAAAGCTTAAGATTGAAAGAAAACTAAAAAAAAAAAAAAACTAAATGTCAAAATGTAAATGACCTAATATCTCTTCTAACTTACAATTTCTAAAGCACTCCTAAGTTCTAAAGCTCTCACTCCCTTCATCTTCTCTCCTTACGAAGCCCTAACGTTTCTTATTCAACAGATCGCGATGAAAGCCGCTTCTTCTATTGTTGCCGCTGCTGAGCGAAGACAGACACACAGGGAGGTTGCTGCTGTCGCTGAGCGAATCAGGAAGCGGACATAGAGGGCTGCTGCAACAGATAGACATGCTGACGTGGGGCATCGTTCATAGGCAGCGGTTCTTAGGCAGATGCTGCTAGGTGTTACCAACTGACTACTCGGTATCTGGAAGACTATGTGGCAGGAAACAAGGTGGTGTAGCTCGAGTTTCTGCAGCATCAGATCTAGGCAGATCTATAAGAGGTTTATTAAGTGGAGGTGTTGAACTTTGCTGATGAAACTATGTTCTGTTTTTTTTGAATTTGACTTAGCAATCATTGTCGAATTCTTGCAGATCTTGTGAACTGCAGGTATACTGTCTGGCTCTCTACTATTTCTCGATCTGCAACAACTTCTATGCTTTGATATTTCTCTGATGCTCTACTTGAAGCTTCCTTTCTTGAGAATACTTCCTCTGCAGGTTCAACAAAACATAGTAGATCTGCACAGAGGGTGGCAAGCACAGATTCGTTTGACCTTCTTATTATAGGTGCTGGTACCTTCTTTACATATTTCTTTGATCTTCATTGACCTCTTGCAAATCTGTTGTTGAACTTTGCTGTTGAAGCTTTGTTTTGCTTTTGGATCTGACTCAACAACTTCCAGCTGGTTGAATTCTTGCAGATCTTCTGAACTGGTGGTATACTGGCTCTTCTCTGTTATTTTCGGATCTGCAACAACTTCTCTCAACAACTGAATTTTCTTAAAAGTTGAAATGCTTAGATATTTATTTGCTTTCTGCTGCAGCTTGTAATCAGTGTCAGATTGACTTCCTTGTTTGTAAAGGTATAAAGGGCCTGGAAGGCAGGGCTTAACCCTGTAGAGGTTCAAATACTCTTCCCTTGAATGATAGAAAACTTGAAGCAGGATCTGGTTTGAGAGTATTGAAAAATCTGCAATGGAAAATCACCAATTAAAGAAGAATGAACGTGAAAAACAGAAATTCAGAGTTCCCTTGGAAATACTACTAATCTATGCAAGCTTAATGCCTATACAAGGATCAATGCTCTGATACCATTAATGTCATATGCCTATGCCTAACCAATTAGCAAGCCAAATTAGATATGCCACTTCAAAGACGAGCTATCCAACATGATATTAGAGAAAAGACCAAACAATGTAACAACATTGAAAACCACACCGGATTAGCATTCTATCCCAAAAGGACATGAGAATCTCATCAATGAAAACATCATGTGAGATAATGGCACATGAGACCATAGCTAGAGAAGTGTCTGATAGCTCATATTTACAATGAAAGAGTAGAAACTCACATCGCTATGAATGAGCCTAGAACATGATGATCTATGGTAGAGTGGGTTTACTTAAAGAGAACCTCCACAAGTTAACTCTCTCTAAAAGTTCACCTACCACTATTATCTCCCACTTACCACTGTTATCTCGTAATAGCCTAATTATTAGCTTGGAGGGGTCTAAGAGGGGTACAAATGATTTATTAATCCCCTTCAAAGCCCTTCAAAAGTATCACTAGCTGATGTGCTAAGCCTAGTACATGACACTAAAATGTCATGAACATATCCAATCAGAACTAGAAATAGGAGAACCCTTGAACCGATACGATAGTGAAAACGATATCCCTAATCTAGTTGAGGCTTATAATGATAGATCAGAGATGGAGACCATAACTGAAAATGAAGTTGAAACAACTTCACATGAGATGGAATGTGATATAGAAGAAAGTGATAGAGAGGCTATAGATGAAGATACAATATCCGAATGGGAGCCAATGTCAGGAGGAGAGATTGAATCAAATTTAGATCCAAATGAGATGAATGATGATGAGAACCTTGAAAAAGAAACCTCATATGAGAATGACGATGTGCATTAGGATTAACCGATTGCAATGCAAACACCTAGTGCTACACTGTCACGTTGGTGTAGAGTATTAATAGTGATGAAAAGCGTGTATAGAATATTTCTAGGCATGCATGGACACTTGCACAGATAAAGTAGGGACTATATCATCCTATAGGAACTTGCCCTGCTCCCATTCCATTTTGGGCGTTTTCATTGCCAGGATCCTCTCTCTACACCTGCATCCTATTCTATGGCACGAGGGTGATGATTGGAGATTGATCAGTAGCTTTTGCATAGTTGGGTGGTTTGGCTCCATTGTTATTCCTTTGTGTGTGTCTTGTAAGCAGGATCTTGTAGGTGCTTCTCCTTACAGTGGTATCATAACAAGCTTCCAAATGGGTGTTCTCTCAGTATTTGCACGTGCATATTGCTAAGATCCATCAGATATGGAGAAAGATTTTAGCCAATTTATGATAATTTTTGTTAGTTTTGTTTTAATCTCTCATACTCTACTGTAGTTCCAAATTTTCAGTAGGTGTACCTTCCATTAGGGTTCTAGGCTATGTTTTAGTCAGAAATAATTTGTTTTATACTAGAAACGAGTAGTAAGAGCTACTATTTGGCGAAATAAAAACAATAGTATAGGTTTTTTTGAGTTACTAATGATTAGTAAGTAGTTGTATGAGGGTGTTATGTGTTAGAACATAGTGAAAAACCCAGAAAATTGTCAAAAAATAATGGTTTTTTTGAAGGTTTTTCCTAAGTTTTGATGCATAAAATAGTTGGAATGCTGCATGCATATTTTACAACATCATTTGAAGTTGTCATATCAGTATCACTACAAAGAACAAAATGTAGAGGTCGTGCAAGGCCAGAAACGGTGGGATGAGGATTCATAATTTTCATGTCTTTTTGGAGATTTAATTCTATTGAACTATAAAGGGATAATTGACGATGCTTATCCAGTCCTTTTGATAGCCCTTTTGGCCTTCTGATCAAGCCATAGATCTCTAGATCTGGTGGCCAAAGGCTTGTGCTTCGATTCACCAAAGATTAGTGGTAGTGCGCCCTCTTGAAGACATGTTTTCGCTCATTCTCGACCCATACTGAGTTTCGGGACTTGTATGATTGTTCCAAGGACCTCTAAGGGACTATTATAGACTGACTAATTAGGGGAAATATGGGCTCAAAATGGGCTTTTTAAGAACTTTGACTTTAGAGAGACATTATATAGAGAGAGAATATAGATCGGTATCATTTGGTTGCCGTTCCCCGAGTTTACGGTTTTGCCCGATGTCTAACTACAAATATTAATTAGTCGAGCATGCTTGGTAATAAATAACTTCTCTCCATGCTTAGATGCATTATGAGAGTTGTGCAAAATATGGAACGAGAAAATTGTTCGAAATCTTGGTATGCTCTTAGCAAAAAATGTAGCAAGAGCAATATGAGCACTTTTGAAATCTTTGTGAGGGGATTATAAGCTCAACGACATAGCCAGTACAAAAGTAAGGTATATTTCGGACCAATCTTTTGACGTACTGTTGTTTTAAAAAATGGGACAATTCCATTTGCATGTTGCACTTCCTATGGAATGCACTCCATTTTATAAGAAAAATGCGAAAGCTGTAGAAAATGCTATTGCAATAATTAGAGATTTCAGACTGAATAATCATAAGAACGTAAATTTGTGGGTCGATGTATCAATTTATTGTTGTGAATCTCCTTGCTTTTGATTCACTGATGGAAAGCTAGATTAGTTGCAGCTACTGCTTCAAACTATGATCTAATCCTCCTAAGCTACAAATTGACTCTGCAGTTCTGGTTTGAAATTAACAAAATAAGTAGACAATAGAGAATGTTTAATCAACAATTGACAACTGAAAAACAACCGAAATATATCTTCTACAAGCAAGCATCATAAATCATTCACAAATTGCACACACATCGGGTAGAATGTTGTAACTTATTTATGATCAGAAACTGAGTTTACAATTTGATGTTTTTGGGCGCTATTTGTTTTCCAGATCAGCGCGTCAACGCAAGAGAGGTATTCTCTCTTGCGATGAACTAGCTACTACTAGCACTATTGTGTTTGTCACATTGTGACTATTGATCTTCTCGATCTCTACACGTCACTGCTATGCATATGTTCATCTCTCTTCTACTTCTATATCGATATCCAATATCTATATATCATTCCATGTGTGATTACAAGATGGATTAGCTAAGCATTACAAGAGAGGCTAAGCTAAAACATCGGTTAACTAAATCTCCCTCTCATGACGTCGCTTAACTGCTGAGTGTGACATTCAAAGTTTCACGCTCGTCAAGCCTTGGTCTCGAAGTCGACTTGCTCGACGTTTTCTCTGCTCAACATTTGGCTTTGGCCCTTGGTGGTTTGTCATTGGCTTCGTAGGTGACCGCAAGTTGGAGCCTTGCGGTTGTTGGTTGCGGTGGTGCATGTTGCGATTTGTTCCCTTCAGAACTTGGGACCGTGAGGAACTGCATGCAGGCCCCTTGCGGTGCGGTTGCAATTCTTTCATCAGACGATCTGGTTGTGATTTTTGCTTGTGGCATTTTCCCGTGTATTTCTGCAGGTGAGGCCTGTTGGCCTTTTTCATGTATATATGCATGTTTGTGATCACAAGCTAAAAGCACTTTGTGGGTAGAAACTTGGTGTTTCTTCAGCTCCCTCTCAAAGTGGAGTAGTCTTGTGATTCTTGTTGATTAGCTTTTTTGCAATTCTCAAGCGAATTGAATATTTGTTTCATCTTCCACAATTTTAATCAAATCTTTACCCTTCAAAAAATGTTTCATATATTTTTCGGCAATAAAATATTTTTCAACCGTCTTTTGCAAAAACTCTTTTGTGTCCCTCATACATCTTTTACGGCACCACCACTTGGTGCCAAAGCTTCTAGTTTGTGTCTCTTAGTGTTTTCATTTTGTGCTTCCTGATCCATTGCGACTCTATGCTTTCGTTGTAAGCCATATATTGTCCTCTGAAATATACTAATTGAAGATTGTAATTCTTCAATTTTTGCGACGACAAGCTCTAATCCATTTATCTCCTACTCCAATTCATATTTATTCCATGCAATGACTTTAAATTGTCATTCATACTCAAGATATGAATGTTTGTCGTATTTGCCAATGTCTCAGCTTGGATTCTTCGAGAATCTATTGCTGGACAATAGCCAAGGTGTTACGGCCATATTCGGTTAAGGACTTGGAATAGTCGTAATATGGTAAACCGGCCCTCCAATATTCAAGTTTTTTGGTCATGCCTAGATTTTATTCCACGTCGAGGCCTGTTGGTGACTAGTAAGCTTGAGAGGACCCAGCCAATCTAATTGAGACATACAGAGTAATGCATGGACGTGTGACTGATATAGGCAGGAGGTATGCATGAAGAGTTGTGATCTATTTATAGTTGACCTGCATGGGGATTGCATGGACTCATGCACAGGATCCTACTCTCTATATATTGAGGTAGTGATTATTTTGTCGACGACTTGGTCTAGGTTACCTGATGAGCTCTTCTCCGCTTGCTGTCACATTGGCATGGCTTGGGGGCTAGATCCAGGAGGATTCTCTAGGAGGGGTGATTGGTTGGGTGGTTTTGCTCCACAGTCTCTCTTGTGTTTTTCTATCCTCATCTTAGGGGATTGTCCCTAATGGTCTTTACACAAGGAGTCCATTACCACCATCTCCAACGAACCTTAACAAACTATGTATGTCAGAATATTTAGGAGGAGCATCTACCAGTGGATTGCGGAGGTATAAATCACCTCTTACCCATAGGTCAATATGTTTTTGCCTTCTAATCTCCAACAATGCATCTCATACAGATTTAAGTTAACACCCCATGCAGCTTTGGTTGTCGTATAATCCTTCTCTAATTTCACATGTAAGTGATACTTGGTTGTCATCTTGAAGATGTCGAATTTCCCAAAAGAATCTATGTAGAACTTTGCAATATACCTTAATCAAATGATGTCAATGTTCAATGTGAACTAACCATGATATAAGCTTAATTAGGCATATACTAGTTTGCCATGCCTAGGGTCCTATTGTAGTTAGGACAATGATGTCTGAAAATGGTAGTCGTGAGCGTAGCGGAGGCTCGGTTGCTCAGAGCATAGGCATGTAGGAACATAAACGCAACAATTAGCAGCATAAATATTCAAGTTGAAGAATTCATACAGTTTGTGCAAATGAACGACGCAGTAGTGAGACAAAAATTGCACTTTGATAAAAATCAACAATGAGTACAATGGCTTGAAGTAATAACTTTAGCTTGCTGAGCGTGATAGCGCTGGCTACAGATGACTTTGATTGAAAGAGAAATTCTAAAATTAACACTTACATAGCTTGTTTAAGCTAATATAGAGATTTACAAGAGAGGAAATATCTTACAAGCCTTTAAGGCTATTTATGCCAGTCTTTGCATATGTACAAAAGTTGGTAACCGTCAACCGCCTTTGAGATATTTGTTTGTCTAGCTGTTTTAGGGTTACTCATCCATTGGCGAAGTCGGTCATCAAAAATGCGAAAACGGCGAAAGTGCCTTAAAATGACTTCTAAGGTATTCTGGCCACTTGGCCAGTGTGTTGCATTTTTCGCTATGCAGCAGCGAAAAAGACGAAGGTGCCTTTAAAAATGATTTCCAAGGTATTCTGGCCACTTGGCCAGTGTGTCGCATTTTTCCCTAAGGAACGAAAAAGGCGAAAAAGACGAAAAAGACGAAGGTGTCTTAAAAATGATTTCTAAGGTATTCTGGGCACTTGGCCAGTGTGTCGCATTTTTCGCTAAGGAGTGAAAAAGACAAAAAAAATGAGGGTGTCTTAAAATGATTTCTAAGGCATAGAAAATCTCAAAGGGAAAAAATGTGAAGGCCAAAAAATATATTGTCGGCCTTCGGTTTTTCAGGATGCTCATTACTTGAACGATTTGTTTTAAGATTGAGCACAAGAAATCTAACACTCCCCCTTGATGTGGATCCTGAAAAATTTTGATCTTCAGATTTAACATATCGTTAAATTTGAGATGTTGCTCCTTTGATAGAGCCTTTGTGATGTAATTTGCTGCCATGTGATTTGTTCTGTAGAAAATCAATACTACTTTCTTACTGTGCACTTTCTCTCTAAGGTAGTGATACCTGATTTCTATATGTTTCCTTCGAGAGTGAAATCTCGGATTGAGAGATAGCGCTACTGTGCTTTGATTGTCACAACAAGATTGAGGTCTGCAAGCTGTTGCCTAAGTCAGATCGCCTCTTTGGTTGCATTTGTGAAAGCTATGTATTTGGATTCTGTTGATGATAATGCAACTGAGGTTTGTTTTCGTCTGTTCCATGAGATTGGGCCTTGGTTTTATAAAAAAACGAATCCAGAAGTTGATTTTCTAGTGTCGACATCTCCTGCCCAATCCGCATCTGTGTAGGCTTCAAGGATATTGACAGTTTGGCTACCTCCATAGCAGATGCTGAGAGTTGTCGTTGCTTGACCTTTGTTAGTGCTTTCCAATGAGCTATGCCTGGATTTGACGGGAACTGGCTAAGTGTACTGATCGAATATGCAAGGTTTGGTCGCGTGTAGATCATTGCGTACATCAGTGAGCTGATGATGGATTGAAACGGGTAGCGCTTCATCTCCTCCTTTTCTGCCTCAGTTTGAGGAGACTGTTCCTTTGATAGTTTTAGTCCAAGGTCTAGTGGAAAGTGACTGGGTTTGTAGTTGGCCATTCCATACTTTTTCAGCACGTTGTTGAGATATTGTTGCTGACTGATAAAGATCAGTCTGCTGGGTCGATCTTGTTGAATTTGGATTTCGAGACAATAGTGGGCTGGACCCATGTCAGTCATCTTGTATTCCTGGGCCAACATGCACTTTGTATCCTTCATCAGATTCAGATTATTATTGAATAAGAGTGTATCATCTACGTAGAGAGTGATGATGATGAAGTATTCTGATACAGATTTGAAGTAAACATTCGAGTCTGCTGAGTTTGGAATAAAACCATTCCCTATAAAAATGCATTGATCTATTGGAACCAGGCTTTGGGTGACTGTTTCAGCCCGTAGAGCACCTTGTGAATTCTGGTGCTGTTGCTTGCCATTGAGTTCGTATCCCTCTGGCTGCGTCATGTAGATTTTCTCTTCGATGGTTCCATTGAGGAAAGCGGTCTGAACATCCATTTGATGAATTTCGAGATCTGCTGTAGCTACAAAGGAGAGGAGTAGGTGGATCGAAGCATGTTTGACGATTGGACTGAAGGTTTCTGAATAATCCAGATCTGGAATCTAGGAAAAGCCTTTGGCGACTAGCTTGGCCTTGTAACGATTTAGCCTTCCTTCAGCGTCGTACTTCGTCTTGAATATCCATTTGCATGGAATTGGGTTTTGATCCTTTGGCAGCTCAGTGAGTGTCCATGTTTGATTCTCCAACAGAGAATCAAATTCGGTGTCCGTTGCTAATTTCTACTGGTCAGCATCAGGAGTAGACATTGCCTCAGAAATTGTGGTCGGTTCCTGCACAAAGTAGCAGGCTGGATCATCCATAAATCTGGATGGAGGCTGTCTGGACCAGTTCGACCTCCTAGGTTGAACTTCGGTCCTCTGATGTGGGTTGACTCATTGAGGTTTTGATTCATCTTCTGAGTCAGCGTTGAGATTCTACAGTTGACTTTCTAGATCGGAATTGTTGTTCGATCCGTGAGTCGGAATTACCAGCAGCTTTTCCTTTGTGGTCAAGGAACTGGTCTTCCATGAAAATGACATATCTACTAGTGAATGCCTTCTTGGTATCCAAATTGTAGAGCTTTTATATCTTTACATAACAGCAATCAAAAGAAAAGAATTTGAGCATTCAAGTATGTTAGATTAAAAAGTTTATTTTATTTGTATGTTTGTACTTAATTTTGAGGAGGACCCTGACCTCTGAATCCTGTTGGTCCATTTCTACCTCCCTAATTATTCAAATTTAAAAAAGAGTGGGAACCATCCAAATTGGAGGGAAACCCAACTTTATTCACTAACTTGACATTTAGACCCTGCGACATTAAAAATCTCACAAAAAGGCTTAATGTACTTTTATTGACTTTCTAATTAATAAAATAACTATCTAATCATCGGGTTGGACTTAAACACGCAGGGCGCCAAATCCCTCTCACTTATTAACTAGGGTTAGGAATGCCTTGGGATCCGCAAATCCTCCAACATCAAGGTGTCTGCAGAAAACCAGACCTAGAGGAAGATCAAGGCTCTACGCACTAATGGAGGGGGAGAGTACATCTCCACAGAATTCAAGGAATTCTGCAAGGCCAACGGGATACTTCAACAATACACAACCAGCTACTCACCTCAGTGCAATAGTGTAGTTGAGCGGAAGAACCGGACACTCATCGAAAGTTCCAAGAGCATAATGGCCCATGCCTCTCTTCCAAAGAAGTTCTGGGCAAAAGCTATTACTACAACTGCCTTCTTACAGAATCGATCCATCACCAAAGCCCTGAATGGCAAGACACCTTATGAGGTGTGGACAGGATCAGAACCATCAGTCAAACATATTTGAGTGTTTGGATGCATCGCTTTCGCTCAGATCCTTGAGAATCTAAGAAAAAAGGTAGATGACAAGAGTAGGAAAACAATTTTCATCGGCTATTAATGTTCCTCTTCGATACTCTTTTTCTTTTCTTTTTCATCGTTGTCTTTTTTATCATTTCCACATCAACAACAGATCTTAAACTTTTGGATCGCAACTTCTCCAATGATTCTAGAATATCATTGGTTTGATCCCCGAATACTTGTGATTGTAGTATTCATATTTGATATAACATGCTTGAGACTTGGAATGTTCTCATTATTAGTGTGTTGCACATAATGTTCCAATTGCTGATTTAGCACAATCCAATTGTTCATTAGCACACCGCAAATGTTGATTGAGACTCAACAATTTTGCATCATGCAAACCAATGTCACGCAACCTTTGACAATATCCAAGTAATCCACTGTTTTCTTCACATACAAATTTGCGAAGATTACTAATGGACTTAAAATCTGGGCTTAAACTGATATTTGGATCTTCCAGGGCTTTTAGCTTGTGATCACAAACCTGCAAATATACATGAAAAACGGCAATATGCCTCACCTGCAGAAATACACAGAAAAATGTCATAGTCGAAAACCGCAACCAGACCGCATGATGGAAGAAGCACAACCGCGCCACAAGGGGCCTGCATGCAGTTCCTCACGATCCCAGGTTCTAAAGGGAACAAACTGCAACATGTGCACCACCGCAAGCAACCGCAAGGCTCCATCTTGCGGTCACCTACAAAGTCAACGACAAACCTCCAAGGGCCAAAGCCAAATGTTGAGCAGAGAAAACGTCAAGCAAGTTGACTTCCAGACCAAGGCTCGACGAGCATGAGACTTTGAATGTCACGCCTAGCAGGTAAGCGACATCGGGAGAGAGAGATATAGTTAACCGATGTTTTAGCTAACCTCTCTTGTAATGCTTAGCTAATCCATCTTAAGCTTGTAATCATACATGGAATGATATATATATTGGATATCGATACATAAGTAGAAGAGAGATGAACATATGCATAGCAGTGATGTGCAGAGATCAAAAGATCAATAGTCATAGTGTGACAAACACAATAGTGCTAGCAGTAGCTAGTTCATCGCAAGAGAGAATACCTCTCTTGCTAAGAGAGAATACCTCTCTTGCTTCGACACGCTGATTTGGAAAACAGATAGCACCCAAAAACATTAAGTTGTAAACTCAGTTTAAGATCATAGATAAACTATAACATTCTACCCGATGTGCATGCAATTTGTGAATGATTTATGATGCTTGCTTGCAGTAAATATATTTCCGCTATTTCTCAGTTGTCAATTGTTGATTAACATTCTCTATTGTCTACTTATTTTACTAATTTCAAACCAGAACTGCAGTGTCAGTCTGTAGCTTAGAAGAGATTAGATCATAGTTTGAAGCAATAGCTGGAACTAAAGATCGGCTCTATCTAGCTTTCCATCAGTGAATGAGAAACAAGGAGATTCACAATAGTGGTATCAGAACATGAGGTTGAGAAGCCTCTCGTCTGTCAGTATCAGATTCCAATAGTGGTATCAGAGCCTGTTCGATCAGAGTATCAGAGCCCTAAGGTTTTATCAGACCAAGGTCATTCTTAACAAAAGAAGCCTCATTCAAGCTAAAACGTTACAAGGGACAATGGCGTCGATAAGCAGCATTCAATCAAAGATTTGCACAGTACTTCAAGCAGATGTGTCAAACTACCTAGCCTGGAAGGTGGAGACTTGAATTATCCTAAGAGGATAAGCACTTTGGCCCTGGGTGGATGGGACTGAAGAAAAGCCAGTAAACACCGACAAGGAGCTTCACAAATGGAACGAGAAAAACGATAAGGCAGTAGTTGTCATCTTCTCTTCCATCGAAGACAACATCATACTCAATCTCTCATCAATAGCAAATGCATGAGAACTATAGGCTGCGTTGATAGCAAGGTTCGAAACCAAATCACACAACCAAACCATGCATTTGGAAGATCAAATCACATACCTACGTTGGTATGGTAAAGATCTCACGACATTCATCAAATATCAGACCTAGGAGAAGCAAAATGCTATCTAGGATTGCTAATTGATAGAGATCTTGAGGGTGGTAGATTGTATCTACACCAATAAAGATACATTCAGAAGATGATCACAATACTGGCAAGTGAAGATTGTCCTAGAGACAATGTAGAACGAGAAGCAATGTAGCATAAGCCTTACAGAAGGCTTATTGGTTCTTTGATGTACTTGGCAAACAATACAAGACCAGACATTGCTTATGCAGTGTTCAGATTGAGCCAATTCAACATTAATCCAAGACCTACACACTGGAAAATTGCCAAGAGGAGTACCTGCAGAACACAAAGGACTATGGGCTCTGTTATTGTCGAGATGCAAGATTTCAAGTGAAGTCCTATGGTGATGCAAGCTAGGCATCCCTGAAAGATGATTGTAAAAGCGTCTCAAGAAGATGCACCATAACAACCGATGCATCTGTGCTTTGGGTCAGCAAGAAGCAGACCATATGTTACATACCTATGTAATTAGCAGTACTTTAGACCCCTATTGGTCCATTAAGTGTTGGGGGCTAAATGGCAAGTTACCCTTGGATAAGGGTCACCTTTAGGATTAAGGATATGTGCCTTTGGATAAGGGCAGACAAGTGACTATACCTTGGTCGGAGGTATGGAGTCACGTGACCCTTGGATAAGGGGTACCCTTAGGATTAAGGGTAGGTGCCTTAGATTAAGATACTAGTGTCCTTGGTTAAGGGCAGGTAGGTGTCTATGTCTTGGATGGAGGTATGGAACCTAGAGAGGTGTTAGAAAGTCATTGGATGGCTATTTTTCTAAACCTTGGGCCTCAACCTTGAACCATATCACTTTAATGTTCTAGGACCAAAGTATACATGCACAACTTGGGCATTGGGACCTAGTAGGAGGGCGCACTTCCAATGGGTCTAATGAGTTCCCAACTCCCACAAGAAAGGCATTCAAAAAGTCATAGGTTATGGAAGGAGTCTCTTGACTTTCCATAAGCCTATGGAGATTCTTGGAGGTTCTTTAACTCTCCTAGGCTTCTCTCTCTCTCTCTCTCATTGGATGGGCATGGAACTCCATAGTGTACTGGAGGGGTCCATGGGCCATCTATATGAGGTTAGTAGGGCGCCCATTGGGAGGAGAGATATCTCTCTTGCTTGCTTTGCTTATTGCTACTAGTGTGTAGAGTACTTTCTTGTATGTAGTATGCTGAGGGTTTGGATCTTGCTTATGGTATGGGACATAAGTAGGGTTTGGATCTTGAGTATGCTATAGTATGTTGTGGTATGCTTGTGATTTGTTTATAGTTAGCAAGGGGGTGCGAGATAGGTCTTGCTTGAAGCTTGGATCTAGCTATGGTTGGGAGGTGAATACTTGAGGCCAGCTTGTTATCTATCTTTGTGTTTAAGAGTAGGGACACAGATGGAGGAGAGATCCTTGGAGGCTTGCAGATCCTTACTTGTAGGTGGAGGCATCCTAGCTTGGAGTTGGGGAGCATCTTGGAGCTTGCAGGTTGCTTGGAGGACATTTGGAGGCTCTACCTTGGACTTCCTCACCTTTACTTGTAAAAGTGGTATCAGAGCTAGACAAAGGATGGTAACCTTTCTAACCTTCTTCAAGTTCTATTAAGATCACCAACTAAATTTTTTTTTGGGGGAAGATTATTGGCTTTTCCAGTTGTAGGAAGCTTGTAGTTGAAGTACCCAATGAATCTAGTTCTCTTTGGAAGAGAGTAGTGATGCTTATAAAATTGTTTAGGGGCTGATTTTTTATCATGTTAGAGAAGTTTTAAAGTAGGCTTTGGGTTTTTAAAAGTTCTGAAAAAAGATTTGTGGAATGGTAGAGGAAGTCTTCCTCTACATACACAAACTTTTTTTTTTTGCAAAAAGATTGATTCTAGCTATGTGTTTTGATCAAAACTAGTGTTTTTTTTGCATAATGAAGAGTTGGAAGTTCTGATTTTCATTTTGAAGTTCTATTTTTCAGACCTATAAATCTGAAAATCAAATCTGAAAAGTGAAGTTTTCATCCAAACTTAATTAGTTACACCTTTCTATCTCCTAGTTTCATGAAAATGGCAATGTAGGAAGGGAATGGTAGTGTAACTTTGTGCATAAAACAAGTTTTGAAGTTCTGTTTTTTGTCATTTTGAAGTTCTAATTTTCAGATCTGTAAATCTGAAAATCAGATCTGAAAATTGAAGTTTTCATAGAGCTTCATTAGTTTTCCATTTTTAGACACTAGTTTCATGGATTTGGAGATCTAGAATAGTGAGAAATGTGAAATTTTTTGTATCTTTTGAAATGACAAATGGAAATGGAATTGGAATGGAAACTCTATGTAAACATTAGTTTGGATTAGTTAATTGAAGTCTACATAAAGATTTGGTTTTCATTTTTGCTTTGGATTAAGGCAAATGTAGCTTCTTGTTGTTTTTCTCTTAAGCTTGGATTGAGCTTGCAAATAGTAGAGTCCAAGAATCAAGAAAAGTGTGTTTCTTGATCCTTGGAACTTCAATATGCTGCCCATTTAGTTCTGGTTTGTTTATAGATTAATGCAGATAGGTTAGTTAGTTTAGGATCTAATTTTACTTTGATTTTACAGTAGTAGGGTTCTTGGTGTTCAACCACATTCAGTCTGATCTTTACATTGGGAACCTGGTCTACATGATTAGAGTAGGAAATCATGATTTGTTCACCCTGGACTAAATGCTGATTTGTAGGCTGAACATTTGTTTACATGTTTGATTGTGAATGCATGTGATACGATTAAAGAGATACGGCTCTGGTTTGTCCTCTGACTCCCCTGACAGGCAGGACATTGTTACTACAACGACTGATCAATCCCCTTCTGCCTAGTTTCGACAGAAAACAGTTCTTGTAAACAAGAAGCAAGAAAGAAGACAATAAACAGATTCTCAATTGTAGGGAATCTGACAACAATAATACGGTTGTTTTCATAGCTTCAACCCAAAAACAATCTACAAATTTCATTTGTACCATCATTGCCCTAGTAGCTTCAACTATAGTGTGATTCTATCTTTCAGCTACTCCATTTGGTTGAGGTGTATCAAGCTGTGCAATTTGTTGCTTGATTTCATACTTGTAAAAAAAATTAAAAAAAAAATCTATGGATCGATACTCACCACCACGATTAGATCTAAGAATCTTGATTTTGATCCCTGATTGATTTTCCACCAATGCTTTGAAGTTTTTGAAACATGCAAATGCATCAGAATTTTTCCTAATTGTGCAGATCCAAGTCTTCCTTGAGTAATCATCAATGAAGGTCATTGGTCCACATAGATCCGAGGGTACTAGCTTAATTACCCGCTTTTTCATCAAATTTTTCCAAGTGCTTCTCGCAGTCACATCAATCACTAATGTGGGCAATGACATGATCCTTCACGACCAAATTGATCAAGGATAGGGTCTTTTGAACCCTCTTGTTGTATGAGTAAATATTACTATGTGTTGTGGTTGGACATTATTCCACTCTAGTGATGATGTCCCATAGCTCATTTTCCATTAGAATGCTTTTCATTTTAAATTTCTAAATGTTATAATTGGACACCACGTCCAATTTTTTTGGCTTCTCCAAGTACGGAGTCCTCTTATCCTGCCATTTTTACAAAAGAAGAAGAAGCCCTTTCAGCTCCTTAATGAAGCTTAATGAAGTTCTTAGCGTAAGAAAAAGCACCTCCAAGATCCTGCTTACAAAACATACACAAAGAAATAACAGTGGATAGGTGTAGAGAGAAGATCCTGCCAATGAAAACACACAAACTAGAATGGGAGTAGGGTGAGACCCTACAGGAGGATATAGCCCCTACTTTATTTGTGAAAGTTAGCTGGAGATATGACACATAAAAAATAGCAAAACTATCGATTGTGATATCTTGTCATATTTGATGAGATTCATAGGTTGGGCAAAAATGAAAAAGATAGTGATGAACTATCCAAGCTTCTTATTGAGGATGAAACAATGCCACTACTATAGGTTGATCATCAAATTGAAGATGAAAGATGGACTACTCCTTCAGTCATAGAACCAACATGGATTGAAAATCCTATTGGATTGAAAAAGATCGAGGTTGCTGGTGATAAGCAGAAGAATAAGGATGTGCCTTGGGATACATATTCACCTTGAAGTGGATCGCTTCAATGCAAGTTGCCTAAATGGTATATGAGGGTCATGTATGACAAGGATATCGATACATTCCACATAAATTCAATGACTATCAATAAATAAATAACTTATATTAATGTGATTAATCAAATTTGAAACTAACTACTCAACTTTAGAAACCCTAATTGATTATTGATTTGCCACATTGCTAACACATGTCATGTGATCTCGATGTTGTCCAACATGGATGTGCTAGTCATACTTTTGACATTGTGATCAAATAAAAAGTAAAATATGCTGATGCCAACATCTCTATATCAATTTTTTTATTCTCCAGCACCCCTTATAAAAGCTATGTTTGAGATATATTGGAGTATTTATGCTCTCGATGCTAACTTTTTGGATGGTGAAATAAAAAAGCTTAATAAATGAGGAGTGACGTTTGTATAATGGTGTGAATTATGGTGAAAAGATTAAAACATTTGTACTCGTTATCATATTGTGAATATCAAAATTTTGAAATAATAAATATCAAATAGTGAAATTGGGACTATTGGCATCATTGAGTTTGAGAATATAAAAACGTGAAATCCTAAAAATTGTGAAAACTGAATGGTAAGATCAACTAGTCATTGTAATTCTATTTTGACCATGAACTGAAAGGGTAAACTAAAAGCATTTGATTGATTGATTTTGTTTCAAGTTTTTAATCTTAAAGATGTTCTTCATCTTGCAAGCAACCATTGACATTGGTTGATGGATTTCATTCAGTTCTTTATTACAATACACAACCACTAAACACATTTGATTGCAAACATACTAATTCAATGATCAGTACCTTTATATTACATGAATTTATAATATGTTAATTGTAAGATAATAACTAGGAACACAAATTAAGATCATGACCATCTTTCACATGAATGAGGAATTCATTAGTCACACAACACTCATGTATTAGATTAAAATCAAACTTTTATCAAAAGTGAATACCATGAGTACACAATGATTGATCAAATACTACCTAATATTGCCAACTACATTAAATAAAAGTAGTTGATTGCCTCCATGAAATTCTTCAATGCATCCTATTTGAGTCTTGTTAGGTCTCTAGCCATTTGCACAATTTGGATAAAATTTCACATTTCTAGCTGAGAAAATCATTACTAAGCATTTCTAGAACAATTGAGTCTTGCATAGTGATTAATTACTTTCCATCCAATTTTATTTATATATATTTTATTTCAAAAATTCATAAATCGCATAATATCATCATTATGGATAAGGCCTTGTTAGTATGCCACAACGTTTTTGTTCATTCTACAACAAATTACTGGCACAAACATTAGTAGATGGGACTTTAGTCTTGGCCTTGCGCAATGTACAGGCTCAACACATCTTTTTTACTTATTTTGACTACTATTGCTCCCTTCTAGAAATATATACCCAACGAGGTTGGCTTAGTTGGTTCAACTTGGCATCCAAAGTTTCTTTGGTCCCAAATTCTAGCCTTTCCTTGGGAGCGAAGAAGCATTTTAGGAAGATCTAAATGAAGTTAATGCTTATCAATGTTTGGAAAGTAGCTTTGGTAAGAGTCTATTGGTGCCATGTAAAGTTGCATTTCAAATTTTGAGTTTTTCAAGGTAGAAGGAAAAGTGTCATTTCACGACTCTTATCATGTTTTAACCTTTAACCTTAAAGCAATCATTCTAAGAATTGGTACCTCCATCCTCATGATGCTCTCACAAATGACGTGTATTTTCTAAGTGATTATGATTTGAGAAAAGCAAATTTTTCATTTTTTATTTTCCTACTTGCATAGCAAGTGTGCTCTTCTTTTTTAACTTTTAGGAATTGGAGGACTTTGCTCTTTCATTTTTTTTAATGTTTGGATGTGCACAACAAAGATGCTCTAGATCTTTAGACCTTGTTAAAACTTGTATACCTTTGGGTATATTCTTAAAAGCCTGAGATAAAGATGTCATACATCTTTTAAAGCCTGTAGCTCTTCTGATTGATAGTATATTCTTAAAAGGACACCATCTGCGTTTATCCTGTAACCTGTGACTCGTGAGCATAACAACTACTGGGAATTGGGAGGCAGTGGCAGTGGGAAGCTAGCTGCTACGTACGTGGGGCCAGCACTGTGTAACAACTTTTAACATCTTTCTCTTCTCTTCTTGTACTCTGCACATCTTGAGAATTGTTGCTGCTCTGTGGCCACTAAAAAACAATAATATCTGTCCTTGTCAGTTGGGTAACATTATAGCTTTTATCATCTTATACATTATGCCAATCAATTCTGTCATTTATCTTCAAACCCAACTCTCAGAAAGAATTGTTCTGACGTTGTTGTTGTGGCTGCTCATCCATTCCTCTATGGCAGCTGAATGGGATGTGTCATCCGTTGTTGTTGATATAAAGATGGGTGGTCACTCCTTCAGCATCCCACAGAGTTCGGATCATCTCTAAGTTGTTGGGCTGAGCTTTCTTGTGTTCTAATTCTTGATCTTTGATCTGGGTAGATTCGCTTATAGAGATGGCGGCAGTCGCAAGCGTTGATCCTGATCATGAGCAGTGGGAAAGCAGTGGGCAAATAACCGGATTAGACTTTGGTGGGCAGATACTACAGCGCTTTTACACCATTCAGAAGGTGCCGACTGGATCTTGCACTCCACACCTATTGTTCTACAAGCCGGTTGTCAGTAGTTCAGCGTTTGGATCACTTCGGCCTGTTCTAAGCCTTGGAAGATCGATCATTAAGTGGAAATACATTATCTTCTTATTCAACAACCCTGAATTGAAGTCCAGGGTAGCTGCGATGTGGCCCGAAAAGGTTCAACTCAAGCACATGAAAGAGTGCCTACTGAAGTCTCTCCATGACTGTGAGCTACAAAGGGTGAAAATTTGGAAGGAAGGGATGACCATTTACCTATACGCTGTGAAACTTAGAGATGAACAGTTTGTTATGCAAGATGTTTGGGCTCGTCTTCAGCAGCTCGTCAACGAGAAGGGGGACATCTTCTGATTAAATGAGCTTGTTAGAGTTTGTCTATGTTTATAGTTGTAGGATTGATTCGAAAATCCTTTCAAAAGATTATGAAGGAGTGTTAAATTTGAGTTCAGCAGTTGGCTCCGTTTCGAAGAGTAACTGATTTCATCTTCTGTTTGTATGATACTGTGCTGCTGTTATGAGAGGAAGGATCTACTTTTAGCTCATAATTGTAATATGTGGGTGTTTTCCAAAGAGATCTGATGCACAAAAAGGAAGTGCCTGATCCTGATCAAGCATTCATCGTGAGAAGTCTTTTTCCTATCTGCAGTATGAGATGCCACTGTCAAAAATCCAGAAATAAAAAGTTTTGATCTTTGTAATTACTGTACATCTTGATGGATTGTTGGAGCCAAATCTCGTGATAGCATGGCAGCAACTAGCCACTTATGGCGGCCCCCCGATTACAGCTTGCCACGTTAGTAGGTTCTCACCTTGCCTTAGGTAAGCCCACTAATCTAAACACACACACACACACACACACACACACACACACCGTCATCATAGGATATGAGAAAGAGGTCAAGGCCTGGGCTGCGTTTCACACCATGAAGGAAGCCTCAAAAGTTACAACAATACAAGAGAGCGCGCCCTCCTCATGCTCTCCACTCTCATATGAAGGGCTAGCTAGGAGAGGCCTAGACCTCTCATAACACCAAAGACGTGAACATCACAAAAGAGGTGGCATTTAGATAAAATGAAAAAAGAAAAAAACTCCTAGTAATTGATATATCTATATCATGGATGTAGAATGGGTTACGTTGCATTTTACATCTTGTTTTGAGACAAGTGTTCTAGAACATTGGTAGAGACTAGAGACACTGAAATAGACGACTTTTGAATATATTATTTTTGGTGCTAAATTCATCTAAAACCTCTCAAATTAATCAAATTTAAGTATTCAAAACAAAATTGTGTAAAGCTTGAAAGGAAACAATGGCACTTAAAACCATTAAAACATTATAAAATCAAAAAATTAAAATGAACCAATTCTTTATTAGGGGCATGTTTTGGGACCCCCTAATGGAACTTCCAAGAGCCTGTTTCGAAGTGGAAGGTGCATCATACGATCTATATAAGCAGATAAAGAAATAAATACACACACCCCACAAAATTCAAAATTAAAATCTTACATTGAAATTTACACCTATAAATATTATGCAAACTCATTGAAATTTACTCAATTCAAGATCACTAAAAGTTATTTCAATCAAATAGTGCATGAGAGGAACCTTAGAAAAGTTGTAGCTCCCTTTCAAAAAGAGAAAATAATGAGAGGAGAATCCATTAGGTTTCCTTGAATATGTTAAAAACTTGTAAGGTGTTTATGGGCAAATGTTGTAAAGCTTAGGATCTTGCAATTTTAAACATCTATTTATATCACTTGGTGGTCAGATTGTTGGAATTAAAAGCTCAAGCTTACTACACATCTTGCTTCTGAGAAGCAAAGTGAGTAATATCAGGATGGGAATATGATGAGCTATTTCAGGTGCATGAAGACGTTGTGGAATGAACTCCATTTCATTAAAGACGCGGTAAGGGATATGGAAATTGTTCAGACTTGCCTAAACAAATAGAGAGAAAAATTTCGAACCTTCGTCAATGGCATTGCAGCAAGGAAGAGACTACCTGCATTTGAGGAATTACACAAGACCGTGCTACAAGAAGAGCACCGATGAGAAGTTTATAAGAGTCAAATCAAGGGCAATGCAAACAAAGCCTTGATGGTGAAAGACAAAGGCAAGTAGAAGAAGAAGAACAAGTGGAACAAGAACACTTCTAGCGATCAAGCAGAGTCGTCAGGAAAGAAGAAAAAGAAAGATAAATGCTTGTATTTGGTCACTTGAATCATTCTTCTGGTAGGGTATACCTACCATCTTCTGTTCTTCCTCTTCCGTTTTTGGGCAGTCCTGCTTCGTGAGCTTGGCTCCAGCTATCATTAGTGTGGCCTTCTCTTTGCAGTCCATCATGTGGTACTGCTTTAGCACCTTTCTGGCATATTCTGACTGACTCAAGTGCATTTCGCCCTTTGTTCGATCTCTTCTGATCTCCAACCTGAGGCATTTTGTTGCTTCTCCAAGATCTATGATTTTGTAACTTTCAGAAATCTGACTCTTCATGTCTTTGATCAGCATCAAGGAATTTCCTATCATTAGCGAATCATCCACGAAAATGGTCAGTATCACAAAATCTTTTCCTACTCTTTTTATGTAGACATTGCAGTCTGGTTCTGTAGGATTGAAGTCTAGAGACTTCAGAAGACCATCGAGCTTCTTGTACTAAGCTCGTGATGCCCGTTTTAGACCATAGATGCATCTCTGCAACCAACAGACATATTGTCGATTGTCTGGGTCTTCAAAACCTTCAAGCTACTTCATGAAGATTTCCTCTTCTAGATCTCCGTGGAGATAGGCTGTTTTCACATCAATCTGGTGAATTTTCAGATTGTGCTGTGTGGCATATGCAAGGAGTAGTCGTATGCTTGTCATTTTGACCATCGACGAATATGTGTCGAAATAATCAATACCATATATTTGCATGTAGCCTTTCGCGACAAGCCTTGCCTTATAGCGGCCAATGGTGCCATCTGATTTCATCTTTTTCTTGTACACCCACTTGCAGTCGACTATTTTTCTATTTTTTTGGCAGTGGCTCTAACGTCCATGCCTCATTTCGCCTCATCGACTCGATTTCCTCTGACATTGCCTACTTCCAGAATTCTCCCTCTGGACTCTAAATAGCTTTTTGATATGTTGCTGGCTCTTCAGTGAAGCTGCAGTATTCAAACTGCGTGTCTTCGCTCCACTGAAGATTGTCAGACTAGCGGTCTGGAGGTCTTCTTTGTCTTGTTGACCTTCTAGGCTTGTTTCGTTGCTGCTCGAACGTTTCTTGTTTGTGGGATTGATCTTCTTCTTCCTGCTGCTCCGGAGTCTGGGGCTTTGCATTCTGATTTGATGACTGTCCTCGATCTCCCTCTTGAATAGGCAACAATGTGAAGATCTCATGGTCTCTTTCGTCTTTCAGTCCAGAGAATGTGGACTCATTGAACTTCACATCTTTGCTCGAAACAACCTTTTTCGTTGTTGGGTTGTAGAGCATGTACACCTGTGTTCCGTTCGAGTAGCCAACCATGATCTTTTGCTCTGATTTGTCATCGAGCTTGCTTCTTTTTTCTTTTGGAATGTGCCTGTATGCTACACATCCAAACACTTGTACGTATGATAGATCAGACTTTTTGCCTGTCCACATTTTGTATGGTGTTTTGTTTTCCAGTGCTGTCGTTGTAGATCTGTTCTGCAAGTGTACAACTGCAACTATTGCCCCAGTCCAGAATTGACTTGGCAATTGAGCCTGTGCAGTCATGCATCTAGCTCCTTTGACTAGCCTTCTGTTTCTTCTTTTTGCTACACCGTTGTATTCTGGTGTGTATGCAAGAGTGAACTGGTGCTCAATCCCCTGTTCTTCGTAGAATCTTGAGAATTCTTTGCTTTTGTATTCACCTCCATTGTCAAATCTGAGGATCTTTTTTGAGGTGTGTCGCTCTACAAATGCCACGAACTTCTTGAAGGAATCAAACACTTCGGATTCTTCTTTAAGTAGTAGATCATGGTCATCCGGATGTAATCATCTATGAACGTCAAAAAATATCTCGAACCTGAGAGCAAATCCATCTTCATCGGTCCACAGATATCAGAGTGGACAAGCTCAAGAACTTCCTTGGATCTTCTTCCCTCATGTGTGAATGGATTTCGATGTTGCTTGCCTTTTTGATAGGCTTCGTAGAACTTAGTTTCGGGCCTTGAAATCTTGAGACCTATGACTATGTCTTTTCTGCTCATGTCATACAGGCTCTGCATGTTCAGATGATACATTCTCCTATGCTAGAGTTGATTTTTATTTTTTGATGCATTTAATATGCTATCAAATTTGCTAATTATTTTGGCCTAGTAGAGGTTTCCTTCTCTGCATCCGACCGTCAGCAACTTGTTTGTCGTTTTCTCGATCAAACGACATGTGTTGCCATGGAACAAAACTCAAATGCCAAGATCTGCCATCTTGGAAACATATAGCAGATCTTTTCTGAGTGAGGGCACATAGAGTGCTCCTGGCAGCTCTGCTTGGCCTAAAAGTGTTCGCAGCTGTAGAGTGCCGATGCCCTTGACATCATGTCTGCTCTCATCACCTAGAATCACTGCTCTGTTGTTTTCAAGCTCTCTGAAGTTGATCAAGATCTTCTTGTTGCAGGTGAGGTGTGATGTGGCTTCTGAATCAATGACTAAATCGTAGTCATGTTCAGTGTAGCTAGTTGAAGCTTCATCCAGTATCGTGAAGGCTTCGTCACCTCTGTTTGCATCTTTGGATGACTCTGCAAAATTTGCCTTTTCATCTTTGTTCTTTCTTTTTGGGTTGAATCTGCAATCGTATGTAGAATGCTATTTCTTCTTGCAGTGCATGTAAGGTATTGCTGGATTGAACTAGTATTTGTTGGCCGTATGGCCTGGTTTGTGGCAGTGATTGTAGGAAGAAGATTGTTGATTCGAGGACTTCGTTTTCTCGAATCTTGGCTTGTTCTTGTTCTTCTTCTTTCCTTTCATGAAGAAAGCCTTTTCTTGATCACTGCTTCCCTCTCCTTCGACTCTCATCAGTCTCTTATTAGCAACAAGACTGACTGCTTTGTCGAATGTCATATCTGGTAGACTCAGTAAGAGCATTCTCAGTAGCTGATAGGACATCGGTAGAGACTTCATGAAGTACATCAGCTGCTATGGTGCTGGGACCTAGTGCTCTTGTTCTGATGTAGCGAGCTGAGCGAAGATCGTTATGATCTTCTCAACGTGCTGATCTAACTGGTTGCCATCCCATCGTATGGATTGCAGCTGATTGTGAAGGTGCATGACTGAAGCTGCAGTCCTCACTTCATACTTCTGTTTTAATCTTTCTCACGCTGCATGGCTGCTTTCGCAATCTTCAATATGCATGAGTAGATCTTCATTTATGGATGAAACGATGATTGCCATTGCACGCTCATCTTTTCTGATCCATTTAGCTCTCCTTAGGTCTCCCTCTGGAGGCTGCACCTCTGAGAGTTCGGTCACCGACCAGAGGCCTTCGTCCTTCAGAAGCATTTTGATTTTGAATTTCTAGATTCTGTAACTTGTGCCATGAAGGCTGATTGCTACTCTTGTCTACATTGTTGTAGCCATATTGTGTTGTCTGGAAGAATCATTGTTGGGATATCAGTAGTGATAATCTGTGTGTTCTGATACCATGTCACGAAAGCGAAAATTTTTTTGTCTTTGTTTTTGTTTTTGTTTTCGTATTCGCGAATGATTTTGTGTTTTTGAATTTTCTTTTGTGCAAAAGCTTTACAGGAACCTAGACACGCGACTGCACATCACAGAACACATTCGATTCTAGCAATCAAGACAGACGACGCAAGACAAGGAGATGCACGTAAAATAGAACAACTATGTTATCAGTTTAATTTTTAGAGTGAGATCGTCAGTGTCTCGCTTGTTGGCGGAATGACACTCTGCTCTTTCGTTGTGTTATGCTCGTTGGCAGACTTTCATGCACAACTCTAGTATTTTTCTTTTCTGCTCTACTCGCTACGTCTCACTCTGTCTCTTACAGATATTTCTGTCTATTCTCTTCTCTATCTTTTGATCCAGAAAGGATACTTTATATCTCCACAGTGTGGAGTTTACAAGATAGCTAAACGCAGAATCACAAGACTAGTCAATGCTAATCAACTAATCAGTTACTCTCCGTCGTTGCCACTCGTTTTAGCTGGGCGTGAAGTCTATGACTCCAAGCCCGTTGAGCTGCCAGTTGGTAGCGCAAAAGATTCCCTTGTGTGTTTCATTTTTTTCATTTCCTCCGTTTGCTTTCGTTCTTTTCGTTTCTTTTGTAACCTTTCGTTTTGTGTCCCTTTTGTAGTTGTAGTCCTTGAGGTATGTTTACGATTCACGAATGATTCGCGAATCGTTTGTGCTTCGAGTCAAGGGACATTGACTTTCAAGAATTTTTCTCGTTCAACCTTCGCTTCTTGTTCGTGCTGTGGCAAAGTTGCAGGAGTTCACCACTTTTGACACCAAGAAGAAATCTTACTCCCTCAAGATGACAAATGATGATTCCCTACAGAATCACATCAACCAGTTCAAGAACTTGCTGAAGCAAATGGCCGCTATCAGATCAGTTCAAGACGCAGTAATGACACTGCTTTCAAGCTTGCCAATCTCATACGACAACTGGGTGATGATCATCACGACACACCCAAAACTGACTCTTTCAAGGGTCATTACAATGTTGCTGCAGGAAGACACTCGAAGGAATGAACCCTCCAATTCCTCGACTGTCGACTCTCACGTCCTATACACCAATAGAAGCTCAACTAAGCAAAAGAAGAAAGGCCCCAAAACATCGAAGCAAAATCAGAAGTCGACACAACGTCAAGAGCAGTCGAACCCACCGACAAAGAAGAAGCTGTTCTACAGATATTGCAAACGAACCAACCACGAGATTCAAGATTGTTGCATACTACAAGCCAAAAATAACAGCAAGGGGCAGTCTAATCAGATGGCAAATGTGTTAGATTTCTTATGCTCAGTCTTAAACAAATTGTTCAAGTAATGAGCATCCTGAAAAGCGAAGGCAACTACATGTTTTTGGACCTTCACATTTTTTCTCTTTTAAAAGGATTCTTTTTGCCTTAACCATCTTCTTAAACACCTTCGTCTTTTTCGCACTTTAGCAAAAAATGCGACACACTAGCCAAGTGGCTAGAATGCCTTGAAAACCATTCCAAAGGCACCTTCACCCTTTTCGCCTTTTTTGCCCTTCGCGAAAAATGCGACAAAGTGGTTAGAATGCCTTAAGAACCATTTTTAGGCAGGTTCGGCTCTTTTGCCCTGCCTTAAATCTAAGACAGCTTTTGTTTTCACTACCTTTAGTCTAAGGCATCTTTGCCTTCTTCACTGTCTTTAGTCTAAGACAGTTTTTTGGTCTTTTTGCCTTTTTCGCTGCTTAAATCTAAGAAGACCTCTAATTTAAGGGCACCTTTACTCTAAGAGCACCTTCAGGAATTGCTAATCTTCAGTCTAAGGGCACCTTAGGGTTTTTCGCATTTTTGCTGCATTGGCAGACCGACGTCGCCAACTTATAAGCAACCCTAGAAACAGCTGGACAACTTTATATCCCAAAGGCGGTTAGCGGTTACCAACTTTGTACATATACAAAGATTGGCGTAAATAGCATTAAAAGCTTGTAAGATATTTGTCTCTCGACACTTGTAAATATATATACTAGCTGAATCAAGCTATGTAAGTGTTACTTGAATTTTTTTTTCAATCAGAGTTATCTGTAGCCAGCGTTATCATGCTCAGCAAGCTGAAGTTATTACTTCAAGCCATTGTACTCAATGTTGATAAATTTTCAGAGTGCAATTTTTGTCTCACTACTGCGTCGTTCATTTGTGCATTCTGTATGAATTCTTCTACTTGAAAATTTTTGTTGCTAACTGTTGCGTTTCCGTTCCTACATGCCTACGCTCTGAGCAACGAGCTTTCGCTGCGCTCACGCCCACTGTTTTGCGACATGGTATCAGAGCAGGCATTTCAATAATCTGCATTTCTACTGCGGATTATCAGTCTTGTTTCTATCAAGACGTCCTTCTAGCAAACACGCAACCAACAATATTCTGACCATCGTTGTTTGTATCAATGATCTTTCAACCAGAATCCATCATCTAGTTCATCTCTCATTGACAAACTCGATGGAGATAACTACCATCTCTAGAAATTCAAGATGAAGGTTATACTTCTAGCCAAAGAACTGTGGGACATCATTGATGGCATAGAGCTCAAACCAAAAGCTGATGCAGCCATCATCACCAAGTGGAGACTGAGAGATGGCAAAGCATTTTCCATGATCACCCTCAATATCAAGGATAATCAGATCAACCACATACGTGCTGCTCAAACAGCTAAGGATGCATGGGACATTCTAGCAACTCTCTACGACATTAGAGACGTTACATCCAAGCTCCATTCGAGGAAGAAATTCTTCACCCTCAAAATGTCTGAAGCAGATAGTGTTTCGAGTCACCTCAACACCTTCAAGAATGTTATGGAGCAGATGACTGCAACTGGCTCAGTCATAGAAGATTTCGATGCACTCCTGACTATATTATCGAGTCTACCTAAAGCCTGCAAAAATTGGATAATGGCAATTTCTACC
Organism: Diphasiastrum complanatum; assembly: GCA_029204225.1. Classification (NCBI taxonomy): domain Eukaryota; kingdom Viridiplantae; phylum Streptophyta; class Lycopodiopsida; order Lycopodiales; family Lycopodiaceae; genus Diphasiastrum; species Diphasiastrum complanatum. The sequence goes on from CM055102.1 coordinate 10,007,635, forward strand.
CAAGAGCACCTCACTCTATCAAGAGTAATTTTGCTGCTCCTACAAGAGGAGATCAGAAGATCAGCATCCTTCTCAGGCTTAGGATCGGATCCCCAAGCTCTGTATTCAAAAAATCAGAAGTTTAGATTCAAGAGATCTACAAAGTCAGGCTATACTGACAAGAAGAGCAACATGCAATCTGGACCAAATTCCGGTCCAGGATCGAATTCAAGCTCTGTACCATTACAGCCTATGCAGAATCTATTCTACAAATATTGTAAGAGGATTGGCCACAAAATCAAGGACTGCCGAACTTTGAAGTACAACAACAAAAAGAAGAAGCAGTTCCAACAACAAGCACATAGTGCTACAACCAGTCAGTCAAATCAGCAACAAGAAGAAGAGGAAGATGAAGCAGCTTTCTTGACCAAAGTCGGAGAACAACAGGATATCGATTCATAGTATCTAGACTCCGAAGCAACTCAACACATGACTCACCATCGTGACTAGCTCAAAGACTACAAGTCATTCACCCACTCTCGAGTTGTGCAACTTGGAGACAACTCATCACATTCAATCGAAGGTGAAGGAATAGTCAGAGTTGAATCCAAAAGAGGTGAGGCCAACGTTCTCCATGTTCCAAATCTGACCAAGAATCTGCTCTCAGTTAGCAGAATCACCGATTCAGGTCGGAGGGTCGAATTTGATACGGATGGCTGCACAATTCTTGACAAATCTCGAAAGGTGCTAGCCTACAGAAGAAGAAGCGACTATCTTTACAAACTCAGCCACTGCTACTCTTCTAACAGTCAAGCTCTTCACACAACCACTTCTGAATCAACTGATATGCTGTGGCATTTCAGACTTAGCCATCTTAACTACAACAATATTTAACAAATGTCAGCTCAAAGTCTAGTACAAGATCTGCCTTCAGTCAGCAAGCCAACTTCTCCATGTGAAAGCTGTATTATCAGCAAGCATGCTAGAAGTCCCTTCAGTTTAGACTCAGCTCATACATCCAAGGGATTGCTTGACCTTGTACATAGTGACATTTGTGTCCCCATGTAGACTGCTTCCACAGGGGGAGCTCTCTATTTCCTAACCTTCATCGATGACTTCTCTCGAAGGATTGCAACCTACTATATGAAGAACAAATTTGAAGCAATCAAGCTCTTCTCGCAACTCAAGGCATCTACTGAAACCAAACCCAAAAGAAGATCAAGGCTCCATGCACAGATGGAGGAGGAGAGTACATATCCACATGAATTTGAAGAGTTCTACAAGGCCAACGAGATACTTCAAAATACACAACCAGCTACTCACCTCAGTCCAATGGTGTAGTTGAGCGGAAGAACCGGACACTCATCGAAAGTGCCAAAAGCATGATGGCCCATGCCTCTCTTCCAAAGAAGTTCTGGGCAGAAGCTATTACTACAGCTACCTACTTGCAGAATCGATCCATCACTAAGACCCTGAATGGCAAGACACCTTATGAGGTGTGGATATGATCAAAACCATCACTCAAACATATTCGAGTGTTTGGATGCTTTGCTTTCGCTCAGATCCCTGAGGATCTAAGAAGAAAGCTAGATGACAAGAGCAGAAAAATGATTTTCATCGGCTATTCCCTAGACCACAAGGCATACAAGCTCTACAATTTGGGTACTGAGAAGACATTCACCAGTAGAGACATCATTTTTGAGGAAGACCAGTTCATCGACCACAAAGGAAAAGTTGCTGATAAATCTGACTCTGGGATCGAACAACCAGTCAATTCCAATCTAGAGAGTCAACTGTAGAATCTTGATGCTGACTCAGACGATGAGTCAAAATCTCAATGAGTCAATCCACATTAGAGGACCGATGTTCAACCCAGAAGGTCGAACATGTCCAAACAACCTCCATCCAGATTTACGGATGATCCAGCCTGCTACTTTGTGAAGGAACCAAACACCGTTTCTGAGGAGATGTCTACTCCTGATGCTGACCATATTCAAGGCAAAGTACGATGCTGAAGGAAGGATAAATCATTACAAGGCCAGGCTAGTCGCCAAAGGCTTTTCTCAGATTCCAGACCTAGACTATTTAGAATTCTTCAGCTCAGTCGTCAAACATGCGTCGATCCGCCTACTCCTCTCCTTTGCAGCCGCGTCAGATCTCGAAGTGCACCAAATGGATGTCCAGACCGCTTTCCTCAATGGAACCATCGAAGATGAGATCTACATGATGTAGCCAGAGGGATAGAATTCAACGGCAAGCAACAACACCTTGTATGCAAAATCCACAAGGCGCTCTACGGGCTGAAACAGTCACCCAAAGCCTGGTTCCAAAAGATCAAGACATTTCTGATAGAGAATGGTTTCATTCCAAACTCGACAGACTCGAATATCTATTTCAATTCTGTATCAGATCACTTCATCATCATCACTCTCTAGTAGATGATACACTCTTATTCAGTAATAATCTGAATCTGATGAAGGATACAAAATGGTTGTTGGCCCAAGAATACAAGATGACTGACATGGGTCCAGCCCACTATTGTCTTGGAATCCAAATTCAACGAGATCGACCCAGCAGACTGATCTTTATCAGTCAACAACGATATCTCAACAACGTGCTGAAAAAGTATGGAATGACCAACTGCAAATCCAGTCTCTTTCCACTCGACCCCGGACTAAAGCTATCAAAGGAACAGTCTCCTCAAATTGAGGCAAAAAAGGAGGAGATGAAGCGCTACCCGTTTCAATCCATCATCGGCTCACTGATGTACGCAATGATCTACACGTGACCAGACCTTGCATATTCGATCAGTACACTTAGTTGTGGTAGCCTGGTTTCGACAATTTCTTATGTTTTCGGCTTTTCAACTGTCAATCTTAGGCCTTTTCTATTACCGCAATGCATAGCATACCTTTAAGTTGTAATTAAGGCTTTGTGCTTCAAAACCTCTCATGAAGACTATCCCAAGCTTACATTTCATTTTTTTGATGACATCTATAAGTTGTCAAGGCTAGCCTTTGTATATCAAGCAATACCCAATTTGTAAGGCATTGCCCATACTAAGATTTTTATGGCAATGTAAGGCTCCAACTTTTATTCTAAGGCCATTCGCATTCATTTAAAAGACATGCCTTTACTCCGAGGGCCACTATCGAATTTTTACAAGCCTTAGTCACAATTGTGAAGGTTGTCTAATGCTCTTTTCAAAGGTCACAATTACTCTTTTCAAATGCATTTTAAGAATATGTGGAAGGGCGCATTTTTGAAGAGTACTAATTGTTTTGGGCCAACGAATAGCAGAAGCATCTCATATTAGCAAAGCCCTGATCCTTCTAATCCTGGGATAGCGCATTTTCAACAGTCCTTAAGGTAGATCAATGGCAGTTAGTAGGCACCAACACTCCATCTTTTTCAGCGGTAGCTAGCCAATCGCACTATTCGAAGGACAGAGCAGTAGCGCACCTCCACGCAGGCAAGTAGGCAGGTCAGGTAGCGGCCATAAGAAAGCAGAACCAGCAGTTAGTAGGGCACATGCCATTCTTCTATGCGGATCGAGTAGTTGTTTTGAGCCAGCGACCTTCTACAATCTTCCATTGGCTATTTTCTGGTTTTCTTGCAGCCAGCGCACTGCTTATCCACATGGATATTCTCGTCACGCACCTCTTCTAGCAGCTACAGCCCACCATTGATTTCTAGATGGCAATTTCCAACCAGAGTCTATTTCTATGGCAGTATGGCACCCTCTTGCCCACTTCTGCGGCTGTCTACAGACATTTGGCACCATCTCTTAAGGCATTTTGCAGATATCTCCATTAAAACTTTGTTTCTAACTGACAAATCTATTTGGCAGCATTCTATTGGCTTATGGAAGCCATGTTCTAGATGTCAAATGCCCATTTGCTTATCTCTTGAAGCAATTGTAGTGCCTGTTCTCTCTAGCACGAGTTTCTAATGCTATATCATGTCAGGCTCAAGCCATTATCATTCATTCAGACACAATGTAGAACAGAAGCATGTGTTGCTCTGTTGGTGCTTTAATGTAGATTTACTATTTTTGCTATTCATCTACAAGTTCAGAACCTTTGTATTCTTAGATTCTTGTATAGAGGTGTAGCAATCCCTCTTCTTTGCAATGTCTAGACTGTAATGCACATATCTTTGTACTCTGCAAATGGTGAATATAGATAATGTAAATCTGAGTGTATCTGAATCACACAACTTGTTTCTATTGTCAATACCTTCTGTGTTTTTCATGGTGATTCATTTTGGTATTAGGAAGTTTATGGCACTGTATGTTAATGCTTATTACACAGTGTTTGGACTGGAATTGTCTAGTGAAGTGTTTCTAGCCTACAATCTTATGATTTGCGCAGGTCATAGGAGTTAGATTCATTAATTCTCTATATAGGGATTATTATCCTTAAATTCCCTAGATTTTCAACGTAGGGAAAGTTCTACTTTTCCTAGTTAGCACTTTCCTAGATATGTTCACTTGAAGCTAGGAAATTGTATGGAATTTTTTTTTCTATTATATAGGAATTGAACAAAAGTTTCTTGTGAATATTATCTTCGATATTCATTATTAGAAACTATTCGACATCTTAGTATATACCCAATTGTCATGGCCATGTAGATTTAGACATACAATGACAAAGTTAGATCACTTTCAAATAGAGAGTTGGAATCCCTTAATAATCTTATGGGACCTTCCTCACATTGTCTTGCTCTTAATTGCTAAGGTACTCCTTATTTAATACTTAATACAATAGTTGCACAAGAAATAAAAAAATTGATAGGATAGCTCATGGATGGCCTGGTTTGTACAACACTAGAATTTCCCTTTGCACAAAGCACATCAATCATTTGCCTTCTTTATGAAGGACCAAAGCCTTGGCAAGTTGCGAATTGGTTTCTAAGACATATAAGACATAGCAAGGCACAATCTAAATTGGACTATGTCATTGCAAACATTATGCAATAGAAGGAAATTGTAGCCCAACTTGAAACACATAGATTGATTGGGGAGGAGACATCTATAGACGAAGATCTACTTCAGACTATCCTTTATAATCAGCAGGGTAGACATTTCATGGAGGAGCAAGAAACATAAGCAAGTTGTTGCTTTATCATCCACAAAAGTAGATCAGATGGATTCCTCACTAGCAACTTAAGGAATGTGTGGCTATGAGAGCTACTCAAGGGCCTCAAGATCATACAACCACCACAGCCTACAATCGTCTATTGTGATAATTGAAGTTGCATTGCCCTTGACAAATAATCATTCATTTCACTCTAGAAAAGAGCACATTGAATGTCATTATCATTGTGTTACACAAAACATGGCAGAAAAAAGTTGCACTGACCTATTGTGCATCCAAGAGCGCTGTCCCAACAAATGTTCTCACTGAAGTTTTCCGAATGGAGAAGTTCATTGATCTCAGAACCTGCTTGGCTTGAATACATGGACTTGTTGAGAATAGCTTTGAGGCTAGGAAATCTTTGTTATTAAAAAAGTACATTAAGACTATGAATACAGAATAGTACTCAAATTAGTTACTACTGACTGACTGCAAACACATGCTACCTAGAAATCAAAACAACAGCTCTTAAATACGCTAGCACAATAGCGTCCAGATAAATTAGAGGGGAATATGGCAGCAAGAAATTCATAAAACTGAGAAATCTTATTTCGTATGTGATCTACAGTCGCTAAAGTATTGCCAATGGAGAAGTTCATAAATCTAAGAAACCTGCTTGGCATAGACCTTTGAAGACATAGACCTGTTTGAGTATAGCTAAGGCTGGGAGTATGATATCTTTGTACTTCAAGGAGTACATTAAGAATCTGATTAAAAATTAGTACTAAAATCAGATGAACGGACTATAAGACATGGTTACTTACAAACAAATACTGCCTAGAAATCAAACGACTAGCTCTAAAATAATACGGTAGCACAATAGAATAGATATTATAGCGAAATATATTGGCAAATGATGAAGATAAAGTTTAAACTAGAGCAAGAAATTCATGAAACTGAGCAATGAACGTAGTTCCTATGTGATCTACACAGTGTAGCTTATGTTATCTTAGTTTTGTATGAATCCTGTAATTACTAGATCAAGTGTATAGTTTTCTTCTTTTGAATATTCTAATCTCTTCAGAGAAAGTATACGGGTAACTCTTACAATGAATTTGTCTTTATGTATATTTGACTTTGGGTCTCTGGTATGTCGCTGCTTCGCATTAATCCTAGTGTTGTCTAGATTCTAGATAAAATGATCAGATTCTGCAGGTTAGATCCACAACAGAAGTTCCTTATATCTGTTGTGTGGATCGTTCATGTGGGCAATTCTTCCTCGACTGACAACTTGGAAAGCTCTATCTCAGAGTTGTTTTTTTCAGCCTCAAAAAAGCTTAGAGACTTTGGGAACGGCGGATCAGTGACTCGAAGAGTGCCTTCAAGCATCTGCACTACCCTTGCCATGGTGGGCCTGTTGATTTCTTCGTCCTGAATGCACCATATGGCAACCAAAACTGCAATCTTCAGCTGTTCTGCATGAAAATTTCCACAGAGTTTGATGTCAACCAGTGATGAGAAGTTTCCTTGCCGGGCTTGTTGGCATGCCCAGAGAGGGAAGAACCACTTGTCCAGACAAGAATTATTTACTTCCATATTTTTCCGTCCACTGATGATTTCCAAGAGAGTCATACCATAGCTGTAGACATCGGCTTTGGCTGTGATGGGTAGGCTGGAAAGCCACTCTGGTGCCAGGTAGCCTCTGGTACCCCGCATGGTTGTGATCACCCTGCTCAATTCTCTGCCCATCAACTTGGCTAGGCCAAAATCTGAAACTTTGGCACAAAAGTTAGCATCCAATAGAATGTTTTCGGGTTTGATGTCACAGTGTATGATGCAGCTACTGCATTCTTCGTGCAGATACATGATTCCCCGTGCAGTGCCCAGTGCTATCGCAAATCGCCTGTCCCAGTTTAGAACAGTATGTGGCTGTTCTCCAGGCTTTGTAAACAGAAAGGTGTTGAGAGATCCATTGGGCATATATTCGTAGACTAGAAGTCTATGCAAATCTTCAGCACAGAAACCCCGAAGTCTCGCAAGGTTGACATGCTGAATTATCCCGATAGTGCGTATTTCTGTGCGGAAATCTTTGTCTCCGTGCGTCAGCTTGTGGAGCTTCTTCACCGCAATGATGGTGTGATCTCCAAGGCAGCCTTTGTAAACAGAACCAAAGCCACCGGTACCCAGCTTCTCGCTGAAATTGCCGGTGGCCCTTTGTAGCTCTTTGTACGAGAATTTTTGCAGGATCCCGGAGATGTATTCTGAGGATTGCCTGTCTGCAAAGCGTTTTCTTGGAGGAATTCGCCACAAAAGAAGTGCAACTACTAGTAGCAAAGATGCACACCCAACCAATCCAAAAATCCAATATATTTTTGTTTTATTCTTGCGGCCATTCGGAAGGAGCTGATTATTTGGTGATTGCTCCATGTAGTTCACTCGCAGAAAGAAATTCTGTCTGATATCAGGGGAAGTCTTCCCATTGAAGAGAGGTCCATACTGCAATGAGCAGTTGCTAGGTCCTCCATCGAAAGAAAATCCTAAGCAGGCACAATCTCTTATGCAAGAAGCTTCGCACCAGGCTTGGTCGTGGCCACTATAAAATCTCGCAGATGATCCCACGCCACTCCCTTGATCGTAATACGTATTGTTCAGAAAGGAGAATTCTTTAACGTACTTGCAGTCCGAACTGAGATTTGTCACGCATCCCATAGACCAATCCCCTTGGCTCCATCCAGTAGGATCAAAGGGCTTGAACCCCTGCGGGCAGCTGCAGAAGGGTGTGGAATCGCTCTTGCAGATTCCATTCTGGCCACAAAGACGCTCTACTTTGCATGGATTATCGGGTGCTTTCCACATGACGTACCACCAGCCATTAACACTGTCCCAGCTGCGGACAGACACGGTACCGTTAGAGTCAAGAACGAAATGGGCGAGCGCCATGGTCGTATTCCTTTCACTCCATGTGAAGTAAGGACGCCCAGAATCATTCCAGAAGAAGAAGTCGTATAGGGCGTTGTACTTCATCTCTGGAATGCCAGACCAGATGTGTCCACTCCAGACACCACTGGTCCAATATTCTGTGGTTGCGTTCCACACAGACACCTCTGCAGTTGTCTGAAGCATCCAAAAGGAGAAACGCCCCTCAGCTGGATCAGCAGGAGATTTGGAGGCGAAAATACTTGAGCCCAGATAAAATTTCATGTTTGGCATCCAAGTGTCTGTGGGGTGATCGAAGCTTTGCCATATTGGACTCCCTGAGTTGTGAGTGAGGATAAGATTGCCGCTTTTTTGTAGAAGCATTGAGCTAACGTTCCTTCCACTTGTACCACTCATCCAAACACTGGTTTGATCAGGATTGGAGATGATCAAATTGCCATCCAGGGAGAAACTCAAGTGTGCACCATCCCTAGCAGGATGGTTTCTATTAGCCACCCAAATTTGTCTTCCTCCAAAGTTTCTAGAAAAGGATACTCCCAAATAGTTTCGATCAGGACCATGTGAAAAGAAATTGAGAGCGAAGTTTTGATTTTTGGAGATCAGAGTCTGATTGGGCTGCAGGATGGATCCTAGGGCCAATGTCTCCACAATCTGCTCATTACTGTCCTGAAAATAGTGTGAAATAACCAAGAATATTAGGAGAAGAGAAAGGGCTGCCTGGGAAAATGAGCAGCAACGACTTGCAAGCTCCATAATGTAATCAGAAATGCTTGCGTGCTCCTCAATCTACTACTTTGAGTGCTGATTCAGGGAGAGGCCTCAATTTTCTACTGTGAGTGCTGATTCAGGGAGAGGAAATAATACATGCAAAAAGCCTAATATTTGCCCTAATGGTTTGTTGTAAAGTGGCACATTATGGGGTGCAAAGATTGCCCCCTTCCATTAGGGAAGGACCTTTATCCGAGGGTGGGCCAAAGGCTCAAAGCCGTTCCCACAGTTGGAATGTCGGAGGAGGCGAACTTTCCTCGGCTTGAAAACACTTCTACTTGTTTAAACATTTCTTTTGCCATAACTTTTTTTACACACGCACCTGTCGTGCGGAAGGTGTTTTTTTCCTAAAATTTCAATCTCTTAAAGTCTCTTACGTTAAATACATTGCATCTAAAACACATAGCTACTTCTTCGTGTATTGTATAGAATCCAATTGCGAGCGAGATTGACCAAGTATTCCACTAGCTTTTTTTATGGAGTAATGGCCTCACCCTCGTCAATGAACAATGGTGGAGAATACTTTATTATGGAAGAGAGATGATGATGACACCTTTCAGGCATTTGTACTTGTTTGTTGGATATGAATCTCAAAGGCCCTACACCCTCAATAGCAATTAGGAATATGGTTGTCCCTTCTTTCCATCCTCATTTCCCATATCTTATTATTTGATTCTTATGATCAATGTCATAAGTCAAGATTCTTGACTATTGACTTTGAAGTATTGAAGGGTCATGAGTCATTGGAATTTTAAATAATCTAAAAATCTCAAATACATCTTGATGATGACATCTTACTTTTAAAGTCAAAAAGCTTATAGGAATTAAAGAGGTCCCTCACTCCCCTTTATTTCTTTATGACATTTTGATTCCTAAATGCTAAACAAATCACAAGGCATAACAAATTCAAGACAACTTTTACTAAGGATCTGGACATTGTGCTTTTGGAGTTGACAAAGTCAAAGGTTGGAAAAAGCCAACAAAGTCTAAGAATTCAATTAGTATTTTCTTCTCCAAATTCAAATATATATATATTAGTGGAAGTTGATATCCAAAAACCAACTCAAGTTTTTTTGTACTGATGTTTATGTTTCACATACTAATCACCTTATTAATTATAAGCCTCAAATCTTAGAATACACAAAATTGGCACGAACCCACTGGACCAGGTGAGGCTCAACTTGGACATCGTTTTCTCGAAAACGCCCTTCGTGCCGGATGGAGCGCCATTAGGATACAAGAATGGACTACTTTTTGGCATTCCAAAGAAGTGGTCCGATATCGTCAAAATGGGCTCTGTTTTGCATGTCGTTTGTTCCGTCCATTGCTGCACGCTGAGACGAACCTACAACAACAAACTGGGCTCCAAACGGTTCCATACTTATAGATAAACATGCATCCAAGCCATAAACCCTAAAAGCAATATAGGAAACCTAGGCTTGTTGGACCGGAAACTGGTCAGGGGATTCGTGCTAGAGATGTCAGAACCTCGGATAGAAGGTGGCCACAGGTTCGTGGGCTTGGCACAAATCCACTAGACTAGGTGTAACTCAACTTGGACGTCGTTTTTTTGAAAATGTCCTTCATGCCGGATGGAACGCCATTAGGGCACAAGAATGGACTACTTTTTGGCATTTCCAAGAAGTGGTCTGATATTGTCGAACAGACTCTATTTTGCATGTTGTCTATTTTGTCCAGTGCTGTACGCCAAGAAAAACCTGTAGCAACAAACCGGGCTCCAAATGGTTCCGTACTCATAGAGAAACGTGCGTTCGAGCCATAAACCTTAAAAAGCAATATAGAAAACCTAGGCCTGTCGGGTCCAGGTTTGGAAACTGGTCGGGAATTTGTGCTAGACATGTCAGAACCTTGAATGGAAAGTGGCCACAGGTTCGTGGACCAGGTGCAGCTCAACTTGGACGTCGTTTTTCTAAAAACGTCCTTCATGCTGGATGGAGTGCCATTAGGTCACAAAAATGGACTACTTTTCGGCATTCTCCAGAAGTGGTCCGATATTGCAGAATGAGCTCCGTTTTGCATGCTGTCTACCAGTGATGCACGTCGAGACAAACCCATAGCAACAAACCACAGACTCCAAACGATTCCATACTTATAGAGAACCGTATGTCCGAGCCATAAACCCTAAAAGCAATATAGGAAACCTAGGCCTGTCGGACTGAAAATTGGTCGGATTCGTGCTAGAGATTCGAATGGAAGGTGGCCATAGGTTTGTGGGCTTGGCACGAACCCATTGGACCAGTTGGAGCTCAATTTGAATATCGTTTGCCTGAAAATGTCCTTCATGTCGGAAGGAGCACCATGTAGGGCACAACAAATGGACCACTTTTTGGCATTCCCAAGAAGTGGTCCAGTATCGCCAAATGGGCTCCGTCTTGCATGCCGTCTATTTCACCAATGCTGCACGTAGCAAAAATGTGTGTGTATGTCTATGGGATTGAGGGTGTGTATATGTATGTATGTGCAGATAGTGCAGGTTGTGGTAAACTATAGGATATTTGTGCGAGATATATTGGAGCTATTCTATTTTGGAGATGGTATTTATCCATGCAGTATTATCTGGGTGATAAAGCAATTCACCCAATTTTTGTATTATCAGCAATGTTGCAAAAATTTTCTTCCTCGAAAGAGATTTTTATTGATAAATGTAGATGAATTTGTTAGTAATATGAAGTTATATTTGAAGGATATATAAATTATGACACTGAGTAAAGTACAGACAATGTTGCATTTGATGGTGGTGGTACTTAAGAATGACTTTGTATTTTGAATTTTATATAAATTTGAGTTTGAATTTTGTGTAAATCTTTTATTTCTAAATTGATGCTTACCCTTATTTGGCTGATTGGGATGTACACAGAATACCTACATTAGTGAATGATATATTTAGTTTAATGCACGCCACGCATTTGAAAAGTGGTGGTAGTATACCTTCTGGGCTGCGTGCACACTCGGTTCGATCTCCTTGGAGTTAGCGTCGACTGATGATCCAATCCTTGGACTTGTTGTCATTGAGTAACAACAACATCTTCTTTTGACTTGTTGGTGAATAGTTGATCAACTATCGGCACGCTTGAGCCAGAGGCTCGAATTGTCATGTCGGAGGTAGGTGTCAAAGGTTCACATGGAACTTTACCCTTGCCTTTGAAGTTGATGAACTGATCCTCAATAAAGACTGTATCCCTGCTAAATAAAATCTACTGGGTATTGGGGTCGTACAACTTGTAGGTGTTGTCAAAGGAAGTGTATCCGATCAGGATGGTCTTGAGGCCTTGGACGTCAAATTTCTTCCTTGTCTCCTTCAAGATCTACACGTAGGCAATGCAACCGAATACTCATAGGTTCTTTACTGAAGGGTGACCTTGTGAGGTATTTTACCTGAGAGTGCTTTAGTCGAACATCTGTTCTGGATGTAAGCTACAGTTGAGAAAACTTTAGTCCAGAAACTCTTTGGTAAAGATGCATGAGCCAACATACACTTGGCTGATTTGACTAGGGTACGATTCTTCCTCTCGACTAAGTTGTTAGATTGAGGCAAATAGAGTGTAATGAACTGTTGTTTGATGGCTTATCTTTGATAGTACTTTTTGAATTCAATAGAGATGTTCTCCATTGTTGTCAGACCTCAAGGGTTTGATCTTCTTACCAATTTCTTTCTCTACATGCTCCTTAAAGACTTTGAAGAGGTTGAAAGCCTTTGACTTCTTCTTGATGAAGTACACCATTGTTTTTTTTGGAAAATTCATTAACAAAAGTGATGAAGTACTTTGCATCCTTCAATGATGGATTCTACATTGGGCCACATATATTTGTATGCACAATATCTAACAATCCTCTAGCAACATGTTGATGGCTTGATATAAATGATTTCCTAGCCTGCTTATCGACTAGACAACCTTGACAGACAAGTAAGTTGACTTTCCTATCTGGATAGTCGAGATCAAGAACAATAGATTGTTTAGACATGTGCAATACAAAAGAGTGCTAAGATCTCGCCTGTCTTATCGACTACTTTACATTGATCTTATTCGAATTCTAATTTGTGTCCTAAATCTGTAATTTTGCTTATAGAGAGCTGATTTGTAGAAAGATTTCATACATGCAGGACACTTGAAAGTAGTTTGGATTGATCATTTGCAAAGCTTAATCTTATTGTACCTTCACCTTTGATAGCTTGTGTGCTATTGTCGCCTAGGTGAACATACTTCTTGGTACTGTAAGGTGAATAGGATTCGAAACAATTGATGTGGCTAGTCATATGTTGTGTGGCTTTGGTCTGTAGAAGGTTTCCAAGTAAAATAGCACGATCTTGGATATTGTCATGGATACATGAAGTAAAGTGACTGGTAATAAATAGCAACAACCAAATCAAATTGGATTTGAATTAGAATATTTAAAATTTGAATAGTTTCTTTGTGGATCGAGTGATTCATTGAGTAGATCTATAAGCTTGTTTTGTATTATTTTAGTTATTCTTGAAATTTAGGTGGAGAGTGATCAAGTTTCATTGAAATCCAAGAGGATAACCAAGAACTACGCAAAAAAGCTTATTATTAGATTCTACATTGGCAATTTGTATTGAATTTGTGTTTAACTTTGAACAAGTGAAATTCCTAATTCGTTGATCTTGTTTAGGCATTCAAAGAGTTTCATTTCTTTTATTTCTCAACACTAACTTTTACTCTCTATGCCAACCATTAGGGAAAGTATGGGCTCAAAATGGGCCCTTTGTAAAGGTACTTTGTTGATTTCCCACCTTTTAAACTTTCAAATAATCCAATAACATTCATCCCATGTGTAAAGTATTGTTACAATGATTAATAGCCTAAAAACTTTTATTCTTTTCCATCTATATTTTTTTGTTTTTGAAATTTGCATCGAGCAATGAAAAACCATTTCATTGAATAATAGTTGTTGCTCGTATGCCTTTTCGATGCCCACAAAGCATACTTCTATGGTTAAATTACGTCGATTTGTAAGGAGTCATATCCTGATTAGCTATAACTTTTGATCATTACATCAAATTTTGAAATTGAGTATACCATAAGAAAGAGGACGTTGAGAGCTTTCCAATGCATACCATATTGTCATAGTTCTAACCAAGAAATGAAAAAAAGTTATAGATGTTAGAAAAATGGGATATCTATTTAGTGTGCCCAAGTACATTTGCACCAGTTGCAAATGTACTCGGGCGCATTGAATAGATATCCCATTAATTCTCTAATAACTATAACTTTTTCATTTCTTGGTTGAACTATGACAATATGGTATGCTTTGGAAAGCTCTCGACGTCGTATTTCTTATGTTGTACTCAGTTTTGAAGTTCAAACTACTGATCAAAAGTTATAACTAATCAAGATAGTGAATGGAAATATAGGTTAAGTGACAAGCAGCATTGGAACTACAAAATGTTCTCGGATTTTCTTCTCTCTCCATGTTATCTCTCTCTAAAGTCAAACTTGCTTAAAGGGCCCATTTTGAGCCCATAATTTCTCTAATGCATGGATTGGTGAAAATTATCTATTGTAATAATCTATGCAAAGCTCTTTTTGGGAAGGATGGATTTGGTAGCACATTCAAAGATAGGGAGTGTACTGATTTTTGTACTCATATTCAGATGAAAATGATTGGATTCCATTTGAAAGCATTTCTTGGAGACTTCTATAACGCTACAAAGAGAATCTTTCTCTACATGGATGTTATTGGGGTAAGAGATAAAGGGGGGAGTGGAGTCACCTCATCACCATTTTGGTTGAAGAGACAATGAAAAACATAAAGCTCTCAAATAACGAGGTGGGACAACAACTCCACAAAAGTTTTAGAAAGCCAACATAAACCTAGGGATACATCATAAAAATAGATGGGAGGCAAACTACATGTTCTTGTTAGATTTCATCCTTTAAAATCATTTGTAATGTGGAATCATTTTATGTATAGTCTACAATATTACTCGCATCATCGAGATAGTGTCAAAGGTATCGAGGCCGTCTACAACACATATTTGAACAAAATTTGAATCGACCAAAAGTCGACAAACTGTGGAGGGTTCCAAACTGGACTAAACACGTCGCAAACAGGTTTGGTTTGTATCGCGAACGTATTTGTTTCTTTTGAATTTTCTTATGCGAAAGCTTACAGGATCCTAGACACGTGACTACAGATCACAGAACAAATATCATTCTAGCAATCAAGACAATGGAAGACAAGGAGATGCACAAGATAGAGCAACTGTATTATCAGTTTAATTTTTAGAGTGAGATGATCAATGTCTCGCTCGTTGGCATCCCGACGCTCTGCTCTTTCGCTGTGTTCTACTCATTGGCAGACTTTCATGCATAGCTATTTCGTTTCTATTCTTTTTCTTTTCTGCTCTACTCACGCACATTCTCTCTATGTTTTCTTTTGATCCAAAAAATAGTTTATATCTCCACTGTGTGGAGTTTACAAGATAGCTAAACAGAGAATTACAAGAGTAGTTAACGCTAATCAACTAATCAATTACTCTCCGTTATTGCTAACTGTCTCAGCTGGGCGTGAAGTTTAAGACTCCACGCTCGTTGAGCTGCCAGTTGGCAGCGTGAAAGATTTTCTTTCATTTCTTTTCGTTTCATGTCATGTTGTGTCTTTTTGGTCCTGGAGACACTTTTGCGAATCATTCGACCTTCGAGTTTCGCTTCGCTTTGTGTCTCAGGGTTTTCGAGGTACGTTGACTTTCACGAATTGTTTGCCATTCGACCTTTGCTTCGTGTCGCTTTGCTTCGTGTCGCGGCAAAGTTGCAGGAGTTCCCCATTTCTGACAGAAAATAGATTGAATAGTTTGAGTCTTATCTGTTACATTTCGGGCCGAATCCCGTAGCCCCACGTGACACTTGTTATGTGGATAAATGACGCATTCTGTTAGGGTGATGTGCCATCTAAAAACTATAAATAAATCAATTAGATAAGATAAGATCAGATTAGTTTTAAATTGTTAAGAATTAATTTCAAGCTCAAAGTTGTTACTTTTCTTTTTCTCATATTTGTTTTGCCATAGACATAGACTGATTAGTAATAAGCTATCGCACTTACAATCTGTGTAAGAGCAAAATTTATAGCTATTATTGTAGTGCAATTAGAGTAGATAGTGAAAGCATCAAACATCTATAATTCATCATCTTCAATACAGATTACTTATGCTACTTATATGTTGTTCTACTGATTATATCATTCTCACTTATTATGGTCTAAGTTTATGATTTTAAGTACCGACATAATTATCCAATCATTGCACTTGTGAATAATAGCATAGCTGTGATAGAAGTGAACTTAGTTTGTTATCACATTAACTACAACGCTACTACTATCAACTATTCAGTCAACAATTCACTATCAAATAGTTATTTGACTATTGCATAGTTTATTTTCCAACGTGGTATCAAAGCTAGTTATCTACATATCAATGTTATTGCTAGATTGAATATCTAAATTAGATTTTGTCTACGATGGATGTTTCGTCTTCAAATTCTATCAAAAAGTTGGATGGTGACAACTATCACTTATGAAAATTCAAAATGAGAGTGATCCTACAAGCAAAAGAGCTTTGGGAAGTTGTCGAAGGTACTAAGGTTAAGCCAATTGCAGATCTGGTGGTCATTATCGATTGGAAACAGAAAGATGAGAAGGCCTTTGCCCTTATCACTCTCGACATCAGAGATAATCAAATCAGTCATATTCAAACTTAATTGAAAGCTTAGAATATTCTCAGCACTTTCTAAGACATTAGAGACATGACTGCCAAACTTTACCTAAGGAAAAAGTTGTTTTCATTTAAAATGGCTAAATTTTCAAATTCAACTATGAATCATTTGAATAGCTTCAAAAATATTTTTGAGCAGATGTCTGCAAGTGGCGCAGAAATCAACGATGCAAATGTTGTCATGACTCTTCTATCGAGTCTTCTTGACACTTATGGAAATTGGGTGATTGTTATCTTTGCTCTACAAGCTCTTTACATTAGCAAAATTTTTGTCAATGCTATTACAAGAGATCTGAATAAATGGATCTTCATTCTCCTATTTGACACCAGAATCCAAAGCTCTTTATTCAAACAAATTTGATAAGAAGAAGAAGTTGAAGAACATATGTAAAGTATGTAAGTCAAATAATAATTTGAATTTAAAATAAGACACAAATTTGAACTCAACTTTATCAAAATCGAAGCTATTTTGCAGATATTGCATATGGACCAGACATTTTTTGGAGGATTGTTGAACCCTCAAGTCAAATTAGTATGCTAATACAACAAAATGTTCAAAGGAATTTTGAAAGGAAGCCGATAAAGTAGCATTCATGGCAAATGAATATTGACAAGATATTAATTCTCCGTGTTTGGATTCAGGTGCTACTCAAAGCCTACAAAATTGGTTCCTTGAGTACAGTCGAAGCTATGACTCAGAAGTATGTTGCATTGGGCGATAGTAGTACTCATATTATTGATGGTGCAGGCACTATCAAATTGCAATTTTGGGATGGTACTATTCTTATTCCAAATGTTCCATGTTCCAAATCTAAGTTTCTCTAAGTAAAATAGCTGATTTGGGCAATAAAGTCGAATTTGATTCTAATATTTGTTCGCTATTAGACAAAAGCAATAAGGTAATTACACTTAGAAAGAGGAAAGACAATCTTTACAAGCTTAGTCATTGCAATGCTTCGACTGTTCATGCTCTATCTACTTCTACTTTGAAAGATAGAGATTTACAATGGCATAATAGGATGGGTCATGTCATGTCTTAGAAGTATGAAAATTTGGTAGAGTTTCCTCCTCATTAAGCATGAAAATAGAGTACATGAGGTGTCTTTTTATGAATGGGGAAGGCCCGTGCCCCAAAATACTATTGGCTAATATGTACACTAATCCTATCCATTCACCTTGGACCCAACTTGATACAGGGTCTTAAATAAGTACATTGGATTTCACATGATTCATGTGAGTCTCCATTTGGACCCAACTTAAAAGAGTTAACACTAAGTTTCTAACTTGACTTTGGGCCTCAAGTTTTATTTTAATTACAAAAGGGCCCAAATCTATTATTCTATTCTTCACACCCTCTGTCTCTTCTTTAAACAAACAAACAAACACCAATCTCAAACAAACAAAAATCAGGCACCAACCTCAAATAATGATCTTCAAGCACTGATCTTGAAGCACCCTCAAGCACTGATCTTCAAGCCCTCAAGCACTGGTCTTCAATCGCTGTCAATCGCTCCAAAGACGCTCAAATCTGCAAAAAAAAAAGTGAGAGAGAAGGCATTGGATCGCGCGAATTCGAAGATTGAAATAGACGTCAAAATCCGACATCCTCCAAACACATCGGAATCCGACGTTTGTGCCCAATGAGGCCCGGACAACAGGTGCCAGATGTTGTGGACAAGCTTTTTGGCTTGCCGACGTGGACGTCGGATTCCAACGTCCACGTCGGATTACACATATTTTTTTTAAAAAAATCTATAGCAGGTCATATCCACGTCTGTCCGACGTGCCTTTGAAAAATTGGTTGCCGCCCATATTTTTTGATCGCCAGACTCTGATTTTCGAATTTTTTACTGGGACGCCAGACTTCGACATGTCGGATTGCAACGGATTATGAAATTTTTGAGCATATGTCGGACGCCACGTCGGAATTTGCGCGATATGTTATTGTGGGTCTTGTTGGAAAATCCCTCATCCTCCTGAGTCTTGGCAAATTGTTGCTTAGACTTCTTCTTGCCCTTGCCCTTGCCTTGTGTTTGGCGTGTCGCAAGTGCCTGATCATCAGTGTTTTGACGTCTAGCTTTCACCATTTCTCACCGTTACTCTTCTTGCATCAAGATTCCTATGAGCTCATCAAAGGTTGGCAATCTTTCTCTTGATGCAATTCCGCTCACAAACATCTGATAGGGTTTTGCAATGCCGCACAATGCATTGTGCACCAGCTCCACATCACGTATGCGCTCACCAATAGAGTGCAGTTCATCCCTCATTGTCTTGATTCTGGTCATGTACGTCTAAATGTGCTCTCCTTGTTCCATGCGGGCACTATTCAGTTTTGACTTCAAAAACATGATTCTTGATGGATGTGACGTTTCGAACTGCTCCTTTAACACATCCCATGCTTGTCTGGGTGTAACAACATCACAAATGTGGATAATGATGTGATCCTTCACTGACAAGTTAATGAAGGTCAAAGCTTTCCTTCTTATCGAACACTTTGATGTCCGTTTCATTTGGCGGTCTTCTCTCATCACCTGTGACGACATCCCACACATCCTTCTCCATCAGTATGTTTTTCATTTTGAATTTCCACATTGCATAGTTGGAAACCCATCCAATTTGTTACTTTCACTCAAAATGAACTCTCCCTTGTTTGTCATCTCAAAACTGCTTGAAACTTCAACCGTAGGCTAAAAGCTGTATGCCAAGGCCAACTGTGATGTCAGAAGTTGAAAATAATGACCTACTATTTTTTCCTTACCAGGCCACCCACTGCTTTTCTGCCAAATTGAAAGCCAAATCGGGGTTGCCTTCCGAAGTGCACTTTGTCGCCAACTCCCAACTACGTGCCCAATGGAATGGTGAAATCGCTTTTGGAGCGCTCCGAACACTTTCTCCGCTGCAATTAAGCCATTAGGGCCCTTTTTGGACTCAAAAAGGGCCTCTTCACTAATTATAATTAGTGTTAAGGGGGGAGGGTTCCCTATTGTACCTCAGAATTTTTTTTAAATACATTGTACATATAGTTCTTCACTCAGGAAACTCATGCATGACCCAAGTTGCCGTTGACGGGACACGTGTCCTGTCGACTCGCCTCATGGTGAGGCCAACTGATCCTTATCTACTAATAGGACCCACAGTACAGTAACGTAGTGATTCTACTTTGATTCTAACAAACATACATTTTAAAATTAATTTTTAGAACTAAAGTTTTTCAAAAAAATTATATTTTATATATTTTGTGCATTTATATAATCTAATTTTTAATATTTTATGATTTGCATATAAAAGACAAAATGTTAATATTGCAAATATTTACATTTTAAATTTTGGAAAAAAAAATCATGTATTTTTTTTAAAATTAAATATCAATAACTATAATATTATAATATGAATTGTTTATTTTTAGAATTTTGGCAAAAAAAAATTAATTTTTAGCTATTTTTGTTAACATTATCACAATTCTAAATAAAATACAATTTTTAATTAAAATGTCATTACGTGCTTATTAAGCATTTTAAAAAATGATACCTTTTACAAAAATTTTATATTTTTTTAAAAAGCGGTTGTCTATGTCATTTCTATTTTTTTGGTCATCGCGTTATGATGCTTTGAAATTTGAAATTTCTACATTAAACTAGCTGATTTTGTACTTTCAAAAGACCTACAAATGTATAATGTGTGTCTACTCAAATAAGAGGTTTAGATTGAATTTGAGGATCGCCAATAGCTAGGGCATAATAATGGGACCTCAATTTTTCTACAACTGTGATTGGCTAAAAAGTTTAGCCCTTAAAATAGAATTTCATCATGGATAAAATTTTGAAAATACTTAACCATTGTGGATGTTGTGGATGGAATGTTGAAAATACATAAGCTTCATGGATGGAATTTTGAAAGTACGCAATTTTCAAAAATGGAATAATTGGCATAAATTTGAAATTTATAATTTTTGATTCCAGTGACACACATTGTCACACATTATGTACGAGAATAGGTATTTGTCGGCCCATGACAAGAATATAATGGCCATCTGCTCATCAAGTTGGGATATGAGAAGACTTCCTCTACCATTACTTTCTTGGCATGGACCTACAAACAACCATTATATAGTACATAAATGAAACATTAAAATGTGTATTTGAAGAATCTAAGAAGTACCTCTTTGTTAAGAGCACTACTTAGTCGCTCTTCACACTTAACCCGAGGACAAAAATTATTCATTTTCCTTGACTTGTTCTGGCTCTGAAGTTTGGCTGATTCTCCATGCCTCTAGGACAGCCCAGTCCCCAGTGGCACACATCATCTGTTGTTGTTGATATAAAGCCAAGTGGTCACTCTTCAGCACTTAGGATCATGTCTTAGTTGTTGGGTTAAGCTTTCTTGTTTACTAATTTCTGATCTTTGATATTGATTTGCATATAGAGATGACGGCAGTCGCAAGCTTTGATCCTGATCATGATCATGAGCAGTGGAAAGACAGTGAGCAAGTAACCGGATTAGACTTTGGTGGGCAGATACTACAGCGTTTTTACGCCATTCAGAAGGTGCCGACCGGATCTTGCACTCCACACCTGCTATTCTACAAGCCTGTTGTCAGTAGTTCAGCGTTTGGATCCCTTCGGCCTGTTCTGAGCCTTGGAAGATCGATCATTAAGTGGAAATACATCATCTTCTTGTTCAACAACCCTGAATTGAAATCCCGGGTAGCTGCGATGTGGCCCGAAAGGGTTCAGCTGAAGCGCATGAAGCAGTGCCTACTGAAGTCTCTCCATGACTGTGAGCTACAAAGGGTGAAAATACGGAAGGAAGGAATGACCATCTACCTTTACGCTGTGAAACTTAGAAGTGAACAGTTTGTTATGCAAGAGGTTTGGACTCGTCTTCAGCAGCTCGTCAACGAGAAGGGGAACATCCTCTGATTAAATGAGCTTGTCAAAGTTTGTCTATGTTTATAAATGTACGGCAGTTAGCTGCATTTCGAAGAGTAACTGATTTAAATTATCTTCTGTTTGTATGATACTGTGCTGCTGTTATGAGAGTACGAATCTGCTTTCAACGAAGTGCCTGATCTTGATGAAGCATCGACTGTGAGAAGCCTTTTCCTTTCTGCAGTATGAGATCCCACTGAGCTGATGATCCTGGAAAGTGATCTTATGCTCTGATTTACTGACGTCTGTGCTCTATGCAGATTCTTCAATGATACTACTCTACAATTTACAGATAACAGACTTGAAATAGTTCAAAGATTCAGAAATATCAAGCTATTCTCTTTGTATTCAAATTTTATCTTAAAACTTTTTGTTGGAGCCAAATCTTCTCTTATAGCATGGCCACACTAAGCGACTACAGATTGGTTTGGCAGTGTGGCTGCTGGCACCCCCCCCCCCCCCCACCCCCCCCCCAAATCACAGCTTGCGACGCTGGTAAGTTCTCACTTTGACTTAGGGTCCAAATACACACACCTATGATATGACAGTACGATAATCACATTATGCATATGGGCAGGTACAAAAGTTAGTACACTCCCGTGTGCCAAAGAAGCTTGGCAATGGGCATGAGTGACGCACAAGGGTACTCAAATCCATCTGGCGAGCAGATGGATGTGAGTATCATGTGACACGAATAATATGAATCTGTCTTTTCTGTCTGTCTGTCTGTCTCTCTCTCTCTCTCTCTCACACACACACACACACACACACACACACACACACATATATATATATATATATATAGAGAGAGAGAGAGAGAGAGAGAGAGAGAGAGAGAGAGAGAGAGAGAGAGAGAGAGAGAGAGAGAGAGAGAGAGAGAGATTTTTTTAAGATTGATCATTTCTTAAGTCTTTTGTTGTCCTTATTGGTTTTAAGGGTGTTGCCTCTTGAAGACTATTGATACAATGTGTTCCAAATTAGTTGAGGAAACCTCTGAAAAGACCATTCAATATTTACAACTAAAAATCTAACGTTTTAAATCTACATTGAAATTTATTCCTAGCATTTTCATATAATGCCTAGTCATCAAAATCTATTCACATTGAGATCACTAAAAGTAGTCCTTATTAACTATTGTGTCTAAGGAACTTTAGAAAATTGTCAAGTTCTTTTTTTATATTTGAGAAATGCATAAGAGGAACCTTATGAATGTGTAAGGTCCCTGCTAAACATTTCATAAAAGTGTAAGGTGTTTATAAGCAAATTGTGCGAGGTAAGGTATATGACAAATACAAAGAAAAATTTAGGCAAGCATTAACGTTGGCACTAAAGGAGGTGTTAAGCTTTGAAAATGTACTTTACTAAGTCTTAGTCCCTAACTATGCATCATTTAGGCATGCAAGATTGTAGATGACTTGGGTGGGAAGAAAAAATTGTAAACTTCACGTAATGCATCCATGCAAGATATCGGTGGTGAGTCTATGGTAAGAGGAAGTTGTTATGCTTTACCACATACATAATATAGGCATTTTTATACCATCATTGTAAAAGCTATTGTGTGTGTGTGTGTGTGTGTGAGAGAGAGAGAGAGAGAGAGAGAGAGAGAGAGAGAGAGAGAGAGAGAGAGAGAGAGAGAGAGAGAGAGAGAGAGAGAGAGAGAGAGAGAGAGAGAGAGAGAGAGAGAGAGAGAGAGAGAGAGAGAGAGAGAGAGAGAGAGACAAGGAGTCTTTTGCAATCTTTGCAAAAATAGGAGAAGAAAAACATAACATAAATTAAGGGCTTTTTCTCTAAATATGTCGGGGCCATTAGCTTGGCTAGATATCTTGCCACTAGAAGCCATCTCTTTGTCACATTCTTTGTCCTCATTCGGGCATCAAATCATTGGCTCTTGCTTTGTTGCCTCTCATCTCAGCTCCCTTTTGTCGTTTATAGCTTTCTACCCCCACATTGCCTTGGTTGGCTATGGCATTGATGGATTCATACGTGTGGACCCACCTATGTACCATTTACATAGTTTTGATCAAGCTAGATTTGGCAATTTTTTGGCAATTTCGCACACTCCTCAAATTTAGCTTGATCTATCTACAACTCTCTTGCTTGATGAATGAATACTTTAGAAGTGTATAAAAAATCCAGCTACAAACAAGGAACTTTTGAGACTCCAATAGAGAGTGATGTCCGTGAAGGATCTTTCACCATCTCTTAAACGATCCCTTACATGATGTTCCATTATTGTGTCTATATCCATGTAGCACACTTCAAAAGTAAACACCATGCCAAGCTATGAATTTCAAGGCATTTTGTGCACTTGATGATACATCAATTAAGCTTGCTTGATTCATATGATTGAGCCTTGATGGCTCCAAATCCAATTCTAGATTAGAATTTTCAAAACTTCTTGCATCGTCTACATGAAAGATAAGATAATTAATATATAATGCAAGAAGGAATGTTGATCCATCATTAAACATAAGAATAAGAAATGGATCATGTTATCTCAAAATGGATTTAAGAGATTAAAGAAGGATTTTGAGTTGAGTATGCCAAGAACCTCGTTCTACCTCCATGATCTTGATGATCTCTTCATGATTACGCCAATCCCTTTCCTTCAAGAACCTTTGCTCACATAGAGCAACACCAAATGGAAGAGAGATGTCACTCTCCTCACTTTTCCTTCCTTTGCCAATGATTTTCAGCCTTGATAACTTCATCTTGGACTTTGAAGGTCTCCTTGGAGTTCTTGGCCCTTCACTTTTTCCTTGCACTTGACTCGGCTCCTCTCCATCAATGAGTTGAATAAGATGTTGATCCAAAGGTGCTTCTTCAAGTTTGCTAGTCTTCCACTCATGAAAGATCACATTTCCGCCATTGACAACTTCTTTGGTAGAAAACATGTAGATTCCACAATCTCTACTTGGAGAGCAAAATAATCTTTTGTCCTTACATTAAAATGATCATGCACAATGGTTTTTTCTTTTATGACACCATTTTCCAAATTATTCGATGAAATTGCTTTATCAACAACAAATGTAGATTGGAAAGCATTCAACTTCATTGCCATACTAAAGGTCATACCACATGTCTGGGGGTTGGATCTTCAAGTAGATCAATGATTTATGATTTCTCTTGATTGATGTGTGTAGAGTTGTTAATCTAGATCAACTTTTTGTCATCTAGTTTTGCATTCAAGCTATAATCAATCATCAATCCCTCTTGGGAGTCAATAATAGACTCAAGTAAGGTCCAAAATACTATGCTTCAACATGGTATCAGAGCGAGGTACAAGATTTAATTATTGATCAAAAGTACAATCCATTTTTAGCAAGTTTTGAAGCTAAAAGCTAGAACTGGAGGGCCAACTTGAAATCGATAGAAGAGGTAGAGATTTGGGGACCAAACTTGGCTAGGGTTAGATTTTGTACTACTCACACACATGGATAGCTTTGTACCTCAAATTAATTTTTAATACCTTCCAATAAGTTCTTTTGAATAAAGATCAAGGGGATCTTGTTACTTGAATGTTTGGGAATTCCAAGTAAGCTTCAAGTGATCAAATTCTAATAAAGAATATAGGGAGGGCCGAGAAATACAATCTAGTACAAGTCATTAGGAAGATGGTTGTTTTTTGGTTTCCTTCTTGGACCTAGTGAGAGGTTAAATTTTACAAACTACTCAATATGGAAAGTGAGGACGGAGTCACTCTTAGTGCTCCAAGACATCTTTGATTTTGTCCTATAAGAAGATGATGAGCCTCTTGGAGGACAAGAGTTGGTTAGATACAAGAAGAAGAGAAGACTAGCACTTCATTGCATCAAAATGAATGTTAGTGATGACCTCTTTAAGGAGGTAGCCTCTTGCACATCAGCCAAGGAAACTTGGGATTATTTAAAAGCTATATATCAATCCAACAACACTTCAAGAGTGCTTATGATAAGAAACCAAATCTTACAAAGCATGAGGACACAAGGGTATGTGCTAAGGATCAAGTCTCTCAACAAAGGGTTGGCTTCTATAGGAGAAAAGATCCTTGAAAATGAACTTGTACAAGTAATCCTCAATGGCTAGGAGATGAGTTCTCCAATTTGGTTCCAAATTTTGCCATCCAAGACACTTTGCCATAAATTGATAAGCTCCATAGTGTGCTAGTGGTTGAAGAGTGCAGGATGCTCCATGAAAAAGCAAGGATGGGTTTCTTATCATTGCAAGATGGAGATGAGAAAGTAAATTCCTCATTCAAGGGCTTTTTTACTAGAATGAGGAATTATTCTTTTTGCCCTTGAATGAGGAATTTACTTTTTCATCTCAAAAAGAAGATGGAGATGAGAATTTAAATTCCTCATTCAAGGGCAAAAAGAAGTAATTTTTTTTCATGGTCTAGTAAATTGCTCAACATGGACTCGTAAAGAATCGGCCCGATAATTCTAGAACTAAGCAAAATGTGTCACTGTCAAACTTATCAAGTAGCCATAAAGAAAACACACATCGATTATTGCTAATCTAACTCTCTCCCTCAATAATCAACGTCTCGCTTGATCTATGACTTATGTTATTCATGGAACACACCTCCATGATACTATTACACTTCATTATTGACAAAGAAAAACTTTTTACATAACTATTCCTATGTCAAGTTTAGTTCTTAAAGTCTCAAACTTGTCTTTGCATAAGACTTTTGTGAAGATATCAACAAGTTGCAACATCATTAGAGCAATGCGTAATAGTAATACTTTCATATTGTAAATTTTCACGCACAAAATGATATTTTATTTCAATGTGTTTTGTTCTTGTGTGAAAGATTGGATTTTTGGCCAATAGTATCCCGCTTTGGCTATCACTGAAGATAATAGTAGGGTGTGTTTGCTTCATACCAATCTCACTCAACAATCTTTGCAGCCAGACAGCTTTTTGAGTAGCAGAACTTAACGCTTTATACTCAGC
The DNA here is from genome assembly GCA_029204225.1 of Diphasiastrum complanatum. Classification (NCBI taxonomy): domain Eukaryota; kingdom Viridiplantae; phylum Streptophyta; class Lycopodiopsida; order Lycopodiales; family Lycopodiaceae; genus Diphasiastrum; species Diphasiastrum complanatum. The sequence goes on from CM055102.1 coordinate 10,034,016, forward strand.
TTCTGTCGATGAAAGAGAAATGGTGTTCTACTTCTTACTAAACCATGAAAAAAAGCCATTTCCAAAATTGAAAACATACTTAGGGTTTCATAAAAAATGCAAAATATTGAATCAAGCAAAATCTACATGCAAAAGCTAGAATCTTGATATATCATGATGACCTAGTTCACAGGTGACAAGTCACATTGCACAAGCCAAGATCTGAGCCCTCAATGAAGAATGATTATTTGACAATCATGATTAAACATAAATAATTATTAATAAGTATAAAATGCCACCACAATGTATGAAAACTTAAAGATGTATCATCCTCTACCATGAGAAATTTTTGTCTCCACATTCCAATTAGTGCTTTAAGAAATCAGCCATCTACAAGTGATTTGACCTAAAATGACTTTTACACCACATTAGGGCCCTTTTTGGACTCAAAAAGGGCCTCTTCCTTGCCTAAACAGGTTTGTTAATCATAATTAGTTTAGTGTTAATCAATCCTATGTGGCACTTTTACCTTGGGTTACCACATAGGGTGAGCAAGAGTTAAGAGCTAAATATAGGTCCCATCATCCATAGACTTTTGTAGGTACTTTGTCAGGCAAGACTAGCATATTCATTGTCTTGGTTCCAATAGGACAACATCTAGTCTAGGTGGGACATAGACTTGCAGGCCTCATTTAATGGCCGAGTACATTTCAAATTTGAAAACTGCTTATGAATTTTAATCAACCCACTTTTGTGGCCCCCTTCACATTCAAACTAAGACTACCTCACTTTCATTGGCCTTTCACATACCAAATAATTTATTTTTTCAGATGGATATTATTTTTTTTCAAAATTGGCCTTCAGGATACATTTTCATTTCGCCATGGATTTAGTCTGTTTGACCTCAGAACCTCAAAAAAGGTGTTTATAAGTCAATTTGTTTTTATTAGTTTGCAAACAGAAATATATCCCGGAAGCCAGTTTTTCGTTTTTTTTGGCCTGAAATCGCGATTTTTGGCCGTTTCGCTTCATCAGAAGGCCAAAAATTGAGTTTCAAACCCAAAAGAAAAAAAAAATTCAAAATCACGGTAAGGCGCGATTTTGGGCCGTTTGATCTCTAGAAGATACATTTTATGGTGGCAATCTATTACATGCATACCACTATCTTTCAAACAGCCCAAAATCGCGCCTTACCGTGATTTTGAATTTTTTTTTTTCTTTTGGGTCTGAAACGCAATTTTTGGCCTTCTGATGAAGCGAAACGGCCAAAAATCGTGATTTCGGGCCAAAAAAAATGAAAAACTGGCTTCCGGGATCTATTTCTGTTTGCAAACTAATAAAAACAAATTGACTTATAAACACCTTTTTTGAGGTTCTGAGGTCAAACAGACTAAATCCATAGCGAAACAAAAATGTATCCCCCGGAGGCCAGTTTTTCATTTTTTTGGCTCGAAATCGCAATTTTTGGCCGTTTCGCTTTATCAGAAGGCCAAAAATTGCGTTTCGGACCAAAAAAAAAAAATCACGGTAAGGCGCGATTTTAAGTCAAACGGCTCAAAATCGCGCCTTACCGTGATTTTGAAAAAAAAAAAACAAAAATTGGGTCCGAAACGCAATTTTTGGCCTTCTGATGAAGCGAAACGGCCAAAAATCACGATTTCGGGCCAAAAAAAACGAAAAACTGGCCTCCGGAATATATTTCTGTTTGTAAACTAATAAAAACAAATTGACTTCTAAACATTTTTTTTGAGGTTCTGAGGTCAAACAGACTAAATCCATGGCGAAATGAAAATGTATTCCAAAGGTCAATTTTGAAAAAAATGATATCCATCTGAAAAAAATAAATTATTTGTTATGTGAAAGGCTAATGAAAGTGAGGTAGTCTTAGTTTGAATGTGAAGGGGGACACAAAAGTGGGTTGATTAAAATTCATAAGCAAGTTTCAAATTTGAAATGTACTTGGGCATTAAATGAGGCTTGCAAATCTATGTCTCACTTAGAGCACTAGCTGTTGTCCTATTGTTGGCTACTGGGTACTGTGTGTAGCTATTGTTGGTTACTAGGTACTTTCAAGTGTATCCATGTAGGGTTAATGCTAGAGGTGTACTTTGTGGGCCCACACTTGATTTAATCTACACCATTGAATCTGCCATGTCATATGGACCATTCCTGCTCAATTGTCACACTTTTGTTAGTACACGTGTCGTCATTAACACTAATCCAGATTAGTGAAGAGGCCCTTTTTGAGTTCAAAAAAGGCCCTAATGCAAAGATCCAATCTCTATAGTTGAAAATGCTTGATTTGAGTTAGCAACACCTCCAAATCCTCATAGAATTTATGGCACCCTGTCACCATTTAGAAATGCAAATTTCACATCCATTTGGTGAATCTTCCACCCACAATGGGATGCTAAGGCAATGATTAGGCGTAGCATAGTTCACTTAGCCACTGGAGCAAATGTAGTCAATCCCTTTGCTTTTCTCATAGCCTTTTACCACTAAGCATGCTTTATGCTTTGTGATCTTTCCAACTGCATGAAGCTTTGTTCTATATACCCATTTGTTGTCAATGGGTTTCTTTCCATGTGGTAGATCAACGAACTCCCATGCATCATGCATGTAGATACATTCCATCTCCTCTTCCATTTCCCTTAGCCACTCTTTGAGATCCTTTGTCTAATCAAAGGTCGATGGCTCTTGACACTCCAAAATGTCACTCATTAGGGCATAGTTTACATGATAACTATCAGGACCTTTCCTTTTTCGTGTTGATCTTCTCACTTCTTCCTATGAATTAGATCTAGGTTGATTCATCTTCACATCTTCCATGATCTTTTTGTACCATTTGGATATCTTAGATTTAGGTGATACACTTCTTGGTGCGTCTGTCTCCCAAGGAGTATCCAAAAACCATCTCTTACTTCTAGCAGGTTTCTCCTTTGTCAATGAGCTCTCAAAAAATTCAAGGCATAACTATGGAATGGTGAATAGTATGTACAAAAGCTCTTCCCCATCTCAAGTTAGGTGAAAATCTAGGATGTAATAAGGAAGATGATTGAGATTTTTTGCCCTAATTTGTCAATCTAACCTAACCCTAGAGTTTGCCAATTTGGTGGCTAGGTAGATCGACCTCCTCCATGATTCATTAGAGGAGTTTTGAGCTCCAAAAAGACCCTTTAAGAATTCGTGCAAGATGTAGTTTATATTATTAAAATATTATAACACTAATACTTTTGACTTGCCATGTCTTTTTAATCGTAGCTCAGAAGTATGTCATGTAGCATATCATTGGAAAGCCCTTGTTGAGTGCTTTTAATGCACTAAACTCCGCTAAATTCGGACTTACCACTAAAAAGTTATGCCATTTTTAGTGTGGAATCAAAATGTGGACTCAAAAAGTTACGTTACGTAGATTTCAAATTTGAGTGTTTTAATTGGTCCATGTGTAAGAAAATATTGAGAAAAAATATAAAAAGAATCTTTACAAAGGGTCTTTTTTGGATTTAGAACTCCTCTAATGCAATAGCCCTATCAATTAAGAATTATGACCAAACAAGCCTAACTAACTCTATGAATGAGATTAAACTACTTTCACCTCAAATTACACGTGCCAACATGGATTCAAACATGTGGGACGCACCTTGTACAATTTACATCGTTTAAATCAAGCTAGATTTGGTAATTTTTGGCAATTTCTCACAAAAGTTTCATGCATAAAGGAACAAACCTAAATATGCCAAGATTGTCGACACAATCTCTACTTATGAAACCTAGTCAAGACTTAGAAACATCCAAAAGATCTTCAAATTCTTCAAGTGGATAAAATATGATGAAGGACCTATTTTGGATCTTTAGTAATGTCAAATATCAAAGATCATAATATTCATAAAAAATAGGTTATGAGCATCAAGACAAATGAGAAAATTCTACACTATCTAGAAATCATTCTCCCTCCTCCAATATCATCACCAAAATGAGGTATGTACATCAACTACTAAAATGGTAAATTATTCAACTATTTAAAATTGTAGTAGGCCACCTTTGGAAATTTCTAGAAGTAGGGTTAAGCTCTAAATCTTCGCCATCCATCAAATTACTGGTCTACTAACTTGATAATGACCACCATTAGTCTTGTGAAATATGTAGATAAAACAATAAAGGAATGTTGTTTCGACCAACTTGGCCCCATAAACATGATTTCCATGCATGGGGCCTCCATCTTGACCCTTGGTTGGACTATTTGAAGTTTTTTATATTTGTGCCTCAAGGTTATATTTGCCAACTTGAACTATTTTTCACATCCACTATTTTAGGTTTCATCCAAAATGAGAGATGAAAAACATAGAAGTTTTCTAATCAAGTTGAGGTGAAAAAGGAGCCTAGGTGTGATGTTTATAGTCTCCCATTACATCGACATCATCAATGAGATAGATGTATCTTGCAATGGACTCCATTGGGTTATGAATTCAACATAGGACATGTGGTTGGGTCCATCATATGACTTTATAGGTACATGTTTAAATCCCCACATACAATGAGATATTCATCACAATAATAAGAAAACTTGAAGGAAAGCAAATTGTAGTCTCTCTTTTCTATCAATAAGAGTGTATAGGTCATGTTTATCTAATCTTTTAGGTCTACTGAAAAGGTAGGTAGCCAAGAATAAAAACCAATGAGCTATTTCAAAGAAATTCATAGAAGCTCTTAAAATATCTCTATTTTCAAAATAAAATTCCTATTACTTCAATCATGAGAGAAGTTTTCTTTGATTCACATTCCTTGTTGCTTTTTAACTTTTTTTGATTTGCAAGTATTGTAGGCAATTAGTTGAATTGAGAATCTAAATAAACAAGTTTTATGTGAGCACCAATATTTCTAGATATAATTGACTGGTTTCAAATTTGGGAGCTCAACAAGTTTCTCAATGGAGATGGCAAGCAACCATGGGCTTACAGCTTAATAAAGGGTCCCCTCTCTCCTTTTAATTTCAGTTTGAAGTGCCACCATGACACATGAGGTGGGAAAGACCCTTTGCCACACATGGACTTTTTATTGGATTGATACCACAAAGGGAGTAGGGAGAAACAACTTAGCTTCATGCCTTTAAGCACTTTCCCAACCAAGCCAATAATCAAAACACAAAGGCCAATGTGCATTGAATAAAAAGCAAGCATACAACATGGAATCTAAAAATAGTGATTTGACCATACTGGAGTCAATTTTAGTCAGTTTTTGGTCAACAATACTTCACTATGAGTTAATATGATATTAACTAAATTTAGTAATTTTCAGGATAGATATATCGAGATGGCCGAAGAAACTTCAAATCAAGCTGCAAATCCAGGTGCGCCATCTTATATGGTGATTTGTCAGTAGTTGAGTACAACACTCAATGATATGAATAATCGTAATGAGATGAGAGATCAGCAAATGGAGGTTCTTTTGAATCAAGTCAAATTGATGTCTTCACCTAATCTCGATTTTCAACCGGAGGTTTATACGGGCGAGAAAAAGGAGAAGAAACATGAGGTCATCGCGAGGACTGACTAGCCAAGTGGAGTAGTTACTTCAATCTGCATGGTGTTCCTGATGAGAAGAAAATTGAAAGTGCCGTGTTGTTCTTACGCGACAAAGCGTCATCGTGGTGGCGAGATTTACCGGTGAAGCCAACTACTTGGGATGCATTTGCAGAAGTTTTCAAAAGAGGTTTCGTAATTGCTGATGACGTGGACTACTACCTGAAGTTCGTGAACTGCAAAATGGGTACAAAGAGTTTATACTCTTATATCCAGGAATTCATGGACCTATGGAATAGGGTTCCATCATTCGATGCGAAGTTGGCATTTTGGCAGTCTGTCCTAGGTTTGCCAGCCGACTATCAAAATGAATGCAGGCGAAATGTGCTTCAAAGCCTCGAGGATGCGTTTCGGATTGCGAAAGCATATGATTCCACAGTGGTGGCATCCAGGAAGCAGTTTGCACAAATTAGATCTCAAGACAGGGTACCATCAAATAAGGATTAAGTCAGAAGATGCCCAAAAGACAGGATTTCGTTCTAGATTTGGTCATTATGAATTTCTAATACAAAGGGGTTGGCCTAGTTGGTTAGCTTGGCATCCAAAGTTTCTTTGGTCCCAAGTTCAAGCATCCCTTGGAAACCAAGAAGCATTATGAATTTCTAGTGTTGCCATTTGGATTAACGAATGCTCCAACAACGTTCCAACAAATGATGAATGATTTATTTCATCCATATTTGGAGAAGTTTGTGGTTGTATTCTTAGACGACATTCTCGTTTACAGTAAATCCTTGGTGAAACACGTAGAACACTTAAAAATCGTCTTGATGAAGCTCTGTCAGGAGTTACTCTATGCTATGTGAAAAGTACAGTACTAAGGACCATAAATGGATCTTTGAATGATCCACAAAGTGATTGTATGCTTGTTAAACAATCTATCAGAAACTAGTCATCAGAAAACAAGATCTAGTTTAGCAGCTTGATAGGAAACAAGTAGAGACAATCAAAGCATTGATCAAATAGTCTAATCCAACTCCACACGTGTGGAAATAAGGCTGTAGTACGGCCTGTAGACAGTGTTTACAAAGTGCCAAAGCTGGGTTTCATTGGAAAAATAGAGTAATCACCATACAATGAGAGGAAACTCGAGTTTCTCCTTGAGGCTCCAAAAAGTTTCTATCTTCTCACTATGGAGAATGGAAATACATAGTAAAACACGCTTCCTTTGCAAAGTTAGGTGAAAATCCAGCATGTAATAAGGAAGTAGACTCCACTTTCTTTCCCTAATGTGAAAACCCTAGCCTAGATCCAAGAGTCATGCTTGGTAGGTGCATGGTAGGTACAAATCTCATCATAAATCATGGTCTAGATCCTACAAAGTAGGAATCACTACCAAATAGACACAACCACTCCTCTTGACTCGTGGTAACCTACTTTAGGTGCGTATGTACAAGTGGCACTTTGGCCATTCAAGTAACCAACAAACAATATTGACAAAATGTACAATATTCTACATGGCTAGATTTGCTAATGTAGGCAATTTTTCACATGCTAAAGAGTCCAAGTGTGAATTCTCTAAGCAAGAGTTGCTTTATCTCGGTCATAAAATCATAGTAAATGGGATCAAGATTGACGAGGATAAAATCAAGATTGTGATTGAGTGGCCAATTCCAGAAACTATGAAGCAAGTAAGGTCTTTATTGAGGATTATGCTAAGTTAGCAACACCGCTCAATAATCCGACAAAAGTAATTGTTAATAAAAAGAAAAAGAAGAATCAACCTAGTTCGCCTATTATTTGGAACGAGGAATTGAATAAGTGTTTTGAGAAACTTAAAACAATGATTGTTTCAGCTCCCGTGTTACAAATTGCAAATCCAGATTTACCTTACGTTGTGAGAACGGACACAAGTGATGTTGCAGTTGGAGCAGTTCTATTACATGTGGATAGGCCACTAGCATTTGAAAGCAAAAAATTCATTGGTCCTTAGTTGCATTATACTACGAAGGAAAAGAAATTGTTTGTTGTAGTCCATGCACTTAAAACCTGGAGATACTACTTGTATGGTAGTAAGTTTGTAGTGTATACGGATCACCAGCCTCTTAAGTATTTTTTGTAATCAACATGATCTTCGAGGGAGAAAAGCTCGATGGGCTGAATTGATGCAAGAATTCGATTATGAAATCTATTACATAAGAGACAGCTCTAATCAAGTTGCAGATGCTCTTAGTCGGATCGGTGAACTGAACGAGTTGTCATTCACCTAGATCTTTACGGATCTATATCTTTCGCTAAGAGGAAAATATGAATCAGATTCCCATTTTGGTCACATTTGGAACATTGTTCAGATCGGAAGAAATGTGGATATTGTTGAGTCAGAAACATAGGGGACTCAAGTAACTAAGAAAGATATTCACCATTCGAGATGGTTTACTATTTTGTAATGGGAAAGTTTGCGTACCTGGTGATGATGAGCTCAAATGGAAGATTTTTTTTGAATGTCATGACATACCCTGTGCAAGACATCCCGATATACACAGGACTCTGGACTTGGTTAAGAGGGAGTTTTATTGGCCAAAGCTCAGGCCATGTTGAGTCATGTGTTGTTAAATGCAAGCTCTGTCAACTATCAAAGGCTGAACAACATAAGGCTGGTGGTTTGTTGCATCTGTTAGATATCCCAGATAAGAAATGGGAAAGCATATCTATGGATTTTGTAGTTGGACATCCAAAGACCCAATGGCAAAATGATTCTATTTGGGTGTAGTGGATCAGTTAACTAAGTTAGCTGCATTCATACCAGTCAAGTCAACTATAAAGGCTTCTGATTTAGCCTAGATCTTTGTTGAAAGATTATTTTGGTTGTATGGTCTGCCAAGTGACATTGTTAGTGATAGAGATCCTAAGTTCACAAGTCACTTTTGGTCAGCAGTATTCCATAAACTTGAAATTTCTTTGAGTTTAAATTCTTTTGATCATCCTGAATCAGATGGCCAGACAAAAAGGACTAATCAAACTATGGAAGATATTTTGAGGACGTATGTTTTTCACAGGTGATCTCATTGGGAAGGTTACCTCCCACTGGTTGAGTTTTCATATAGTAGTAGAAAACATCCTGCTACTGGTTTGAGATAGCGTATGCATGTGTAGAGTTATCAATAGCAATTCTATGAATAGTAGGTCCATGCATAGGACTCTATTCTAGGTGAATCTATGTATAGAGAACATAGGGCTATGCATGGCTAAGTGCCCAGGATGCATTAGGCTCTATATAAGAGGTCCAAACTCACCCTACTACACATCATGGTTCTTGATTTACTGCCAGTCTCTCACTCTACATTCGCGGCTTCTTGTTCCTTGGCTTGGGGGTGAGGCTTCTAGAGATTGATTGGATGCTTCTATTTGGTTGGGTGGTTTCTCCAGAGTGTGTTATCCTTTGTGTTTAGGATTTGTAAGCAGGATCTAAGGATCTTCCCTTATACTTCCCAATAGAATGATTCATTATGGACTAGAGTACTCAATGGTTCTACTAATTCAAGATAAGCTAGTATAAACTCCACCTTTCTTTTGATGATAAAATACCTTGTACCTCTTGTGTGGTGGTAGGAGTAGGCTAATCCCAAGTAAAAGCTTGGTTGGTTTCAACTATAGGTTGAATAGGTTCTATGAATGTAAGGTAATCCCATATAATAACTATGTATCCTATGTAGTCTCCAACTTCTAGTTATTCTATAGATGTTCTAGGGCTTTATTGAAATAACTTCCACTAAGTAGATTTTCTTCTATTGTTTCACTAATTTAGAATCTATAGTGGCCCGTTTACAATATACTCTATATTCAATTATATGTGATTAGTCAATCCAAAAAATAGAGCAATACCCAATGAGGTGCATATCAAGGAAGAAAGATAGATCTAGCAGTAGCTAGTTTCATTCGTGAGATATTGAGAGCAATGTCGTGTTATACTAATTAAATAAAAGACACAAGGGACACTCACCCTATTCATAAACTGGTCATGCTACAAACGATCAACTTTTGGTATTCCATACAGATTGAAAAATAGTGCTTAATTACCTACTATGAAGATTTAGTGTTGTATCATAGAGTAACACAACTTGCTCTAAGTATCACCAATTTTCTCTATGTTCAACTCTTTAACAACTGCATTATGATTTCACTAATACCAATGTAAATTTATGCAGCTCCATCTTGGACAAGCCTCTTAGACTAATGATTTGGGATCCATATTGGTTTCTTTTACCAACTTTTCCCAAAGATCTTTTTTTCTTTTTATGTTTAGGTCCAACATGACCATTCCCACTAGATCACTAATCTTTGTGACCAGGAAGAAAGTTCATGAATGTTCCACTTGCTCTTTTCTTTTACATGGAGGCCAAAGTATGTATCAAGAGTACGTAAGTTCCATGTCGTTAGACTTGTCATCATAAATGGACATTGATTTTAACCAAGTTGAACTAGACTAAATGATAATAGTTATGTTAGAATCATTGCAAACACTAAAAATAATATTTTTATATTCACCCCCTAGATTTTATTTGATGTTATCTATTTTTTCTTTCTTTTCTTAAATAAGTGTTCAAAACGCTTTTATTAATAAAATATTAAAATAATTACCTACAATTCAAAAAATCATAATTGCAATATTTTTGTACTCTTCAAGCTGGTTCCAGAAAGTACATGCATGACTACATTTGATTTCAGTTTGATCAAGATCTTCAAAGATGCTTTTTGATAGATGAATTTTTACAATTCTTTATGGGATTTCTAAAAACAAAATTGAAGTTGAAAATCTTCTAAGTATGAGCTCGGATTCAAGTGACATAGAAAACAATATTGCTCTATTTTTTGAAATTTTCACATTGAGTACATGAATGACTAGCTTTAGAACACTTTCATAGGCATCAAGCATTTTTTAATTTTCTTCATCTTTTCCATATGAACTCAAATTGAGATGACATAGAAAGCAAAGCTACTCTGTTTTATGAAATTTATTCAAAATATATATGGTTGTCCATATTTTTTAATTTTGATCCCAAAAAAGGTGAATTATGCCTGTTGGTGTATTATTATCTTTTTTTCTTGTTTAAACATATTTTTGATGTGAACTCTAATTTTTATGCTACATAAAGCAAGAGGGTTCTGTTGTTGTAGTTCTACTCAATTGATCAATGTATTCTAAGATCTTGCAACTTTGAATTTTCTAAGTAGAGTCTAGCCTAATTATTACTATAATATGTTTGGGTGATCTAACTTTTTTATCAAGGTCACATTATGCATATTCTCACTGTCAAAATCAGGGTCTTTTATAAATTTATCGCTATATATATAACATACTCAATGTTTTAGAAATATATATAGTTTTCTATAGTGTTTATTATATTTGTATATGGTTTTCTTATGGTATTATATTTCCTAGCTTTGGGGTCTTGGAATTTATAGAGGAGCTGCAAGTGCAAGCCATAAGCAACTCACAGGGATCCATTAGGTGCAAGGAGGAGAAAGCTAGGTATTTCTCAATTCTCTTGGGTTAGCCATAACCTTGTTGAGAAAGTAGACTATTTGCAGCCAATTGGGCGCCAATCAACAAGCTATAAATTCCATTAGAGAGCTTGAGGTAGGGCAACCTCAATGAGGTAGCTGCAAAAATAAACTCTGAGTAAAGCCCAAGAAATCCCCATTCTTTTCAAGACAAGACAAGGGTTTACAGAGAGAAAATCCAAGATGTTTCTCTGTAGAGCATCATGTCTTGATTTGTAAAGCTATGATAGATGGTGCCCTAATATAAGGATACTTCCTGCAGCTAGCTATAATAGACCATGAATATGAGTAGGAGCAATAGCGACCTATAGATGGCAGCCATAACAATGTAGGAAGAGAAGAGAGATGGCCATGGAGGAAGAGGTGCAGGGGGGCCTCGTGTGCGCCCACCAAGAAGAGCTCCTAGTATATAGTAGTGTTTTGTAGCTAGAGGAGCAGGGATCAACATGCAAGTGTAGCCAACATCGTTAGATAAGCCTCAATCATGATCGATGGCCATGATGGAATGCTTGAGGAGCAACATGGGCCATTAGATTAAGCCAAACCATTAGATGGTTGTGAAGAGGGTGGGAAGGGCGCTAAAAGGCCATTTTGAAGGCTTTTCATAAAAAATTGTCAACTAGAAAGGATGAAAGGGTCCCTAGACTTTGAAGTATTAAAAAACTTCATTGTGAAAGTTCATTGCAGTCCGTAGTGTGCGGTCTATGGTTCATTAGCTTTTGAAGCTGTGGGTACTTGCCAATGAGTATGGCTAGTTATAGCCATTAGGGAAGTTTTGAGCTCCAAAAGGGCCTTATATGAATTCATGCAAAGATATGAATAGTTGGCATCAGATGAGTTGATGTGTCGACGAATAGTCGAATGAGTTGATGTGGCCGAATATTCAGTTCGGTTGAGTCGTTAGGACATTGTCATCTATTCCTTTGTATATCTGTGGACTGTCAAAAAATAAGTGTATTTCTTGCAGAGTATGCGACTGTACAAGTATATACAAAATCTAGTGAATGGATCTAGATTAGCAGAGAGATAGGGATGGAGAGAATAGAAATCCAAAACCCCCCCTTATGTTGGACCCTTTTTGTGCCTCCCTAATCGTCACGATCAAGAGGGCTAAGTTGGGGTTTGGATCTCCAACCGGGTGAGTATCGATGTAGTAGTGGGATTCGATCCAATGGGGAGGGGGTTAAGCTATGGTGATGATCTAGAAGTGGAATGGCTTAGATGAGGGGTAAGGCTTCTTCCTTTGTCTTGCTCTTTATGGGATTTTGGTTTTCCTTGGATCCTCTTCTTGGATCTAGGCTTTTTGGTTTATCTATGCCTCTTGGGTCATAGATCTTCTCCTCTTGAGGCTTATCTTCTCAAGGGAAGGGTGGGGTGCAATGGAAGGAAATCCTACCTAATGGATCTTAATGATCACTCCAAATAGATTTCTAACACCTATTTTGCAAATGTGTGATTTTGTGGATTGATGGATGAAAGCATGAGCTAATGATCATTCTAATTTGTGATAGCATGATTAAGAAACATCAACCAAGCATTCTTACATCCACAATCAAGCATACAATGGCAAAATAGGAGGGCTTCACAAAGTAAGAAAAATGGAGGAGGAGGTTTCTCTTCTCTCTTTCTCTCAATATCTATTCTTACAAATGAAAAGTGAAACAAAAGTCATGTCACATCCCTACTTATAGACAAAGCTAGGTTTAGGGTTTTTGGTTCACCCAAAAACCATGTGCCATAGCAACTTGACTATTTAAGAAGTATGAACCAAATTGCATTTCTAACTACTTTGGGTCCTTTCCTATTTTTGGCCCTTTTGAGCATAGATCTATTTTTACTTCTTGCACCATTGGATTACGAGTACAGTGCACCTTCTAAGGGTGTCTGACATTATATTTACAAATAGATCTAAGTCTTTCAGCCATGCTTTCGTTTCTGTCATCATAAGATGTGTTGGGGAGGCGCTAGGCTTTGTCTTTGCTTATTGGCTAGTCCGCGACTTGTCGACCTTCTGATATTGGTGTCCTTGGTAAATTTGAATTCTAGAACTCCTTCTTGGATACTTGTCGATGCTCCTTAATGTAGTTTGGTGGCAAGATTTCTTTATTTGATATCCATTAGGCTCTTTTTCCATCTAGATCTTGCTAGAAGAATCTTCACCAAAATCTTCTAACATGCGCCCACTGCGAATTTGGTGACAGTCCCTTGGCACCTGCATATGTCGTTGGCGTTGGCATGCATGGCGATGTGAGACCATTGTGAAAGGAAGAGAAAAAAGGGGCATAGACAAGAGGGAAAGAGATTCGGTGAAAAGTTAGGAGAAATTTTTTTTTTCGGCAACAAAAGTGAGGTTTAGAGGGGGGGGGGGGAACAAAGAAAGCTTTTGTACAATTAGATAGAAGGAAAAAAAAAATCAGTAAATAAAAATAAGAACGAGAAAATGAATTAATGGTGAAAAACAAGAAAAAAAAAGTGAGTCCCTTGATACTTTTTCTGGACTTCTTTTTCATTTTGGTTTTTTTTTTTTGAATGCATACATGGTGTGGAGACATGCTTCAAGGAGCCTTTTCTAATTGTTGGCCCTTCGCGTCTTCGATATCGTGGTTCTTTCGGTGGGTTTTTGCAACTCTGCGGACGAAATGCTTCCACAATGTGCTGCTCGTTGTGGATTGCAAGCGGATTGGGTCGAACATCGGGTTCATGTTCTCCAGGAATTTTGTCGTATACCATCTTGCCAAACCTTGCTATATTGATGAATGACGTGGCAGACACCAAAGCACATGTCTCACCGAGTATCCACTTTTGCAGCTGTTAGCAGGGTCTCCACATTATAATAGGCTTCCAGTACGATGGGATCTGGAGAGTTAGTCGTGTCAGTCAAGAGGGGCCCTTTGGAAATCGATTGTTGTGAAAGATTTCAGATCCTTAAGATTCATTCTACTTGAATGATCTTTGGTTAGAAAGAGAAATACACTACCAATCTCACCAATGTAGAAAAATCAGCATCTACACACAATTTGAGATGCAAACACTAATAGAACTTGATCAAACTTGAATGAAATCACTATGTACTGCTGTTGTCTGTACAAAACCAGCAAGCTACTGTATTTCACACGTGTGGATCAAAAAATAACAAATATAGATCATTCTACACATAGAATTGCAAGCAATCACCAAGATAGTGCACCAATGGATAATAGAACCCAAGAGAAATGTCAAGGGATGGGATCTATGGCAAATGGATGACTCGAATGCATCCACCATATGAAATCATTCTAGAATAGAATTGGCATACTTCACTTGACAAATGAAAGTAGATTGAGAAGATCTAATGACTTCTATTCCTAAAATGTAATGCAAATTACCAAGATCATGCACCTCAAACTCCTTCTTAAGAGCATTCTTGATATCCTCCACATCTTGATTGTCTCCACCACTCAAGATGATATCATCCAAATAGACTAGAAAGATGGTAACATCATTTCTAGAATACCTATAATTAAAATGAATGATCATACTCGCTCATAACAAAGCCTTGAGAGAGTAAAAAAGTGTTAAGCTTAGCATACCAACTCCTTGGTGCTTGCTTAAGGCCATACAAACTCTTTTGTAGAAGACACACATGATTTGACTTTGTTGATGAGATGTAGCTCTCGGGTTGCTCCATGTACACTTCCTCCTCAAGATCACCATTCAAGAATACATTTGAAATGTCCATTTGCCATAGATCCCATCCATAAAGTGTAGCAAGTGAAATGATGACTCAAATGCTTACCATCTTTGCCATGGGTGCAAAGGTCTCATCATAGTCAATTCCTTGTTGTTGAGCATATCCTTTTGCCACTAACCTTGCCTTGTATAGCTTTATTGTCTTTAGGCAGCTCCACCAATCTCCATCTTCCATTCTTCATAAGAGCTTGATACTCGAGATCCATTGCTTGGATCCACTCCTCTTCTTTCCTTGCTTGATCTACATTTGTAGGCTCATCCAAAGAGGTTAGGAAAGCAACATAATTTCCAGAAACTACTTGCTTACCCTTTTGATCATATGTGAGCCTTGAAGGTACTTGTCTTTCTCTTGATGTTCTCCTTGGCTTTTGACTTGATGAAGGTCCATCATCACCACCATCCAAAGTAAGATCCTTCTCATCAGCATCAAGCATGTTAGATCCATCCACTTTACCATCAATCATGCTTGAAGACACCTTTGGAATGTTCCCCTCATCAAAAATGACATCTCTACCAACAATCACTTTGTTAGTAGAAGGAATGTAAACCTTGTAGGCTTTACTCACCTCACTATATCCAACAAAAATACATGTTCTTGAAGATGGATCCTCCTTGGTCCTATCATCAAGAGTAATGCTGACTTAGCATGTGCATCCAAAGGTTCTTAGAAAGTTGACACTCGGCCTCCTCTTGAATAGCATCTCAAAAGGTGTCCTTTCATCCAAAATAGCACTCGGCCACCTATTGCACAAGAAACAACAAAGCTTCATTCCAAAATGGTTTGTCAAGATTAGCACTTAACCTCATAGCTTTTGCACTTTCACATAAAGTCCTATTCTTCCTTTCAACCACTCCATTTTGTTGTGGGGTCCTTGATGTTGAATACTCCCTCTTGATCCCATGCTCATCACAAAAGGCCTTGAACTTGTTAGATATGTACTCACCACCATTGTCACCTCTCAAGCACTTGATCTTTGTGGAAAATTGGTTCTCCCTTGCATTCTTGAACTTGACAAAGACATCATACACTTCATCCTTGTTCTTTAGTAGATAGATCCAACAAAATCTACTAAAATCATCAATGAATGTTACATACATCTTAGCTCCACTATTGCTAATTGTAGTAAATCCATGAATATCCGAATGTACAAGTTGAAAAGGCTTTGTAGATCTAGAAATAGATCTAGTATAAGGTAGTCTATGTGACTTAGACAAAGCACAAGACTCACAAACATGCTTGTCATTACTTAAGGAACTTGGAAGACCAATCACAACCTTATTCCTTGCCATTATCTCCAATGACTTGAAGCTGAGGTGTCCCATCCTTTTGTGCCAAACCTCTTGAATAGAAATTTTCTCCCTTGCAACACATCCAACTTGGTTAGCAATAACACAAGCATCAAGTTTGAACAACTTCCCTTGCCTTTTACCTTTTCCAATCAAGACATCCTTCCTTTTGATCAAACAAGCCTCTACATCAAACTCCACCTTGAGGCCCTTACTTAGCATTTGACTCACACTAAGCAGATTCTTGGTAATAGATGGAATAAACAAGACGTCCTCTAAATGAACATTCCTATTTGTAGAGAGAGAAATAGGAATTGTGCCAATCCCTTTGATTGCACACTCACCATCATTGGCCGTGTAGATCACCCTCTTGTCATCTCCATATGCCAACAAAGAAGTGAAGTACTCTTTATGAAAGGTCATGTGTGAACTTTCTCCACTATCAATCCACCAAGGATCTAGATCTCCATCATTAGCAAGCATACATGAAGACATCACAAAAGCATCATCATTTGCATCTTGAACATCCAAACCATCCTCATCAAGAGGAAGATTACCTTGCTTGTCTCCTTGATCTCTCTTCTTCTTGTAGCACTCATTTGCAAAGTGTCCTTTGATGCCACAATAGAATCACTTGAGCTTTGATCTATCCTTCTTTTTGCCACTTGAAGAAGCATCCAGTTGATCTTGCCCTTTAGAACACGTACTTTTGGTTTTGCCCTTGAATTTGCCCCTTTGTGAACATAGCATCCTCTTGAAGTGTCGATATAGATCCACCTCTTGCTTGAAGCCTATATTCCTCATTGATCAAGATCTCTTGAAGATCCATCAAACTTGGCAAAATATTTTGAATAGCAGTACTTTGAGCAATTTTATCATGAGCATCCAACATGCCATTAAGAATCACTTGAATAAGCTCTCCTTCCTTAATGCTTTCATCTATGCAAGCTAACTCATCATTCAATGCTTTCATTCTCAAAACAAAAGTACTGGGACTTTCTTCATTCTTTTGCAAACAAGAAAAGATTTGTCTTCTTAGAGTCAGCACTCTAGAAGTAGACTTGGATTCATAAAGCTTCTTCAATAGATTCCAAGCTTCCAAAGATGATGTGCACTTACCAACTTCCTTGAGAAGTTCATTGGTAACATTCATCGTTATCATGTGTAGAGCCTTGGCCCTCTTGTCATACCTCAATTGATCTTGTTGTGTTGCTGGTCTCTCCTCCAAACTACAACAATATCCAAAACATCATTCATCTCAAGAAGTGACTCCATCCTCACTTTCCACAATGAATAGTTACTTGAGGTAAGCCTATCATTGGCTTCCAACATGACTCCAATTGAGGTTGCCATGTAGCAATGACCTGATCTTCTCTTTCAACCTACTTCAATGCACAAATCACTCCTTTGAACAACAACAAATACTTTCAAAAGAAATCACCAAGATTTGAAACTATCTCACAAATTCTCTTCTAGCACTTATCCAAGCAATTCAACACATAGAATCATGGAATCTTGATCACCCTATGATCTATCCTCAATCTATTGACTTTTGCCACTTCCTAAGATTGAAACACACTCAAATGAAGTCCAGCAACCTCACTATCTAGAGATCCAATCAAAATTAGGGTCTTGACAAAATCACAAAAAATTGAATATTCAAAATCTACATGCAAATGTTAAAAATTTGAGATGCAATCTATAAGCCACCACTTAGGCTGAACCAATAATCCAAAAATCGGCCAAATCCAGTATGTGAATTCAAAAATTAGAATTGAACAAGTATATTGACCTATTTATGTTTTGATCTACAAAAGATCCAATCTACAAAAGCAAAAAATCTGATTTTGGTGTAGAATCCTCTCTAGCATGCTCTAGACTTGATTTCTTCACCAAATCATTGATAGATCTGATTTCCTCCTTCATAACCTGAAACACAAGCTCTGATACCATGTGAAAGATTTCAGATCCTTAATATCCAATCTACTTGAATGATCTTTGGTTAGGAAGAGAAATACACTACCAATCTCACCAATGTAGAAAAATTAGAATCTACACACAATTTGAGATGCAAACACTAATAGAACTTGATCAAACTTGAATGAAATAATTATGTACTGTTGCTGTCTGTAAAAATCCAGCAAGCTACTATATTTCACACTTGTGGATCCAAAAATAGCAAATATAGATCATTCTACACATAGAATTGCAAGCAATCACCAAGATAGTGCACCAATGGATAGTAGAACCCAAGAGAACCATGTATAAGCATGAAATGAGGTAGAGAAGATGCCTTTTTCCTATGGCTACACAAACCTGCTAGGGATATCGTCAAAGCCCATATTACCTTCCTTTATCTACGCCAATACATGATTGAAGCATCCATTGAACTTGCCGCAAATCCCTCTACTAAACTCCTTGCTCATCTTGGTGATGTCGATAATATTAGAGAAATTGAATGCCTGCTTAAAAGACCTAGCATCTCTACTTTACAAGGCAAATTCTTGCAAAACTCTAGTAAACGTATAGGCACTTTCAGTCTGAACAACCCTAGCTCTATTCTCTCTGGCCAAGGTAAAAGAAGAAAGTTTACTTGATACAAGGGAAAAGAAGGACAAGGAAGTGGTACAAAAAGCGATTTACCAGTCAAGAAGCTAAATTTCTATCGGGATTGATATGTTTGCAGGACGAGATGGTTTTGGAAAGGAGGGAGGTAATCAGAAATACATTGGATCACTTTAGCTCATTACGCATGAAAAAAGAAAAAACTCTTTTTACATTCACTTTATTGCAATAGATTTTTTGAGACCATTCATGTGAAGAAGTTTTATTCTCACACCTTACTACAATTATTCGGCTTTATACATGAGTCCTTCGATGATATAGTGTTTGGTTGGTCATACATGTCGAATGTCAAAATGGAATGGTATTTTCCTTATAAAGTTTTCTGCAATTTTCAAATTGAAAATCTTCAAGTTTGCTCGTGCTCTGCTTTTAAACGTTTCAAAGGCTTTGTTTCAAATAAGTTCAGTCATGTTGTAACTACAGATTGCAGCTTTATCTGTAGTAAGGTCCTTAAATGTTCATTGGAAAAAGGACTTAATCATATAGTATTGCAACATGCTAATTTTCAATGTATTGCTATGGAATTACATAATGGATGGTTCAAACTCATGAAACTGTTACCTATGTACCCTAATACAGATGTAGAAATGCATGTTGCTTTTTGTAGGAAAAGTGCTAAAGAACAAAAAATGGATTCAAGGAAACATTGTCCCATTACATAAAATAGAAGGTACCAACAATGAACACAAATGGCTTTATGTCTTTCAACTCTTTTGGTCCCCATTCAAACAAATCTCAACCACTAGAATCAATCTGATGGTCCTCGTTGAGATTCCCTTCACTGTTGATCTTGCTTCAACTCGATCTGATGGCCGGGAGACCGTCTGCGCACTAAAACTGAGTCTTGGAGCCCCTATCCACACAAATACACAAAGGACTAAATTCAGTTGGACATGCAGGCTGAAGCGTGAGCCTCTCTCTTTCTTTCACTTGCTTTTTCCTCCTTTGTTGGTAGCTATGGATTTGGTGGGTTTCATGGCCGCCCAAGCAAACTCATCCAGCTCTCACTCTAGTCCACGGCCGCCCACGACCATCTACCAGCCCTTTGTCCTCAGTAAAATAGCCAACTTCAACACTGTTTCACCAGCTTTCTGATGCTTGTCTCTTCCAAATTTATACATCATGGAGGTTGCCCCACCACTACCAATCTACAGGTTCAATTGGCTTATTAAGGGTAAAGAAATGAGCAAGTTCCAGCTTCAAACTCTTTCTTGCTTCTCTCCAATAGGAAACACAAGTTTTTGATTAATCCACAGAAGCTTTTAACAAAGCATTTCCTATAACAAGTGCATTAGGAATATTTTCTCTGTCCAAGAGCAACCTATCGAATCATCAAACATCAATTTTGCCTCACCACAACTTCCGGATAGAGATTCCTCTTCCTCTTCCCAGCCGTCTCAAACCAAAACAAATTCAATTCCAAATGTTCCTTTTTGTCAGGTGGTCATGGCCACCAAGGCTCTGATACCACGTTTCAAACTGATCGATTCAATCACCACAACACACCATCAAGTGCTTCAAGACAAGACACAACATGATTGCTCTCCAACAACAGTATATTCACACTATATTAACAAGTACAAAGAAAAGCAACTTAAGTGCTCAACATGGGCTCATAAAAGAATCAGCTCGATAATTCTAGAACTAAACAAAATGTGTCACCGTCAAACTTAGCAAGTAGACATAAAGAAAACAAACTTCGATTATTGCTAATTTAACTCAAGTCATCAAATTGCATGCAATGTTTCCATTCAAGTGTGCATCTTGCAAGGGTGGAGAACATTGGAGATGCTACTATCTTTGATTTTTTCATAGATAGTGCTAGTATACATGAAGTGACTTGCCTCTTATTCTTAAGATTGATTATGTTTAGTACTTTATGTAGATATGACAAGACAATGAAGTTGAATGCTTTCCATTTTACATTTGTTGATAAAGCAATTTCATTGCATAGTTTGGGAAATGGTGTCATAAAAGGAAAAATATCATTCAATGAAATGTACTTGAGATTCTTTGAGTCCTTGCCATCAAAAGCTTAACACCTTTAGTGTCAACGTAAATGCTTGCCTAAATTTTTCTTTGTATTTGTAGCATACCTTACCTCACACAATTTGCTTATAAACACCTTACACTTTTATGAAATGTTTAGGGGGACCTTACACATTCATAAGGTTCCTCTTAATCCTTTCTCAAATATAAAAAAGAACTTGACAATTTTCTAAAGTTCCATAGACACAACAATTAATAAGAACTACTTTTAGTGATCTCAATGTGAATAGGCATTATATTTTGATGGCTAGGCATTATATTCAAATGCTAGGCATAAATTTCAATGTAGATTTAAAACGTTAGATTTTTAGTTCTAAACATTAAATGGTCTTTTCATAGGCTTCCTCAACTAATTTGGAACACATTGTATCAATAGTCTTCAAGAGGCAACACCCTTAAAACCAATAAGGACAACAAAAAACTTAGGAAATGACCAATCTTTAAAAATCAATCTCTCTCTCTCTCTCTCTCTCTCTCTATATATATATATATATATATATATATATATGTGTGTGTGTGTGTGTGTGTGTGTGTGTGTGTGTGTGTGTGTGTGTGTGTGTGTGTGTGTGTGTGTGTGTGTGAAGATAGGCTCACTTCATTTGTCTCACATGATACTCACATCCATGTACTCGCCAGATGGATTTGAATACCATTGTGCCTCACTCATGCCAAGCTTCTTAGGCACATGGGAGTGTACTAACTTTTGTACCTGTTGTTATGGCCATATTCAGCTAAGGACATGGAATAGTCCTAATATGGTAGGCCGGCCCTCCAGTGTTTGAGATTATTGGTCACGCCTAGATTTAATACCAAGTCAAGGCCTGTTGGTGACTAATGACCTTGAGAGGACCCAGACACTCTAATTGAGACATATGGAGCAGTGCATATACATGTGACTGATATAGGTTCATTCTTGCATTGGTATGCAACATCCTACACTCTTCAGCTACTAATACACTGTGTAGCTTTTCTATAGTAGGCAAAGTGTCTTGGATTGCAAAGCTTTGGACCAAATTTGTAAAGCCACTCCCTAGACCATTTAGGACAATCTGAACAAGCTCACTATCTTGAATCTTCTCTCCAATGGAAGCTAACTCCCTATTAAGAGACTTGATTCTTAGCACATAATCTTGTGCATTCTCATCACTCCTCTTCATGCTTTGTAGAATCTGATTCCTAAGCATGAGAACCCTCGAAGTGTTTCTGGACTCATAGATAGATTTTAAAGATTCCCAAGCCTCTTTATCACTCTTACATGATGATACTTCCCTTAAAAGATCATTGCTTACATTCATCTTAATACAGTGAAGTGCAAGCCTAGACCTCTTCTTGTATCTCACTAATTCCTGTGCACCTAGAGGTTCATCTTCATCATCTATTAGAAACTCATAAAGATCCTGGAGCACCATTAGTGACTCCATCCTCACTTTCCAAATAGCATAATTGGTAGAATTTAACCTCTCACTAGCTTCTAGAAGGTAGGCTCCCACTGATCCCATCTTACTTCAAGATTCTACACACAAGATATAGATTTGTTTGGACCTGAAACTCACAAAGGTTTCTAACTTGCAGTGTTTCACTCAAATGTTGACTTCTAATCCAACAGATGGATTTGTAATCACAGTTCTATCACTCCCTCACAAGCTGGAATGAAGATAAGATGAGATGAAAACTACACTCAAGCAAATCTTGCCAATCTTGGCTATTCTTGGACAAAAACTGACTCTATCTCTCTCATTCACTTTGATGTACTTTCAAGACCTGGTTTCCACTTTAAGAAGGTCTGAAATCAGCCTAGATTAATCAGTTTTCATGAAACAAATTCAAAACTAATCAATGGCGAGTGATCTTGGTAGCTTATCCTAGGATTTGCACCAAAAATTACATCAAACTGACACCATATGAATTTTCTATGATCCAATGAATATGGGTTATTAAATGCTGGTTCAGAGATGCCCACACGTGTGAACAATACGGATTTTGATCCTGAAAAAGTTTGGGATCAAATCCCCTCACCAAAACCTGGATACCAGCTTGCCCTTCCAATACTAGCTTTTTGCACCAAAACCTGCTAAAACTGGATTAGATTCAAACACAGATCAATGGCCTTGTACTTGGCTCTGATACCATGTGAAAAGTACAGTACTAAGTACCATAAATGGATCTTTGAATGATCCGCAAGGTGATTGTATGCTTGTTAAACAATCTATCAAAAACTAGTCATCAGAAAACAAGATCTAGTTTAGCAGCTTGATAGGAAACAAGTAGAGACAATCAAAGCATTGATCAAATAGTCTAATCCAACTCCACACGTGTGGAAATAAGGCTGTAGTACGGCCCGTAGATAGTGTTTACAAAGTGCCAAAGCTGGGTTTCATTGGAAAAATAGAGTAATCACCATACAATGAGAGGAAACTCGAGTTTCTCCTTGAGGCTCCAAAAAGTTTCTATCTTCTCACTATGGAGAATGGAAATACATAGTAAAACACACTTCCTTTTCAAATTTAGGTGAAAATCCAGCATGTAATAAGGAAGTAGACTCCACTTTCTTGTCCTAATGTGAAAACCCTAGCCTAGATCCAAGAGTCATGCTTGGTAGGTGCATGGTAGGTACAAATCTCATCATAAATCATGGTCTAGATCCTACAAAGTAGGAATCACTACCAAATAGACACAACCGCTCCTCTTGACTCGTGGTAACCTACTTTAGGTGTGTATGTACAAGTGGCACTTTGGCCATTCAAGTAACCAACAAACAATATTGACAATGGCTAGATTTGCCAATGTAGGCAATTTTTCACAAAACGGAAATTTTTCAAGGCTTCAGAAAATAAGAATGAATTCCACACTAATTTATAGCATCTCTAACAAATTCAAACAAGGATAAGAGAACTCTACCACAAAGTTTGAAAAGCATGCTCAAAACAAGAATTAGTGAATCCAGACCCAATTTTCCCTTGAAAAAATAGCACTCCATCCAGGATGTGAATCCAAGTGTGTTCCATTCCGATTTGACATAGAATTCCTCTCCATCACAGCTAAAAATTGCATCTTACCAGGCTCTGATACCAATGCAATGACCACTAGGGAAAAAACTCCTAAAATGAGGATAGGAAAACTCAAGAGAGACTACGAAGCAAAATCACCCAACCAAACCTAGATCCCTCCTGGAGAATCCTCCTGGATCTAGCCCCCAAGCCATGCCATGTGATAGCAAGAGGAGAAGAGCTCATCAGGTAATCTAGACCAAAGTCGTCGACGAGATAATCTCTACCTCAATATATAGAGAGTAGGATCATGTGCATGAGTTGATGCAATCCCCATGCAAGTCAACTATAAATAGGTTACAGCTCTACATGCATACCTATTTCTCTGCAGGATGGTGATGAGAAAGCTAATTTCTCATTCAAAAGCAAGAAGAAGACCAATGGCAAGAAGAAGCACTTCAAGGAGACCAAGGAAGAGGATGAGGCTTCAAGCTCAAAGGGCAAGATCAAAGACAAGTCCAAGTACAAATGTTTTTTCTGTGGAAAGAAAGGACATTTTGCATCAAAATGTCTCAAGAAGAAGAAGGCACAAGAGAGAAAACAAAGCAACATTGCACATCAGGAGGAAGAGGAGGATGAAGAGTCATCCTTGATGGTTTCCAACAAACCACCATCATCCAAGAGCAACACCAATGATTCTTGGTGGATTGATAGTGGGGCAAGTTCCCACATGACATATCAAAAGGACATATTCTCCACCTTACTTTCTTACAATGACTTACATAGATCAATCTATACTGCAAGTAGTCAAGAATGTAAGATAAGTGGAATAGGAACAATTCCCTTGTATGTGGGATCATCCAAAAGGATGAATCTAGATAATGTTCTTTATGTTCCTAAGTTAACCAAGAATTTGCTTAGTGTTGGCCAGTTAATGGATAATGGCCTAGATGTACAATTTAAGCATGGAGTTTGTTCCATCCTTAGAAATGATGAATGTATAGCCAAAGGCTTTAAGCAAGGTAGATTGTTTAAGCTTGATGCTAATATTGCAGTGGAGAGTGTTAACTTGGCAAAGGTGGAGCTATCAAAGGTGGAACTGTGGCACAAAAGGTTGGGCCACCCCAACTACAAAGCCATGGAATCTATGGCTACAAAGGAGCTTGCAGTTGGACTCCCCAAGCATTTGTCAAAGTGTGGGAAGAGATGTGAAGCATGCAGCCTCTCAAAGGCTCACAAGCTACCCTTCTCAAGATCTACATCAAGATCAAACTCTCCTCTTGAACTCATCCATTCGGATGTTCATAGTTTTTCACATGAGTCTAATGGTGGTTCCAAGTACTATGTAATCTTCATTGATGACTATTCTAGATTTTGTTGGATGTACCTCTTGTCTAGCAAATCAATGGTGTTTGATTCTTTTGTAAAGTTCAAGACTTTGGTAGAAAATCAACTTAGTACCAAGATTAAGGTATTAAGGAGTGATAATGGAGGTGAATATGTCTCCAATAAGTTGATTGACTTTTGTATTTCTAATGGCATAAAGAGGGAGTTGTCATGTCCATACACCCCTCAACAAAATGGAGTGAGTGAGAGAGGAAATAGATCTCTTTGTGAGTGTGCTAAGGCCTTAAGGCTAGATGCTTCTCTATCCAAACCATTTTGGGGTGAAGCAATAACTTGTGCTAACTATTTGTGCAATAGATTGCCAAACCAAGCCATTGGAGGAATCACACCATTTGAAGCTCTATTTGGAGAGAAGACCAATCTCAAAGATCTCAAAGTTTTTGGATCCACTTGCTATGTACACCAATCCTTGGATAAGAGAAGGAAGGATGATGCAACATCCATCAAAGGCATCTTTGTGGGATATGGTGAGAATAGCAAAGGTTATAGAGTCTTCAATCCCATCACTAGCAAGGTGATAGTGAGTAGGGATGTTATTTTTTATGAAGGACATGCTTGTGATTTGGATGATAATGCTACTAATCATCTTGATGCCAAGGATCATGCTAGGATGGAGGAGGAGCTTCCAAGTGAAGAAGAACTTGAGGATCCACCTCAAGATGCAAGAACTCCAAGAACTCCAAGAAGATCTACAAGGGCAAGATCCGAGCCATTGAGGCTCACCTATGATGGTCAAGGTGATCAAAGGGAAGGCTCATCATCTTTCACATCTTACACCTTTCTTACTTCAATGTTAGATGAGACAACATGCTATGAAGATGCTTGTAAGTCTAAAAGTTGGATGGATGCTATGCAAGTAAAGTATGATGCTCTTATTGAGAATCATACTTGGGATCTTGTGGATCTTCCTCAAGGGAAGAAACCTCTTGATTGCAAGTGGGTGTTTAGATTGAAGTATAATCAAGATGGATCAATAAGCAAGCATAAAGCTAGGCTTGTTGCCAAAGGTTTTTTACAAACCAAAGGCATTGACTATGATGAGACTTTTGATCCTATGGCTAAGCTTGATACTATCAGGTTGATCATTAGTCTTGCTACAACCTTCAATCGGGAGCTATTCCAACTTGACTTCACAAATGCATTCCTCAATGGTTATTTGGAGGAAGAGATCTACATGAGGCAACCCGAGGGCTTCATCAAGGCAAAGCATGAAGGAAAGGTGTGTTTTTTGAAGAAGAGCCTCTATGGGCTCAAGCAAGCACCTAGAGCATGGTACTCTAGGCTAAACTCTTTTCTCATTTCCATCAATTTTGTAATGAGTGCCTATGATCCATCATTGTATATAAGTTTTCATGATGGCATGATCATTATTCTTGTTTTGTATGTAGATGACATTATCTTGAGTGGTAATGATCTAGATGGAATTAGAGATGTAAAAATTGCTTTAGCAAAAGAGTTTAAGATGGTAGATCTCGGCCTATTGAGATTCATTCTTGGAATAGAGGTTATTAGAGGATGTGATTTTAGCTTCATTTGTCAATCTAAATATGCTACATCCATCCTAGATAGATTTGGAATGAAGAATTGTAAAGGCATTGAGACACCAATGGAGCAACATGTAAAAGCATCTATTGGTTGTGATGAAGCATCCTTTGAGGACATCACATTATATAGAAGGCTTATTGGCTCCTTGATCTATTTAACTATAACTAGACCTGATCTTAGTTATAGTGTTGGAAAGTTAAGCCAATTCATGCAAAGTCCTCTAGTTTCACATTGGAAGATGGCCAAAAGAGTTCTTAGATACATTTCATTCACTAAGAATTTTGGTATTTTGTATAGAGGAACTAATCTTGGCTTAAGAGCCTATAGTGACTCGGATTTTGCAGGTGACAAAGTGGATAGAAGATCAACAAGTGCCTTTGCCACCTTTCTATGTGATGGAGTAGTATCATGGCTTTCCAAAAAGCAAGATACCATCTCCCTATCTTCCACAGAATCCGGATACAAGGCCTTGACATCAACATGCAAGGAGGTCTTGTGGCTCAAAAGGCTATTGGTGGAGCTTCATGTCATGGAGGAGGAGATCCCTATCATCTATTGTGACAACCAATCAGCCCAATCACTTGCAACTAATCCTACATTCCATGCAAGGAGCAAACACATCGAAATTGCTCATCATTTCGTGAGGGAAAAAGTGCAAGCTAAAGAGATCAAGCTCCAACACATGCCATCATCAAGTTGCTTGGCTGATTTGTTTACTAAACCTTTACCTAAAGATTCATTTGTCAAGCTTAGATCTTCAATTGGAGTTATTGATAAAAGCATTGTGATCTCCAAGGCTAGATTTGAGGAGGAGTGTGAAAAATTTCCTACATTGGCAAATCTAGCCATGTAGAATATTGTACATTTTGTCAATATTGTTTGTTGGTTACTTGAATGGCCAAAGTGCCACTTGTACATACACACCTAAAGTAGGTTACCACGAGTCAAGAGGAGCGGTTGTGTCTATTTGGTAGTGATTCCTACTTTGTAGGATCTAGACCATGATTTATGATGAGATTTGTACCTACCATGCACCTACCAAGCATGACTCTTGGATCTAGGCTAGGGTTTTCACATTAGGGCAAGAAAGTGGAGTCTACTTCCTTATTACATGCTGGATTTTCACCTAACTTTGCAAAGGAAGCGTGTTTTACTATGTATTTCCATTCTCCATAGTGAGAAGATAGAAACTTTTTGGAGCCTCAAGGAGAAACTCGAGTTTCCTCTCATTGTATGGTGATTACTCTATTTTTCCAATGAAACCCAGCTTTGGCACTTTGTAAACACTGTCTACAGGCCGTACTACAGCCTTATTTCCACACGTGTGGAGTTGGATTAGACTATTTGATCAATGCTTTGATTGTCTCTACTTGTTTCCTATCAAGCTGCTAAACTAGATCTTGTTTTCTGATGACTAGTTTTTGATAGATTGTTTAACAAGCATACAATCACCTTGTGGATCATTCAAAGATCCATTTATGGTCCTTAGTACTATACTTTTCACACGTTTGAAGTAGAATGATATGCTTGAATAGATCTACTTTCTTGTTCAAATATGTTTTTTTTAAGATGAATGATCTGCATGAGTCCATAATGGTTTGGACAGTTTGATTCAGATTGGATAGCAAGAGGTTTATTGATAGATTGACATGGAATCGATTTATCCTGCATAAATAAACTGATTGCTACTGGAAATCTTAAATTTTTTGGTTTGCATGTGAGGAATTAAGGTATTATATGACTAATCCTCTTGTATTTTATGCAAACTAGAAACTAAAACCATGGAATGGATTTGTGAATTGTAGATTCTCTAGAAAAGCAGATTTGGAATTGGAAAATGTGTTGCATGTAGATAAAACCCTATAAAACCTTTGTGTGATTGGTTCTCACTGCCTATGTGAAGAGTTGTAACTGGGATAATCTCCTTTTTTCAGTCCTCTGGCCGTCGGATCAGTTGACAGAATCCAAGTTACCAATTGAACAAGCTCGCACTTGGGATGGGAAGGGTTAAATCAGGTCATTCTTGAAGAATTTTGAGGTTTGCATGTACTCTGCTGGTACTCATCAATAGCTTTTTCCAATCATTGCCTTGGACGAGTCATAGAGGCCTCACCCCTGTGAAGACTAGAACTTCTATCTCTTGATCTAGATAAAAGTTGAAAATCTTTGGGCATAATGGTGACATGCTTTGCATGGATGGAAAGCAGGAAGGAATCCTCAAATAATTGAGCTTGAAAATCTTCATAGGCTTCTTGAAGGACCATAATAGCTGAAACTGTAAAACAATTATACCTGCCCAGATTCTCTCTGGTGATTTCACGTACCAAACGATAGAATGGAGCCTTTGGAATCATAAGCTCCGTTGACCTTTGATACTTTTTAATCTCTCTCATCCAATGGCTTCTTCTCATCGATGTTCTCCTACCAGTACCGGGCGGCCTGAGGCTCAAAACTTCACCTTGAACTGGGTTGGGATGCTGACCAGTTCTGGTTATATGCTTCGCTCTAGCCATAACAAGGATCTGACAAAGGCTCAACAAGATGGTGATGAAGCTAAAAAATTTAAAGTGTATGAAATGGATATTGGACTTATGCGCAAATAGTAAATAGGTACCTTATGGACGTCTACAGGTGCGCACTAATCAGATATGCAAAAACTAAAAAAAAAAAAAGTGTCATGATTGGGTTCAATGAAATTTATATACAAAACATGTTATCCCACACGTGTGGAGTCAAACTTGAAATCCACGTGTTGAATTTTTATTGGTAAAAGTAAATGCATGGACAAGTGGCATCATATTATTCCTTGACCTCTGACACATTAGTGACCATCATCATTAGGATTCTGACACGTGTCAAGAATTGAGTGAGCTGTCAACTAATAGGCACATGCCACATGTCCAAATATTGAATATGTTGTACGCTTTTAATTCATGCCTCTCATTGTGCCAAAATATGCACTCAACCGATATGAGTATCTATTTATGTAAACCATTGTTCTGAAATATAGTTCAAAAAAATTATTGTTAAAAAAAAAACTATAAATATGAGACACCGTCCTCATTTTCACAACTCTAGTTTTGCCTTTTTATGTTCAATAATTTTTTTGCATTAGTCGCTTTAAGTGATTTAGTCATTTTTCTTACCAATTCTAGACCACCGTTTTACTAGGTTTACTATTCCACACCATCATGGAGAATGCTAGGATTGAGGTTTCAAGACTTCTATGTGGTACAAAGTTTGAACATCAGATAGATAGGATCTTTCCCATCTTCTGTGCCACAATAGATACACCAGTTACAGCCAGAGCTGACGCAGAAAGTGTGCCATGGATTATATGAATACAACACTTTTTTCGTATAGTATAAGAGCTTTTGATTCAGATATTGCATGGATTCCATACAATTTACTAACATACATATGGAAGGGTGATAGACCATTTGTAGCTAGACTCAATATATTTTTGTCTAGAAATCACTATAGAATTTTGACTGTTGAGGAGCAGCGTAGGGACAATTTGTTGAACATAGGTTCAAAGATCATTTCAGGTGAGATGGTCTTTGTATTCTTGCTTTCTAAACATACAACTGTTCCAATGCCTGTTGACTCACAGGAGGCCATTCTATGCTATGAAATGAACGACGTTGAGGAGGAGCAACCAATAAATGAAGAAAAAGAAAGAGCACTCTCCTTGTAGCAATTCTCTGAGTCATCTCTAGAAACCAGTGAGGCAAACGAGACAGTGCTGCAAATTAGGAGCCTCTCTCTAATCATCATCAATTGCAGAGAGTACATTTTTTTTCATGATCCACAACATATTCTCCATCTATGAGAGGACGAACTCCTAAGTGCGCAGAATCGAGCCAATACCTACGATCACACAGGGATTGATGATACATTCCAAAAGTTTGTCCGAAAAATGAGAACGCCACATGTGAAACGACATTGGCAAGAATCTTGACAGAGCTCCAAAACATCGGCCCCCCTCCTAAGGTGACTCACCATGAGCCAGAAGAGTACAATTTAGCTCAACTGGAGGGGACACAAGGAAGCATTAACCTGAGTGACATTGCAAAAACTGATGAGGGGACATAGGTTACCATTGAAATCGATGCTTATGCAGCTAGAGCAAAGGGAGTGAGAAAAGCCATTGAAATCAATGCTTATGTAGCTAGAGCAAAGAGAGTGAGAAAAGCCAGAGAGAGTGACTCAAAGGATGCTTCTTTGGCGCACTACATTGGACACTTCCCGGACCAGTACATCTACTGCATTAGCAAAAAGTATAGTCCTAATGGAGATGAGGAGCTGCTAAAGTGCAAATCATTGTCCAAACATATTGCACAGGTGGAGCTAGCAAAAGGTTACAATAAAACATACTATGTTTTAAGAAGCGTAGTTGTTAATGATTTGAGCGCAGGCTTTGAGTCTAGGTTAGTAACTGGAGCGGCCATTGGCCCATTTTCCAAAGAATCTAATGCTCATGTTCTTGCATCAGAAATTTAAAAGCCTACTCTATTGTCAAGTGAGAGGAAGACTATTATGTATAAAAAACTCAATGAATAAAAGATGTTTGCAATTGTGTGTCTCAAAATTATTATTGTTTTCTTTTTGCTCATTATGTTTCAAAACTTTTTGGATAATCACAAAAAGGGTAAGTTAAATGGTCAGTTTAAGCACTCCTCTGTGATTATGTAAAGGCGTGAGAAGGGCACTTTTGACTAGGTCAAATGGTCAATTTCTGCGCTCCTCTGTGATCAGATTATAGACTTTTACTTTATTTTGCATCACACAATTATAAAAATCTGCAATATGAATGAAATGTGCATTAGATGAATACTAAAAATTGGCCCTTAAGGCTTCTATTATGTATGAACACTGTACATTTTAGCTCAAGGCCTTTTCCAATCTACTTTTTTCTAATTCTCATAGCCAACATTAAATCACGTGGCATGAGTGTCACTCGTTTGGCATGTTGGGCACACAGGTAGGCATCCAAGACTAGATTGTCCATCATTTTTTTGATTATTCTCAGAAAAGGAGCCCTAGGAAGCAACAGTCTGGTGCTCTTTTGGTACTTTTTAATCTCCTCCATAAATTTGGGCTAGTTTTTTTTTGCGTTGTCGTCTTGGTGGAGGCTGCATCCTATCCATCCTCTTTCTAGTCTAGGGTGGTTGTGAATGAGGAGGAGATCCAGTAGCTAGAGGAGATCCACCACTAGGAGAACCATCAGCAGATTCACCAGTAGATCCACCACTAGCAGATCCACCATCAGCAGATCCGAGGTGTAGGTTGCGGGAACATTGCCCACGTATGTCGAGGAATTTTTTGATTTTGATGGTTCCACTGCTGTTGGATCTGCTAGTTGTGGATCTCCTGGTGGATCTCTTGATGGATTCGAAGAAATTTTGGACTTCTTCTTCCGTTGACGTGGGTATCCGAGGTGTAGTCGGAGGATTCAGCACGACACGGACTGCCATGTGGAGATTTCTCAAAATCCCATTTTGCCTAATAGTCTGAAGCTGCTGTGCAGAAATCTTAATTCTCTGAGGCTCCCTTGTAGTTTGTTTTGTCCTTGCCATATGCTTATGTCTAGCCATAAATAGCTCATAAATATGCTAAATAGATCTAACGGGTATCAGAAATTCAATCCACAACAGAAATAAAATCTACAAAATTATTGTATCCTCGTGAAAAATGATTGGGTTAGATAAAAATCTTCGTGCCTTTACACCGCCAATGCTTGGCTTGCAAGGTACATTTCCTCTTTTTTTTTCCGAAAGGTTAAAGTCTTTTTGTATTTTAACATGTCCTTTATGGAGACCTACTTTAGACAGAACATCTTCTAATCTAGAAATAGCCTCCTTGGAAGATGATTCTGGCTTTGTGTTCCAAGCATATAATATGTGACAATCGACAAGCTTTTCGATTATTCTAACCTCAGCATGGAGAGTGCAAATATGTACGTTTTGTAGAGGAATTGGCAAAATAGGTTTCCAATTTGGATCATCTTTGTCTCTTGTTATTCTTGTATTGTTGGACATGTCATTTGATAATTTCATACAATATAAACATGGATTTTTGGAGGTGGGTCCATGGGAAACGTTGAACATACATTTCAAAGATTTCAAATCACTAGCCAAATGCCACTCTACCTTGAAGTCTCCTATTCCAAGTACATTGAAAAGTTTCCCATCCATATGCTCTTTGATGATTATGGAATATGTTGTTTTGCTAAACACCCATGACAGAATGTCATGATCTTCCTTTAAAACCTAAAAAATGGATAGACAAAAAACTAGTCAATTGATAACAATATCAAAACCCAAGTAACATACAATATCAAAACTCATTAGATTTTAAAATATCATACCTCAAAGGCTGCCAACCAGTAAATGTCATTCTCGGACTGAACACTGAAGTTAAAATCTCCTTGATCGTTAGTATGTTGAAGTGCTCCATTCATATACTCACTCTCTCCATTTTTTGTCCTTTAATAAGTTCCGATTGATCCAGCGTCAATACCAAGACTATCTTATTGTCTACCTTTTCCATGGAAATATCATAGAAATGTATAATAAATCTTAATAACATATTCATATCGACAAACAAGTTATTTGACTGATTGTAAGACATGGGTTTTTTGTCCTTTGATTGATATACTTCCTCGATATGAAATGGAACACCTATAATCTTTTGAATTTATCTATTCATTGAATCATGTTCCAATTTTATTTGAAATGGTCATGGAATAGAAAATTTCTTAATGCTAACCAACGTCAAAGCTTGTTTAATAATCTTAAATATGGTGCCATAAGCATCTCTGCTTATTCTAGCAAAATCACATGCTCCTAAAATTATAGTATTGTCAAGTATTTTTTGTATTTCAATCATTAATGCATCAACAATTTTTATCTTAGCACGATTGTTTCGATTATTGGTCATCAATGACTCAGTTGATTTTGTTGTCAGCATAGAGCCCAAAGACTTGCCTATAGTAGCATTGTCTTTCACATTTTGATTCCCAACCAATGCACATTAGGGCCCTTTTGGAACTCAAAAAGGGCCTCTTCCTTGCCTAAATATGTTTGATAATCTGGATTAATTAACTTGCTAATAGTCCTATGTGGCAGTTCACCTTGGGTTTAGCTTGAGTTAAAACCTAGTCACATAGGTTGCACTTGAACCTAGTATATTAAATGAATAAAGAATTAAATTCAATGTTTGTAACAATATTGATTTATTTTCAAATTTGTGAAGGGCTGCAATTTTTTTTGCACTTCATCGGTCTTCTTTTGGTCTTCTTTTGAGCAATAAAATAAATTGCAAAATTTTTTAATTCTTCATATTGAAACTTTAATGTGGGGGGGGGGGGATTTAACACCATTTAAAAAGAATTTGAAAACTTGTGAAGGGGGGGAGGGATTTAACACCATTATGAATATTTGTGTTGATCACTCACTTTCGTTTTTTTTTTACCTTTTTACCTATCAAGTCAACATCTTTCAATAGTTGTGAGTATGCAAAATGACCATTATTTAATTTGATTTTCATTTGATCAATCTCTTTTCTTGTACTCACTATGATTTTTTGCAATAATTCACTATTATTTTGTAGATTTTCATTTTCATTTTGGAGAACCTCATTCTCTAGCAATTTTGTTCGTAAAAGATTGTCTTTTTGAGCACAATCTGAAGATATACGTCTAATTACATCCTCTAAACAATGGATTCTTTTCACTGAAAATGCCTTACCATATTCTTATAATCTTTTACAATAACCTAGCAAACCATTCTCTCCATGATAGACAAAATATATCAATTGAGTAGCAGAAGAAAATTTGGGATGCTGCATGGAATATGGATCTTTAGATATAATGTCCCGTCTACCTAGAGGTCTAGATTTGCTTTCCCGTCAGCCCTATAGCGCAAACAATCATCAATTGATAAGCAAGATGCTTTGACACCTCTTTTAATCAAAGGAGCATATTCTTCAGGAAGATCTATATGGAGATGAAATTTTTTCATTGTAAGAAGAAAAAGTAGATTACAATCCAATATCAGTTCAACAAAAAGAAAATGAAACATATTCAGCGCCTTTATAGATTTCACATACCAGTTTATCATTTCACGTAGCACTTGAAGAATGAGATTGATCTTTGATTCAAATGTTGTCATGTTGCTCATTTTTTTATTTTTGAGTTTTGAGTTTTCTCAATCCGTGTATTTTAGTTGCCGCTCTTCTTTTTTCAAATCTTGCCATCTCTCTTTTCTCTTGAGAGATGGCATTTTATGTAGCATTCAAAGATGGTGACTGCTAATTGATGCAAATGTTATGACGACATCCGTCTATTTTTACTCTAGTTCGTTCATTCTATAGTATAATGTAGTTGGTGCTCTTCTTTTCAATTCTTGCCCCCACTCTCTCTTCTCCCAAGAGTTTATTTCTCCCGAGGCATGATTTTTCCTGAGAGAAACCTTAATTAGCCATGACTGTAACCATAGTGGTTTCGTATTTGAACTACTGCGGGCATGCACTTCTTATATTATAGTTTTTAATTTTGACGAATTTGTCCATCCTACGTGGCATTTCTTATAGGGCCCTTTTGTACTCAGGAACTCCTGTAATGGTTATGGATTGGATCAGTGGAATGAAGCTATAATCTGAACCTTTTGTCCAAAGATGTATGTATAAGTTAGCCTAATCTTAGTTTGTGCACAAAGATTTGAAGTAGGTTAATTAGTTGAAGGGATTTTGTTGATAAAGGTGAGATGGTTGGAAAACTTGAGATGTGGAACTATTTGGTTCAGAGATTTTCCAGATATGTTATTTACTCAAGAGAAATAGAATTTTCTGTGGCTGAGTTACAAGATTCTCAATGAGATATGTGAGTAACATATGCGGATTTTGTAGGAATCTGCTAGATAAGAATATATTATTTATGTACTGGGTGGGTCATAGTGAGATTATTTTCATATGTGCATGATTAATCTTGTTTGAATCTACTATGTATTCCTGGTTACTAAGGTTATCTGGTGCACTTAACCTAGTTGTTGAACATAGACATATGATCAAGTATTGTGTTTGACAATTACTTGTAGAGTTAACAGATCTGTAGGTTAACTTAAAAGTGATTTGGATATGGATCTAAATGTGGTATTGTACAGTACAATTAAGATATGCACCTAGACATTTAAGATTTCTAAATCATGAGCAATTAACTTGAGTAGTTGATTTACTCCTATGTGAAGTTAATTGGTAAAACGGACAGTGTGAAGAGAATTCACCGAAAACTGTTTGTTTTGTGTGTATTGCTTGTAAGACACATGTTTTATGAGTCATTTGGATTCATTAGGGAATTGTGTGCATAGGATACTGAATTCTTGGATGAGTATTTCTCAGTCTAGAAATAAACTTGATTGATTAGTGATAGTATCCATGTGAGCTCAATTGGATACCGGATCCTAATGGTGCCAAGAATGGTAAACTGAATTTTGGAATTCAGTAAAACTTTGTAATCTCTAGATATTGTTCTAGGTGATTGTATCACTTGTTAAAGACATGTGTTATCATAGGTCTTTAATTACATGGTTGATTGTAGAATTTGGAACTCATAATCTAATTAAGAATCGGTTTTGGAAGAATATTCCTAAAATCCCATGATTTTCCTTGAGGAAAATGATTCTTATATTTCCTGAGTTGTATGTTGTACATATACTCCAATATTTTTTAATGATTAAGTATGCTTTTGGAATCTTGTAAATTATGATTGACAAATCATAAGATTCTAAAGGGTTATGATTGACGGATCATAAATTGATACTTAGAGATCATTAGAAGATTATATGGGAACATGATGATTCTTAAGCTGTTGAGGAATTATTGATCAATTGGGTGAGTTAAGAATTTAGATCTGTTGGTTGAACTCTAAAGTTCTTTACTCCAGCATATACTTGAGATTGTGTGGATCTCACAGGCATTTTCTTTATGTAATTGCTTACTTATGAGGAATTTGCTTACCTTACAGATTGTAGTCTATAAGTGCTTGTGTGCAAAGTTCATTCTATATCTCCAGATTTATAAGAGATAGATAACTCTATTAAGATACGGATAGTTGGTGATTTCTTGCATATAATGCTAGAAATGGGGCTGTTAACTCATTAGAGTAACTGTAGTACTCTGGTTTGATGTTATAATCGTCTGAGACTTGATGGATCTCCTAGAGATTTTAGCTGATTGAATTGTAATATTTTGGAATATTTGTATATTCTAAGAATATCTGTACCAAGAAGCCTTATTTTCTGCAAGATAATTGAAATGAAATTTCTTCAGCTTTTGGATTTGATTTCTGAAATAAGGTAAGTCATCCAGTGTTTCATGTAGTTGGGTTTACATGAAGGTGATGAACTCTTCTTTTGGATAAGATCAACCCATTTGGAAGATTTATAGCTTAGTGTATCTTTTGGAATTTGAATCAGTATTCTTGAATAGAGGCAAGCAATTAAAGAATTGTTGCATCTCTGAGTGCTTATTCAGATGGAAAGATCAGACTGAGAATAGTGATTCATGGGAAAGATTTGAAAGCTTAAGGAATAGTTTCATGTATTCTTTTCCCCATTCTGAGGACAAAACCTATTTAAGGGAGGAAGAATGTTATGGCCATTTTCAGCTAAGGACATGGATAGTCCTAATATGGTAGACCGGCCCTCCAGTGTTCGAGATTATTGGTCACGCCTAGATTTAATTCCAAGTCAAGGCCTGTTGGTGACTAATGACCTTGAGAGGACCCAGACACTGTAATTGAGACATATGGAGTAATGCATGTACATGTGACTGATATAGGCAGGAGGTATGCATGTAGAGCTGTAGCCTATTTATAGTTGACCTGCATGGGGATTGCATCGACTCATGCACATGATCCTACTCTCTATATATTGAGGTAGAGATTATCCCGTCGACGACTTTGGTCTAGGCTGATGAGCTCTTCTCCTCTTGCTATCACATGGCATGGCTTGGGGGCTAGATCCAGGAGGATTCTCCAAGAGGGATCTAGATTTGGTTGGGTGGTTTTGCTCCATAGTCTTTCTTGTGTTTTCTTATCCTCATCTTAGGGGTTTTTTCCCTAGTGGTCATTACACCTGCCCGTATGAATAATATGATTATCGTACTTTCTCATATCATATGTGTGTGTATTTGGAACCAGCGTCGCAAGCTGCGATTTGGGGGTGCCACATTGCCAAACCAATCTTTAGTATCTTAGAGTGGCCATGTGGCATGCTATAAGAGAAGATTTGGATCCAACAAAAAGTTTTAAGATAAAATTTGAATACAAAGAGAATAGCTTGATATTTCTGAATCTTTGAACTATTTCAAGTCTGTTATCTGTAAATTGTAGAGTAGTATCATTGAAGAATCTGCATAGAGCGCAGACGTTAGTAAATCAAGAGCATAAGATCACTTTCCAGGATCATCAGCTCAGTGGGATCTCATACTGCAGAAAGGAAAAGGCTTCTCACAGTCAATGCTTCATCAGGATCAGGCACTTCGTTTTGAAGTACCAGATCTCTTTTGAAAACACCCACATATTAGAATTATGAGCTGAAAGCAGATTCGTACTCTCATAACAGCAGCACAGTATCATACAAACAGAAGATATTTCAGTTACTCTTCGAAATGCAGCTAATTTATAAACATAGACAGACTTTGACAAGCTCATTTAATCAGAAGATGTTCCCCTTCTCGTTGACGAGCTGCTGAAGACGAGTCCAAACCTCTTGCATAACAAATTGTTCATTTCTAAGTCTCACAGCGTAAAGGTAGATGGTCATTCCTTCCTTCCGTATTTTCACCCTTTGTAGCTCACAGTCATGGAGAGACTTCAGTAGGCACTGCTTCATGCGCTTCAGCTGAACCTTTTCGGGCCACATCGCAGCTACCCTGGATTTCAATTCAGGGTTGTTGAACAAGAAGATGATGTATTTCCACCTAATGATCGATCTTCCAAGGCTCAGAACAGGCCGAAGTGATCCAAACGCTGAACTACTGACAACAGGCTTGTAGAATAACAGGTGTGGAGTGCAAGATCCGGTCGGCACCTTCTGAATGGTGTAAAAGCGCTGTAGTATCTGCCCACCAAAGTCTAATCCGGTTACTTGCCCACTGCCTTTCCACTGCTCATGATCAGGATCAGGATCAAAGCTTGCGACTGTCGTCATCTATATATGCAAATCATCAAAGATCAGAAATTAGTAAACAACAAAGCTTAACCCAACAACTAAGACATGGTCCTTTACTTTGTTAAGTGCTGAAGGATTGACCACTTGGCTTTATATCAACAACAACAGATGATGTGTGCCAATGGGGACTGGGCTGTCCTAGAGGCATGGAGGAGAATCAGCCAAACTTCAGAGCCAGAGCAACTCAAGGAAAATAAATATTTTTGTCGTCGGATTAAGTGTGAAGAGTAAGTAGTGCTCTTAACAAAGAGGTACCTCGTAGATTCTTCAAATACACATTTTTAATGTTTCAGTTATGTACTATATAATGGTCGTTTGGAGGTTGATTCCAAGAAAGTAATGGTAGAGGAAGTCATATGGCGACTTGATGAGAATCTGCAG
Organism: Diphasiastrum complanatum; assembly: GCA_029204225.1. Lineage (NCBI taxonomy): Eukaryota > Viridiplantae > Streptophyta > Lycopodiopsida > Lycopodiales > Lycopodiaceae > Diphasiastrum > Diphasiastrum complanatum. The sequence continues at coordinate 10,073,316 of CM055102.1, forward strand.
CAAATTCTATTGATCGATCTCGGGATGTCAAGTTGGGTTCGAATATTTACAACCTTTGTTTTATATTGCTCCACCTTATTGGTGAGCTTATTAACCTCAGCTTCAAATTTCTCTGTCTTTTCATCTGTTTTTTTCAATTCAACTTTCATCTTCAAAAAATCAATTTTGGACTTTGCTTCAACCTTCTTATAAATTGACAACAAAGTGTCATAACTTGATATTTTCTTTTGTTAGCTCAACATACTTATTTTTCAAAAGCTCAAATTTCTTTACTTCCTTTTGTAAATACAAATCTTGTTGTTGAATGAATCCTAAAAAATATTTAGCAACATTAGTCATAGACAAAAATTTTGTAACATCAAGTATATAACCTTTCTCATCATCCGAATCCGTGCCATCGTCTTGCCTATGCTCAGTAAATTATATTGAAGTACAATACTTTGGAACTGAAATGAGCCTAATAATGACTTTCAAGAGTGACTGATTGAATGATTAATCTATCAAATGCAAAACAATTTCTCAAAAAATGATCTAGATTGGCAATTTTACACACATCAATCAAGAGCAATAAAAAATCATTGATCCACATGAAGATCCGACCCCCACACATGTAGTACAACCTGTAAACACATAAGAAGCTTTTTAACATTTATATTTTATTAAGATCACAAGAAACACAGAGTACATATAGTGTAGAAAGTTGAGATTTCCAAATTGCTCTAACAAATTCTAAGGCATTACTATGGAGAGATGGAATGTATGTACAAAGCTCTTCCCCACCTCCCCACCTTGAGCTAGGTGAAAATCCAGCATGTAATAAGGAAGAAGGTTGAGCATTTTTAGTCCTGATTTGCAAATCTAACCTAAGCCTTGAGTTTTGCCAAGTTGATGGCTAGGTTGATCAACCGACTCCATGATTTTAGGGATTTGGTCCTATAATTTAGGAATTATGACTAAACAAACTTCACCAACCCTATGAATGTGAGCTAACCTATTATAGAATAGATTCACACATGGCAACATGGACTCACCTGTGTGGGACCTATCAATGAACACATTTACATGGTTTGATCAAGCTAGATTTGCCAAATTTGACAATTTCTCACAAACTGAGAATCAATTATATCATTTTGAAAGGAGCAACAACCAAACTTCAAAGCCAGAACAGGTCAAGGAGAATAAATTATTTTTGGTCTCTAAGAAGAATGACTTTTGGGAGTTGGATTAAGTATGAAGAGTGTGATTTTTAAGTCATTGCCACTTGCATTTTACTCTTTCATCTCTAGATTGTTCTAGCACCCAGGTTAGATTCTTTAGATTTGTAGGTCTTTCAATGGTTCATAACTAGTTAGTTTTGATTATATTTCAAGTCTTTTTATCCACTTCATAACAATATTGTAGGTTTTCTATAAGGTGGGTTTGGAACTTTTCTACCAGCATCCCGATTCTCAATGAGTAGATGATAAGCTCATAAAGGTATAGTTTTGCACAATTGACAAGGACATATATACTATTTTTTAGTTGCTAGTGAGTAGTAATGATTTTGAAAAGAAAAAAGTAGCTATGTCATATTGGTGCTACTTTAAAACACACAAGATAATAACTAATGGTGTACCAAAGTCTTTCAAAACTTAACAAATCATGACATTTTTATTGCTTAAAAGTTGAAGGTTAAAAATATTTAAGTGCTTTTAATAATTTACCTAAAGATCTACAAGGCCTAAAAATGAAGAGCATCATTGCTTTAAAGTTAAAAGATTAGAATATTTTAGTTTTCTTAAGAATATACCTAAAGGTCTACAAGGTCTAAAGATCCATAGCATGATTATTTAAAAGTTAAAGGTCGTATTTGAGTGCTTCTAAGAGTGTACCTAAATATCTCTAAATTTTAACAAGCTTGAAAGATTGAGAGCATCTTTGTTGTGTGCACAGTGCATCCCAAAATGAAAAACAATGAAAGAAAAAACTTTCCCAATTTCAAAAAATCAAAAAGAAGAGCTCACTTGACATGCACATTGAAAAATGCAGAAATAAAAAAAAATGTTTTGCAATGTATAAAGATTCAAAAAGTGCATTTGTCAATGCATACTCACTCAGAAAAGACATGTCATCTTTGAAAGAATCAACACAATAGCAGTACGAAGCTCAAAATTATAACATCTTTTTTCCTGACAATGATTGTTTTAAGGTTAAAAATTGAAACAAGATGAGAGGCCTAAAGGGAAGATGTTTTACGATTCATGGAATGACACTTTACCTTTCACCTTGAAAAACATGAAATTTGAATTATAACTTTAAATGACATAGATAGAGACTCTTATCAATACAAGCTACCAAGTAGTGATAAGCCTTAAAAAATCATTTAAATCTTTCTCAAATGGGACAATTGTGTTCCACAACAGTGAAAGTGGGAAGAGATGTTAAGCCTACATTATGCAAGACCAAGGATAGATTTTTCTTTGCCACATAAAAGGGACAATTGAGAGCCTTTGAGCTCCAAACTTAGAATTGATCTTTATGTACATAATTATGTTGGTACAATTTGAAATTCAATTTTTCATAGTTTTTTGGATTTCTGTTTTCATATTCACAAATGTGAAAAACATGCAAATACCAACTTAGAGGCCAACTTGAGGTAAAGTCGAAGGCTTTGATCACAAGTCAAATTGTGGCCTCACACATATGGAATCTTCATGGAAGGGGCTGAGTTGCTCCAAAAGGCATTTCTTTATTAGTTGTTTGATTTAGTATACATAACTAGTGAATAATTGTCAAGCTAGTTGATCTAGACCATTGATACATTGGATGGCTACCCTAATCTAGAAGCTATATTTGCAGCTTACTACAACAATGAATAGGTTGTATGGATTCATTAGGTATCTATCACTTTTTGGTGATGCATTAGAGGGAAGGAATCACATTACATTGTCTACATCTGCTTTTATTTCTTTCTCTATGGAGTTGGATCTTGGAAATTAAAGAAGATACAAGTGTTTTGTCATCTACCAAGTTTGAGTTCAAATGCATGATGGATTTGATTTTGCATCATTAAAAAGGTTTAGATGGATTTAAGAGGGTATAATAGACTTTAGTTTACACTCATATTCATCTTGTCTACTTCAACTTTGATTAAAGATCATGTTATTTCATGGTCACTTCATGGTAAAAACATTTGTTTCAATCTACATAGTGAAATGGAGTTTGATAGGATTTTGCGTGGTCTTAATGAAAGATTTGAGATGATTGAATCTTGTTTTTCTTCATGATATGTCAAAGATAAGAATTTTTAAAAATCAGAATGTTCTCTATTCTTTTGGTGTTCAGATCATGCAGAATTCTAGTGTGAGGCATTGGTGCTTGGAAAGAGAAATTTTGTGGCAAAACTTGGCAACTAGAGTCCATAGCATGGTTTTTGGAGAATACGAATGGATCTAACATATGTTTAACATATATATCAAAAGAGGAGAGCACAAAGAAGACGGTTTTATCACCTACCTACACTTTGGTTTGTGTTGAATAGGATTGATCATTGTTGATGCTTCATTTTTTATGATGCTCATTGTTACGTCCATGTCCAGTATGTGGGATTCAGAATAATTCCTGACATAGATAGCCGATACTCCAGTGTATAAGTTTATTAGTTACACCGCGTCATTTTGGGCTTAGCCAATAATGTAATTAATAATCTTACGAGGGCCCAGGTGCTCTAATTGGACGTATGGAGCTTTTGCATGGTGATTGACAACATTTGTGCAAGAACAAGAGGTCCAATGCTTTTGATAGGATTTGAGGAATCCTAGAGAGAATATTCTCTAGGCTTTTGGAGAGTATATACTCGCATATATCCTCACTATTTTTTCTGATTTCAAAGGATCCCCTCCTCTCTTGCATTCAGTGACTACCTTGGCTTGGGGTGAAGTGGTTAGGGTTTGGACTAGCCATTTCATGTTGGTTGGGTGGTCATTTTGGTTGCATGTAACAGAATCTAAGGAGATCTTCACTTGGTGATCATAATAGTGGTATCAGAACTAAGGATTACATCAATTAAAAGGTGAACTTGAAATTCTTGCCTTTTGCAGCTTTTAGATGGATCTCTTTACTTTTGCTTCCAGATGGTGAAATTGACCTCCAAGTAGGTGTCTCCTCTGATTTTGATGTACTTCCAGTCTATTGGTCATGATTATGGACTTTTTTCATAGAAAATGATGGAAATCAATGGATTTTTGACAATTTTTTGAGGTTTTTCAATAGTGACAGAGATACCAAATTTACAAGTCACTTTTGGTCCGATGTATTCCATAAGCTAGAAACCTCGCTTAGTTTTAGTTCTACTGATCATCCTAAATCAGATGGTCAAATAGAAAGAACTAATTAGACTATGGAGGAAATGTTGAGGATCTATGTGTCTCGCATGCAGTCTCAATGGGAGGGTTACAGTCTTTTACTTGAGTTTGCTTATAGTTACAGAAAACATTATGCTATAGGTTATAGTCCATTTATGGTGATGTATGGTTTTCAACCTAAATCGTCGATAAATGTGGAGACGAAATCTGTTAAGATCCAAAAAGTTGCAAATTTCTTGCATGATATGCAATAAATGTTGCAATTGGCATGTGATAGTATCTGTAGTGCTCAAGATAGAGCTAAGCACTATGTCAATCTTAATAGGTCTCTCAGAGATTTTAAAGTATATCTTAGAATTCCAAAAGATTCTAAGACTATGTGTATGGGTAAGCATTATAAGTTGTCTACCAAATATTGTGGACTGTTTCGGATTATAAGAAAAATTGGTTCTTTAGCTTACGAACTTGATCTTCATGAGAAGTCGACTACTCACCCAATGTTTTATGTAAGCCAGTTAAAATTAAGTTGACATGAAGGTGATGTAGTTGGATCAGATGAGGACCTTACCCATTTGGAAGATTTATCACTTTGTGTACCTTTGTAACTTGAAAGAGTGCTCAAAACCAGAGATAAACAATTGAGATATTGTTCTATTTCTAAGTGCTTAATTAGGTGAAAGGGTTGGACTGAGAATGATGATTTGTGGGAAAGGGTTGAAAGCATAAAGAAAAACTTCAATAGTCTTCACTTTTGAGGAAAAAAGTAGTTCGAGGGAGGAAGAATGTTATGTCCATGTCCAATATGTGGGATTCTGAATAATTCCTAACATGAATAGCAAGTACTCCAGTGTATAAGATTATTAGTTAGGCCACATCATTCCGGGCTTGGCTAGTAATGTAATTAATAATCTTATGAGGGCCCGAGTGCTCTAATTGGACCTATGGAGCTTTTACATGGTGATTTATAGGTTTTGTGCAAGAATAGGAGGTCAAATGATTTTGATAGGATTGGAGGGATCTGAGAGAAAATATTCTCTGGAGAGTATATATCATGCAGGAGCTTGCCCATCTCCTCATTGTTTTTTTTTTTTAATTTCAGAAGCCCCTCCTCTCTTGCATTCAGTCACCACATCAAGACTCTGTATCATTATTCATGATGAGCCTAGAGACTTGACCTCAAGAGCCATTGCAAGGAGTCTGTAGTGAGAAAGAAATAAAGGTTCTTCAAGTGTTCACTCTGGAAGAAGGTCGATTATATGAGGACAAGGATTTCCTCCAATATGTAGATCCTGATCGTTTCAAGTCCGTGCCAAAATCCTGAAGTACTAGATCCACGAAAGCTTCTAGCAAACAAAGATCTCATTGAAACATCAGAAACCCACAAGGCAATGTTGTAGTAGGCCAAATGGATATGGTAACCAATGGATCCATGACTAGCATTCCAATAACCGTTAACGATCTCTTGTGAGAATGCATAGATTGGGACCTAGCTTAGGATGAAGCCCTTTACAAGCTAGAAGTCTCGTTATGGGATAAAAGCATCAAAATGGTGAAAGATCCAATAACTGATCCACAATCAGAGTCACCAACGCATGCCAAGGAAACAGAGCTGATTACTTCGGATCTCCCATCTGGAGGCTCTCCGAAAGAAAAAGTTCTCATCACCTTTGTTGATTTGGGTATGCAACCATCAAAGAGCGTCAAGAAGCTTGACCGAGCTTTGAAAATGATGGGAATCAACAATTAGCTAACCGCCAGCCTGTTACGAGAATGCAAACCCTTGTATAAGGCAAAAACCATTGAGTGTAAAGCTAAGAGCGATAAGAGAGGGACCAAGATCAAGTTGTTGATCAACCAGAAACTACATGATAGGATTCGCCAAGACGTTGTAGAAGAACCTAAGCCTACACATGACATATTGCAATACTTCTAGGATTATGAGATGGATGAAGTTGTAGTGGTCATGCCCAGAGCTAAGAGAGAATCCATAGAAGAAACCTCCCAAGGAGCCAATGTTTACAAAGGTCCAGCTCGCACGAAAGAGATAGTTCTAGCTAAGAAGGGAGAGAAAAGTCGTATGGTATCAATAGGAGAAGATGTAGAAGGAGAGAAACTCGAGGATCTCAAGGCACTTCTTCGCAAATACTGTGACTGTCTTGCTTGGAATTATGTTGACCTGAAGGGCATATCGCCAGTGTTGTGGTTCACACCATTCCACTAGTTGATGGCACAAAACCCATAGTTAGTAGACCCTATATGTCTAATCCGCACTACGCCCAGCTGATCCAAGAAGAATTGAAAAAGCTTCTAGATGTAGGATTCATCTATGAGATGGAATACACTAATTGGGTATCAACTATTGTGGTAGTATCTAAGAAGAACAAGAAACTTAGAATCTATGTGGATTACCAGAAGCTGAATGCTGTGACCAACAAGGACCATTTTCCTTTACCATTCATGGAAAATGTGTTAGAAAGAATAGCCAGAGCAGAAGCCTATAGTTTTCTAAATGGGTTTAGTTGCCCAAGAAGATCAGCACAAGACTGCATTCTCCACTGAGTGGGGAATGTTAGCATATAGAGTGATGCCATTTTGATTGTGCAACGCTCCCAATACTTTCCAACGAGTGATGAGCTGTGCCTTCAAGGACTTTCTACGAAAATTTCTTGAAATTTTTATGGACAAATTGTGTGTCCACTCCTCTAGATCCCAACATCCAGCTTTCTTAGAGAAAGTGTTCATACAATGTCGATTATTCAACATATCCCTATGCCTTAGCAATTTGTTGGAGTAGGGGACTTCGGCTGAGTCAATGACTTCGGTTGAGTCAGTTGCTGCCTGTGTAGAAATCTTGTGTATTTCTGCAGGTAATGGCTCACAAGCTAAAAGTGCTTTGTGGTATAAATATTGAGTCTCTTCAACTCCCTCTCAAAGTATGGTAGCCTTGTGATTTCCAAGCTAGCTCTCTGCCTTTCAAACATTGCCTTATCCAGAGGCTTTGTAAAGATGTCGGCCACCATATGCTTGGTTGGAATGAAAACTGTCTGCAACTCGTTTTTCTCAATTAAATCCCTGATCAAATGATACTTAATATCAATGTGTTTTGTTCTTGAGTGAAACGTAGGCTCTTATGTCAGATGTATTGCAGATGTGTTGTCCATTTATAGGATTAGTGGCCCATTGGTGCTCTCTCCCAAACCATCTAAAAATTGTCTGAGCCATGTCAGCTCATTAGCCATTTTGGCTACAGCAACATATTCTGCCTCACATGATGATTGGAAAGTTATGGTCTACTTTCTGTTGACCCATATAACAGTTGCATTGATTGCTATTGTGCATCCTTTCACACGTGTGGATATTAAAATAGCATTTAATGAGCATTCTACACACAAAATTACAAGATATCACAAGTATAGTGCACCATTGGATAGTAGAACCCAAAAAGAACCATGTATAAGCATGAATGAAATATAGTCAATCCCATGTTCTTGAGCAAATCCTTTTTCTACCAACCTTGCCTTGTACTTGTTGATATATCCATCTTGGTTTGTCTTCACCTTGAAGATCCATTTGCATCCAATAGCTTTCTTGTCCTTAGGTAGCTCCACCAATATCCATGCTCCATTCTTCATAAGAGCTTGATACTCAAGATCCATTGCTTGGATCCACTCCTCTTTGTTCCTTGCTTCATCCATCAAAAAGGCTAGGAAAGCAACAGAATTTCCAGAAACTACTTGCTTAGTACCCTTTTCATCATAAGTGAGCCTCGAAGGCTTTTGTCTTTCCCTTGATGTTCTCCTTGGCTTTTGACTTGATGATGGTCCTTCATCATCACCATCCAAAGTAGGATTCGTTACATCAACATCAAGAATGTTAGATCCATCCACATCACCATCAATAGTGCTTGAAGATACTTTTGGAATGCTCCCCTCATAAAAAATGACATCTCTACTAACAATCACCTTGTTAGTAGAAGGAATGTAAACCTTGTAGGCTTTACTCACCTCACTATATCCAACAAATATACCTTTCCTTGAAGATGGATCCTCCTTGGTCTTAACATCAAGAGTAATGTTGACATAGCATGTGCATTCAAAAGTTCCAAGAAAGTTGACACTCGGCCTCCTCTTGAATAGCATCTCAAAAGGTGTCCTTCCATCCAAAATATCATTTGGCCACCTATTGCACAAGAAATTAGCACACAACAAAGCTTGATCTTAAAATGGCTTATGAGGGTTAGCACTTAACCTCATGGATTTAGCACTTTCACATAAAGTCCCATTCTTCCTCTCGGGCACTCCATTTTGTTGTGGAGTCCTTGGTTTTGTATACACCCTCTTGGTCCCATGCTCATCACAAAAAGCATTGAACTTGGTAGATACATACTCACCACCATTGTCACTCCTTAATCACTTGATCCTTGTGGAAAGTAAGCATTATTGAACTTAACAAAGACATCATACACGTCATCCTTGCTCTTTATTAGATAGATCCCACAAAATCTACTAGAATCATCAATGAAAGTTACATACATCTTAGCTCCCTTATTGCTAATTGTATTAGTTCCATGAATATCTGAAAATGTACAACCTGAAAAGGCTTTGTAGATCTAGTATAAGGTAGTCTATGTGACTTTGATAAAGCACAAGACTCACAAACATGATTGATGCTACTTAAGGAACTTGGAAAACCAATTACAGCCTTCTTTCTAGCCATTACCTCCAATGACTTGAAGTTGAGGTGTCCCATCCTTCTATGCCAAACCTCTTGAATAGGTATTTGCTCTTCGCAACACATCCAACTTGATTAGCAATAACACAAGCATCTAGTTTGAACAATTTCCCTTTGCAATCAAGATATCCTTCCTTTTGATCATACAAGCATCTCCATCAAACTCAACTTTGAGGCCTTTACTTAAATTGACTCACACTAAGTAAATTCTTGGTAATAGATGGAATGAACAAAACATCCTCCAAATGGACACTCCTATTTGTAGAGAGAGAAATAAGAATTGTGCCAATCCCTTTGATTGCACACTCACCATCATTGGCCGTGTAGATCACCCTCTTGTCATTTCCATATGCCAACAAAGAAGTGAAGTACTCTTTGTGAAAGGTCATGTGTGAACTTGCTCCACTATCAATCCACCAAGGATCTAGATCTCCATCATTAGCAAGCATACATGAAGACATCACAAAAGTATCATCATTTGCATCTTGAACATCCAAAACATCCTCATCAAGAGTAAGATTACCTTGCTTGTCTCCTTGATCTCTCTTCTTCTTGTAGCACTCACTTGCAAAGTGTCCTTTGATGCCACAACAGAAGCACTTGAGCTTTGATCTATCCTTCTTTTTGCCACTTGAAGAAGCATCCACTTGATCTTGCCCTTTAGACCACTTACTTTTGGTTTTGCCCTTGAATTTGCCCTTTGTGAACATAGCATCCTCTTGAAGTGTCGATGTAGATCCACCTCTTTCTTGAAGCCTATATTCCTCATTGATCAAGATCTCTTGAAGATCCATCAAACTTGGCAAAATCTTTTGAATAGTAATACTTTGAACAATTTTAGCATGAGCATCCAACAAGCCATTAAGAATCACTTGAATAAGCTCTCCTTCCTTAATGCTTTCATCTATGCAAGCTAACTCATCATTCAATGCTTTCATTCTCAAAACAAAAGTACTGGGACTTTCTTCATTCTTTTGCAAACAAAGCTTCTTCAATGAATTCCAAGCTTCCAAAGATGATGTGCACTTACCAACTTCCTTGAGAAGTTCATTGGTAACATTCATCTTTATCATGTGTAGAGCCTTCTTGGCCCTCTTGTCATACCTCAATTGATCTTGTTGTGTTGCTGGTCTCTTCTCCAAACCTACAACAATATCCAAAACATCATTCATCTCAAGAAGTGACTCCATCCTCACTTTCCACAATGAATAGTTACTTGAGGTAAGCCTATCATTGGCTTCCAACATGACTCCAATTGAGGTTGCCATGTAGCAATGACCTGATCTTCTCTCTCAACCTACTTCAATGCACAAAGCACTCCTTTGAACAACAACAAATGCTTTCAAAAGAAATCACCAAGATTTGAAACTATCTCACAAATTCTCTTCTAGCACTTATCCAAGCAATTCAACACATAGAATCATGGAATCTTGATCAACCTATGATCTATCCTCAATCTAATGACTTTTTCCACTTCCTAAGATTGAAACACACTCAAATGAAGTCCAGCAACCTCACTATCTAGAGATCCAATCAAAATTAGGGTTTTGACAAAATCACAAAAAAATTATTATTTCAAAATCTACATGCAATTGCCTAAAACTTGATATGTAATCTTGTAGCCACCACTTAGGCTTTTCCAATGCTCTAAAAGTTGGCCAAATCCAACAAGTAATGTGTGAAATTAGAATTGATCAAGATTATAAACCTATTTTGAGATTTGATCTACAAAAGATCCAATGTACATATGCAAGAAACTTGATTTTGGTGTAGAACTTAATCTAGCATGCTCTAGCATTAATATCTTCTCCAAATCATTGATAGATTGTGAATGCTTCCTTCATAACCTGAAACACAAGCTCTGATACCATGTGAAAATTTCAGATCCTTAAGATCCAAAATATCCCTTTGACCTTTGGTTAGAAAAACAAGCAACTCACCAATCTTGCCAATGTATAACAACCAACATCTACACTATGAATGAGATGCAAAATCTGATAGATCTTGATCAAACATCAATAAAGACATAAAATAATGTTGATGTTCAAACAAAAACAGTAAGCTACTGTATTTCACACGTGTGGATCTGAAAATAGCATTTAATGAGCATTCTACACACAATTGCAAGATATCACAAGTATAGTGCACCAATGGATAGTAGAACCCAAAGAGAACCATGTATAAGCATGAATGAGATAAGAGAGAGAAAATGTCTTCTCTTCCCACGAGTTACATCCTTTTATAACAGGTCCAAACCTAACTTTGAACTTTGGTTTCTCTCCATAATGAAAAACCTAGCATTAATGATGACTAGATTCTAATTCAAACTTATCTCTCTAAAACTCGGGTTCTATAGTTTTCCACACTTTCCAAAGTGTTTATTCGAATGCTTTTAGATTGATATAACTTTGAAAATTCAAACTTTAAGTCTAATATGAAAATTGGCCTCAATTGCCAAATATACAAATATGATTAAAATAGCAAAACTAGATGAAATCTTTCACAAACATTGGTGATGTTGGTTGCCAATCATAAGATATTGTCAATTGACAACCAACTTTTGTAATCAACACTTAAAGATCACTATTAAACACAATTATCTGCAAAATTAGTGGGAATTCTCAAATTTTTTATAATCTCAACTTTATCACTGTCAACGTCAATTCCTCTTTCAAATATTCAATGTCCCAAAAGAATACCTTCTTTTATACCAAAATAACATTTTTCTAGATGTAAGCATAAAGAAGTATCTCGGTATCTCTATAGAGTTAGTTGAAGTTTTGACACATGATCTTTGGCTTTATTGTACACATAGAAATCATCAATGAAGCCTTTCAAGGACACTCATATATAGTTTTGTATAGTAATCTTCTCAATAATTTTCTAGTGATGGTAGATTAGACAAACTCTTATTGAATAGATTGACTCTATATCAGAGTAAAACTTCAGACTCGTCTTCCAATTTGATTGTATCAAATTGTGCTTCTAATTAAGTTTATCAACAAGGCAAATAGCCACTGAAATAGTAGAATACACATAGCCGTTTCTCACACTAAGTCTCAAAAGAATCATGCAAAACCTCAAATAACAATCCTCAACAATTGTTTATCAGCTTATTCCAAAGAACAAGTGGTCCCCAAGCCTCAATTTATCGACTATAGGCACTCTACTCTCAACAGTAGAGTGAAGATACCTTTGCTGAGTGATATAGGTCAGCCGTCTCGTTCTATCTCTGTAGATTTGAATGCCTAGAAAGTAGTGAGCTTCCTCCAGATCGGTCATGTCGAATTCGAAAGACAACATCGATATAGCATCCTTCACCAGATTGGTACTATTGCTAAAAAGCAACGTGTCGTCAACATACAAGGTGATGATAATGGACTGATGCACTGACTTGAAGTAAACACTAGAATCAACATTGCTTGGTTGAAAACCGTGTTGGACAAGAAATGTGTTGATCCTCTGAAACCAAGCTCTGGCTGATTGCTTCAAGCCATAAAGTGCTTTGTGGAATTTTCAAACATGATGCTTCATACCTTCGTGAATGTATCCTTCAGGTTGGAGCATATAGATGTCTTCTTCAATGACTCCATTCAGATAAGTCGTTTGTACATCAAGTTGATGTACTTCGAGGTCGGCTGCTGCAACATACGATAGGAGAGCTCGGATCGATGAATGCTTGACTACTGGACTGAAAGTCTCATTGTAGTCGATGTTGGAGATCTGAACGAATCCTCATGCTACTAGTTGGGCCTTCCTTCGGTCAATAGATCCATAAGTGTTGTACTTGAACTTAAAGACCCATTTTCAATCAATAAGATTGCTGCCAGCAGGAGCTTCAACTACTGACCATGTTTGGTTTTTTATCAGAGAGGAACACTCCCTTGCCATCGCTTCTCTCTAGAGATCGGAGTCTGGTTGGCTAAGTGTCTGTTTGACAATAGTCGGTTCCTACATTAAAAGATAGTCCGACTCAGAAATCTACCTTGTGGGCTGTGTGTGCACTCAGTTTGATCTGCTTGGAGGAGGTGGTATCGGCTGGTGACCTCACTTGTCCATGCATACAAGAAAAAACATAAAGTGGACGTCAAATTTCGATGGATACTACAGATGTCAGAATCTGACGTCCATGATTGGATTTCAAAGCCACATTATTTTTCTAAAGTTTTCCCATTTTGTATTCTTGTAGGAGATTGTTGGAGATCAGCTTTTGCCACTTCTTCTCAACTCTATCAATTTCATTTGTCTCATTCCAAGTACAATTCTTTTGTTTTGTTATGTGCAACTAAGATTTCTTACTTTGTAACTTTTTCTTGTATACTATCTTCCTTGTATTGTATATTTTGTTTTCTCTTTCTTTTGTACTGTATACTATCTCAATGTAGCCACGAAATAATGGCCATAATTTTTATCTTTGATGATACAATTACCTGCAAGGTAGTGGCCCCCTGTGGAAGCGAAATAGCAGTGTAGTTGGTCAATGTGTATACTATAGGACCACTAATTTGTAAGTAGATCTAATCTGTCCATCGCTAGTTTGGAGGTCAATCTTACAAATTTGTAAATCGTTAGGCAGAAAGCAACCACAAACTTGGTCCTAAAAACATTGAACTTTTCAAAGAATGGTGTTAAAGGATTATATTTTTTTCAACAACAAAGATTTTAAGCTTTCAAAACAATTATTTTCAAGAGGCTTCTACATGTTTCGCTTTTCACTAATTGCCAAAAATATAATTTTTTAACACCGTTCCTTGAAAAGTTGCCTTGAACTATATGCTTAACAAAAATTTGACCATCGATGTCACCTGGATTTGAGTATAATCTTGAGACCAGTGCTTCCTTTGATCCCTTTGTTCCTATCGGTAGCAAGGAGAAAGAAAGCAAGAATGTGTGTGTGAGAGAGCATAATGCCACATCAATAATGCGAGCAATAAGAAAGGTACAAGCATCACGTGGTAACTTGCCTCTGATCTTATGTATTCAAGCTGACAATTGTTGGAGGGAGAACAAGAACAAATTTATTTTTGGTCTTTGTTGTATGTTAGTGGCACATAACATCTTCCAAAAGGTAGAAATGAGATTTCTTTTGGTTGGCCACACACATAAAGACATAGATCAGGTTTTCAGTGTCATATCCAGGGCTTTGAAGTCCAAATCAGTTCACACAATGTCAGATATGCTAGCACAAATTGGTGAAAAGATAGGTGGCGATCGTATTGAAAGCACTCAAGTAGAAATACTAGAATGAATGGTAGACTGGAAACAATTTATAGATCATTGTATTGCTCAAGGAAATGATGGCTTAGAAGGACACAGCAATCCTCACTATTTTTGTTTTCAAATGATGAATGGTGAGCCAACCATGCAATGGAAATACTATTGATGGAGACAACGCATGGAGTGAACCTTTCAAACTGTTGCATCATGTACCTTCAAAAGATGAAGCCATCTTTCTAGCATCCACGAAGGATTTGGATCCAGATGAAATGAAAGGAATAATGTCCTTTATTGATTATTTGCAGTTCATGAGCTAGAAGTTTCTAGAATACAAGGGTCGCAATGATGCATGTGTGGTGGAAACCACAAAACTTGTTGAATATCTTTCCAAAGAAAAAATGTTAACAGGATCAATGTATAGCCAAGATGCTTTTTGGCCATAATCCTTGCCAACCACTTTTGATTCATCTGTATCAACTTTGATCAATGAGGTCGAAATGGATGTAGAGTTATTACCCCGAAGATTTTGTGGGCGAAACGTTGATGCACCTCTGGTTGAATTCATCCCACGTAGAGAAGTTGTGTTGGACAAGTTCGTTGCAATGCAGCCTCCAGATGAAGATGTTGTGGAGGGTTCCATTCCTATTTGGGTGGCAAAAGTTGTCGAAGTAAAGAAAAACTCAGAAGGCTTGGCCACAGAGTTTAAAGCATTAAGGTATGAACCAAAATCTAATCAACGACGTAGAAACCAGAGACAAGTTCACAACTCGAAGTTGTATGGACCACAATATATGGATGTAGATACAGTTGTTCATGCATGGAAATCAAAGGCAAAAAAAACAATTAAAGCACATGGCTATACTGTGAAAAAATCAATATCTATTCCAGAAATATCAGTGGCAAACATCAAAGAATATCTGTCCAAATTATCCGATGAATGTGCAGCTAATATTGATGAGTAGAGTTCATGATCATTGTAATTGTAGAGTCCTAGTTACAATCTTTGTCGCCATAATTATTGGACTTGCAATGTATTTAATTTAGTGAGTGTTGGCAGATTCCGAATCTGCAACAAGGCCAAATTTGGCTCCAAAAGACGTGTAATTCCTTCTGTAAATTCAGATGTAAATCCAGATTGGCAATTTTGTAGAAAGCCGACTTTTGTATGCTAGGGTGTGGGCATGTCACCCTATTATAAGTAAATCATATTCCATGGCATGTGTATTGTAAGCCCATGAGAAAAATAGTTTTTAATTCTCAACCTTTAGAATATTGAAATAGTAAATCACTAGTCTAAAAGGTTAAACTTCTACAAATTTGTCTAGAATTGCACCAAAGTTGTGCATCTTTTGTAATAGCCTCTTGACTAATGTAGGGTTTGGCCCAAGACCATTAATTATAAATGAATCACTTTTAGTGGCAAATGACACATTGTGATTAAATTTCTATGAGAGTTCTTAGAATACAGCTTGTTCAAAGTAGTATATGATTGAGTGATGTTTATGTTTCTTTTAAATATCAAATTATGTTTATGTTTCTTTTAAATATCAGATTATGTTTATGTTTCTTTTGAAATTCTATATCAATGTTCATGTTTAAAAGTTGTCTATGTCATTTGGATCGACACTAATTTTGGACAATTATATTAGGTGCTCATAGCTATTGGACAAAAGCATCAATAAATTTTAGAAAGTTAACTAAATTGTGACTTGTTGACCAGATTTGTCTTGTTTGGCTTATAGTTGTATTAAAATGAGATTCAAACTTGAGAAAATCCACTTCAAAAATTAGTAAGTTTTTATTGTTTTTCTTATCTGGCTCTTTTGGTACCATGTGTAGAAAATAGTCCTAAATAAATTAAAAAGTCCAAAAGTAATTGAGACAATGTTAAGAACAAAATCTTAGTCGAATCAGCATAATGCATGTTATCACATGCAACACTTCCGAAGTCCTTCTGGGCTAAATTAGTTTCAATTGTAGCTTATATTCAGAACAAATGTCCTACTAAAGGTCTCTCAAACAAAATACCATATGAAATTTGGACAAGTTCCAAACCTTCTTTCTCAAACTTACGAGTTTTTGGATGTATTGCTTATGCGCAAATTCCACATGATCTCAGGAAGAAGCTCGACTCCCAGAGTATCAAAGCAATTTTCATCAACTACACTACTTCAGATAAAGCTTATAAGCTGTTTGATCCTGTTGAGTCGAAGATATTCACTAGCCAGAATGTCTTCTTCATTGAAGATCAGTTTATTGACCTCAAAAGGTAAAGGCAAAGCTCATATAAACTTTCGGACTCTTCCAGAACATCAAACTTTCAAGTTCCAAATCTGACTATTCCTATTGAAGGTCCAAGTTATCCACTCCCAACAAATAACTTATCAACGACGAAGCTGAATATGATGATGTTGTAGCTCAACAACTACAACATGATCAACTTCGATCATCACCCAGAAGATCGACAAGAGTTAGCAGACCACCTAACAATCAACGAGTCTACAACTTACCTTGTTCAAGAATCGACGACTATCGAAGAGGCACTTAGTTAGCCCGATTTCCAACCCGATTCTGATCTCTGGAAAGAACCTATGGATAAAGAGTATTAATCTCTTATCAAGAACCAGACTTGTACAATTGTCGAATTACCTGCCAGCAGAAATGTAGTTGATTGCAAATGGTTATTCAAAATCAAGTACAAGGTAGATGGAAGTATCGATCAAAGAAAGGCTCGACCTGTAGATAGAGCATACTATCAAGTACAGAACGTCGACTACATTGAGACCTTTAGTCCAGTAGTTAAACATTCTTCTATCAGACTTCTATTGTCATTTGCTGCTGCATCAGATTTGGAAATACATCAAATGGATGTATAGACATCATGTCTTAATGGAGTTATTGAAGAGGACATTTACATGGTACAACCTAAAGGTTACAATATCAAAGGTAAACAAAATCATGTATGTAAACTCCATAAAGCACTTTATGGCTTGAAGCAATCTGTTCGAACATGGTTTCAGAGGATCAATACTTTCCTTATTGATCACGGCTACACACCAAGCTCTTCAGTTTCAAATGTCTACTTCAAGTCTATGCAACATTTCTTTATCATCATCACTTTGTATGTAGACGACACATTGCTTTTCAGCAACAATATCGATCTAATAAAGGAAGCTAAGACAATGCTATCTTCCAAATTCGACATGACCAATCTGGGCGAAGCTCATTACTGTCTAGGTATTCAAATCCAAAGAGATAGAAAATAGCAGTTTTACATTTCTCAGCAAAGATACATTCACAATATCTTAATCAGACATAATATGATGAATTGCAAATTAGCTCTCTCACCAGTGGATCCAAGACTCAAGATGTCGAAGGTCCAATGTCCCCAAACAATCAAAGAGAAGGAGCAGATGTGTGAGTATCCTTATCATTTGATAATAGGATTTCTTATGTATGCGATGATCTTTACTAGACTAGACATAGCTTTTGTAGTCAATTCCTTGAGTCAGTATATGACCAATCTTGGTATAGCACATTGGAAGGCTCTTATCAATGTCATGAGATATCTTTGAGCTACTATGGAATTTTGCATTTGTTATGGAGGAGTCGACAGCGATAAACTCAATATTCTCAGTGGTTTTTCAGATGCAAGTTGGGCAGGAGATGTAGACACTCGCAAATCCACTCCAGGATTTATATATTTCTTCAACAATGATCCTATTTCATGGAACAATCACAAGGTGCACAAGCGCAAGACTTAGACGTGGAAGTGCACAAGTGCCACCATTGACTCCATGTGTACATGTGAACTTGCACCAAGATATGTCTCAAAAAGACATTTGGAACAAGGATATGCCTTTTGTAATGCATGATCATGAAGGCAACATGGATGACATGATGTATGCAGTCCTCACTTTATGAGGAGAAAGATTATATCGAAGAGGAGCTAATCAACATTAAAGAACTATCAATCGACACTATTGTTTGCCAGGTCTTGAACCCCATGAAGGCTATTATCTAAAGCCAAAATAGAAGATCAAAGAGCTCCAAGCTAAGATAAAATGACTCAAGAACTAGAAGGAAAAAGAAGTCAGTCCTATCAAGAAATCGATAACGCATACCTATATGGAGTCGATAGCCATCATGAGTATCTAGCCTCCATCTTCAAAAATTAAGAAGAGAGAATGATAGTCTGAAATACAAAATTAAGGACACTCTATATGTGAAAGAACTTGCTATTGAATCAAATGAAACATATCTGAAATTACTTTCAGATCAAGTTCAGAGTAAGATACCTAATTGGAACTTTTTGAATAAGAGGAATTCTCTAGGGATTGTAGGAACAATCTGGATCTAGAGCAGGTTTGAAAGTTGAATCATTGTCTATAAGTAGTACGGTAAATGGTCAAAGGTTACTAGTTCCATTTTGGTTGGAATAGATGTAAGTTTGATCAGAAGTTAAGTCTGAGAGTTTTGTATTGGATCAACCTAATCTTAGTTTGAGTACTAGGATCAGAGAGGGGTTGATTGAGTGGATGAAATTATGTGATTAGAGGTAAGTTGGATTGGAAAACTGTTGAGATTGAATGTTATTCGTCTCAAAGATTTCTCGGATATGTTATTTACTCATGAGTAATAGAGTTACAAGATCTTAGTGAGATATGTGAGTAACATATGTGGGTTCTGGAAGAATCTGCCAAATAAAAAATGTGTTTATGTATTGGATGATAGTGAGATTATTCACATATGTGCACGATTAATCTTGTATGAATCTACCATGTATTCCTGGTTACTAGAGTTATTTGGTGCACTTAACCTAGTCGGTGAACATAAATATGTGATTAAGTATTGTTTTGACAAATACTTGCAGAGTTAACAAGAGGCTTGTTGCTTGTTTTTTGTATACTAATGGAGTTTTTGATGACATGCTAAAGACCATAATGTTCAGGGTGTTGGATTCAAGTTGGTCTCGCTATGTATACATCAAATCTTTATTGCTTTTGCTTGCAGGAACTCGAATTTGGGAGAGGGATTCAAACTCGCTGAGAGACAAGCTATCTATGGACCATAAGTGGATCAAAAAGAGCCTGATCTAATGCAGCAGAGCCCTGTATGGACAGAGAGCTCACACGTGTGAAATCAACCCTCATTAATTGAGTGCTACTTCTCTAGATTTGATCCAAATTTGATGTTTTATAGCTTGTTGGATAGGTATTGAAGAGTAGAATGTGTTGCTCATGTTTCTAAATCAATTTGATTTGATTTTAGAATAGTTTTAGGCAACAGAGGGTTTGAGAGAGTACTCAACTCGTGGGATATGCCAAAGTGAACACACATCAGTTCTTTTCACCATTTTCATCAATTTTCATTGTCAATCAAGTAAAATTGGATAGAAGTGAGTCTTCTGAGGTCTTAGACTTTTCATTTCACACAAATTACTATGTTTGAGTTGAAAGTAAGTTCCTAGAGATTTTATTAGTACTTTGAATCTCGTGGGAGAGATAGACTTCTTACTTGCATGTGCTTCTTTTTTGTGACTGAAGCAAGATCCAAATTCAAGATAGATTGATTTTCTGTGTTGAGAATTTGTTCTCACATCCATTGCTAGATTTCATAGGTTGGATTAACATCAGTATTAGATCCTAGATTGACATAGTTAGCAACATCCTTTCAACTCCATTTTCTATCATTACTAGAATTTCTCATAGAGAAGATGTCTTCATCTGGTTCACATTTCTTGGAGCACAGTGAGAGATTGGCATCTTCCAATTATGCAATGTGGAAGATCAGAATGGAATCATTACTGATTCTACAAGATGTAATGGATATTGTGAGTGGAGTTGAAGAAGAACCTACTGCATCTAATTAAGCTGCAGCATTTCACAAAAGAACCAGAATTGCCCTTCATTTCATAAATATGAATGTAACCAATGAAGTGTTAAGAGAAATCAGTACATGCACCACTGCCAAGGATGCTCGGGATACTCTAATACAATCTATGAAATCAAGAATACTTCTAGATTGCTTACACTTAGAAACCAAATATTTCTAAGTTATCAGAGAGTAGATGAGAGTGCTTCATCATATGTCATGAGAGTTAGCTAGTATTGGTGATGCTCTTAAGAACACTGAACTTGTTCAAGTAGTCCTAAATGGACTTAGAGATGAGTATGACAATATTGTGCATACTTATGCTATCATGGAGGATCTTCCATCATTGGAGACACTGCAAGGTGTTCTCATTACTGAAGAAAACAGGCAAGAGAACAAGATGCTGAGGATCAACATACTTTCATTGAAAGATGGTGGAGATAACAAAGCACTCTTCATCAGAGACAAGCCAAGAGGCAAGGAAAAAGGACAACAACACTTCAAGAAGGACAAAGCCAAAGAAGGTGGTGAGGATCAATCCTCACAAGCTGCAACATCCAGTGGCAAGAAGAAGCTGTCAAAGATCAAGTGTTTTTTCTATGGCAAGAAAGGACACTATGCATCAAACTGTTTCACGAAGAAGAACCAATCTAAGCAAGCTAACCTTACTAATGAGGATGACTGTGAGGGTGTTGAGAGTGAAAGAGAGGATTCATTAATGATATCTAATTTTTCATCTTTTCTTTTTAAGAATGAAGAAGTCTGGTGGATAGATAGTGGGGCTAGTTCCCATATGTCTAGTTCTAGGAACTCTTCCACTAATCTCATGCCATATCTAGGTGCAAAAAGATCAATCTATACTGCTAATGATGTAGAGTGTAGGATTGAAGGAATTGGTAGTATTCCATTGCATGCATTATCATCAAAATCTTTTTGCTTACATGATGTACTTTATGTACCTAGATTGACCAAGAATCTCATTAGTGTAGGTCAGTTGTTTGATAGTGGATTGGATGTCAAGTTTGAAGTTGACAAGTGTATAATCTCAAGAGAAAATAAACTTATTGCTAAGGGACCTAGAATTGGTAAGTTGTACAAACTAGATTCGAGGGAGAGTGCTAACGTTTCAGATACTACTTATGAGTCCTTCGGGAGGATCTGTGGAAAAAGAGATTGGGTCATCCCAATTTCAAAGCCATGAAATCTATGTTCAAGGAAAGAAAACTTGTTGGACTACCAAAGACACTGTCAAAGGAGCTTCTACCTTGTGAAGCTTGTATGCTAGCAAAATCACACAGAAGGCCTTTTCCTAGATCAAGCATCAAAACAAAGCAACCATTTGAACTAGTGCACTCTGATGTTCATTTCTCATCAACTAAGATCAAAGGAGGAGCAAACTGCATTGTTTTCTTTGTAGATGATTATACAAGATATTCTTGGATCTATATGTTGTCTTCAAAAGCCATGGTCTATGATGTTTTTCTTACTTTCAAAGCTTATGTAGAAAAGTAGTTTTCTTTCAAGTTGAAAGCTTTGAGAAGTGATAGTGGAGGAGAATACACTTCCAATAAGTTTAAAGAGAGAGAAGACATTCAAAGAGAGTTTTCTTGTTCATATACTCCTCAACAAAATGGAATTGCTGAGAGTTCTTCTCACTTTGTGTGAATGTGCGAAAGCCATTAGGCTAGAAGCTTCTCTGCCTAAAGAATTTTGGGGAGAGGCAGTTGCATGTGCAAACTATCTTTGTAATAGGCTTCCAAATCTTGCAATAGGAGGAAAAACACCATTTAAGATGTTGTATAAGAAAAAGCCTAAGGTAGATTATCTTAGGATTTTTGGCTGTGTATGCTTTGTGCATGTGCCTCTAGGAACTAGGAAGAAAGAAGATCCTAGTGCAATTAAAGAAATTTTTGTAGGATATGCATCCACTAAAAAATCATACAAAGTATATCTTCCTTCTACTAACAGAAATGTTGTTTTTCTTTTGATTTCTAAGTAATATTTTAGCTGATTTGAATATTTATTGCAAAATTCTATCTTGTACCATAGGTTACTGGCACTTTTTTCTTTCATTGTTTATCTCTAACATAATGATAATGCAAATCAATGTGCTCTTTTTAAAGTGAAATTTCTTGTTCAGATTTTTAAGTATAAGCAGATTTTCATGTATCGGTGTCCCCACCTTGATCATAGTGTGTGCATAGAGTTGTCCTCAAATTTCCTTCCCTGGAATAATTTTTGGTATAACATAATCCAAGGCCAATTGCTTGCTTATGTGCTTGATTGAAGTGCAAAAAGAGTATACGTTAGTGACAACATTATAGTTTCCATTCAAAGACATTGATATAAGTTGAGCGTATTTATTTACCTTGGCCTTGTGTAGGCGTCCACCTTAAAATTCAAGGGCATTCCTAAGGTCAGAGGTTCAACCTTCAATCTTTGTGGAGGACCAAGCCATCACTAAACTAGGAGTGATGGGCTCCTTGCAATTTAACTCTGCAGAAGTGATCGTCGCATCTAAGGACATGGTGGTATCACCCACCTTCGCCCTTAGATTGTTGAGAACCCACCATTGTCATTGCAATGGTGGTGCAAAATATGGTGATCCCTTTGTAGGCCTCTCCTTGATTGTTTTATTCATTGTTGTCAAGTTTCTGAATGTCATCTGACATATCGTTGGATTTGCAAAGACACTTGGGAACATAATTTTTGCTAGTGTTCTCTCTCATTCTACAACCTGCCACAATCACATGTTATAGTGATTTTTATTTTATTTATGCTAGTCGTGGAAGGAACATTGTTTTACTTTGGTCACATTCTCCTAATGAATCTCTATCTTCAATGCAATTTGAGATTCCTACATTTGCACCTCTCAGTCTCTACAACCTAGGTGTTGAATGTCATTCCCACACATACAACACTACTTCCAAACTTTCAAGAATTTCACAAGCAAGAGATTGGGCATTATCCTCCCTAGCCTTTAAAATCTGAAAAGCTTTTGCGTCGTAACCAACCATATACACTCACTATGCTGCCCCCCCTAAACCCACCATATGCGCTCATTATGCCCCCATCGGGCCGTTTGTGTCTTACAACTCTCATCACATCTTGGATTTCTGATTTGTGTGGCTCATCACGCCTAAACCATAAACTTTCAATCTTTGATCCCTTTTTCTAAACCATAAATCCAAAACTCTAAGCCTTAAAGCCTTACCCCTAAACAATAAACTCTTCCCTAGACCCCTAAGTCCCCTAACCCTCATAGTAAACCCTAAACCCAATACCCTGAAGCCCAAATCCTATATCCAATACACTGAAGTATGGCTGCTTATGCTACACAACCAGTGTGAGATTGTCACCATTCTACTTCTTTTGTTTCTTTTTAATACTTGAGTAGACATAGAATGATGTAAACTGCTCTAAACTAGTTTGTTGTGCATGTTTATTAGCCCTCGCAATTTAAACTACCACCACTTTTCAAATGCATGGCATGCACGTTTCTGGGATGCTCTTATCATTTCTTACCTTAAATTTCTGAACCCCTTATCCCTATACCCCTTACTCTCTAGACCAGGTACCCTAGATTCCTATTTAATCTCTTACTCCTTATGTTGTCTGATAGTTGGGTGAGACGTCTACTTATGTGAAGCTTTCCTGAATAACCTTCCATACCTAGTGTCAAAAACTCTTTTGCTATAGTTCGTAAATCAATCTTGAAAAACCTAATGAACGGTTTCTGAAAAATACCGATGGAGTTAAGGTATGTAAGATGCAAGCGGTATCTAAGATTGTTCAATAGATTTTAATATCTCATTGAAATATGCAAACATGATTGATGTGAGAGATTTCAACTAGTTTAGTCTAGTTTAGTCATATTTTGGTAAATTGTCAGTATGAGGCCAAAACTCATTTTAGACTTAGAGATAAACTTTTTGAAGTTATATTAATTTAAAATACATTTAATAAACACTTTTTGAAAGTGTGGAAAAGTTGGTAGTCGAGTTTGAGAGAGATTCAAATTTGAACTTTGGGTACATTGAATCTAGACCCAAAATTAGTAGGGTTTACATTTTGGAGGGAAAGCCAAGTGGCCAAATAGGGTTTGGACACTCTATAAAAGGATGTAACTCATGGAGAGACACATCTTCTCTCTTCTCTCTCTCATTTCATCATTATACATGGTCCTCTTTGGGTTTTACTACTCATTGGTGCACTTTCTTGATGTTATCTTGCAATCTTGTGTGTAAAATGTCCATATTTTGTTATTTTCGGTTTCACACGTGTGAAATATAGTAGGGTACTGTAATTTTATGGAAAACAATTATATTTTATATTTTGGTTCATGTTTGATCAGTATCTCTTTGAGTTTGCATCTCATTTTGTATGTAGATGCTGATTTTTCTACATTGGCAGGATTGTTGGTTTGCTCCTTATTGTAACCAAAGGTCAGGGACATGGATTGGATCTTGAATGATCTGAAATCCTTCACATGGTCTCAGAGCTATTGTGTTTTGGGTTATGAAAGTATCATCCATCTTTAGCAAGTATTTGGAGGAGTTACCAATGCTAGAGCATACTAGATTGATTTCTACTAAAAAATCAGCATTTTTGCATGTGTAGAATTAATCTTTTGTAGGTCAAAACTCAATATAGGGTTATATACTTGATCAATTCCAATTTCACACTTGGCTTACTGGATTTAGATGATTTTTGGTGCATTAGAAAGGTCTCATTGGAGTCTACAAGAAGATATATCAAGTTTTTAGAAATTACATGTAGAATTTGAGATATTCAGTTTTTTGTGATTTTGTCAGAACCCTAATTTTGATTGGATCTCTAGTTTGTGAGGTTACTGAACTTCATTTGAGTGTGTTTCAATCTTAGGAAGTGGCAAAAATCATTAGATTGAGGATAGATCATAGGTTGATCAAGATCTCACTATTCTATGTGTTGATTTTGTAGCTAGAAGAGATTTGAGAGGTTCCATATCTTTGTGATTTCTTCTTGAGTTCATTTGTTGACATTCAAGAAAGTGATTTGTGCATTAGAACAGGTTGAAAGAAGAAGATCAGGTCACTTCAACATGGCTACAAGTGGAGGCTTTATGTTGGAGAGCAATGATAGGCTTACATCAATCATCTATTCTACTTGGAAGGTGAGGATGGAGTCCTTATTGGAGATGAATGAGTTGATGGAGATTGTTGTAGGTGTGGAGGAGAGGCCTCAAGAACCTCAAGATCAAGTGAGGTATGACAAAAGAGCAAAGAAAGCTCTACACATGATTAAGATGAATGTTACCAATGAACTTCTCAAGGAGATTGGTAAGTGCACATCATCTTTGGAGGCTTGGGAAGCTTTGAAGAAGCTTTATGAATCCAAGTCTACATCCAGAGTGCTTACTCTTAGGAGGCAAATCTTTCAAAGTTTGCAAAAGAAGGAAGAGAGTACTCATGCTTTTGTTTTGAGGGGTAAAGCATTCAATGATGAGTTAGCATGTATTGATGAAAACATTAATGAGGTAGAACTTGTTCAAGTTATACTTAATGGCTTGTTGGATGATCATGCTAATCTTGCTCAAAGTTTTGCTATTCAAAAGACTTTGCCAAGTATTGTGGATTTGCAAGAGATCTTGGTGAATGAAAAGTATAGGCTTCAATCAAGAGGAGATGGATCTACATCAACATCTCATTATGAAGAGGAGGCTATGTTCATCAAAGGCAAGCTCAAGGGCAAAGGCAAAGGCAAGTGGTCTAAAGGGCAAGATCAAGGTGAGACTTCTTCTTTTCGCAAAAAGAAAGACAAGTCAAAGTTTAAATGCTTTTATTGTAGAATCAAAGGGCATTTTGCAAATGAATGTTTGAAGAAGCAAAGAGATGAAGGTAGCAAGCAAATTAGCTTTACTACTAATGATGAGGATCTAGGTGGTGGTGATTCTCTTTTGATGTGTTCTTCAAGTCCAATATTAAGTGAAGGTAACAAAGATTCATGGTGGATTGATAGTGGAGCTAGTTCACACATGACTAGTCACAAGGAGTTCTTTACTTCTTTGTTCACTTATGATGGAGCCAAGAAAGCAATTCACATGGCCAATGGTGGTGAGTGTGTGATTGAAGGTATTGGTTCAATTCTTATTTGTCTCTCTACTAATAGAAAAGCAAGACTTGATGGTCTTCTTTACATTTCTTCACTTTCAAAGAATTTTCTAAGTGTTGGTCAAATGATAGAGAAAGGATACATGGTAAAGTTTGGTGGTGATGCTTGCTTCATTACAAAGGAAGAAATCTTGGTTGCTAGGGACAATAGACAAGGTAGACTTTTCAAGCTTGATGCTTTTGTTATGGCTAGGAAAAAGGATGGAATGGAAAAGGAGATTGGTCTCAACTTTCCAAAGTTACCTTTTAACATCAATAAGATTGGTGGATCTTATGCAAAGTCAACAAGCTTCCTTATGCTAGATCTAGGTCATGATCTAATATGCTTCTTGGAGATGTTCATCTTTGTGCTAACTTGGCTAGTCTTGAGGATAATGATGGTGTTTCAATGGTTTTTCATGGCAAGTGCAAGCATGCAAAAGGTAAGGAAAGAGCTAACTTCATCAATGGAGGTGAAGGTTCTTCCTTGGAAAAGGTTGTTGCTAATGATTTCTTTGATCATATGGAAAAAGATGTTGCTAGGTGCATTCATGAAGGATATGGTTCTTCTACATTCTTTTGTTATGATTCTTCATTTTTCTAGCAAGTGGAGTCACATGTCTTCATAAAGAGAGTAGATCAAGTGGTTCTATCAAGAGACTTGGTGAGGAAGATAGTCACAAATCAAGTACTTTGAATGATGTCATTGTGAATGATAGTGAGGAAGAATAATTATCATATGAGTCATTACCTAACTCATTGAGTAGAAGTTCTTGTTTGAAAAATGAGAGTACTTCAATCATCCTTATGTTGAAGGTACTAATCATTTTTTTCATGGCTTCTAATGTTTTTGAGGTTTCTACTTCTTATGATGCAATCATTAAGAGGGAGTCTTATGAAGGAAAGAACAATGGATGATTGGTTCTTGGGAAGATCCAAGGCATGGATCTCACATCTCTTCATCAACTCAAAAGATCCTATGATTGTGAATTGATCACTCATGATCAAGATGGCAAAAGGTTGGTTGGAGAAGACTACATGGAGCAAATCAAGAGGCAATTTCTTCAAGGCAAGGGAGATCTCATTGGTGAGGTTATTGAGGTTTGTTATGGACTCAAGAAGGCTGGATTTATTAGGTTTGATACTCATCTTCATTTACTCTACTTCATGTTGGATGGAAAGTTTGGAATCTATCTTTTGATTTATGATGGTGACATTGGTGAGATTGTTTTTCACTAACCTTTATGGAAGATCGAGATCAAGCATTGATGAGATCTTGCTGGATCTAGATCATATGTTTGAGAGGGAGTATTTCCAGAGGTACAGGTCTAAATATATTCATATCTTTGATATCTTTGATAAATAAGAGAAAGGTAAGCAAGTGGAAGCAACTCACTTTGCTTTACTCACATCTTTTGAAGATTCTTCTTGTGTAGATGATGCTATGCAAGTAGATGGATGTCTTCATGATTTTACAGCAAGTAATGGATCTAGAAAACAAAGTTTTTTCAATTACTTTGATGGTCGAGAGGAAGATCAAGAGGTTGGTCTCAAAAGGCTTCAATAACACAAAAGGAAAGGTGGCAATTTGGAGCTAGTCAAGAGCATCAAAGGAAGGTCATTTGGGAAAGATGTTATGGATCTATTTTTGCAGCTTATTGAAGACTCAAGTAAGGTCAAAGGAGCAGCAAGGAAGTGTTGTTCAAGTTTACTTTACTTTTTCTATCTCATGTTTGAGCTATTTCATGTGGATGTGTGCAAATTGTCAAGACATGGACAAACTAGCTACATTGTCTTGCAATATCTTATTGTTGGAGTTGTACTAGCATTCTTGGCTGGTTTTGCTGATGGAAATGAAGCTATTGGAGGTTCATTATGTCACTCATTCATGGCCAAGTCATCAAGTATTGATGATATATTGTGGCAAGATGGAGATGGAGGCTCATTCATGGAGTTTTATGGTGGAGACATATCAAGAAAGGACAAAGTTGGAGGAGACAAGCAAGCAAATGGACATTGTTGAATTTATTCTCTCTACTCTCCTCAATCCCATTTTAATCTGCCTCCATTCATGCTACATATTTACTAACATTGTCGCGTAGTCTGCATATTTACACACAAATTCGCACAGACGAAGAAAAGACGAACGAATCGTGACACTGTATTTTTACACACGTTATGGTGACAGGTGAAAAGGGGACACTATCTTACAGAATGCCAAAGATGCCCTAAAAGCAAAGGCACCTTGTAAATCTAATCCTAAGGCTACTCGTAAGAGTGACGCACTTTTTGCATTGTCATCACCAATGATCACTTCAGCACCGACTGACGTTGCACCCTTTTCACGCTCACCCCATGCAGCTACAATAATAGATTGGACAACGACTGCAGCCACCCACAATCTCTTACAGACAACACATCCACTTTGTACTTTCCACATATGCACACCTGTAATATAATGTATTTACTGGATACCATTTGTGTATTTAGGTTAATGAGTGAATGAGTTGATGAGTTGATGAATGAGATGAAGTAGATGCCTTGCGCATTGATTCTTGATTGTCAGCAATAAGGTTCTATTCCTTTACATATTGTATAAGCTTCGTAGGGCACGTGGTTTCGTCTGCTATTGTCTTGTGCGCTATCGCATTATTGACATGTATACATGATATACTTAATCTGATACAGTTCTTTGTTCTGCATTCAAATCTATGTTAATATTGTTATGTTTATCATTCATTCTGTCTGACCTTTCTAGTTGTTCTTTCTGGTAATAAATGACTAACATTTAATCTTGTCTTTCGTGAATCATTCGTGACTAATTACTAGTCGAGCACCATCTAGCTCTTCGCGAATCATTCGCAACGAATAGTTTGTCTTACTATTCGCGACAAACCATTCTTCTGGAGCTTCATTCATTTATTAAAGTTTGGCTACGTAATCAAGAATGACTGTGATTCCCATCACTACCGTTTTGTTTGTTCTGATAGGCGTAGACATGCTTACAGAGAGAGTTGTATAGCTCATTCCGCTGCACATGAACATTTTCTATTCAAGTTTGTTTCTCGTTCGTGTTTCGGCGTCTTACCTCTTTGAGCTTATTTTTTGTTTCTAACATATGACACCTTTTCTCAACTCGTTCATCTCCCTCTCTCCAACATGGTATCAGAGCCTTTTTCATAGCCTGATAAGCTTCCACAGTAGAAGATTCTACTAATCGATAGAGTTACTGTTTTCTTGTTCTATATTTTTTAGTATCAGATTTTCATACTTAAGTCATTGATAGTTTCTCCTATCACTCAGACTAGCTCTTCCACATGGATTTCCAAGGGAAAGCCAGTCCTATCATGGACAAGCTTGATGGAGCCAAATACCATTTGTGGAAATTTAAGATGAAAACTATACTAATAACAAAAGAATTGTACGACGTTGTTACAGGTGCAGAAGAGAAACCCGAAGCGGACGACAGGACAATCGCTAGATGGAAGCTGAAGGATAGAAAGGCTTTCGCACTGATCATCCTCAACATCACGGATACCCAGATCAGCCATGTATCCGAGGCTCAGACATCAAAAGAAGTCTGGGACATCTTGAACACACTATACAAAGTGCTAGATATAGCTTCCAAGCTACATCTCAGGAAGAAATTCTACTCCCTCAAGATGACGAATGGTGATTCACATTAATCAATTCAAAAACCTGCTAAGACAAATGGCCGCTGTCAGATATGTCATAGACGATCAAGACACAATGATGCAACTACTTACAAGCTTGCCAAGTTCTTACGATAGCTGGGTGATGATCATCACGGCTCATCTAGAATTGACTCTTTCGAGAGTCATTACTATGTTGTTGCAGGAAGACACGCAAAGGAACGAAGCCTCGAGTTTCTCAGCTGATTCTCACACCCTGTACACCAACAAGAGCACGACAAAGCAGAAGAAGAAGAAAGGCCCAAAGCAATCAAAGCCAGACCATAAACCAGCTCAGCACAAGGAACAGTCGAATCCGCAGACAAAGAAGAAGTTGTTCTACAGATACTACAAACGAAACAACCACAAAATACAAGACTACCGAATACTTCAAGCAAAGAGCAACAACAAAGGGCAGTTGAATCAAGTGGCAAATATAGCTGCAGAAGCTCCACAACATATTCAAGAAGCGGATCATGATGCCTTCATGACCAATCATCAAGGAGCATTTGGCGACAGTTCTTGGTTCCTAGATTCCGGAGCCACTCAGCACATGACTAGTCTCATTGGCTGTTTCGAGTCCTATACACCTTACAGTACTCAAAAATTCGTTCACCTTGGCGATAATAGCACACAAGCTATTAAAGGTGAAGGCACTGTAAGATTATGCTTTGCAAATATTCAGTCTCAGCTACTCTCTAAAGTTCTGTATGTACGAAATTTATCTACAAATCTGCCCTCTATAAGCAAAATCACAGATCTAGGACATAGAGTACAGTTCGAATGTGATCAGTGTAAAGTAGTTGATAGGACAGGCAAGATCCTAGCACTCGAAAAGAGGCATGGATACTTGTATAAGTTGAGTCATTTCTTTTTTGCCTCTAGTCAGGCTCTCAGTACTTCTATTCATTCAAATAAAGGTTTACTTTGGCATTATAGACTTGGTCATTTAAATCATGGTGCTGTACAACAAATGTCTAGACAATCTATTGTTTTTTATCTCGACTATCCTCACGAAAAGGTCGAGTTACCTGTCTGTCAAGACTGTCTAGTACAAACGAAGAAAAGACGAAAGAATCACAACACTGTGTTTTTACACACGTTATGGTGACAGGCGAAAAGGGGATACTATCTTACAGAATGCCAAAGGTTCCCTAAAAGCAAAGGCATCCTATAAATCTAATCCTAAGGCTACTCGTAAGAGTGACACACTTTTTGCATTGTCATCACCAACGATCACTTCAGCACCGACTAACATTGCACCCTTTTCAAGCTCACCCCATGCAGCTGCGCTAATAGATTGGACAACGATTGTAGCCACCCACGATCTCTTACAGACATCACATTCACTCTGTACTTTCCACATCTGCACACCTATAATATAATGTATATATTGGATACCATTTGTGTATTTAGGTTTATCAGTTAATGAGTTGATGAGTTGATGAATGAGATGAAGTAGATGCCTTGAGCATTGATTCTTGATTGTCAGCATTAAGATTCTATTCCTTCACAAATTGTATAAGCTTTGTAGGGCATGCGGTTTTGTCCGCTATTGTCTTGTGCTCTACTGCGTGTTTAGATACATATAGACGTGAAACTCAGATAGTTGCATTTGTTAGACAATAAGACATGTCTATTCTCTTTTCCTATATTTAACTAATTGTAACCAATAAGATAATTACAAGTGTACTTTTATCTACATGTCTTTATGTAGAACAATGGGCGATGAACACATGGAAAGGCACATTGCTTAGATAAGGTTTGATTATTTGATCCATTCACGTATACTTGTATCTCCTCAATAATGGCTTGACTCGATTTTGTTAAGGTCTTCAACATAAGTGCCCTTTGATTAGTCCATATATCCGAAAGTCAATAGAGTATGTGTAGATGACCTTAAATACTTCATATTCAAATGTTCCATTATAAGGATTTTTTTTTTTTCATTTATAAGTCTTATACATTCAACATATTCCTTTGATAAGCAAGTTTAAAATGCATTATGATGTTATTCACAAAAAATGACATGTAATATGTTGTTACATATCTCTCTCCTCGAATGTGGAGTGCCCTCGCAAGCATTTAGATTAAAAAACAATGAACATTCAAATATATGGAACAAACTCCAAATGAAAAAAGATATTTCTTCAAAGATTTTGAATATTTGAACAAGTTACTTTTCATATGATTCAAATATCATATAAAGGTACATTGTCATTGATCTGGAGGATCCAGTTCATTCTATGTCCGAGAGGTAAGTTGAACATCCAATTCGATTTGTCAAGCTATCTGCAACTATTTTGCTTCATGATACTACTCGATAACTCGATTATCGTATCTTAACTTAATCTCCAGACAAGTTTCATCATAAACTACACGTGAGATTTTTTTTATCAACACACATTTCTTGTCTAGGAATGATATCCTTATGGCTCTAAAATACAATAGCACAATAAAATAGACTAAGTAGAGCAAAATATGGCAAATAATCATGGAGATAACGTACAAGAGTAATAAATTCATGAAACTGAGAATTATAGTTTGTAAGTGATCTACAGAGTGTAGCTTATATTATCTTAGAATTTTATTCCTCTCATTAGTATTTTTTTAATATTTTCAGAGAGTTTATCTATATGTGTCTGTTGTTTCATCCTAGCATTGTCTAGATTTCTAGGTAAGACGATCCGATTTTGTAGGTCAGATCCACAACATAAGTCCCCTGTATCTGTTGTGTGGATCGTGGATGACTACGCCAAAGCTATCGCAACAATCGTCATGTTCGAACCCTTTAGTAACTAGCTTTGAAATCATTATTATTACAACAATTTTGTACACAAACAATTACAGAGTGTAAGCGATGTATGTAGAATATCACATTATTGAAACATTCGACAATTCATAGTAAATAATAAGAGACTTATCAGATACAAATAACTTTAGAGAAGCATGCATACATTTGCCACAGTTGTCTCCTTGGAATCATAACTTAGACAGCCAAACTATTTGAAGAACGTCTACAAACAAGCTTCCGACTGATCTCCAACAAAGGGTAACCAATCTTGTCATAGTTTCAAGTTCAGATGTTAAGTTTAATAGCTTGAAGTCTTTGAAGACTTGGCCATCTTCAAGGACTTCCACAAACTTGCATTTAGAACAACTCTGCAGATTTACATTACTTTTTCAACAGTCTGCAGAAATACACTAAGTGTCACACAGTTTGCATTTTTCGCACTTTCCCAAAAACTGCGAGACTTGCCTTCGACTTCTTCCATTCAATTATTTTGAAGAAGTCACCTTGTTCACAGTTCAAAAATTTAACTATTTTCAACACCTTCGGCTTTTTCGCATTTTCTCGAAAAATGCCAAGAGAGATAAAATTCCAGAAGGTTATCTATTTTAAGGGTTTCTTTTTGTGTTGTTTTTGTTTCAGGGAAGAAGTTGAAATTCATATTCTTGAAATCTGTAGTTTTAGTTTCTATTCCGGATTATACTTTGAATGTGTCATGCCTTGTTGTTTCCTTCAAGTTTCTCGGTTCATTGTCTGAATTCTACCTGTTTTTATTATCATTTCAAAACAGTGATCTCTTTTTGTCTCAAGTAAGAAGTTCAAATATAAATTTCAAACGGTGCTTGGATTTCGATCCTCAGGTGGAGGTAGAATGATACCACTTCCGTACCTCATCCTTGTGTGCATCTCCTCGATCATCATCGGATTTAAGGGCACTTTCGGTGCATTTTTCCAAAAAGTGCAGGAGAGTTGAGCTGTTAAAGACATCTTCGCTTTTTGAGAGCACCTTCAACTTTTTAAGGGCACCTTAAATTGTTTACAAGCATCTTCGGTTTTTTTGCAAAATCCCGAAGAGAGAGAAAATGCCGAAAGTCGTCTATTTCAAATGAGGAACGTTCTCAGCCACTTCTCAAAATTTGCGAAGTGAGAGAATTTATGACGTCCTCATCCGCATCAATGCTCCTGATTTGTTGACCATATACATTATGTACAGTTGTCACAAAAGCCATATACTTCCAAGTACAATGGCTTATCCAATTAGGTGACAAACATTCAATGTAATTGATACACAGATGAAATCTATAAATAGATTATTCAAGCTTTCATTTGCACCAATTTTCAAGCAATTTGGGTAAGAGATGCAAAACTTATTGCAATTTTTCCAAAAGCTATCCAAATAGATGATTATAATTCGTCTTTCACTTTGTTTGCATTTTTCAGATTTAATTTGAGTTTTTCTTTCAATTTTCTTTACATAAGATTTTAAAGCATCATCTTAGCTTTGATCTGATCCATATGTCAAGTCATTTGGATTAGAATCCAAAAATTTATGACAAATCTTGTTTCCTAGCTCTAGTTTGCTGATTTTCTTCTTTCACAAATTTCAGCCTTGCTCTGTTGTTGATCTAACCTATCAGCTCACCTTCAATCATTGATTGATACTATATTATGATAGAGCTTGCTGTTAGCTCTTCAGAGGTACTGAGTTTGTGTGATCTGGATAAATATTAAGGAAGTTATGATCAAATTAGTGGAGATGGGTCAACATTGCTAGAATTCTGAAAGCACTTCATTTTCTCAATTTTGAAGTTTTGTTCTCTTGTAAGTTTTTTTCTAGCCTTTCATTTTAAAAGCTCACTAGATTTTATTTAGAAATAAATAAAATAAAAATTTGGCTCACCAAACTCGCCAGTCAAACTCCCACAGCCGGTCAAAACTCACACATCAGTTTGGAAACCCGCACAGCCGGGTCAAAACTCGCACATCAATTTGGAAACTCCCACATCTCTCCCTCTTTCTAAACATTTGGAGCTTCTATTCAAAAAGTTCTCCCTTATACTTTAGTCATGCTTCTCGTGTTGGTGATGTTACCGTCATTTCTTCTTTTGAAGGAACTCGACAAGGGGATCCTTTGAATGGTCCTCTCTTTGCTTTGGCACATTATCGCGCATTGCGTGCTACAGCTTCAGCTTTTCAGTCCTGTCTATTCCCCTCTATTGCGGATGATACTCATATTGTGGGGCCTGCAAGTGAAGTTGTCCCTACTTTTTTGCATTTCTCAGCTCAACTTTCTTCTATTGGGCTTATAGTGAACAAGGATAAGTGCGTTGCTTGGTGCCCAAAAGGCCTTCCAACAGATATCTCCTTACCTAAAGGTTTCATTACTCAGCTTGGTAATAAGACTTTGGGTGTTCCCATTGGTTCTTCTGGATATGTCAACTCATTTATGCGAGAAGCTCCGGATGGATTTGCTCGACATTCTGATTTGTTGCCAAAGCTTGGAAATTCTCAGATTGCATTCGAAATTCTCATTCAGTGCTTTGCTCAACGTCCTAGCTATCTTCTACATTGCGTATCTCCTTCACCTGATATAATATCCTTACTTCGGAATTTTGATGATACTTTATTGGGCGTATTTGGTCGTCTTTTGGGGCCAAGAACCTTTGACACTTGTGAAGGTCAATTTTCTAAGCGGCAAACTTCTCTTCCTGCTTCCTCTGGTGGTGTTGGCCTTGTATCTACTGCTTGCATTGCACCAGCTGCTTTTCTCGAAAGTTGGGCTCTTGTTGCCTCTGCACTAGTCTCCAGGTTTCAGCAGGGTAACCAGCCTCTTCTTCTTGATACGGTAGCTCATGTGGAGACTGGCAATTTTGCTTTTCAGCAACCTCTATGCACTGCTTGAGATTTACTTCTACCACTTGTACAGTCTTTTGTGCCTCCCTTTGAATCTTTGGTGACAAATCAACAACGAGTTTTTCAGAAGCCTATTATGGAGCATCTTTACTCTTATTCCTTCGGTCAACTTATCAAAGATTCACCTTTTGATGCAGTTCGAGCTCCTCTTCTATCTTGTGTTGGTCAAGGTGCTGGGGCTTGGTTGGTTGCACGTCCAGTTCTTCCACTATTGAGACTCAATAATGACTTGTTTATAACTACCCTTCGAACCAGATTGGGACTTCCACATCCAATGTTAATTGGTATGTCTAAGTGTTCATGTGGGATGCGTTGTCCATCAGGTGGAGAACGTATTGTTTCACATGATTCCATTCGTGATGCCCTGGCTGCTATTGCTCATGATAGTGGCTTTCATGTTGTTCGAGAACAGACACACATTTTACCAGGGCCTTCATCGCAATCTACTCGACAATGAGTTGACCTTGTTCTCTCGCGTGATGGAATTCGTACTCTGGGAGATGTTGTAATTGCTAATCCCTCTCGTCAGGACTTTCTTCGTCATTCTTCCACCACGCAAGGGGCCGCTGCATCTCAAGCAGCTCAAGAAAAGGAACAAGATTATAATGATCGTACACTCGGTGAAGATTTCATCCCCTTTGCCTTGGAAACTTATGGTTGTCTTCACAAGAAATTTAATGATTTTTTGTCTTTATGTGCGGAGCTTATGGTGAAACGCCAAGGACAAAGCATTACCTTACCTTCCATCATTATTTCTTTCTACCGCCAGCATATTTCTATAGCATTACAACGTTCACAGACGATTTCAATTCTTCGACGAGCTCAGTTTGCAGGAGCAGCTGCTTCAAAGCTTCTTGCATTACCTATTACTGGATCTATTTTAGTTAGTGATTTACATCAGCAGTTGGTTTTGAGTAATTAGTTTAATATTTAATTTTTGACTTAAAACGAGCAGTTGGTTTTAAGTAATCAGCTTACTATTCTAAGTTTAACTTAGCTTTTAGGTAGCTTAATTCATTTCTACCGTTCTACGGTATTTAATTTTAAATACTTTAATCTTCTTTTTTGATCATGGGTTTTTCCATCATTTTTTAATAAAATCAGGGATAATTATTATTTTTTACTTTCTAAACCGCCCCATACATCTACACTATCTCATTTCTCTCTCTCTCTCTCTCTCTCTCTCTCTCTCTCTCTCTCTCTCTCTCTCTCTCTCTCTCTCTCTCTCTCTCTCTCTCTCTCTCTCTCTCTCTCTCTCTCTTGCAAAACCTATTGTAGCCACGCCCATGCCCCTAACCCTGCAGGATATTCTCAAAATATTCCCACATCCTCAATCATAACTACTTAACCAAGGAGATCAAGTTGATCAGACAAACGTCCTCATTTTTTAGGACAAAAATGTTTAAGTAGGAGGAGTATCACATGTACTTTTAGTACATCCATGCTTATACATGCAAGATAATATCCAATGTAAGCTTTGTAGGCCCAAAAGGAGCAATTAGCCTTAAGAACAAGGTGGTTCTCTCTTTAGGCCCTCTAAAGTAATTAATATGAATAATAGGCCAACAAGGGCCCAGTGTAGTTAAATAACACTTAACAAGGGCTAACTATCCCTCAAGATAGTTATGTTTAGTTAAGTGAGAGCATTGTCTGTAACTAGGCAAGAGACATGAATCTTGGGATCTTTTAGCTCTTTTGCAAGTGAGAGCTTCTTGCTTCCTCCTTGTGACTGTGAGCTATGTGGATCTTCATTGCTAGGTCTCATGTGCCCTATCCACATGAATCAATGCTCATTTTCCATTGATTGTACTCGTCTTTCCATTCCTAATATAATTCTATGGTGATCTCCATGTTTCTAGCTTTCTATGGACATGCTATCTTGATTGTCTTGTTCTCTTCTTGCTTTTAGCTTTACTCTCATTGTAATTGCTATTAATTTGGGATTTGGCACATGACACATTTCCAAAATCTGATTAAATCAGTGATCCCAAGTATGCTTTACCAACCAAACCGTATCCTTTTAGCTAATAGGGCTCTTTCACGCCTCCGGAGGTATAGCCTACAAAGGAATATTGTCTTGTTCCGACATCCATTTGACACACAAGTCCTACTATAGTATTAACATTACCTTGTTCTGTTTCGAAGTTCTTGAGCCACTTTTATATCAAACTCGATCATTGGATCTCATCCTTTGTCCTTGATAATGTCGTTTAGATTTTCTATGATGTATTTTTGTAGTGGATCTGGAATTCCTAGTCATAGTTCTATATATCGAGTAGAGGTTGCTCTCAATTTCCTCCACACTAAATTTTGATTCAATTTGTAAGCTTATGGGGAATTGTTGTCAATATTATGTCACACTTTGAATAACTTATCTCTTTCTAAAATTTGTTTTTAAAAATCACAAAAACAGAAGTAATGATTGTGAAAGTACTGTACTTTAGGACCATAAATGGATCTACAAAAGATCCACAAGAGTGATTGGATGCTTGCTTAACAATCTATCAAAAAACTAGACACAAAAAAGTTGATCTAGATTGGCAATTTGACAAACAACAAGCATTAACAATCAAAAGCATTGATAAACATTGAAATATAAGCCCACACGTGTGTACTATAGGCTTTAGTATGGCCTTCAACCTGAGAAACAAGTAGAAATTGATTTGGTTTCGTTTGGATCACAAAAACTCAATGTACATAGTGAACTAGCTTGAGATTGCCAATGAGCTCCAAAAATTTTCTGTCTTCTCACTATGGGAGCTTGGAATACATAGCAAAACATGGCCTCACATGTGTGGGACCCACTTGTGTACACAATTTACACTATTCTACATGGTTTTTGATCAAGCTAGATTTGCCAATTTTTGGCAATTCTTCACACTCCTCCTCAAATTTAGCTTGATCTATCTACAACTCTCTTGCTAGATGAATGAATGCTTTTAGAAGTGTCTAAAAAATCCAGCTACAAACAAGGAACTTTTGAGACTCCAATAGAGAATGATGTCCATGAAGGATCTTTCAACACCTCTTAGAGGATCCCTTACAAGATGTTCCATAAATTGTCTATATACATGTAGCACACTTCAAAACTAAACATCATGCCAAGCCATGGATTCCAAGGCATTTTGTGCACTTGAAGATACATCAATTAAAATATTAAGTGCATAAATAATGTTGCCAAAGACAACTTGCCTTGCTTGATCCATATGATTGAGCCTAGATGGCTCCATCTTGATACTCAAGGTTCTTCTTGGAGTCCTCGGGTCTTGAGCTTGATCCTCCACTTGACTTGACTCCAAACCATCAATGAATTGAATAAGGTGTTGATCCAAAGGTGCTTCTTCAAGTTTACAAATCTTCCACTCTTGAAAGATCACATTTCTACTATTGACAAATTCTTTGGCTGAAAACAAGTAGATTCTACAATGTCTACTTGAAGAGCAAAACACTACCATTATTCCTATCATTGAAATAGGATAATCTTTGGTCCTTACATTGAAATGATCATGCTCAAAGCATGTGGACCCAAAGATTTCCAATACAAATGATGTTTCATCTTTTATGACACTATTCAAACTATTACAAAAATAGTTATCCAATGAAATTGCTTTATCAACAACAAATGGAGATTTGAAAGCATCTAATTTCATTGTCTTGTCATAAAGAGTACTAAACACCATAGATCTTAAAGATAAACAACAAGTCACTCCATGTCTACTAATACTATCTAAAAAGTATTCAAAGATAGTATACTCTCCAATGCTCACCACCCTTGCAAGATGCACACTTGAATGAACAATTTGCATGCAATTTGATGACTTGGCCATTGTCATTGAGGACTCCCTTGAAAATCTCATGCTTTGAGGCTGATCCTCAAGATCTTCCTCCTTTTGATGTTGCTCCTCAATGCAAGTAAGATCACACTTTGCCAAGATCTCCTCTTGAGTGATCTCCTCCTTTGCCAAGCTCATTCTTTCAAAAGCAACACTAGCTTCCAACTTAAACAATCTTCCATGTTTAAATCCCTTTGCAATGCAAACATCATTCTTCAAGATGAAGCAAACACCATGCTTAAAGTGGACATCCAAACCACTTTCTAAGAGTAGACCAACACTAAGGATTCTTGGTGATTGATGATACATAAAGGACATTTTCTAGATCTATGCATTTTGAGGATTCTAGACACAAAGAGATGGTGCCAACACCATCTATCCTACACTCTTCATCATTTGCGATAAAGACAAACTTTTTAGCATCATTGAATGAGTGTAAGGTTAAGAAAAAGTCCTTTTCACAAGACATGTGGGAGCTAGCCCCACTGTCGATCCACCAATTGTCTCTTGAATTGCTATTGCTTGTTGGTGAGGATGTAGATGCCATCAAGAATACATCTACTTCATCCTCCTCCTCCTCCTTTGCAAGGTTTCCTTGTTTGTCCTCCTCCACTTGTGCTCTTAGCCTCTTGTAGCATTCAGATGCATAATGCCCCTTCTTTTCACAAAAGAAGCATTTTTGCTTTGACTTGTCCTTTGAGCTTGATGAATCATCCTCTTCTTTGGCCTCCTTTGGATGCTTCTTCTTTCCATTGGTCTTCTCTTTGCCCTTGATTGAGAAGTTGGCTTTCTCATCACCATCCTGCAAAGACAAGGAACTCATCCTAGATTTTGCATGGAGCATCCTACACTCTTCAGCCACTAATACACTGTGAAGTTTTTCTATAGTTGGCAAAGTGTCTTGGATGGCAAAACTTTGGACCAAATTTGCAAAGTCATCTCCTAGACCATTAAGAACAATTTGTACAAGCTCTCCATCATGAATCTTCTCTCCAATGGAAGCCAACTCCCTATTTAGAGACTTGATTCTGAGTACATAATCTTGTGCACTCTCCTCACTTCTCGTCATGCTTTGCAAAATCTGATTTCTAAGCATGAGTACTCTTGAATTGTTACTAGATTCATAGATTGATTTTAAAGACTCCCAAGCCTCTTTAGCACTAGTACATGCTGATACTTCTCTCAACAAATCATTGCTCACATTCATCTTCACACAATGAAGTGCAAGCCTAGATCTCTTCTTGTATCTAGCTAACTCTTGTGCACCTATAGGTTCATCTTCATCTTCAATCAAGAACTCACGAAGGTCTTGGAGCACCAAGAGTGACTCCATCCTAACCTTCCAAATAGCATAATTTGTAGAATTCAATCTCTCACTAGCTTCTAGAAGGTATGCTCCAGCAGATCCCATCTTACTAGTGACTTCTACAAACAAGAAATAGATTTGATTGACTTGAAACTTACAAAGGTCTCACACTTGCAGTGTTTCACTCAAATTTTATTTCTATTCCAACAAATAGACTTATAATCACAGTTCTATCACTCCTTCACAAAGCTGGAATGAAGATAAGATGAAGTGATAACTATTTTCAAACAAATCTTACCAAGAAATGGATTTGATTGTCTCTAGAAACTCACTAAGGTCTCTCTCTTGTAGTTTTTCAGTCAAATTAGATTTCTAATTCAACAAATGGACTTATAATCTCAGTTCTAGAACTCCCTCACAAAGTTGGAATGAAGATAAGATGATGTGAAATCTACTTACAATCAAATCTTGCCAATTTTGGCTATTTTTGGACAAAAAAATGACTTAATCTCTTTCTTCCTTCTTGGTGTACTTTCAAGACCTGTTTTTAACCTTAATAGGACTTGAACTCAGCCTAGATTAATTAGATTCCATGAAACAAATTCAAATCTAATCAATGGCAAATGATCTCGGTAGATTATCCTAGGATCTCCACCAAAAATTACACCAACAGCTCACAAATTGAATTTTTTTGGATCAAATGAATACCATGCATTAAATGTAGGTCCAGAGGTGCCCACACATGTGGACAGTACGGATTTGGACCCCTACCAAGTTTGGGATCAAATCTCCTCACCAAAATCAAGATTCTAGCTTGCCCTCTCAATACTAGTTTTTAGCACCAAAACTTGCTAAAAATGGATCTGCATTAGATCAATGGCTTATGCTCTTCTACTTGGCTCTGATACCATGTGAAAGTACTGTACTTTAGGACCATAAATGGATCGACAAAAGATCCACAAGAGTGATTGGATGCTTGCTTAACAATCTATCAAAAAACTAGACACAAAAAAATTGATCTAGATTGGCAATTTGACAAACAACAAGCATTAACAATCAAAAGCATTGATAAACATTGAAATCTGAGCCCACATGTGCGTACTACAGGCTGTAGTACGGCCTTCAACCTGAGAAACAAGTAGAAATTGATTTGATTTCATTTGGATCAAAAAAACTCAATGTACATAGTGAACTAGCTTGAGATTGCCAATGAGATCCAAAAATTTTCTGTCTTCTCACTATGGGAGCTTGGAATACATAGCAAATTCGACTTCTTGAAGTTAGGTGGATTTCCAGCATGTAATAAGGAAGTTAACTCACCCTTCTGGCCCTAAAATGAAACCCTAGTCTATTTCCTAGAGTTATGCTTGGTAGGTAGCTAGTTGGTCAAATTTTCACCTTAAACTTAGGTGTAAGTCCTATAAAGTAGGGATGACCACCAAATAGACATGACCAACTCTCTTGACTTGACCTAACCTACATTAGGATGGGTTTCCCACGTGGCATCATGGCCTCACATGTGTGGGACCCACTTGTGTACACAATTTACACTATTCTACATGGTTTTTGATCAAGCTAGATTTGCCAATTTTTGGCAATTCTTCACAATGATGGGTAACTCTGCTTCTATATATTTTACAAAACTCTCTAGGTAGGGGTAATTCTTGTAGTTTTAACCTTATGATGATAGCCATGAGCTAGATCCTGCTCTAGTAGCACTACCTAGTTGAATGGAATGACTCACTATTAAGATCCATGATGTATTTACTTTGAGTAAATTGATACTTTGATTGAGAATCCTTGAAAGTCAACTTCTATGGCCAAATCACTCATTCTCATAGTTCCAACGATGATTTGTAGGCATTAGAGAAACTTAGAGCCCGAAGAGGGCCTTTGAAAAAGATGTTTTTTTATTTTATTTTTTCTTATTTTCATTGCCATGTGGACCAATTGAAATCTTGAAATCGGGGTTCTACGTAACGTAGAATTTTTTAAATATAAATAAAATAAAAACTTTTAAAACATATTGTTGTTTCGTCGGGCAGCAAGTGGAAATGCTATTGGTTGATGAGGCCTGCCCTTCCAGCTCATCACTGCCCGAAGAGACCCAAAAATATTGAAAATGAATATGATAGATGGTTGAGATGAGAAAATTGATGTACCATTAATGTATATGCATTGTCAAATCATGGTTAACATGGTTAACCAGAGTTAATTTGTGGTGCCAAATAGTGTTTCAAATTGTCGCCAACACATTTTCTCAGATTCATGTAGCCTTTTTAAAAGTCTACCCAAATTTTCAGATTCATAGTTCATTGTTTCAGATTTTTGCATGCAAATTACGAATGGCGCCATCAAGGAAGTCGTGCTCCTCAATCGACTTTGTGCTTTTATTCAACGAGATAGATGATAATGGATTATGGGTGCCAAGAAAATATTAAAAAAACTCTTGGGTTTTGATGCATCCATCATCAAGAGGAGCATTTCGAAAAAGGAAAATGTCAAAACTATCATTTCGATCTTATTGGAAGGCCAGAATTTTGGATTTCAAAACATCATCAGGAGAAAATCTATTTCTGAAATTCTAGTCCAAGTTGTATATATGCATTCAGAGATAAATGTGCAAAGATTCAACCGTCAGGATCATAAAAAAAAACAACTGTGAGTATTGATATTTTTTATACTTCGATTTTTGTCATTCATAAATATCTAATAGTAAACTTGCCAATATAATCATTTTTTTTTTTCAGATTTATATCCATCCAACATAAATGAATGGGAGCCGAGTGGATCTTTAGCAGGTGTGTTAGATGTTATTCACACTGATATTGGACAGCTGCAATATCGAGGTAGAACTGCAAAAGATCTAGCTGATAGTGGGATCTTTTTTTATGAATCAATGTACATTTCTAAATTTACAAAAAGAATAATGATGTAAAAAATTCATTAAAAATGAGCACGGGATAAAAAATAGTCAGATTGAGTTGGTTTATTTTCTTGAATCAATTTGTGGATTTCTTTTCAAGTGTCAATATATACAAAACCCCAGCGATGTTTGTATGCAAAAATTTATCAGATAGTTTATTATTTGAACTTATGGATGAAGGCTGGGACAAAAGATCAGTTGGCTTCCATGTGCTTCCGTTATCAAATTGAAAAGCAAATGTTGAGCTTATGCTTCCATTATCAAAGATGGAAAAAAAATAAAGGTAAATGGGTGGCACTTTATCAAGTCTTGGAAGCCAGTGGACATTCAAAATGAAAAAATATTAAAATTATATACAATGATGCCGTTTTGACGTGTGTTGAGGTGGAAGAAGATTGGAGTTTAAACTACATTAGGCGGGAACTCGTAAGTAACTGTAAACACTCGATCTTTTATGAATAGTTTCAATCAAAACTTTCTAATACAATCTCTGTGCTAATTGTAACTAGCTTTGTATTAGTTTTATGCGAGTACGTAAAAGACATGAGCTCGAGATCAAATGCAGAGATATTGTCGAAACAATCCAGCTTATGGAAGAACATTGAGATTCACTATCAACAAATACATGCCAATCATCATGTCTTTTTATCAATATAGAAAATTGCATTCTAGTATTACACTATGGACACAACCTGATTGTAATAATCTATATTGATATCAATAAAAAAAACCCCATAAACGGGTTGTTTACATGTAAAATGATTGTATCTTTTTTTTTATGTATCTCTATTTACAAATAGATCTCTATTCAGTCAATTTTTCTATATTTTCTTTATCGATATTAGGAACTGATAAGGGAACAGCTCCTTTTTAAATCTCGCCCTCCTTTGTTTCGGGAAGGGCCTCAATGCCTTTTAAGGCAAGAGGACTCTCTGCTATAATATTGCCTTCCTCTGTATTATGAAGGACTTTTATTCCTTTTTGATCATATAAAATAGGATCTGCATCATGAGCAACCTGAAAGGTTGTTAAGGCAGGAGCAGCTTCCTTTTGAGGGCCCTCGATCCTAGGTGCAACGCTTACACTGTTCTGGGCATAGGTTCTGATCAACTCTTGCCAAAATCTATATACATCATCGGGAGTATACGGCTCAAGAGTAAACTGTCATCACAAAACACGAGAATCAGCAAATTACAAAC
This sequence comes from Diphasiastrum complanatum, assembly GCA_029204225.1. NCBI lineage: Eukaryota > Viridiplantae > Streptophyta > Lycopodiopsida > Lycopodiales > Lycopodiaceae > Diphasiastrum > Diphasiastrum complanatum. The sequence continues at coordinate 10,118,272 of CM055102.1, forward strand.
AATGATAGTAAAAAAATATGAATTAGAATGAAAGGAACTACAAATGAACAGAATATTACCTTTTCAATATCTACATCCACTTGTAAATTATACCACTCAAAAAATAGCTTCGTATTGTACAGGACGAACCATGCACAACTAAAAGCGTCATTTTGCTGTCCAAACTGCATATATAAAACAAAAACTAGTAATATTATGATAGAAATTTTATTTATGCTATGACGATAGATTTGAATTAAAAAAGGAATATATGCATATCAGAGATAAATTGAATATACCTTGAGAGATCTAATGATTATTTCTCCAATTGAAGTTGTCGTTGTCGGTACGGCATCATGAAGTAGAGAATCAAATTCTCTATGTGTAAGTCACATGCCCCTTGAAGCAATGTAGTGTCTAATATTTTTTCAACTTCATCCATAATGCTATCAGTAACTAAAGCCTTTATGTTTTGTTATTATTTAACATTGATTTCATAGATTTAGAAGTCAAGATAGAGCCTAGTGAGTTTCCAATTGAAATCTCATCGGCCAAATGGTCTTCAACAACCAATGTTGATCTGCATTGCAAACATAATGTCATGAAAATGTCAGTAGAAATTAGGACACTCATAGTATTCACAATAGTATATACTAAGCAAATCAACAGAAAGTTGAAATGAATAAATAACAAAATTACTGAAGCACATTTGAAGGGGTGCCACATTCTTTCTCAATTGTTTAACGAAGCTAAACAAACAAAACTGCAAGTGCAGATCCAAGGGAAGAATTTGATCGGAACTCATTTGGTTGCTCTGTTTTAGATGTTAAAACTTTGATTTACACTATCTTTCACCCAGTTGTTGGTTTAAAAAATCTCTTGAAATTTGCTTTCATGCAAATTCAATACCAAAGTTCAAGCAATATTCAATACCAAATAAGCTATATAACTTACTTGAATGCACGGATTCGTATTTTTCTATGGCCTCCTCTGGATGATAGATCACATATATCCTTGTTTCCCAGTCTTTTCCTCTTGTTGCTTCGGACCTTTCTGTTAAGCACATCCATATCTTTAACAAGAGACAAATATGAGATACGCATGGATTGAAGTGCAGTTTTTATCTCATCATTACTAGTTGTATAATGATGCAAAGAAGATTTCAACGTTTGGATCTCCTTCTTGAACATCTCATTTTCATCCAAACAAGTTTTCATCTTTGTAGATTTTTCTTCGCACTCCTTTGATATTTTCCTTGATTCCTCTTCCAAATAATGTATTCTTTGCATTGAATGTGCATTCCCATAGAGCATCAAATTCTCACAGTAACCCAAAAGGCCATTTTTACCATGACACATATTGATTATTAACTGACTCCCCGAATGAAAATCTGGATGTTGCAATGAACATGGATCAATAGGATACAATGTTCCTGATGACCATAAATCTACATGCTTTAGCTTTTCCTCCCTGTATCGGACCATATCAGAAGTTGACAATTTGGGTTGCTTTGAATTTCTTGTCTTGAGCGGAGCATATTCTGGTGACAGATCCACATGAAGATGATAAAGCTTTGCCCCTTCTAAGATGTTCAAACTCTACATAACAAAATAACACAAAACAATAGATTGGTAAAGCACAATAATGAAAAAACAAAGATGCAGAGACTTTCATATAGAATAAAAGGTTTTCTCTCTCATACCTATCATTCTTATGTGATGCCAAAGATTTCTTAATATTTTTCCTTATTGATATTTTTTGTTTGAAGGAACTCTTGCTATTTACTCTCTCTCATGTCGTCAAAATCATCATTAGATTTGATCATCACAATCTATTTTGTGACCTACATCATCAGCTAGGCAGTAGCGGAGTTGATAACCATTAGAGAAAATATGGGCCCAAAGAGGGCCCTATAAGAAATGCCATGTAGGAGAGAGAAAAATAACTATAAAGTAATTATAATATCAATAGTTTCTAACTTCTTTACACATCTGCCCGTAGTACTTTTCATGTAAATGAATGCACCTTAGTTTAGTCACATCAAACTTCACTGGTGCTTAAACATAGTTAAAATATAATTTTCAAGATGCTGAAATATTCCCTTCCAATAGTTGAAAACACTCAAAAATTTGAATTAGGAGTGACATTTTTGAAACAAAGCCTACGCCATCTCTATCTCCAGGGTCAAAAACAAGTGTTTAGCGCCATCTCTATCTCCAGCAGAGTCGTTAGCGCCATTTCCAGCTTTGTTATTGTCATTGTGTTGTTTGTTACTATACTACTGTAAAGATAAAAGGTCTATTCTTATTTGTGAAGTTATTGATGTAGTAGATGTAGTTAATAATTTAGCTTGTTAAGATGTTGGTCATGATATTGAGTAGATTTATTTATTTGATATATCAAACATGAAACGTTTTAGAATGGATATGCTTCAGGAGCTATTTTGTTCATATGGTTATGCTTGTAGCACAAGCCTAGCAACGCCATCTAGGCAATGCCAAGTGAGGAGCAACCTCCTAAGATGTCACTATGTAGCGGCTGCGATTTGAGCCTGCAGCTTGCCGGTCGGAATTAACAACTCTACCTATACACCACGCTGCAATGGACGTGCTTGGGAAAATTAGCAAAGTATAGTAATGGAATCATCACTATTTCTCAAAAACCAATATCAATTTTTTTTTTCACAATTTTCTATATCGGTATATAAACCATTTTACAGGTAAGAGTTTTCAAGAAGCTGAGCAACTTTAAAAAATGCGAGTTTTTTTTAGGATAACTCAAAAAGGGTTTTCCAAAGCTAGAATACATTGTAATTAACATCTAGGAGCAAGCATTTTAATTTGGATATTTATGATTGGCCAATGGCTTTATGGCCTTGAGTCCATAAAGAGGCGTTTGTTTATGGAATCCAAGACCTTCACATAATTATAGCAGTCAATTTCGGATTATGTATGACTTTAAAGTATCAACCAGCTGCTGATTCAACCTACCCATAAATAAAATAAAATCTAGAAAGAAATGAATTCCACTCAACTTTTGCAAAACTCATTTGAAGGAAGTAAACAAAGCTCAACAAATACTTTTCGTAATCATGATGAATGTGTTTTGCCGTAGGCTCATATCTGCTGACACAGTCTTGGGATCTTGTTGAAGTAATAAGATAAAAATGAAGTCTCTCGGATCTCCTGTTTTCAAAAGCGAGCCCCAAACCACTTAGATCCGACTAGTTCTGATACTCGAGGTTTCAAAGTTGATATCTTCATGAATCATGATTCACAACACACTGATCGGGATGGATGCAGGCAACTGTGGGAAACTTGAGACGATATTGTGGCTCACCACTTCTCAATGGCGCCGGGGCCTGTATTTCAGAAACTGCTAATGCCTCCAAAACACACAGTGGCTTGGGCTGACAGCGGGTGAAAGAAGAAGCCTCTCCTAAACCCAGTTTATATCTTTCAGAGAGTGAATCACTAGCATGCGGCCTGCCTATGGTAACTTAGGATCTGCAGCACAAGCGCGCTCCAACGACTGCAGCTTACCCAAATCGTCATGACTTCCTTCCCATATAGCTATCCACAATGTATCCAAGAAATTGTATGATATCCATCTGACCCCGCTTGGATGTAAGCATGATGCCGCATGCCTCCTGCGTAGTCATTCTTGAAAGAGCATTAAATATGTCGTATTAGACGGACTCCATCGCTTGTTAGAAAGATGCGCGCAAAGTGCAGCCGGTACACGAAAAGCTATGGCAGCAGGAAGCTCAAATTTTGGAATTTCATTCAGATTCGCTGTCAACCTTGTTTCCAAGAAACAACTTCACACTAACCTCATTGTCAACGTGTAGTTCCACTTTTTCCAACCATGCATCAGAAGGATTTGTGAATGTATCATATCTTGTGACATCGTAGGTCACCATGACGCTTTGTGCTTCTCTGTACTTAGAACTTGTTAGAATGCGGAACTGTTCTCGCCCCGCTGTATTTTATATTGTTGGTTTCATTCCCCTCCCGCTCAAATTCATTAATTTCAACTTAAACTCAATACCTTCTGGACCAGCTCCTCGAAACACCGCTGGACATTGACGCTTGTCTTTTCCCTGCATTCAAGGTATAGGCCCAACGGGTTGCACTGCCAATGTCGATTACCTATGACATTTCATTATTTCACATATAACTCTCTTAAAATCAGCCCAATTTCCATGCTATAAGATCGGCTAACATACTCAATTTGGTCAACACTCAACGTTTGTTGCTCATTTTCAATTCCACTTAAAGTAAACAAGTCAGTGGTCCTTGAAAGCACAATTCCATAATATTATCGAACAAATATCGCAGGAGCGTATTTAGGAGCTCTCATGAATATTTAAACTTGTCTCAATTTGCTTTAGTTTCAGAATGCGTGTGATTGTTGCTAAAATTCCTTCTGCTACTTCCACACGAATAGTCATACTGTGAATTCAATGCTTTTTATATTTAAGAGGTTAGTATTGGATGAATCATACAGTACACAAACCTATTAATGATAGGATTATTATTTTGTGGACAGTGTTAAAATTAAATTGCCATTCATTGATCTAAACTGAAAGAGCTAATTAACAAAATGCATTTTTGAATGCATTGAATAGATAAATTTTGGTGCTCAATAGATATCGACTTGAATTTATCCAATGTTTCCACGAAGGCTTCACAACGCTGGAATCATCATGAGCATAGAAATATTTGCGTGAAACATTCTAGTGAGTGAATCCTAGTTGTGCTGAGAACTAAGAATTCTATTAAGCATTTTTAGTCTAAAAATTTCTATCTATTGATTTGTGGTAAATCATTATCAAGATAATGAATGCATGATTTTAGACAAATTCAAAACCTCTTTATATTCCCACTAGATGAAACAGAGTGAGGCCATTGATTATCTAGATAAAACGATGAAGGCATTGTCATTTGAAGTCATTAGAGAGAAACTAATATTTATAAGTTAAATATCTTTTGAAGCACCACAATTTTATCATTGTTTGGTGGTAGTGGTTGCCTTATGTAAACTACTATTAATGACAAAGGATATCTTCCATTTATAATCTTTCATTTCTATATCTATAGAACATCCATCCTTGGAATATTAACCTCTCTTACACTCCCTTTGTGGGAAATGAAAGTAATTTATACTATATTTCTATCTTTGTGTGATTTGCATGCAGTGACAACCATCTTAAATGCAAAGGTACAACTTCGGACACATGAAGTTGCAAGATTAAAGAAGGATGGGAACATATAATTTTAGATATAAACATGATGATGGCAAATGGGTGTTTGATCTTGTTTCGAAGTCTCTTGATCAACCCAATTGTGCTCCAAATGGTTTCAATAATGCATAGAATCAAGCTCTTATCATGCTTACTATATGTAGTACACATATGCTACGGCTCAACTGTGAAGTTCCTAGTATGAATGTCTCATATTGACACGAAAATTTGCAAGCATCTAGAACATAGAGAGGTGAGTGACCAAAACTCTCCCACTTGTGCGACAAGTCATGCCACTAAAGTCCATATTATGTCTTTCGTAATCAAATAGAGTGTCATGAACACAATGGTGCGGATGGCGAGTGGCTTTTTGTTGTGTGTAAGTATTGCCAAGTGAGGGTTGGCTACATTTATAGCCCTTTATGTGTTGTATTGGTTTATGTAGGTGGTAAGTGAAAATCTCACCAGTATTGAATCTAGTGAGTGATGAAAAGTCTTCCTATCTATTACATGGAATGGACTTTAGCAACATAAATTTGATATTTTAACTAGATCACATTCTACTTCAAAAGTATGTATAACCTGATTTTAATTTATTTGATATATAAAAACATAAAAAATCAACCAAAAAAAAAGTCATGTAAGCCACTTTTTAACTAAGAAAGTATGTAGTAGGGTCACTACAAAACCATATATATAAAAAGATGGATAAAGCTCACAAACTACTTACCAGTCCATATTTTCTCTCCATGAACTTTGATTGAGTTGATGCATTGTTTATGAAGCTACAATCAACTAAATTAGACCTCTGATAGCTCAATATGAACTTAAATTTTTTTGGAATGCCCCTAATAATCTTGAAAAGTAGGGTCAAGGCTCCAAACCTCTGCAAAACCCTCAAAGAAAATGAAAAAACACACTTTTTTTAAACAATCACAAAGAAGATGCATGCAAGATTTACAACTTTGGTTTTGGTTCTAGCTATTGAAATCTTGAAATTTTGAGCTAAAAATCTTGGTTTTTGAACAAAATTGATTGTTTTCCACAAGTTTCCAACCACATGCAATCTCATATAGTTTCTCCAAAATCCAAAACTGCCTCATTCAAGCTACTAGAATATTGATTTGTTCCTACACCTATGCACCGATTCTTAGCAAAACACCATGAAATTTTGTTCAAATTCAACAGTTTATGCCATGCAAGAATTATGACCAAGGAGATACTAACATGCAATCATTGCAAACAACCTAATCCATTGAAGATAGGATATATTAGCTCTAGATAGTACTTCTATTGAATAAAATTTCCCTTGAATAGGATGAAAAACTATAAAAAAGTCTTTTGCAAACATCTAGTCTTTGCTTCAACCAAATCCTTCTCTTGAGTTATTGATTTACAAGCATAAAGGACCTCAACAAATCTCTTATCTAGAGATAGGTTTTTCTACCAGTTCAGAATATAGAGTAGAAAAATGTTATGATTGCATACTAAAAAACTATGGAATAGCAACACAAAAGTCCACCACCTTTTGAAAATATCATCAGTCTTGCTCTAATACCACTATACTGATAATGCAAGAATCTAGCTTACAAGCACACCAAATGCAATAACCAAACCATCCAACGACAATAGAAGCTCAAGATCGGTCACCAAGAACTCACCCCCATGCCATGGAATGTGAATACTTGTAGAGAGAATACATCAAGACTTGGTGACCTATGCATGTGCCCATACAAACTTCATATCGATTGAGTCCTACTAACTAGTAGCCTCTCCACATGCATATTAGTTGACACACACCACATATTATTCCATGTTTCACTATTGGAGTGCTTCGATTATCACAAAGCTATTAATTGCATATATGGCCATGAATGGAATTTCGAGACATAACATGAGTTACAGGATAGCCACACACACAAAAAAAAAAAAAAAAAGGGATGTCTAGAAATAGATCAATTAGAGAATTTTTTAAGGAAGAATTGATGGTATGGGGCATCAATGACTCCAAAGAAAACATCTTATGAGAGAAAGATTTAAATAACAATGGCTAGCTTTTATACCAAGGTACAATTAAAGGAGGAAATCATTGGTCATGTATTTTTGGGATGTTTTGCGAAATTCTAAGATGTTGATCTAGATCCCAAGATGATATCTCACTATCTAGAAAAGTTGAAAATTCTTCAAGCTATACTCACTTACCCTTACTTCTTAGAAACTTATTAGATACAAGATCATCAAGCATATTTTATATGATGACTCCTAGTAAGGATTCATGATTTTGTGTCATTTGAATGCTACTTATCTAAACATGTGAATAAGGCTTGAAATTTAGACAAAGTCTCCAAGGTAAATGGAATTCAACTAAAACATGTATGGGTTTATGGAATTTAGACTTCCTTAACCCAATTTAAATCTTTATTACATCATTGGATTATTGAGAAATAATAGATTTGTCACTCAAAGCAAACTATATATGATTTGTGTCCTATTTGCAATAGTAATGAACCTATATATACTTGAGTTACTTGGTGGCCCATACTTATTACTGACTTTTTATGATCTTTAGATTTTTATGTAACCTCTCAAAGCATCATTTACAAAAATCATGTAATTACGTTAAAGTGAGAAATAGAAATTAATCTTCTCAAAAGATCCATTTGTTGCATAGATTTTTCAAAACCATCAATAAAACTACCCAAAAGTACTAGAACTTTCTAGGAATTATTGTGAATAGTCTAACATTAGAAATTTCTTGGAACTAATTCATATGCATGGATAGTAGAGGTGGGAGTAGAGATGAAAATTAAATTAAAGTTTAAGTGATCAAAATCACCGAGTCACAAACTTTTTGTAAATTGAATTAGAGTGGTATAAGTTTTGATCTTAACCTAGAATTCTTGGATGTCTATATGAGTCAACCTAATCTTGGTATGTGTACTAGGATTTGTGATGGGTTGATTGGGTTAAAGAAATTTTGTTAATAAACGTAAGATGGTTTGAAAGCTTGTGAGAGCGGATGTATTCTCCTATCTAATAGATTTTCCAAATATTTTTTGTACTTTTGAAAAATTGTATTTTCAGTAAAATAATTGAGCTGCAAGATTTTTAGGTAATTTTGTAGGTAACAATGTAGAGAAAATCTACTAAGTGGTAGCAAATTTCCTGATTGAGAAATAAACTTGATCATTAATGACGGTATCCCAGAGAGCTCAATTGCATGACATTATTTAACCAACTCAGTAGAAATTTAGCATAACTCTAAATCTTGAAATTCCACTCTAGATGGATCCTAAAGTTTGTTTGTGGTTGATAAAAATAAAAATCCAACTATCTTTGACCACTATATGAGAAGTAGAATGTGGATAACTCACATTTTTGATAAAAATTCATTTGAAAAATATTCATGGAGTACTATAACTTTTAGGTGAAAAAATGCTTTAGAATGAGTTGTGTGGTTTGAACATACACTCATGTGTTCTCTAATGCTTTTCTATGATGACAATTAGATGAATTCTAATTGACGATTCATGATTTTGATTTTAAATGTTTATGATTAGTAAATCATAAGTGAATCCATAATTATTGTTAGAGAATTATGTGGAAATGCAATGATCCCTACAAATGATGTGTTCAATGATTTTTAAATAAATTATTCGAGTAGTTGATTAGATTGGAGTTGGACCGAGTAGTTGATGTGGAGGTTGTATGGGCACATGTGTAGGTCATCGGCTTCTATATATACTGGTGGAAACTCACCCTTCCTCCATCTTGTCTGAATCTGTCTGCAAGGGAGCGCCTACTCTTTGGTGGAAGTGCGCTACACTATGCATGAAATGCAGGACCTAGATACACGACTATCAATCACATACATTGCTACAATCAATCAGACAATAATAGATGTAAAACAAGAATCACAACTGGAAGGATAGAAATGTATTCGTATTTTGATTTGTTTCAAAGTGAGTCTCCAATGTCTCGCTCGTTGGCAGCCTAACGCTCCTCTTGCAATATTGTTCTGCTTCTTGCAGATACAGTTGCATTCTAGCATAGAATTAGCTTTTTGCATGTGCATTTGCATTCATTCTATTGATTTCTGATCTATACTTATGTCCCACCATGTGGGATTACAAGATAGATTAACTAATCATTACAAGAGAGTATTACACTAAATCATTGGTTAACTAACTCTCTGTTGATGTTACTTTTATGGCTGAGATTGATAGCTTGGAAGCTTACACCCGACGGGCTGGAGGCTGATAGTTCGGCTTGTCCGATGATTCATTTGGCTCAACATCTGCCTTCAGCACTTTGGTTGGAGTCCAACAATTTGATGTTGATGACTGCCGATATGTCAGACCCTTCGAGAAATGCTAGAGAATGGTTGCATGAGTTCATCATCTCCAACACTCACTCGTGAATGATGAAACCTTCATTTTATCCAATTTTCATTGATCTTTTGTGTTTGGTGAACAATGGCTTGTCCAGCGACTTGGTCAATAAATCTGCAATCATATCTTCTGATTTTAGGAATTCAATACTCAGCTCTCCTTTCAAGACTAGATCCTGAATATGACGGTACTTTAGAGGTGTGTTTGGTTTTTGAGTGAAAAACTGGATCTTGGGCTAATAAATGGCACTGTGAGAATCCATCTTCATGATGGAAGCAGTTTGATTTGGTATTGTAATCCCTTGCAAGATCATCTGTAACCACATCACATCGTTTGCCACCTTCGATATTGGTTCGCATGAGGACTGTGCCACGAGTGTCTGCTTCTTGCATGTCCAGCTGATCGCTGCTCCGCATGCTATCAAACATCCACCTATCACAGACTTGATGTCATCTTTGCAACTCGCCCAGCTTGCATTGCTATAGTGTTGAGGAATAAATTCCTTCTCGCTTTCATAGATCAGTCCCAAATTGTGGCTGCCTTTCCGATATTGTAGTATTCATTTTGCCATCAACCCATGTTGCATGCCAAGATTGGAGGAGAATTCACTGAGTAGACAAAGAATGCTAAGTCGGGTCTTGTACAAACTGTGAGGTACGTCAAATCATATTCTGATATGGTATGTTTTCCATCTTTTGTCTCTCCTCATTTGTGTGTTGGGCAATCCTGCTTCGACAATCTGGCTCCAACTATCATTGGTGTTGCTTGTTCCTTGCAATCGATCATTCTGTACTGCTTTAACACCGTTTCGACGTATTTTGACTTATTCAAATGCATGAATCCTCTTGTTCGGTCTCTTTTGATTTGCATCCCCAGACATTTCGTCGCTTCTCCTAAATCTGTGATCTCATAATTTGCAAATATTTGACTCTTTGTTTCATTAATCAACAATAGACAATTTTCTATCATCAAAGAGTGATCCACAAATATTGTTAGAATCACAAACTTCTTTTCTATTCTTTTTACATAGACATTGCAATCTGGTTGTGTAGGAGCGAATCCTAGAGACTTCAAAAGACCATCAAGCTTTTTGTACCAAACTCACGATGTCTGCTTGAGACCGTAGATACATCGACGTAGCCGACAAGCATAGTCTCAATTGTTCGGGTCTTATGACTAACGTCGCAGTCGCGAAAGCAAACAACAATACAATTCGGATGGATTTCAGATATGATTGCTGGTCACTGCCAGCTATATCATTCCTACAGTCCTCTAGAATGTAGACAGACACTGTTGTACTACGTTAACAGATTAATGTAGCATTCAACAAGATCAAACCATGGTGCAAAATTAAATGAACAAGTGAATCGGACACACGAATAACAGCACACTAATTTACATTCAAGATCAGACATGATAAGAGTGATATGTGTGCAACGGCTACAAAATCATCTATTGATTCTTCTGATTCTTCAAGCACTGCATGCAAATCCACGCAGTGCGTTGGCGTGAGAGAAATACAATTCTCCCACGAGTAATGTCTCGCTTACTAGCGAACTTGTTGGATCTTTGTGGATCCTGCTTACAAAAACTTGTCTCGCACGCAGGAGGACTTGTATTCTGTATTTTCATCTTCTTGCTTACTAGCATTAGACTACTTCATGTGTATGTATCAAGTATCATCCAGAAAGCATATAGTCGCATCGTGTAACTTCTAGATTAGAGTGATTAAACATCTACAACTAATCAAGAATTACAAGAGTGGCAAATTAGCCACGACCTAGAGTGTATTTGCTGACATCATGCTATCAGATCATATATCTGTACTTTTGGGTACTTGCATGATCTTCTTGATCCTTTTTGGAGCATGAGGGCAGAAAAAGGTGTCGTGACGATTTTTGTGTCGCTTCGTGTCTTTTGACTTTCGCGTCGTCTGACTTTCTTCCCATGTACCGCAAAAAATTCTCTTTCGTGAATTTTTCTCGTTCGTGTCTTTTGGTCAGGGTGTTCGCGAACATTTTTGCTTCGTGTCTTTTGACTTTCGCGTTCGCAAATATTTTCATCAGGCAAAGTCGGCCATCTTTGCAGATGCAACGTACTCTGCTTCGCAGGATGACTAAGCCACAATGGTGTGCTTCTTGTTGACCCAGAGAACTACCGCTCCTGACGCAATGGTGCATCCTCTTGAGACGCTTTTACAATCGTCCTTGAGGGATGCCCATCTAGCATCACTATAGGAAAGCATCTTGAACCCTGCATCACGACAATAACACAAGCCATAATCTCTTGTTATTTGAAGATATTGCAAAATTTGTTTTGCAATCTTCCAATGTGTTGAGCCTGGATTCATGCAGAATTGGCTCATCCTAAACACTACATAAGCGATGTCAGGGTGTGTGTTGTCTGCAAGGTACATCAGCGAATCTATCAACTTCCTATAAGGTGTGAGCTACATTTGTTCTCTTTCTTCTTTAGTCCTCGGACAATCATCGTTTGTCAACACCGTTCCTACGAGCATTGGAGTATTCGATCCTTTGCAATTCAGCATCCCAAAATCCTCTAGGATTTTCTGGGTGTATCTAGACTGGTGAAGGTACAGCTTACCTCCCTCATGGTCCCTTTCAATTTGCACGCCAAGGCAGCACCTGGCTTCTCCCAAATCCACAATCTCGAAATGTTTCGAGATATCTTCCTTCACTTCAGCAATCAGCTTCTCACTCTGCAAGTATCAAAGTGTCGTCCACATATACAGCCACAATAATGATCTTCCCATCTATGACTATGAGGTACACATTGGAATTAGCCATCAATGGCTTGAATCCTAATGATTTCAGGGCTTGATCCTTCTTTTTGTACCATTGTCGAGCTGACTGTTTCATACCGTAGATACTTTTATGCATTCTGCATGCATAATCAAGAAGTGAACTCGAGACATATCCTGGAGGTTAATCCATGTAGACCTCCTCGTCTAACTCACCATGCAAGAAGGCTGTCTTCTCGTCCACAATGTGGATCTTGAGATCATAAGCAGCTGCATATGCAAATATCAATCGTAGAGACGAATGTTTAACGACAGGAGAGAAGGTTTCAGAATAGTCAATACCATATCTCTGAGAAAATCCCTTCGCTACCAGTCTTGCCATGTATTTCGAGACATTCCCATCCGGCCCATACTTGAGCTTGAAAACCCATTTGCATTTGACAGTCCTCCACTTATGTGATAATGGCTGCAACATCCATACCTGGTTCTTCCTCATGGATTCCGTCTCTTCGTTCATGGCTTGGATTCCTTTGTCCTTCTCTGGACATTCAATCGCTTCCTCAAAAGTCTATGATTTGCCACTAAATCCACAGAACTCTTCTGATGTAGAAGCAGAGCTGTCTGGCACGTATCTTGTTGGCGCTCTTCGTGGTTTTGTCAACCTTCTAGGAGATCCTCCTGGGATAGCAATGCCTTTGCCTTTGTCTGCTCTGCTAGGTCTGGAACCATCCTGGTTTATAGGTACTGTAGCAGTAGGCTGTCTCTCGAATCTTTCGTCTTCAGATTTGTCACTCGAATGTGAAGAGACTCGAAAATCTTCATTTTTGTATTCATCTTTTGCTCCCTCTGTCACTAGTGGCAAATCATAGTATTGTCTTTCCATAACTTCATAGCTGATAGGATCGTCATTGGCTATTGTCCTGCTCTCATCAAATCTTACATCTCTCACTGTCTTCACAATGTTCATGTCTGGCATGTAGACACTGTAGTATGACGAATTGTTGTAGAACGTCTTCGAGTCGTCTGTCTCTATCATTGGTGTTGAGCCACAGTGAACCAATACTATTCACTTGATGTTTGGATCCATCTCCAAGAACAATGAATCTTGATGGATCTACACTTCTGAAATCAGACATTATTCGTCTTGATGTCAAGAAGTGTGAGGTGGCTCCTGAATCTAGGATCACCTCATGTGTGTCAGATGTTGATGTTGCACACACGTCTTCACAAATGTAGGCGGTCGAACAATTTCTGTTCGATCTCTCTTCGCCCATTTTCAAGCTCTCAGGCTCCTCGACATAGGATGAATTGTTGTTGTTCTCCTGTTTGTTCTGTGCTGATTTGTTCCTCTGATTCAGGCGACAATCCATGGTTGCATGACCCTTCTTGTGGTAGTGGATACACTCAATTTTTGGATTGAGCCAGCATGTATCAACTGTGTGCCCATCTCTTCTGCATCTCACGCAAGTCTTCTGTTCTTCACCTTGTTGTTTCGACCTCCCTTTGCTCTTCCAATTGCCTTTGTTGGTCCCCTCTGCTTGCTTATCACAAATTCTGTCTTTGATTTGACTCCCTCCTAGGCTTGAATTGTTTCTTGGATTTTTCTTTGTTGCATAGAGGGTTTGGTCAAAACCATCCTTGTGATCAAGATGTTCTCTAGCCTCGACTTCCTCTCGAATCTCGGCAATTGCCTTTTTGAGGGTCATTGTAGGATCTTTCGCGAGCAGGGTTTTGGTTGTCTGAAAATATCTGGGTAAGGCTCTCAACAAGGAAGTGAGCTACTTCTTAGTTGACACTGCATTCTCTGCTCCAGAGTTATGTAGTGATAGAAATAGATCCTTCATCTTCCTTACAAAAGAAGTGAGGTCCTTTCCATCCCACTGTAGATTTGTCAGTTGATCTTCCAGCATCATTATTTGACTTCTTGATTTCATTTGAAATCTCGTGAGCAGTGCATCCCACATGTCCTTAGCTTTGGAGAGTGTAGCCAGGTCAAGTGTGAGACTATCTTTGATGGATGAAGGTAGCAAGGCTACTGCCTTGTCATTTTTCTCCCTCCACTCACGTAGCTCTTTGTCTGATGTCGTAGGCATCTCCTCTATGCCATCCACCCAGGGGAATAAACCTTCACCCTTGAGTATCAAAGTTAGATCCTGAAGAATCCAGAACTGTACAGATCTTGCTCCGTATGTTGTTGATTGAAGCCATTGCTTCTGAAGTGTGTTCTCTTGTTGATGGTTGTTTGTTTGAATGCTTGGCCTCCTGGATCTGATAGCCTTTTGGCTACGTGCGAAATTAAACGAACAAGTGAATTAGACACAAATAACAGCAAACTAATTTACATTCAAGATCAGACAAGATAAGAGTGATATGTGCGCAACAGCTACAAAATCATCTATTGATTATTCTGATTCTTCAAGCACTGCATGCAAATACACGCAGTGTGTTGGCGTGAGAAAAATACAGTTCTCCCACGAGTAATGTCGCTTACTTGCGGACTTGTTGGATCTTTGTGGATCATCCTTACAGAAACTTGTCTCGCACGCAGGCGGACTTGTATTCTATATTTTCGTCTTCTTGCTTACTAGCATTAGACTACTTCATGTGTATGTATCAAGTATCATCCAGAAAGTATATAGTCGCATCGTGTAACTTCTAGATTAGAGTCATTAAACATCTACAACTAATCACGAATTACAAGAGTGGCGGATTAGCCACGACCTAGAGTGTATCTGCTGGCGTCATGCTATCAGATCAGATATCTATACTTCTGGGTACATGCATGATCTTCTTGATCCTTTTTGGAGCGTGTGGGCAGAAAAAGGTGTCGCGACGATTTTTGTGTTGCTTCGTGTCTTTTGACTTTTGCGTCGTCTAACTTTCTCCCCATGTACCGCAAAAAATTCTCTTTCGCAAATTTTTCTCGTTCGCGTCTTTTCGTCAGGGTATCCGCGAACATTTTTGCTTCGTGTCTTTTGACTTTCACGTTTGCGAACATCTTCGTCAGAAAGAGGGCTGAAAGCTAGCAAAGCTTTGGTAATAGAAATGTTTTTTTTCTTTAGGGTCTTTATATCTTTTAGGTTGCTTCATGAATATTTCTTCATCTAGGTCTCCGTGGAGAAAGGTTGTCTTCACATCAATTTGGTGCACTTCCAGATCGTATTTTGTTACATAGGCGAGGAGTATTCGGATGCTTGTCATCTTGACCATCGGTGAGTATGTATCGAAGTAAGTTGATACCATACCTCTTGGCGACAAGTCAAGCTTTGTACCTTCCGACACTTCGATCTGATTTCAGCTTTCTTTTGTATACCCATTTGCAGTCGACTTTCTTCTTTCCTTCAGGAAGTGGCTCAAGTCATGTCCACACTTGATTCTACTTCATCGATTCAATCTCCTCCAACATTGCTTGCTTCCAAAATTCTCCCTCTGGTTTTTGCGCTGCTGGTGTGTTTGTTCTTCGAATTCTTTTGCAGGTTGGTCTTCCACTTCCTTCTCTTGAGTTTTTGGTTTGACATTCGGATTCGATGTCTGGCCTCGATCTCCCTCTTCAATTGGTAGTTTTGTGAAGATTTCATGGCCCTTTGATTCTTTGACCCCTAGAAACGTTGATTCATCAAACCGCACGTCTCTATTCATTGCCACCTTCTTTGAGGTTGGATTGTAGAGTCTGTAGATCTGTGAGCCGTTCGAATATCCGACCATTATTGTCTGCACCACCCATCCACATTTCGTACGGTGTTTTGTCTTCCATAGTTGTCGTTATCGATCTGTTCTATAGGTGTACAACGCTCAATTGCTTCGGCCCAAAACTGACTTTGCAACTGTGCTTGCGCCATCATGCATTTAGCTCCTTTGACAAGTGTCATATTTCTTCTTTCTACTACACCATTATATTGTGGTGTATAGGCATGTGTGAATTGATGATCGATTCATGTCTTGGCAGAAGCTTGAGGAACTCCTTTCTCAAGTATTCACCTCTTTTGTCGGACCTGATAGTTTGCAACTTCTTGGAGGTGTGTTGTTCAACAAATGCTACAAACTTCTTGAATGCATCAAACACTTTGAATTTCTTTTAAGTACTATATCATTGTCATCCTACTATAGTCATCGATGAATGTCAGGAAGTTTCTCGATCTAGAGAGTGAGTCGACTTTCATCGGTCCACAGACATCTGAGTGCACTAGCTCAATGATGTCCTTGGCTCTCTTCCTTCATAAATCTCAAACCACTTACTACCTCCTTTCTACCCATGTCGTAGAGACGTCTCATATTCATATGATACATTCTTTTATGCCAAAGATGATTTTCATTTTTTAGATGCATTCAATATGCTATCATAGCTGCTGATAATTTTAGCTTGGTAGTGATTACCTTGTCTTGATCTGATAGTCAGTAGCTTGTTTGAATTTTGCTCGATCATTCCGCATACGTTCCCATCAAACAAGACTCGTATTCCGAGATCTGCTATCCTCGATACAGAGAGTAGGTCTCTTATTAGTGTAGGAACATAGAGTGCTCCTTGGAGCTATAGAGACTTCCATAGATTGTTATACGGTATCTTGGCATAGGTTGAAACAAAAAGGTTCTATAAAGATGTGAAATGAGAGATTTTGTTTGTTGTCATGATGTATCTTAGTTAAGAGACATCCATCGAATGCTATTTATGCGGTCTTCAAGATCATATTCAAGATTATTTGAGAAATATCCATCACCCCTAAAGATCATCTACAACAACAAAAAGTTGAAGATACTGGATGAAAAATTTGAGTTGACAAAAGACCAACAAAGCATAAAATTGAGTATATTGTGTGCATTAATAATCTCCTCACTTCAAGGCTATCAGCTTAAAAGAAACTTGTGGATCCATTTTTTTTCAAATCTATAGATCAGTCATATCAAGGTCACTGAATCAACCAATCAAAGAACCAAAGGCATTAATTGTCTATTGTAGCAAAGATGTTGGAACCCACCAAAGGATTGATTGAGTATGACACTTGATAAGGAACTACATTTTCATTTTTTGGTACAAAAATACTTAAGTAGGGGAAGTGTCATTTCCTTCATGTAGTAAGCACAAGCGCCCAACAACAAGTATTGCTATATATAGCCATGGTGCTAAAGTAAAATAGGATTAGTTTAGTAGGATAGTTAGTAAGAAGGCTTGAACAATCGCACTATCATTATTAACTATGACCTTTGTAATAATCATGGTAGAAAAATCCAATTTAGTCCAATAAGGCCCCAAACTCACATTGATGATTCTAAGCTTTCTTGATTTATTATTGCTTCTTTCTTGACTCTTTAAGCACTTCCTACTAATTACTTGACGATGTATGTTTTTCGATGTTATAATGGTTTTTGAATGCAATGAATGCAATCTGAATGAAAAAATGTGTTCTATTGATTCATTTTGCTTATAATAGTAACAAGTGTACTTTCACACAAGTTTTAGTCCCAACTTTATGCTTATGCATGAATCTCAACCAAGAGCACCAACTGTTGTGAAACCTAAAGGAATTAAACTTCAAAAAGTAGTAGAATTCTTGCAAGATACGTAAGAGACTTCATAGTGTGCAAAAGTTCAAAGTTCTCCAAATAGGGATTTAGAAGGCATTACAAACTATCTAATGTGTGCAAAAGTTCAAAGTTCCCCAAATAGGGTTTTAGAAGGCATTACAAACTATGTAATAGGTACCATGGAACTTTCAAGATGGCAAAGTGCATCAATTCTTTTGCTCTTTAGTTAGATCTTCTAGATGAGTATCTAGTATTTCATGCATGTTCATTTAAGTTGAGCATACATACAAAAAATTCACTTGTCTTTGATGTTAATATTGGCCTATGGAAAGCATATCCTTTATTGTCCCCTTTTTTTGTGCAACGTGTTAAGCTACTAGTGGTCGGTTATATACAACACAACAATGCTAGTTAGGCAATGCCATGTAAGGGGCAAGCCCCTAAGATGTCACTTTGTAGTGGTTGGGGATCGAGCTTGCGCCTAGCCGGCCACAATTAACAACTCTATGTGCACACCCCGCTGCGATTGACTTTATCATCCCTTTGAGATTAAGAGTGCTTGATAAGACAAAAAAAATTGATCAAGAAATCCTCAAGTCTTGTAATACTTGGCTTAGTGAAAAGGTTGATCAAACAATGATGACTCTTAAGAGAGCTAAAATTTTGAAATAAAGATTGTTAAGAAAGGAGTATATTATGTCCCTACTTAACTCATCTTAATTAGGGACCAGCCATAGATTAAGTAAGGAATAAGCCCAATAAGAGACACAGAGTTGATAATTATTTCTCTCTAGTTAGGTAATGCTGAAAATAATCTACTTAGTGTATGGGCACAATAACCATCATCAAACTCACCTATTAGTAGAGAACTAATAGTTAGATATCAGAGACAACATACTAGTTGAGTATACAACGTTGTAGTTTTTGAGTTGAAACTATAAAACTTTGGGACATGAAACTATAGGCATTGATCAATCATATCATTTGACCAATGTTATTGCTTGGATGGGTACTAACTTGGTTTGGCATCCTCGGGTTAGGATGGGTTATGGTGAACGGACACCATGGCTAGAGACTTTCATGTTTTGTATCTAATAGCGCCACTAACTTATCTCACACCACAAGGGAAAGCATGAATTTACTATATGAATGAGAGGTCATATTAAAGTTTTGGTTTTGTGTGTTGTAATTGGACTATCCATAGGTCAAAATTTGATGGGAATATTATGATGGCACATATTAGGTGTCAATCAATTATATAGTGATGTCAATATTTACTACATATTTGCAATCTTACAATCAGAAGATGAAATTGTATATGTTCATACTTTGAGTAACCATATGTTTAAGCACCTTGGGATCACTTACTTTTAGGATGCCTTAAAATTTGTGTTGATTTCCTAGATAAAACCTACACCTTCGATCCAAAAAATGGAAGTCCTTATCCTACTAAATGTCATTTATGGGATGACTTAAATCAACATGTCCACTAGCAATTTTAGATAGAATATGCTACATGATATTCATAGTTAGCAATGAATGATTCTTTCACGAAATATCAAAAAATATATATAAGGGAATAGTTAGTAAAGATTGACATAATACCATCAAAATCTCTATTTGCATTGTCATATTTATAAAAAGCACTTAAATCTCTAGATCTAATATTGCAATAAAGTTTTGAAATTGTTGGTGTAAGAGCATTAACAAGAAAAAGATCACAATACGATTAGTTAAAGGAAGTCTTTTTGTGTGTGATCATACATGTACCAAGTTTCCTTGATTTCCAATAAAATCAAGAGCCAATTTACTATAGAATAAACTCAAATTTGACATCTAGGAGAATCATTCATAAGCACCAGAAGGATTAAGCTGTTTTAAGAGGCCAACATATGTAAGGTATAGTACCCTATCTTTGGCCCCAGTACGATGCCTTCGAGTGTGCTTGCAGAAGTATTTCAATTGATCAAGTGTGCATAGTCCTAGAGTTTGTGTCAGTAATAGGAACAACCAATTGATGTGTCTCTTTTTTGAATGAATTATGGGCTTGACACAATCATTTTGATGACACAATGAGCAATCAAGCAAGCTTGGTGCTGTCCAACATTTAGGAGCACGATCATGTAGTGTGTCTCTGTGTGTCATAAAATATGCATTCACTTGCAAAAACAACACTTGCACATCGACTTCAACCATGTGAGAGCCATCACACCTCTTGCATATCACCTCTCCTTGTATTTTTGATATACCATAGTTTGCAAGCCAATCCAATGAGTGAGTAATAGCTCGCCTATCTGTTGACCATGGGTATGGAGGTGGAATAGATTCTTCTTTTAGTTGTGGAGGAGTTGAGGTTGACCTTTCCATTGAGCTTTGTCTAGATCTTATACTTCTCCTTTCAGATTCATCATTTGAGTTTTGTGACCCTTGTGATATTTCATGGCTTCTTCTTCCTGGAGGAGAAAGTGTAAGTCTAAGATACTCATCGGAGTCATAATCGGACATGGCGCTTTTCCAAGGGCGCCTCTGTTGGGTTGTTATGAGGTGGTCTTTTTGGGCCAAAAACCTAGTAGAAAGTAAGTTAATTCCCAGATAACCATGTAGCTTATGTGATGAGCACACAACTCCATATATTGTAAACATGGGAATGATACAATTTTGTAAGACTAAAAATATCACAAAATCAACTCAAATAGCAAAAGTACCAATTAAACCATATATTGGAAAATCTAGATAACATAGATACATCCAATATGAATTTTTGATAGAGTACATGAAAGTGTAGCTTATACCAACTCTACTAGTAATAATCCATCTATCATGGGGTTGTCTATATGTTTGGATATAATCAAGAACAAAAGAGTAACATAAAATGGGAACATTATAGCATTTTATGCTAAGTTGATTCCAATGCTCCAAACACTAGTTATGCAGAATGTTGTTTTCTAGATTCCAACTTTTAGAATGCTATGTAGATTACAAGATATACCAAAACACATGTAGGATATAATGCTTTTCATCATTCTCACCATCACATTTCTTACACAACCACTTGACGACTAAATTCCATTGAAGTACAAGAGAGGCATTATAATAAAACCTTTTTGAGATTATGTTTTTGGTTGGAGTTATAGCCATTCGCAATTCTTCTTTATACTTCCTTAGTTAGATTTTCTAGCTAGGTGCATAGGTGAACATGATTCATTGAATAAAAATAGATTCACTCATGCTATTCTTCTAATATCACAAAGAAGGGTCAATGACATGATTTCAATGAAATGATATGATCTACTAAATTGCATTATATGTAGGGTTATCAAACAAATTTCTAGGAGATTTACTTTTGGAGCATCATCACTCTCATAAAAACGTCTTGGTTCATTTGTGTTTTTTTATGGAATTTGTACCTAAAGTATTGCGCTTGATTCTTAGATAATTTTAGTGATTATATAACTATATCACTTTGATGAACTAGACTTCAAGAGATTCTATTCTTTTCTAAAAGCCTTTGAGTTTCTAGACAGATGCTACTTATACTAGAAGGTAAGATTGTTATTTACTTGTGATATTTTAAAATTCAGCTTTTAAATTAAGGCTAAAACAACAAATTTGTGAACCAAAAATATAAAGCTAGCTGCAAATAATGCACTTAATGAAATAAATTTTACTATATATATAGAATTTGAATTGATGAAAACTTGGTCTACTTTATCTACAAAAAGTGAGTAGATAAAAACCTTAAAATAATCTACTACTTTACCTAATATAGACCAAACATACTTTTATATACAAAAGTGTTGCCACCTCTTGGATCTTCTCCATTATAGAAATATGCTACATGTTAGATGAATCTTAGAAGGGATACATACATGGAGGGAGCACTCATCGCCTTCTACATTATGAAGAATCACAAACAATCAAAGGACATTATAACATGGACTTAGTTTACTCATTCTACTTATTGTGAGATATTGCTACTAAGTAGAATTCTTGAGCAATGCCTCTATCTCATTTTGTTCTCCTCACATTTCTTTCCTTGCTATTTTACATACCTTTACTCTATTTTATCAAAATGCAAAGATTTTGTTTTTGTGTCAATGTGCAACTTGCTTTTGCTTAATATTTCTTTTGCTAAAAGTTGTCAATTCCATCGAAGCTCTAGAATGATTCATCAAAAGTTAGCCTCTACTAATGACAAGTTTGCTAGTGTTAAGGTATAAATTGTATTTCCTATATCCACATAGTATCCAGTGAGTGTTTTGATCAGTTTTCAAGTCCATATACTATTTTTCCTTCTTGTAACTTGTGCACAAAACATGTAATAAGAAATTACAATTTGCTACACAAGATGATTCCCTCTACTCCAAATCTCTTTGGGGTCATTCATGTTGTAGTCTTGATAAGCACCAAATAACAAATGTAAATACAATTTCACAATTCTTGTTCAAAGCCATCAGGTAGGCGAAAATTTTCAACATACATTCATTACTTTTCAATGTGAAAAATTTCAGCACATAATGGGTTGGCAATTTTTTTCTTTCCACCATACGTATATATTGTAGATGATGCTTCAGTCCTTTGCCAAATATACAGTTCTCACATATGCCAATCATACTTGATAACATAGACATCAATCTAGATAGTTTAGTTTGCTATTGTGATTGTCTATGTAAAATCCATACAAAGAGTCATCGTAGGTTGTACTTTAAACAAGAATAGCTTAGCTTTATCATCACTTGTAACCTATACATCAATTTTCTTGTTATTCTTCTCATTATTCATTTTGATGCTACACTCGTTATAGTAGTGTCATAGCCTCTTACAATAAACACGAATACCCTTCGTTGGTAAAAATTTCTTATCGCATAACGGGCCAAGATCGTTTTATCTACACAATATACTTTTTTCTAAGCTCCTATAATGCTAGCATTTTAAGCATCATCTAAAAACTGAGGTAGGCTTACCTTCCTAAAGACAGAGCAAAATTTCCATGGAGTTATGAGGGAATTCCCATCAACTTTATCACTATTGTATCTTCTAAGATAAGGCTTCTCTCACTGATAATGCCTTCACATTGTTGATATGCATTCTTAGGTTTTCACTTCCCTTCATCTTCAACTTGTAGAACTTTTTCTCATAAATGTTGATTTTTTGAGCTTCATAATATCCTAATTCATCCCATGTTTCCTTGGAGGATTGACTACAACCAACAATTAGCATTAGTGTACTCCTTAGATTGGACACAATGTGGTGGATGTTTATCCATCTTTTTGCTTATGCTTGGCAGTAGCCTTTACTCGATTTAAAGATCTCAGCTTACCTCCATCTAACTTTCTAAAGGTTCTTCTAAATGAGCATCATGTTCATTTTGAAATATCATACATGGAAACACTTTCCTTCAATAATGTTAATAAATGAAGTTCTATGATCCAAGCTATCATCTATGAAGTGTAGACTCCCCTCAATTAATAACAATAATTTTCTAAAGGCTTACAATAAAGATCTCTACAAGAGAATTTCAACTTGATAGGTGAATTCAAGTTGTTGGGCAAGCTTGAGTTTTAATAATGAAGAACATATTGTGATGCACAAGACAACGCTCTGTTGTTCATTATTTATCATGAAACAATTTATACAAGTCAATAGAATGCTTGGAGAATGTTTGAAAAAATACATGCATCAAATAACATTTGGCTACACACTTTTGAAATTCTAAAATCTACTAGTCTCTCTTAATATTACAGTAGTTAAGAGATTTTTTGTTAGTCTATGTGGATGTCAAATAACCTAAAATGAAATCCACACACCACCATTTTAATATTCCAAAATTTCTCTAATGCAATTTGATATAAGATAATACTACAAAATAGACTAGTAGTATATATTCTCTCTATATAGTTTTTTCCACCTACTCTAGCCTAGGACTCTCATTCCCATCCTTTTGAGCCAGTACATGATCAGTCTTAGTAGTGCAACCACTCTAAGCTCCCTACTTTGTACTTGCTCCAACTTATTGTGTCATTCTAGTCTTGTTAGCTAGTTATTACTAACTTAGATCAACATGTACACTTCTATTCACTAAGTTTGGTAAGAAACTATTCCCTCCATCATCACTAGTAATATGGATCAATTGGAATGATGTTGAGTTAGTGTCAAAAATTAAATGAGATACAAATTTTGATTGGAGCTTCTAAGAGAGACCTGGTATTATGTTCATAAATTAGTTGGCATTACACCCATGAGTCATCAGGGTTGTATGATGCCTACAAGACTGACAGTTCTACAAGATACGAATGTGTATTGAAGTTTGTAAGAAAAACTCAATATTGTGTACATGAATTGTATTCATCATGGCCATGGAGATCATATACTTCAACTACAAAGCTAGCGAATTAGAATGCTCTATCAACAATAAGATTGGTTGATATCTAACTCTAGATTGAAAGAAAACTAACTAGTCGTGAAGATAATGTTAACTTATATAGAAGACTTCAGTATAAGAACTAGAGATTTTCCCTTGAATGGTTACAATTTAACAACCAAATAGAGCTCATTCGTTAAATGCTTGAAAATTCCCTATTGGTCTCAAAAATAGTTTGAAACCTTTAAATTTCTAATTCTTTTTTTCTCCAAGTGAAACAAGTGCAACTTTTGAGAGCCTTAAATAAGCATCTCCATCTAACATTATCAGACAAAATGGATTAACCTTGCCCTGGCACTTTTAGTAGTGCACCTTAACTAAAACAAGATCCATGTTCTTGCAAAACTTCTCTCAAATCATGTGATAAAGTCTAAATGCCCAAAGGTGTCTGTAATCCTAAAGTCTAACAAGACTCCTATGTCAGCATGTAATTGAGCATCATCCAGCCATTGCATCAATCAACTATTTTGAGATGGAAAATATCACAACTTCAATGGATTATGTAGTCCTAGAATGGGGTACATATAAGTGAAGGTCCTTTTTAAAGAAGAATTCTAGCTATGTGGACAATTAAAGTTCTTTGAGATGGTATTCAAACATTGCAAAGGTTTTGAAAGGACCTTATAACCATGGTATCAAAGCTTAATTTTAGGCCTTGTTCAATCACGGAGAGTGCAAATTAGCCGCAGAGAGGACAATAATGGCACTTGCCGAGTACCTTGCACCATATTTTTTCCATTGTACTCTTTGTATGTAGATTCAATGATTTATTTGCACATGTCAAGAATGACATCCTCTTTGCATGTGAACACTTATCCAAATATACTTGCCAAAAGAGATATCACAACAAGAGGAAAATGAAACTCTTATAAAAGAAAACCTTATATATTTCAAAGACATGGTCAAATCATGTTTTACTCTCTAATGCTTTCTTGTTGATGCATTCTTCTTTCTAGGGTCTTCCTCATGTAGTCATCACATCATCTTCTATGTACCCTTGTCTAACTAATCCTAGTGCAATTGATGAACCCGCGGAGTCAATGTCTTACCTCAGCCTCTCTTGCCTCAATCTCACTCTTCTCCTGAATTGTTCCCACCGTTGATTTCCGCCCCACTACCGTTGCACATGCAAGCCTCTAGGCCCTTTTCACTATCTTTCACGTGTGGACTCTCTCGTTCTTTGGCATTGCCTCCAATGCGCCCTCTAGATCCTCCTGATCTTCACTCCCTCACTTCCTCTGCACTCTACTCCTTACCACTTTATTCTCACTAATGCAAGCGCTCCCGCTTCTACCCTCTTCATGACTGCTTCAGCTCCAATTTTGTCCTACTCATAGGTTGCTACCACCTCTTGTCTTTCTTCACCATCTGCCTCTTTCATCCCTCCAATTGAGGTTGCTTTTTCTCCCCTGTCTACAACTGTTGCTACACTATAAGTGGGCCCACATGTTCTCCAACCTGGTCAGCTCCTCTCTAAAGCCTATTCATGGTGCCCACGCCCGATCCCCTCCCCCTTTCATAAAGAGCTTCTCGAAGCTTGCATACGTAATGGGTGTTACCCTCCAACTCATAGCCTTTAGGTTAAGACATATAAATGTCTTCTTTGATCACACCATGTAAAAACATTGTTTGTACATCCATCTGGTGAGTTTCAAGATTTTCCACTGTTTTAAATGAAAGTAAAAGTTTGATCAACAAGAGTTGATGATAAGCTGCTTGCTCTTAGAATCTAGTGCCATTCATCACTCTTCACTGGAAACACTCTCATCTCCGAAAACGCAAGTACCATCGACCTCCTATGCTTAGGTTTGCAACACAAGAGCAACCACAACTTCCTCACTATTGCATTTAGCAAGCTTATAGTCTCCTCCCGGACCAGGTCACAACATACCCTCCTCAACGACTAGAGCTAGTTTATTTTGAGCAGAAAGCCACGTAGATCATAGATTTGCTTGCAGACATATTTCATTACTTCCAGCTTGATCCTACTCTTTTCAATGATTATCTTTTCTTGTTAGCTACTATTATTGTTTCTTGCTTTAGGGGCAAGCCACCCTATGCAGATTAGATTATAAATTTGGGGATCTCTCAAGCCATGGGAACGGGTTTCTTCGTCTTTACTCTAGGTAGTGCCCACGAAGTGATTCGTTGTCAGGTCATCGTTCATCTCATTGACTATCACATGGTTCTGAGCCTTATGCTCCACACCAAGCTAAATTGGCTTTAGCATGGTAACCTCTCCCACCTCCTCCTTTCTTTGTATGCTCCATCTCAAATGTGTTTTTTCTTTTGTTCACTCTCTCTCTGTTCTTGGAGCTTTTTTAAGCGACTCCCCTTCTATGGCATAGGCCTTTGACTCTCTTTTTCAAAGCATTCAACCCTCCACTCCTCCAAATCATGACCATCTTGTCTCTTTTTGTACTATTGACTGCTCTATCTCACGGAAGTGTTTGTCGAATCCATCAGGGTTGTTTGCTTTTGCCTATGCTTTTTGCCATTACAATTGGGGCCCTTTTTCGTGCCCTTCATCACATTGCATATGCTCATCTTACAGCCCTGATTTTCTCTCCCACCAATTATTTGCCAATGTTGTTAATCTGTTGTCCTCTTCTATGTGAGACCCAGGTTCATCACCTTTTTTTCCCTTTTCATTGAGTTTTGCTACTGCTCTTCTTCTTTATTGAACAAAGAGAAGTCAGAGCTCCATGTTCTTAGTATATGCACCCCCTCATGTGTGTTGCCACTCGCACCCTCTAAAACTCCCTTTCGAAGATCCTCTGTCGGTTGCTATGGGCTGGCAAATGACCTCTCTTGCTTTGGTCCATCTATACAACTACCACGGTGGATGGGTGTCTTGGCATTCTTGACCCTTTCCTCAAAAACAGATTCTTGGTGCTTCGCCACCTCTCATCTCTCTTGCGTCCCTCTCAACATTAGCACTTCCTTCTTCTGTTGTCTTGGCCTCTACTACCTTTGTTCCTTTTCTGCTTCAGCTGTCCCCCCCCCCTACATTTTCCAAGATTCTCTCCTTTGGTTGCCATTTTTGCCTTCAAGGAGAATTCATTCTTAAGAACCTTGCCCTCATTCTACCGCTTCCCCCCTTCTCTTCTCGCTCACAACTCTTCTTCTCCTTGGTCTCTAAAGGCCTCACCACCCTTCTCCAACTTGTTCATATTCCCGCGGGTCAAATCCTTGCCACTTATGTTCTTTCTCGAAATGAGCACTCCTAAGTTATTGTGCCCAATCCTTTTATCTTTCCTAATTTTTTAAATTTCTAGTGGTGACTTTCTCACTCCCCGTCTCATTGGCGCAAAAGGTTTTGCATTGTTCGCTCTCTCCTAATAGGGAAGCTTAGATACCTTGCTTACCACATCCTCACTAAGTCCTTGCCATTTTTGGCAAAATGGCCTTTCTTGAATGGCCACCTTTGTCCTATGTGCTAGTTGGAGGAGGAAATTGTACAACACCTATTCTATTACTACTGAGTTTGCTCATCTCCTTCACCGTTGGTGATTCACCTTATCTCTTGGGATTGACATCATTCTGCTGGGTGACTCTCATGTCACGGATCGCTCTTCTTTGACTTTTTAACATGTCTGTAGATTAGTGGTTCTTTGGAAGATCTGGACGACACAAAATCAGCAGGTTCTTGAGGGATCTGCATCCTCCCTCTCGGCTTCCGCTTGTTTCCTCTTTGCTACTTTCTTTTTGCATATTACTTAGTGTTCTTGGACTACCCCCCTACGTGGTGTGTTGTAGTCATTTTTCTTACAATTTGTATAGTTTTCCCTTTTGGGCAATTTAACTAATTTGGCTTCGAGTTGCCATCCATTTGTACTTGTATATTTGTAGAAATATACTAGTATCCTTAAGTTTTTCAAAAACAGAAAATTATCTACTTTTCTTGTAATTGTGAAGTTTGTTAATCTTTGCATTTATTTGTTGTATTAGCATTCATAACTTGTTAATTTAGCATCACGCATAGTAAACAAAATTACTATGTAAGGTGCCTTTTCTGTCTTAACATAGGCAACAATAGTAGCAATACTATTCTAGCATCCTTCTTGGATGAACCATTTATACACTTCTAGCATGCACAAGATGAGTATTTCAAGCCGTATATCTATTTTTTTATATTAAATACCATATTTTGCATACCTTTGTTGATGTACCTTTCTGACTATGCCATTGATATATCTTCAACAAGTTATACATTCAAGGATGCATGCTTTACATCCAATTGGTGGACTTTTGTCTCTAATTGTTGTGATTGCCAACAAGACTCATATTTATGTGAGCTTCACTACATGTGCCTATGTATCACTATAACTATTACCTTCCAAATATGATAAGTATCCCTTTTCAATTAGTCATGTTTTGAATCGATGTATAGATTCACCACCTGCTCTCTCATGTCAACTTTTGTCAATATTTATTGTGCGTGTGCATGTGTGTGAGAGAGATTTTTGGGGGTATCAATTGCAAGGCATGAGAATATAAAATAAAAAAGATTCTCTCAGGAATATAACAATCGCCAGAAAAAGTTGAGTTAGATAAAAGTTGTACTTCTTCCCATGCTTGCACTTGCTCAAATCTTAGATCTTGTGTCATTGATGTTTCGACCCTCGTGTTCCTTCTTGCTTGGCTTTTCTATGTGATGTAGAGTATACACACTATGAATAACAGAGGCTAGTTGAATTAATTACACTATCAAAACAAGAAGCTCTTGTTCAGCGAAAGAAAAACCCAAAGCTTCCTGCAAAAGTTTTGGCACAAAGACGTCATAAGAAGCTTCAAGGTGAAATAGAGATGGTATCAAACTAGATACATTGATGTTATCTCATGGATTGTACAGAACGTAACATGTCTAGCCTATGGAGCTCAGACTAGCGACTCCATCATGCATAACTAGCCAACTGCCAAAGGGTAAGAGTAGCCCACATGACAAACGTGCATCCTCAAATTCCACCATGCATAGCAGATAGTAAATACTATAACAACCCCACTCATTTCAAGCATTCGATTAGGTCACATGCATGACCATGCGCCGACATAAGCTTTCATTCGTTTGTACAAATACCAGCATAGTGAAATGCTATAGCTTGTTCTTTCATGCAGGCACTAAAGAGCAAAGCTAATCAAATAAAGTGCCAGCTTACTCATAGAAACTATATATGCTGATTGTAAAGCATCCAAACTTTTGGATACCCTGCGAGAGCCTGACATATAACTTGAGTCTACCTCATCAGCGAGGAACACTCAGGTTACTAGTTTTTGGGCACTTTAAGCATGTTTTAGGGTTAAACGCATGCTTGATGAACTGCACCATTGCTTTCGTATAAAACTGAAAAAATTGAAACACAGACGAACTTGGAGAGGCTTGAGCGTGATGAGTAACTACGCCCCTGTCAAAAATATAATACCACTATCCACAACGTGCCGACATTGTTTGTGGAGCTCTATATACAACATATATTTCTGCAACCAAATTATGCAAGAGGTACCGTCTATGTGTGAATACGTTCCAACATGTGCTCACGATGCCATCGGAAAGAAACAAATCCAAACGGTTACAGGAAGTCTGTAACTCGCAAAGCATAAGTAGAAATTGTGCAAACATATCTTAGAACTTTGTTACAATCAAGAGCGAGACCTCATAAGTCTACTTATGAAGTCGAATCGAGTGCTTCCAATGGTTACCTGCTAATAGCAGATTATTGCAGTTAAGGTCTAGAAGCTTCCAAGGAAAAGCTATTCGTAGGAAGAGCAAGATTCTAGTCCATTTCCCGCTATGTTTCACGAAATCAAAAAGTAGAAAGAGCAAGCTTCCATCTACGTTGTGTTTCACAAAAGCCCGGCAGGAAGAAAATCAGAAACGAGAAAGAGCAAGCTTCTGGACAATTTTTCGACGTCTACTTCCGAGTGAGTACTATAACGAGCACATCACCTTTCACTGAAAAAGTTTCTCAGAAACGTTTACGTTGTGGAACTTTTCTTAGTTCTTCGTGGGGTTGATGAGAAATTCCCATGACCGTGACTCTAAGCCCGGAGACAATACAGTTAGACCTGCAGGGACGAAAAGCGAAGGTTCCAATGATGTTTAGCTTATTTTTCCTTGGAATAAACAGCTTTCAGGGAAGAAACGAGAGTAGGTATGTAGCAAATTCGGGCTAATCATGACGTCTGACGAAGGACAAAATTTACACTCATCTGATTTCCTGATCAGACATACTCTGATCTGTGTAGACCTTATAAAACATGAGCTCTCTTCTTCTCTTTCCACATATTGATTACTCGTCACAGACGAATGATGTGACGCCCAGGAAGCTATGGAGGAATCAATCAGATCCACAGTAAAAAAAGCTAATATTCGCAAACCCTCTGAGAAGTGACAAAGTTGGTGATTAAGCTAATAAAATTTATAGTTTTCAGGGGAGCTACGCTCATGACCAGAATCAGTAGCTGACTTTTGAAGCATACGTATTTGTCAGACCAGACTCGCGGCACACGCAATCAAGTGTTCTATGCCTTGACTCAGCCACTTACAACGTCTTCAAATAAGCTCTCCACAGTTTTTCGTTTTGCCAATAATACGACTCAAGCGGCGGCATAAAAGGAAAAAACGAACCAATGATTTCGTATCAAATGAAAGTTCGAAGATTTTTGCCGTCCATTACATTCTTCTCAACCAAGGGCTCCCAAAATTGCAGTTGCAAGTCCCTGTATCAGACTTGTCATCACTAAAATTGCGATATCAGCTTCTGATTCAAAGTTTGGACCGATTATTTTACTGCGTCATTGTCCTCCTCTTAGGAGATAGTTAACATCCACAGTTGAATAAAGGTATCGTAGGCCAGGTAATTGCTAGCTTATAAAAGTCGTCATGAAGAAGTACATCAAGGTAAACCCTACACTTTTCGATATTTCGAGGCGACGACTTCTATAATTTACTGCTAAGCATTGAAGCAATTAAATCTTTCTTATTTTGAAAGACAATATCAAATTGAGTGAGGCTAACCCTTATAATAACCTTTTTCTTAACCGAACTAATGTCTGAAAGGAGCACAACTCCAGCAAACATCTATTAATTTCACAAAGATGCTCAACAATCTACCCCTAATTATGGAACAAGCTGGGACAACTGCTGTGCAAAATCAGAAAAAAAACCCAAGAAGTACAACAGCCAAAGGAAAGAAAAAATCAGCAGCGACTTTTTACCTCAGATTCACAAACAGAACACATTCATAGAATTGTCATAGCCATCCATGGCAGCAACAACGAGCTACTTCACGCGCGATTCCGTGCGACACCACTTCCCGCTTTGCTGCACGTTAACTCACGCTCTCTCTCCTTGCAATTTCACGTCTTTTCAGGCTCTCCTCATCCTCCTCGCTCGTGACTCTTCTTCAAAGGCGAGAGAGTCGGCATCCACCGACTATACTACGATGCAATTTATGCATACACAGCCCATTCGCGCTTACAATAGAGACTTCTAGCTGCTTTGGCCGATTCCCTAAGCTGACATCACTCTTATCAGCCCACAACCAGGCTTGCTTGGCATTTGTAAGTAAAAATGCATGTGAAAAGCCCTTGTCAGCTGAAGGGCAATTGCATGGGTTTGAAAAGACAAATTCAAAAAGTCAAAGTGATTACTCACACCACCCCATTAGACATCCATCTACCACTGGTTTATCCAAGCTCAAAGAGTTCCAATACACTCAATCAAGGGAGACTTTCAGCAATTGAGCATTGAGGATTTGCCATCAAAATCTCAACCGCCAATACGTAGATAAAGTCTCACTTTGAATCAAGTTTGCAAAACCTTACAATGTATGAAGAATTTCCCAAAAAGTCAAGGTTGATTGAGTGCCTTAAAGGTCATACATATCTACTTCATTAGATGGTAGGTCTTTGAAGTTTTGGTCCT
The DNA here is from genome assembly GCA_029204225.1 of Diphasiastrum complanatum. Classification (NCBI taxonomy): domain Eukaryota; kingdom Viridiplantae; phylum Streptophyta; class Lycopodiopsida; order Lycopodiales; family Lycopodiaceae; genus Diphasiastrum; species Diphasiastrum complanatum. Next base: position 10,150,516 of record CM055102.1, read on the forward strand.
ATCTCACATCATGGCCAAGTTGTGGATGGGAATGTTGCCCATGCTCTAATCTAGGTTTGTCAATGAAAATGGGACATTTAGGAGTCCATACATCGGCCACAAATTTGGCTTGCCCTAATTAATAAGTACAAGTACAATGGAAGATACTATACACTATTATGCCAATGCAAAGTTATCCAGTCACGATCAACAAAAAAAAGTTTGGTTCTTAGTCATTTCAATAGCTTTAATTGTATCTTATGTATTTAAACAATAAAAGCCTTGTTGGACTTGCCTACAACATACGTGTTCAAGTGGTCAAGAGAATTTTGTTTCTATAAGTAGCCATGCATAAGTGGTCAAGAGAATTTTCTATAGGTAGCCATGAATATACTTGCCACTTGATAAAGTTGCATAGTTTTTGCTACTAATCATCTAGGAGATTCTCAATAAAACTAGGAAAATGTATTAAACCAATATGTATCTAGATTGGAGGCACCTTGCTTAGTACTCACATGCAGATTTTAAAGCATATTTTGATGTGGGATTTAATTTTTGTGCTCATTGTCATTCGAGAAACATTTTGAGGCTTGATCCTTTTGGAAAACAAAGTCAAGAAAGGTTGATACTTGGGTTTGTGTTCACGTGCATATTATTTCACATACACTAGAATATAAACACATGTTTTAGAACATTTCTTAAGTAGATGTTCTATTGATTATCACAACACAATGGTTTGGTTGAAATTCAACTCATTTGTTTTGCTCCTCAAATGTTATGGTGTTGGATAGGGTTCAATTTTTGACAAAAAGGTACAACTAGCTTGATTTTGACATTATAGTATTGTTGATGTGCTCATTAACATAGTCTACTTTATTAATATTTTATGCTTCTTGCTTTGAATACTACCTCCTTTTCCCTTGGTAACATTTCCCAAGTGGCCTTTGCGAAACATGTAGAATGATAAGATGGATGGAAAGGTAATGTATTGTTGATCATATGAGCTTCATCCTAAATTTCTAGCAATCTTATAAGTATGTCATGAATTGGGGTAGAATACTGAAAACATCACAAGTGAAAAATACTAATATGTCAAAAGTATCTATTTTAATAATTAGTTCTGCTGAGAAGCAAGATATAGTAATTGGTTGATAGTAGTACCATGACATTTTTTATTTGATGATGTTAAGGCATTCATAAGACGATTTGTTTTTGCAAGAGTCTATTGCATACAAAACCTACAATAGGTAGTGAATGCAATTTGTATGCAAAGTAAGGCTTCATGAAAAAGGTTATAAGCATGCTTGTACAGAACTTGCAAGCCAACATTATCATAACCAATTGTTAGCACTCCTTTCTTAAATGTGTTTTTGTCAAACTTATCCTTGAAAACATTTTTAGTCATTTGAAAAAATGTTGGAGAAAACAAAGTGTCATGTTGCATGCATCAATTCAAAGTGGATCTTCAAGGCATGCATCATTTTATTTATGACTGAAGCTTATAGTGAGGAGTTTCAAAATTTGTGATATAACTTCATAGAAGCTATGTGCAAAGAAGGTTTGTATGTTTATGAAAGTTGCACACTAGCAATTGGAAGCTAATACAAGCATGCACACCAACATTTGGTTGTTGATAAAGCATGCACACTTGAATGTTTTATATGCAGTAGCTAACTCACCTCTACTATATCAAGAAAAAACTCAATAAATGTTTATGAGCTAAAAACTAAGGCTAGACAATATACAAGACTTTTGGTCATTGTCAAAATCGAAGATCCAAAATGATCCTAAATATAGATCTAGGCACAATAGAAGATGCAAAGAAACAAATGCCAAATTTGTAGACAATTTTACACACAGAATTACTAGTTTGATCAAGATCTACTCAACTTAACTTGATCGAACTGATAACCTCAACAATTTGCTTATCCTTTTCATCATATGCAAGCCTTGATGGTTTTTGCCTTTGTTTTGATGTCCTCCTTGGGTTTTGACTTGTATATGCCTCTCCGTCAACATCATCAAGACTGTTATATCCATCCACAACACCACCATCAACATCAACCTTTGGAAAATTCCCTTAACTTATGACCACTTTCTTAGTTGAAGGAATGTAAACTTTGTATTCTTTGCTTACCTCACTATATCCAACAAAAATGACCTTCTTTGAAGAAGGATCTTCTTTAGTCCTATCATCAAGTGTAATGTTGACATAGCAAGTAGATCCAAAGATTTTAAAGTCTTGACACCTCCTACCAAAAAGTGCTTGAAAAGGTGTCTTACCATTAAATGTTCCACTCGGCCACCTATTGCAAAGATAGTTTCCACATGTCAAGGCTTCACCCCAAAAGGCTTTAAGAAGATTGGAACTTAACCTCATAGCTTTGGCACCTTCACACAAGGTTCAATTCTTCCTCTCGGCCACTTCATTTTATTGTGGAGTCCTTGGGCTTGATAGCTCCATCTTGATTCCATGTGCATCACAAAACTCCTTGAATTTAGTAGAAATGTACTCATCAACATTGTCACTCCTCTAGCACTTGATCTTGGTGTTGAATTGGTTCTCCCTTGCATTCTTGAACTTCACAAAAAACATCAAACACCTCATCTTTTCTCTTTAGAAGATATACTGAAGTAAATCTACTAAAGTCATTAGTAAATGTGACATACATTCTAGCACCACCATTGCTAATTGTACTCATACTATGTATGTCCAAATGTACAAGTTGAAAGGGCTTACTAGATCTTGAGGTAGATCTATTGTAAGTTAGTCTATGTGACTTAGATAAAAGCACTTGACATACATGACTGATACTTGTAAGAGATTTTGGAAGACCAATGACTACTTCCCATTTTGCCTTTATTTCCAAAGCCTTGAAGTTGAGATGCCCCAACCTCTTGTCAATTACTCCCTTGCCACAAAACCATCTTGGTTAGCAACAACTCAAGCATCAAGTTTGAACAATCTACCTTGCCTTTTCCCTCTTGCAATCAAGGCTCTTTTCTTTTTTATCAAGCAGGCATTTCCAACAAATTCCACATCTAGAACATTGTTAGATTTTTGTCGTAGCTTAGTGCTTCTTAAATAAGAATTAGTGCAGTATATACGATTATCCTTCCCACAGAGATGGATAGTGTGTAAACAGTGGAGTTAATTAGACTTTATATGTTTCGAGTAAAATAAACCTGGTTATCCATAGATATTTGGGTGAGTAGACAACTAGTACTACTATAATGTTGAATATCAAATTCACACATTCAAACAATAATGAGTTACAAAGATTTCTTAGTGAAATGCACTGACTCCTTAGAAACAACAAGTACTCGAAAGTCTCGAATATATTGACATTTGATAGACTTGCTATCAAAATTAATTGATTGGCAGTTCGATAGAGTTCTATTCTACTATTCCAAAGTAAATGTTTCTCACAATCAGATTTTCAGATTATATAAATACTGCTCAAACTGTTGAACATATTCGTTAGCGAACTGTACCGTCGACAATCCTAAGATGGAGTTTAACGACAAATCATGGATAAATCAAATTCAGACTCTTGTTATTCTAGGTTGATCCATCTAGTTTCTCACTATGATGAAATATTCAACTGTAAGAAAAGACACTTTTAACACTTCAATTTATTGCATTCTTAGATAGTGAGTAGTGTTTAGTTTTTTTATCATTTGATTCTCATATGATAGTAAGAACCGAACAAAGGATCAAAGCGCACATACAGATCTAGTCTTCTACTATGCACGACTAAAAACTCTCACCTTAGAATTCTGTACACTCTCAATGATAGATTAGATAAGGATGCAAAACTCTTGATAGTACATTAGAATGTGAATGAAGTACATATAGGAAAATGTCATAGTTCGACACATCCTTTATACAAGGAGGCATGTCGGTCTGTATATTAGAAACTTATCCATTCTAATTCAATCTAATGTTGACATGTGTACATATTGCTTAGTTGGTTATCTACCACGTCATCATAGACCAATTAGATGTTTACACATATATGTTCACGAATGTCGCAAGAGTCATGAATGTTCCAACTCATAAAGAAATATTCTTCAATCGAGCTTATCCACTTATTAAGCTCATGTCATTTCATTATGTCCTTCATTAAAGTACATCCTTTCAATAGTCTTCATTTGGGTATTTTTTGACATTCATTCCTATTATATTTGATTTTCATAAGGGTTCGAATGTGGTCAAATCTAGTCATATATGTTGCTTTATTCAAGAAATGACTTGCATTAGGGTATTACATGCCCCCCCCTCTCAAGTGTGCAGTGACCTCACAAATATTAATGAGAACCTAAAAATCTTCAAACAATAGCATTTGAAAATATATTTCTTCAAAATACGTAAAAGAATTTGTATTATCATCAATAAAGTTTACAATCAAGAAGTAGATTCTTCTTGTGTCTTTCAACTAAGTTCAGTATCAGCTATTATTTCCTTGTATCTTTGATATAGCTTTGTTTGGTGATGATTTTTCCTTGATGCAGCATTTAATTTTTTTTAAGTCCTAGCATATACGAATTTTTTTAGTATTCTTTTTCAACACCACAACAATATGTGAGACCCACTCGCTACTTAGGACATGATAGATTGTTCCAGCTTTTAGATATTTCTCTAGTTCATCTTTCACCATCAGAGAATACTTTAGATTGCTCTAAAGAATTGGCACAACATCTGGGTTCAAATCAATTTGATGTTCTCCCAATTCTATTGGAATTCCTTTGAGATCATGCATAGCCTAGGCAAACACATCTTTATATTCTTTTACTATATCAGTGTAAGCTTGTAACTCTTATTTTGGTAAGTGTAGGTGCAATTGATATATCAATAACAACATCAGGTTTGATCATTCCTTCAATCATATTTATAAATCCATATCCTTGGACATGCTTGATTTGAATTCTTACTTATATAAGTTGAACCTATGAATCCTCATATTTTAATTAGTACTCTTGATTTGTCATGATCTTTCCATTGCTCATTCACCATCACTATTGTTAGGGGCACAACTGGGCATCTTGTTGTCATGTTGGTACTATAGTGGTGATTTAAAACTAAGGGTCAATCAATGTTGGGTCTAATATAGCATGTTTGCACTACAACAATTGCATAGCACGTTTTGGGACATTTTTTTATTTAATGCATAAATATGAAAACCATCTTTTTGAATTCTTTCATGTAATATAGTATTGTCCATCCATGAATGAATGCGACATAAATCTATAGAAGTTGTTTCGTCCACATATCTAGAAATAACCAATATACTAATCCAAAAATAGTCTGTGTAGTAATAACAATCTAACATGTTCATATTTTCCAAGCCAACGATTCTCAACAAAATTTATTTCCATTTAATTCACACTGTCCCAAATTTTTGTCAAATACAAGGACTTTTGAGGACATTTTGTCATAAGAGTATGCTTCATATGAAAGTTCTTGGCCAAAAAGAATTTGTGAGTTTGCTAGCCATTTTTTTCTAGGTTAAGTGGAATCAAAAGATCTACTTGATAAAGAACCAATTTGGTTCATCAAGCTCACTTTACCTAATACTTATCTCTAGTTAATAACATTTCAATATCTTTGAGTAACTATTTATACTACTAATGCAATAAGCTACAAGAAATACCAATGGTGTAGCCACAAATGATTCTAATAACAAAGCTCAGGACTACATAGCTACATGGTAGTTATGCCTCCACATTCCAATCTAGGCTAGAAATGTAATTAATAACCTTGAGAGGGTCCATGCACTCCAATTAGTGTTTGTGGAGGAGTGCATGGTGATTGAGATGACTATATACATGTAGAGGAGTATCGATAATAATTGTCTATGAGTTTCGTAAAGGATTAGAATTTTTGAAAGAAATACTTCTAGGATCAATGGGTCTATATATGCCTACAGAAATTCACCCTACTTTACTTCTAGATTGGTCATACATGCTCTATAGAGTCATCCTCATACAAACATTCTACTATATCACGTTGTTCGTCAAGCTAGACAACATTTTGATTTGCGATTCTATGTCTAAAGAAATGTAAGAATGGAAATTTTGATTCGCAAGAATGGAGAAACAAAAGGCATTAATGATAGTGGTCAAAATACCTAGTCTGCATACAAACCATTACAACCAATGAATTGATGTTAGAAACTTTGCTATAGGATTCATCTTTTTTAAATTCCAATGACTATTCTGTAGGTACTACAAGAAGAAGGAGCACTTTTTGAAAGATTGTTGAATTCTTTTCAATATGAAAAGAGAAATAAGCAATAGTGGCACTTTGTACAACAATAGACAAATGTGGTTGTAGTGGTAGACTCTAAGTTTGATGAAAAAGATGAAGATGAAAAAGCCTTTATGACGGAAACAAAAGACAATCAAGATGATGAGTCTAGTACTTGGACTCAAGAGCTACGTAGCATATGACAAATTGACTAGATTGGTTTTAAAAGTATAACTATTTGAGTGATAGTAGTACACATTGAATCCATGGTGAAAGTACTCTTAAATTATAGTTTCAAAATGATAACATAAACTTAGTTAAAAGTGTTTTTCATGACCAAATCTTACTACAAATTCGCTCTTTGTAAGCAGAATAGTAGATTCAGATCACAAGGTGGAGTTCAATGAAAATGGATGTTCTATATGCATAAGAGTAAAAGTCTACTTGCACGTGGAAAAAGATGAGGCTATCTTTATAAGTTGAGTCATTGTTATTCATCAACTACTCACGCTCTCATAACTTCTAGTTCAACTAGTAAGAATATGTCATGGCATTATGTGCTAGGTCATTTGAATTACAATAACATTCTACATATGACAAGAAAGAAGATCATTTATGATCTAAGTTATTACAATAAAAAGGATCTCACAACACTACAAGAGAGTGAAGGGCTTCCGATGCTAATTTGTAACTTTTTCAAAATAGACAACCAAAAAAATGGGCCAGGCTAGACAATGTAATGAGGCTTTTGAGCATTGAGTGGTGACATTATGAGCCTTGGAATTCCCTTGTTATAAGCATTGAAATTTTTGTTGGTATAAGTTTTGAGAATGCAACTGATAAAATCTTTGAAATAAGCACATGTTTTCATGGAATATTCTAGGGTATATACCATGACTGATGAGAAAATGTTGCCCGCAATATAAGCATTCGTATGTTACCATGTTACACAAATTGATTCTAAATATATTGTCATGAATACTTATCAACACATGGAATTTGCTTACATATCAACATAGGCAATATATAACAGTGAAAACCAAAGTATACGACATAAAAATATTATCATGATCATGATCAATATATACTCAACATAACATAATTTTGCATTGACCCAATCAGTAAAATAAATAAGGAGATCAATTCATATAGCTAGCAATATAGTAAATTGTAGTACATCAATGTTTTGTGTAATATATTAATCATCTAGATCTATCTATATTTGCTCATTGATATTATCGTTTGTCACATTAATACGGTCATGTGACATATATGCCAAACTAAAGGAATCTATCCCTAACTCTACCCAAATATCTCCTTTGACTTCCTTATTAACAAATTATTTTCCATTGGCTTATGGTGATGGTGATGACAACATCAACTGAGCAGGACGTTGTTGTGTATCGTGTGATGTCCATGATGTGAAGCGTGATTCCCAAGAGCCTCCCATCATTGCCGCACGAAAATATAAACGAGCAACCGACAATTGAACTTTGATTTGCTCTGAGGCCATCGACTTATTTGAATCGAATGTTAGAGGAGGGAGGCAATCGTCCCATCTGGTTGCCACTGACGCCAACAGAGTTAGATCTTTAGCAAACATTGCCGATTGTTGCACCGTTGGATCGGGAGAGTGGACATACTCTCGTTGATAGGCTTGTAAGGCGTGGTGGAAATCCATTGAGATGGTCCAGCTGTAAGGCTGATGGATGATTGGCCAATTGGGCATATGGATGGTGATCTTGTCCATAGCCAATCCCAAATCTTTCCATTTATTTCTTCACGGCATTGGCACGTAATAGAGATCTACCCACAATTGGCGAGGGCTGGCGACATAACTTCTAGTTGATTTTAAAGTTTTATCAAAAACCATGATTCTCCATGCCAGCTGCTCTCCCAATGAAGGTATTTTGTCCAACTCTTTGCCGGTCTCGATCTCGGAGGTCTTAAACTTCAGAACCCATCCACCACGCGAGGACTCATGCAGATGTTGCTTTAAGAAGGTCTGGATCTGGTCCTCGACACTGATGGGCCTTCTGAATAGAGGTGTTGTCCGTGATGAAGATGGACCCACTTGTACTGCCGGTATGGTTAGCGGTTGGTCTACTATATCTGGAACTCCCCCTTTGTCCATGCTTGAATTAATGCCTGTATCCATTGGTACGGCTTCTTGGTGCGGAGGGGAGAATTGCGGCATGACTGGTACGGGGATTTGTGGTCCGGCTTCCAACACTTGAACGGCTGCTTTTTCATAGGCCGTGATGGTCTCTTTAGCCTTTGTCAACTCTATTGAAGCTGCTTTTTTGAACCTGTCAAAGTGGCCTTGAAATCCCTGAAGGGCCACTTTATATGTCTCCACTTTTTTGAACAAATACGTAATCTCTGTCGGTGTGACCAGATGATCTGGTATTTGTGTTTGAAGATACGCATCACGCTCAAGGGCGGTCGCATCCAATTCACCTTGAAGCTGCGTGCGATCTTGTTCAGCCATCTGTAATTGCCCCTTCAGCAGCTGCACCTGTTGCTTGGCATCCTGCATGGCCTTATCCACCTGATCATGTGCGGTTGTTAGGGCGTTTTGCAAGGAGTTGATGTATTCTTCCAATTGATCAGCTTGTTGTTGGGCCAACTTATTTTCGGCTTCAGCCTTGTCTTCGTGTTGTTAGGCAATCTTCAACTCTCGATCCAGCTAGACAAGTTTCTAGCTGATCAGAGTATTTTCGGACCCCAGATCAGAGATTCTCTGTTCCATTTCCTTCTTTTGATCCAGCATCGACTGGATCACTTGCGCAAGGCTTGAAACCAAACCTAGAGCATCCCCAGAATCGACGGTTGTGGAGGCGGCAACAGCAGGGGGACCTAATGGAGCTGTCCTTGGTTGGCGTGGAATAGGTGCCACTACGTCTTCTTCTCCAAAATGGTCTTCCTATTCAAACCCTTCAGGCACTGTGGCATCGAACTGTTTTGGTGATTTTGCAGCTTTGTCGACCCGAAGTGCGGCTGGACTATCTTTCGTATGAGGTTGCTGGCTGACATCTTCAACACCAACAGTAGATTCATGGATATGTCTGAATCCTCTTCCAGGGGATTGGAGTTCAAAGGGCGCAGGGCTCTGGGGCATTTCAAAAATTTTGGTGGCTCCAAGGGAATCGGCATCATCGGACATATTCATGAAGAACTGTGTGTTTGGTGAGGTGGCTTCGGTGTGTGGGGGTGAGACGGCCTGGGCAGCTGTGATGGGAATGGTAGGCCCAATGGTCACAAACAATCCTTGAATGGAAGCAGAGGTGAGGAAAGCATCAGAGGATTGGGGAATGGGAAGTTCAGTGCGAACAACAGCAGGGGGTGGAAGCGTAGCTGACGAGGTATGCCTAGTGTGACGTCGTGAAGCGGAAGGCGAGTCAGAAATAAGGATCTCGTTGCGTGGATGACGACAACTATGAGAACTTGAGGCCTGGTGAGATGACTCGGCCTGGGCTTCTTCGTAGACCGAAAGCACAAAATCCATATGGAAGCCATGGATTCTATTTTCTAAGTGAGAAGCGGCTAAAAGGGACATTAAAGAGCCGGCAGCAAACTGCTGCTTAGTATTGGCCTTAATAGCTCGTTTGAGCTCACCAGAAACAGTCTTGAACCAATTATACAGTTCAAGAGGGGCTTTGGCTAACTTGGTGTGGGACTCCACTATCCTTTGAAGGATCTGTGATGTGATGCGGTCTTTCCTGAGGTTGCCAACCATCTAGAAGCTGTTCAGTAACTGGGCAGCAGCGTGGATTGAAGGTTCAGTGATGCCTTCCAGAAGGTAGCCATCATTGGTCCAGTGCAGATCGTTGGTGAGGTCAATATATGGCTTGATGGTCTGTTTGACATGCTTATAATTGGGTGAGGCCTGCATGCCAGATGCTATACCTATAGCTACAAGGGCGGCCTCAATGATGCGCACCTTATGTGTGGCTCCCTGGAAAGTGATATAAAATTTGGATTTCTCTTCCTTCCACGTACTGAAGGCAAGAGTGATGAAATCCATATTGATGCGACCCCAAAAAAACTCTCATGAATACCCATTGTAGTGAGCAGCGGCTCCGCAAGGGTCATCCACTGAGTGACCATGCTTGTGCTAGGAAGAAACATGATATCCGTTGTAGATGGGACATCACGATGGATAGTATAGCGCGGAGACTGGGAAGTATCGGTAGAAGACATGATGATCAGAAAGGAAATATAAAACGTGTAAAAGTGTATCAAAAACCAATGCAGAAATTTTGGAAGGCTTTAGTTGCAAGAAAAATTTGCAAGAGCATAGCTAGCACAACTGAGGAATGAATCGAATTCAGTAAACTTATAGGTGAATTTGGTGGGTCCATTACACTGAATACTAGTTTGGCTGATCAGTGCGGAACAAAAATTTGCAGGCATGTACAATATTGTGAAAATAGGCTATAAAAATCTCGACGAAGGTTTCTAGGGATCTGAACCTATCAGGCGAATGTTTTCCAGGTCCGGCGAAGGATGAACCTTCGCCTAGGAGGGTCCTTTGCCCAGGTACTATCATAAATGCATTTTTTCACAATTTGAACCTATGGTCAACCTAATTTTAAGCAGGTCGGCGAAGGTTCATAAGGAGGTTAAGATGCTCGGCGAAGGTTCCCAAAATGGCATATCAGTGATACTTCGCCTAATTCAAAAACTAGGTTTTCTCTTGGCAGAAACCTTCGCCCACCTTATATCAAATAAATCTAGAGTGGATGTACAATCTGAGAGCTCAGCGAAGGTTTCTGGTACTGTATAGGCCAAATTTGACCAAAACAATGATTTTCAAAGTCTTTTTCCATCAAAAAATTATTGTGCTTCCTTTTTCCTATGCTGATGACTTTCTGACTTTTGCTCATCAGTCTTTTCTTATTTCTTGCTTTACTTTTTTTTTTTTGACTATCTTTTTCCAAAAATCTCAGCAAATTAAGTACTGAAAACAAAAAATTGAAAACCAATTAAAATTTTAAAAATATTGAAATCAGGCTTGCTGAACTGGCGGAGCAGGCTGCCAAAACTTGCGTAATCGGCTGCCATTCACTGGAGTATCAAATCGTTTTCCATCCAAGTGCTCAAGAATTACTGCGCCATAGTTCAAAATTTCCTTCACTTTATACGGGCCTTCACCGGTAAACTTCAACTTTTTCTGGATCAGCTTGGTTTTGTACATCAATGCCAGGTCTCCTGATTTCAGATCCTTTTTGTGTAATCGACGATCATGCCATGCCTTGCGGCGTGCTTTCTCTGCTGCTAAGGCATGAACTGCCATCAATCGGGTTTTACATAATTTGTGCAACACTTCATGACGAGTTGTAAAAACTTATCATAATTTAATCGTTTCGTTGCTGCTATGCATAAGGATGGGATTAAAAATTCAATCGGCATGACAACATCTTGACCATAAATTAGTTGAAAAGGTGTTTGATTTGTACTATTTTTGTAAGTGGTTCTAAATACAGTTTATGTTCCCAATCAGACCGACTCGCTTCAACTATCTTTGTGATAATGGTGCAAAGAATCTTATTAGAAGATTCAGCTTGGCCATTCCCTCTGGGATAGTAGGGAGGAGTACTGAATCTATGTATAACAAAAAAATCTTCCAGTAAACATTTTAGTGTTTGATTAACAAAGTGTGTACCCCGGTCACTGACAATCTCGATCGGACATCCAAATCTGATTATAATATTTTCATATAGAAACTTGGCCATAGATAGCTAGACAGAACATAGAAAAGCATTGCAATATTGACACGAATCTGAACGTAGAACCAGACAGAGCTGTACTCAGATTAAGTATAACGAAATATACAAGTCAATAATGTAGGTGAGCACAAAACAATAGTGGATGTCACCACGTGCTTTACAAAGCTAATCACAATCTGTAAAGGTTATGAACCTATTACTGACAATCTGTCTGAAAGAAAGAATCAATGCGCGAAGGCATCTACAATGTCTGTCTCTTAATTACAAATCATGTTTCGTTCACTTATATGTAACGCTTGTGTTGAATACCGAGATGGTATTCACTATATACATAAATTTTATAGGTGTGCAAATGAAGAAGGTACAAAAGTGGTTGTGCCGTTTGTAGGAGATCGTGAGTGGCTATTGTTGTTGTCAAATCTGATAGCACAGTGCATAGAACGAGCGTGAAGAGGTTGGGACGTCAGGATTCGCCAAAAATAACGTTGGTGAAAATGCGAAGTTGCGACACCCTTTGGCCTTTGGCCTTGTCCTTACCTAAAGGCAACCTGCACCCTTTTAAAGGCAAGTGTCGCATTTTTTAAGGCGAGTGTCACCTGTCATAAATTGCGTGTAAAAATACAGTGTCGCATTTTTCGCCTGTCATAAACTGCGTGTAAAACTGTAGTGTCGCATTTTAGGCAAGTGTCGCCTGTCATAAAATGCATGCAAAAATGTTGTGTCGCATTTTTCGCCTGTTCAAGTTTGCTTGTAAATATGCAGGCTATGGGACAACACAAGTAAAATGTAGCAGCATGAACGGAGGCAGATTAACATAGGATTTAGGAGAGTAGAGGAAAGAAATCCAACATATGCTTTGGGGGTGGTGTGGGCAAGCAAATAGACTATATTGTTTTCTGTTGTGACATTTTTTCTTATCCTATATGGGGTCTTTCTAGTATTTGAAACTCCTCTGATGATACCAAGAATAGAGATGCTAACAAACTCAACACTATAGGACAAAATTTTGAACATGCATACTCAGGTGGATAGAGCAGACTCTCAATATGTCAAGAAGACAACTCTATGAAATTGAATGGAGACCTTAGTGTCACTGAATACACTAAATGATGGAGGAATATGAAGAAAATAAATAGATCAATTTGTGTGGGGTCACTATACATTTGAGGAGAGGTATATATTTGATGGATCTATGACTTATTGTTTTCATACAAGTGATTTGAAATTTTTTTATGTTTTCATTTGTTGTCAATGGGTGTCCATCAGCGTCATCAAGCATCGACAACCAGGTGATGACAGGGGGGAACAAACATCAAAATGACGCAAGGACAAACCCAAGCTCCTGACCGCCATGCTAATGTCTAGTAAACATAATGCCAATATTTCTGCAAATGAAATGCGAATAAAGTGCGCTGTGCTATGACATCTAAACCCAAAATGGATGTTCTTAAAACTTCAATAAGTTTTTTAGGCCTACTGTGTGGAAATTGGCATATCATAAAGCAAGAGAAAAAAAACAAGTGATCTATTTAAAAACATCATGAAAAGTTGGAAGAGATCTAAAAATAATCCATTGGTGGTCAAAAGGAGTGTGACACCTTGAGGTTTTAGCCAATAATCATATAATGATCACCACCATCACCACTATCTTGTGGCAAAGCCAAAAATGAAGTTGGCATTTTATTGAAGGGCTTTGAAGTTTCTAGGTCTTTCTACAATTTAAATCTCAAAGTGATAAGAGTTTTTCTGAGTGTTTTACCTCTTTAGTTGACTTGATTTATAGGGTTTCTTCTGCTTTCCTCGTTTCAAGACGTCATACATACCTCGTAAATTGTCGATAAGCATTAAAATTCACGTGGGCGTTTGGTGACCATGAGCTGGTGGTGGCATTCCTCGTATGCGTGGCCAACGACGGAGAAGGAAGATGGCGGAGATGGAAGAACTGCTACTCTATTGGAAGAACTGCTACTCTGAAAGTACTTACACGAGCAGCCCGCTTCAACAGTTCATGTGCAGCGCTAGCCTAATTCATTCGCAGTGCGCACCTATCCAAGTTTTACAGTGTACACCTTAAAAGAAGTTTGCACTTTGCAGCTGGAGCTTTGGCATTGGCACATTCATGACAAACTCCGCCTCAGTCCTGACTCCAATCATCGATTATTACGGGACACCTACATTCTCTGAAATATCAAGCTCCAACTGAAGTGTGTGTAGCTAGGCAGAGCGCAATAACTGTTGTCTTTCTATAATAAGAAGATTAGAAGACTGAGATTGTGGTGGAGCAATTTGTATGGCTGAGTTGGTAGCAGGTGGGTTCGTCAGCGTATACCACAGAGCGCACATTCAAGTATCGCAGCTCCAAATTTGGACTGCCATGGGAAATGGTCAATTAGCTACAGATGGTAGTTTTATGCAAAGATTCCACGCTCACAAGATTCTCGGACTGGTATGCAGAGTTATTCAATTGATCAATTGCAACGAACTGGCACTGCAAGTGTGCCATCGTTTGTCTTTGAATTACGATTTAATTGACACTTATTTTGTATCGACTCGTCCAGAAGTGGAAATTTTTGGAAATGATTGATCATAACCAAGCTTTGACAAAATGATCCGATACGCTTGTGACGCTGAATGTCTTCAAGCTCGAATGGTTTGGTAATATCTTCACGGGTGCATTGTAGTGCAACGATATATTTGGACTCAATAACGCGACGATGTGGAAATGTTCGTTCTTCAGAGAAATGAAAAGTTGTTCTATACTGTGAGGTGGTGTACAAGTTCATTATAGATTGTTATTTGTATTCTACTACCCGGATTTTGGAACCAGTATGCGAGATTGAAAAACCGTGGTAGAGAGTATTAAGAAACTAACTGTTCAGGTATTCTTATGTGTTGAATCATACTTGTATGAAGATTCTGCTACCGTATAAAAAAGGAATGCTCAAACATTCTACTGGGAGACGGTAATAACTCTCGACCCTCTAGTAATTCCTGAATCAAGAGCACTATCAAATTCAGAGCATCAACTAACGAGCAAGATCAAAAATCCCTATGTGCGCGAGATCATTTGAGAAAATCAGCATTAATTTTAATGTTTTCCAGGTTCGATTCCAGATCCACTAAGTTCACTGATGAATTTTATAGCTATAGACTTTATTCTTGTGTTTGTGGCTTTCCTTGAAACGACGCTGTACGTTTATTCGGAAATTGAAACTTGGCATATGTATGAAATAAACCAGCTTTGGATGCGACGTCTAGCTTTGGCTACCAAGTCCCAGCCCCCGGGCCCAGCTCAATGAATAACCACTGAATGACTGCAGTTTAGAACTTACAAGTTCTCTATGTTTTCGCCTTGTTTGTTGAATTTTGTCTCTACCTTCAGCAAATTACAAAACGCTGAGGAGAACTGTGAAACGCGTTAGCTCTAAAACAGACTGTGAATAAACGTAGTACCTAGTGTGAAAAATGCACTTTGGTTATATATTTCATCTACTACTCTAAAGATTGTGCCATCCATACTTACTAGTTTGACAGTTTGTAGCTAAAAATTACTTCCCATGGCGCAGCATCAGGCCTACGTGTTGAAGTCTTCCAGCCCTTCACAGTCGTTTTTCTCTTCATTGAAATACATTTTTATTTGAAACTTTTTCAATTGAATAGTGATTAATGATAAAAATCCTTAGAGCAAATTTCAAATTGAATGAAATCGTTAGTATCGAAGGTCAATTCTGTTTTGCACCATTCATCAGGAAAATATAGATGCCGTTCAAAACAAAGGCCCATCGAAGTGCTGCAGGTCTGGTATAAAGATGAATTGGATTGAAACTTTTTACGAGCATCTAAACTTACGATCAGGGAAATCGATAACATTCTAGCTGAAAAGAATGTATCTAATATCTTTCTTCCTGTTTGTGTTTAAGTGGCGGCATTTTGAGACTATACTTTGTAAACGCAAGTCAAACGTAGAAACCATCGTGTTATGGGTTTCTTTATGCACCTGCCACCCCACTGAACCCGACACGATTGTCAGGCATCGTGGACCCTGCCAATTGCAGTTTTCTCCACTACCTGATCGGTCCACCCTTCTGCTTTCTTCAGTTACCTCAAGGCATTTTCAAAGGGCATTGAAAGTTGGCGCGAAATTGGAGAGCACAGGCTGTGGTAGACCACACCGCCTACACTGCAAAGACTACATTTATCTTCAACAAGCCAGAGTGGCAAGCCGCATGGGCCCGCCCACAATTTGTCTACTTCATGTTGCATGTTCACTGTTGTGCCTAAAGCTTTTCTTCAAAACAAAACAAAAAACAAAACAAAAAGAGATTCCTATGAAAAAGATATCTAACCCTAATGAATTTTTGGTGACTATTCTTCCCATTTCTGAACAGATCAAAAAGTAGAATACTCACCTGTTTTTAAAAAAAAAAAAAAATTAGTGCATATTCTGCCTGCATCTGCCACGTGGCAGCATCGGATTGGTATCAAATTTTTGTAGTGCTGATTTTGCTTGCACCTGCCACATGGCAGCTAAGGATTGGTTTAAAAAGGGTCCAAAAATCCATTACGCAATGGAAGGGGCCGGGCAGAGGCCATTCTGCCCGGTAAGGATTTTCAGAATTTTTTTAGGCTCCGGGCCTCGCCTTAAAAAATTCTGAAAATCCTTACCGGGCAAAATGGCCTCTGCCCGGCTCCTTCCATAATACGGAATGAAATTTTTGCTTTAGTTAAAATGACCTTCATTTTCTGGTGACTCCATTATGATGAGCCATCAATGGATGAGTGTATATACTATACCTCACCTGAATGAGAGTGTAGGTAGGGCTTCATCCTCACCAAGAGTGTAGCGTATGTAATATTGATCCTTAAGAGTAAGCAACCCTCATGGATAGAATTTTGAGAATACGGACCTTTCATGGATGGAATCCTAAAAATATATAGCCCTCACTTTATGGAACCCTGAAAATTACGTCCTCTGAAGTTGTCATAAGTCCCACATAATTTTTAATCACTTTTCAAGAACAATGGTGAGTCCTCTTGTCTCATTGCAACTGTGGCTCAACAAGAGAAATCTCAATATATTCCCTTTTTTTGGCCTCTAAACCTACATTAACTAATCCATAATACACCCTAAAAAATGGTCACCTTGGTGGCGGTGCACTAAAAGATCATGTTGTTCCTTTTCACACTTTACTTGCACCATTCAATAGATAATCATAAGAAATACATTGAACATGTTACATGTGCTTTTTCTTACACATTATTTTGTACTTTAGTAAGTGATCCATTTCTTTGCAAGATTTAATCCTCCTATAGGTTGAATGGGCAAATTCTTTGCTTGGAAAAAAATATTGTATAAAGCAACAATGAAATAATCTATTTGAAACAAGTTTGTAAGCACATATCGTATTCGTAAGCTATGATTTGTTTATAGATATCAAAGCACAATAAATATGAGATGGATAATTTGATCTAAAACATATAAAGCAAGATTAAAAAGGCTTGGAATATGCACATATCATATCATAAGCAAAAATCATAATGACATGTTGACTTTGAATTAATGAGTATGATAAAACGTCTAAGTTGTAGATGAAACAGTAGGCATCAAACTTTAACCATCCTTGGTATCGATCTATGCTATACTGCAATTTGGAGTGCTCCAAATTGAGATGGCAATATCTTGGTGTCCATGTTAAGGAATTAATGAGAAAATGTGATTAATTTGGCCCATTAACATGGTTCTAGAATTACTAGATTTGACTCAATTTTAGCAAATCATAGCCAAAAACATGACATGAAATTGCCATTATAGTTTTGTTAAGTTTCATGTTTTTCTTGAAGACCTATTTCCTTCATTCTTAAGGTAGAAGCAATGGCATTTTTGCCCCACACTTTTTTCAAGGCTTTTCTTCCCACCAGATTCTTGTTTTATTTAACATCAAGCTAAGTTGTCTCATTAAGAACGGTTATTAACATGAGTTTTTTCCATGCTAATTGAAAATAGAAACATTCACAGGAGTACAATGATTTGTCTTGAGAAATCCTTTTGGAAGAAAACGTAGGTATCATAGATTAACAAAGCAATAACTTGCTTACAATATCTCATACCCAAAATCATATACTGGTAAGCTATAAACACTAACATCCATACTACACTCTTCTCTAATTGGAAAATTGCACCTTGAGGCCTACATATGGAAATCTAAAATATAGTTTGACCAAGGGTAAAATTGGAGGCCACACGTGTAAAAATCATGTGGAGAGTGTCGAGTTGGTTCAGATGACATTTTTATGTTGTTTAATATACATATTTTATAAGACTATGTAGTCATTGTCAAGATGATTAATCTAGACCATTGATTTGATGGATGATGGAGATTTAGGGCAAAAGCCTATTTTTGAGCCCTTCCAAACATGGCCTACTATAGCTACAAACAGTTGACAATTTACTCTTTCATTGGTTGTTGCACATACCTCATTTTGGTGGTGATATTAAAGGAGGAAGATTGGTGTCTACATTGTGTACTATTTCCTTTTTCTAGCTTGCATTGTGATTGATAGTTGTTACCTTATTATTGTTCCTTAATCAAACTATTTTATTTTTCTAATTTCAATCATTATTCTCTGCTAGAAACATGTCCGGGTAAAATTGGAGGCCACACACGTAAGAATCATGTGGAGAGTGCCGAGTTGGTCCATATGACATTTTGATATTGTTTTATATACATATTTCATAAGACTATGTAGTCATTGTCAAGATGATTAATCTAGACCATTGATTTGATGGATGCTGGAGATCTACGCATAAGCCTATTAATGGACCCTTCCAAGGCCTATTACAGCTATAAATAGTTGTCAGTCTACTCTTTCATTGGTTGTTGCACATACCTCGTTTTGGTGGTGATATCAAAGGAGGAAGATTGGTGTCAACATTGTGTACTATTTCCTTTTTCTAACTTGCATTGTGATTGACAGTTGTCACCTTATTTTTGGTCATTAATCAAACTATTTTATTTTTTTGATTTCAGTCATTATTTTGTGCTAGAAACACGTCCTCAATTTTATTTGAATCTCTTTAGTATTTTAAAATCATTGTAATGTATTGTGGATGTGCATCTTGCTAGTTTCATGATTAGAGATTGTTTTGCCAATCTTGACAAATCTATGTTTGTTTTTTGGTTTATGGAACTTTCACATGGCTCATCAATCATAAACCCTAAACATTTAGGTATGATGCAAAAAAATAGAAACAAACATTTTGCACATGTTTGTGAATATCATAAATGTTAATATCACAAGTAGTTCATGATCAACAAAGAGCTTACAATTAGTAGGGAAGGCTTATAAATAAAATTCATGTCTTGACTTCTCAAATAACATGGCAATCATCATGAAAGATTATCAACTGGCATAGGAGACTAGTGATCAAGCAACATATAATCTATGACAGGTGGTTACTCAAATCAATAGGCTATGCTCAATGCTATCAAACTCCAGGTGAATGAGTGAAAATAATGGCCTCCTCAAATGACACACTAATACTTGACCTTTAGCTACACCCAAGTGTTTTCAAAGAATAATAATGAATATTTGGATATCAGTGCCTAGCTACACTGAAGGAAACACTTCTCTTGATTCTAATAAAACTCCATTGGAAGACCTCACATAAGAATGAACAAGCCCTTCGACGATTAAAATTATGACAAGCTTCGATGATTAAATATGATATCTCAGCATTTATTTTTCATTTTCTCACAAAATTTTGGACCAAATTGAGAACTTTTAGTATATTCGGAATTTAAAAAATCAAAGTAGTTGCCGAAAGTATCCATCTTTTTTGCTAAATAGGACTTGTATTCATTATAGTTGTCAGAATCAAAATATATATGAGTAGGATCATATGGTATTCTGACAAAAAGATGAAAAGGGGCTTGAAAGAATTTAGATACAAAATTTACAGAGGTGCCGATGATTTTATCAAGCTCCTCTTGCGTTATCTCCTATTTGGGAGTAGTAACCTTATGAGGAGGCCTTTGGAGAGAAAGAGAAAAAGGTGATTGGGATTTTGTTTGCGTTCTACTAAAGGCCTCTCAAACAAAACACCATTCGAAGTTTGGACAGGTACCAAACCTTCTTTATCAAACTTACGAGTTTTTGGATGTACTGCTTTTGCGCAGATTCCTCGTGATCTCAGGAAGAAGCTCAACTTCCAGATTATCAAGTGTGTTTTCATTAGCTACAGTACTTCAAATGAAGCCTACAAGTTGCTCAACCCCATCGAATCGAAGATATTCACTAGCCGGGATGTCATCTTCATCGAAGATCAGTTTCAAGACCTCAAAGGAAAGGGCAGTTCCCCATATAGCCGACCTATCAAATTCTCCTAACGCTTTGAACTTTCCAGTTCCACAAGCGACTTTTCCCACTGAAGGTCCAAGCTCTTCTACTTTCGACGAACAATGAATCAACAACGAATCAGAAGATGATGATGTTGCAGTTCACCAACTACAGCATGATAGAAACGATCAACTTCCTCTATTACCCAGAAGATCTTCAAGAACTAGTAGACCACCCAACCGGTATATCGATGAGTCTGCAGCCTACCTTGTTCAGGAACCAACGTCTGTCGAAGAGGCACTCAGTTAGCCTGATTGCGATCTCTGGAAAGAAGCTATGGATAAAGAGTATTTTTATCTTATCAAGAACCAGACATGGACGATTGTCAAATTACCTACTAGTAGAAATGTAGTTGATTGCAAATGGATTTTCAAAGTCAAGTACAACGCAGATGGAAGCATCAATAGAAGAAAGGCACGACTTGTTGCCAGAGGATTTTGTCAAGTATACAACACCGATTACACTAAAACTTGCAGTCCAGTAGTCAAGCATTCTTCTATTCGACTATTGCTATCATTTGCTGCTGCAGCAGATTTGGAAATATATCAAATGGATGTACAGACAACATATCTCAATGGCGTTATCGAAGAAGACATTTACATAGTGCAACTCAAAGGTTATATTATCGAGGGTAAACACAATCATGTGTGTAAACTCCATAAGGCACTTAATGGCTTGAAGCAATCTGCTCGAGCATGGTTTTGAAGGATCAATAATCTCCTTATTGATCGCGGCTATACACCTAGCTCTTCAGATTCAAATGTTATAATTACTTCAAAGCAGTGCAGCAGTCTTTTATCATAATCACTTTATACATGGATGATACATTGCTCAGCAATAGTACCAATCTGATAAAAGGAGCCAAGACAATGCTATCTTCCGAATTTGACATGACCGATCTGGGAGAACCTCATTTCTGTCTTGGTATACAAATTCACAGAGACAGAAAATAGAAGTTGGTTTACATTACACAATAGAGGTACATCTACAACATGTTAGTCATATATAATCTGATGAATTGCAAGTTAGCTCTCTCACCAATGGAACCAGAACTCAAATTATCAAAGGACCAGTGTCCCCAAACAATTCATGAGAAGCAGCAAATGCGTGAGTATCCTTACCATTCTATTATAGGATCTCTTATTTACGCCATGATCTGTACCAGGCTAGGCATAGCTTTTGCAGTCAGCTCTCTCAGTCAGTTTATGACTAATCCTAGTGTAACACATTGGAAGGCTCTTATCAGAGTCATGAGATATTTTTGAGCTACTATGGACTTTTGCATTTGTTATGGAGCAGTCAACAACGAAAACCTCAATTTACTCAGTGGTTACACAGATGCAAGTTGGGCAAGAGATGTAGACACTCGTAAATCCACTTTCGGATTTACATTCCTCATCAACAATGGTCCAGTTTCCTGGAACAGTCACAAGCAATCTTTGATAGCTCTATCTTCCATTGAATCAGAGTATATCGCAGTCTCTCAAGCTACAAAGGAAGCAATTTGGTTGAGGAACTTACTATCAGACATCGGTCTGAATCAATATGCTCCGACGAAACTATTTTGTGATAATCAAAGTGCCATTGCTTTATCAACCAACCCTAGATTCCATTCTAGGAGTAAGCACATTGAACTGAAGTATCATTTTGTCGAAAGCAAAGTTCTCAATGAAGAGGTCAGATTGCAGTACCGTAGAACGCAAGCTATGACAACAGATGTTTTACTAAAGCATTAAGTTTGGAGTCACACAGAAGATTTTGTGCAGAAGTAAGTCTAAAGGTCAAGGCATTCAAGGATTTAGATTAAGGGGGAGTGTTGGATTAGTCTCTTTCTTACCAATCGACTAATCGGTTTTAATCTTCATCCATTGTTTATCCAATTCTGCGGATTTTCTTGTGTGTTTATACAGTCTACAGAATTACAAGTGTTTTTACATAGTCTACAGAATTACATGGAGTTTATGACAATGTCACATTTTTTCGCTTGACAGAAGTCTCATGTAAAATCACAGTGTCACATTTTTTCACTTTTTCCAAAGAGCCTCAAATGTTAAAGAAATGACTCTGGCAAAGTGTAGGGCAACCCTAAATGAGATCTAAGGGCACCTTCACTTTTTTCGCCTTTTTCGTGAAAAAACCCGACCGTGTCGCATGTGGCTGTTTTAGTTCATTTCTGCAGAGCTACAATTTTGCTTCATTTATGCAGACAGAACGTTTACGGCCAATTTCACCGCTTATCAGCAATCAATGACAAGGAGCGGATGGATGCCAGCAGATCACCAGCCAACTGGCAATCGCAATTGATGACCTAGTTTCTTAGGAGATGAGGCCTTCAAAAAAAAGGTGAGTAAGTTTTGCATTCCTAGTAGTCAAAAAATGCAACAATGAATATCAAGATATGAAGAAGCTCAAGCTCATAGAACAATTGTTTGAGCTATATTTAGGAGAGAGCATATAAGACAACCATACCCACACAAACTTGCTCTTTTCTCCAAGGACATGACATTGGATTGGCTACACGATGACACAACAAATACTGAGGAAGTTATATAGAGAGAGCAAGAATTCTCGAGGGGATATGATTTTCATGTAAACTATATATGCAATCTAAATCCTTTACATGCAATTTAGCTAACATCGATCAAATTTTATCTAATTTCACTAACACATTTTTTTCTTTTTTGTTTAATACAAAAAATAAAAAATATTGTGGATGCATGGATAACATTTTCATGTAGAGTGCATGATAAAAATAGAAATATGTATGATTGTGGTTTCATGGCAAACTTTACTCAAGAGAGTTGATGCCAAAATGACTGACACCAACCTGATCTCTTCTCAGCTTGATTATTGTGGCACAATCCATGATATATTGGAAGTTAAATTTAGGCAATTCAACTTTTTTATATTTGATGTAAAATGGTTCAAGGCCATTTGCAATGATTCCAATGCAACTATGAGGAAAGATAAGAGTGGCTATTTTGCTATTGACTCCACCAAGCTTTGGACAGATCAAAGTGATACATTTGTTTTTCCTCAACAATGTGAGCAGGTACATGGATGTGTTCAATATTATAGTCAGTCCACACTTTTTTAAATTTGAATAAAAAGAGAGGCAAGACTGGACCAATAGGCTTCAGAGGCCAGGGTCCTCCTCTCTACTATAAGAAGGGACCAACTCAAGTTGCTCTTCATGTTCATTTCCTCATTTCAATAAAGTAGATTGGTTCTCTTCATAAATGGATTGATGAATGTCCTTGCTCTCTATCACTTTTCCTCCATCTCTCATGCTTATTTGGATTTTGCTAATTGTTGGATCTGAGTGTTATTGGGATTGTACGTTATTATACTTTTTATGAGAGAGAAAGGGGGAGAGAGAAAGAGTAAGCTATCTCTGTTGTGGATGTGTAGTGCTAAAGAGTAGGGTTAATGGATGTAGAGATAGATGTGAATCCTCCATTCATGTTGAAATCTGAACTAAACTATCGCTCTCATGGGAACGAACCTACGCGTGACAACTGACTCCGTCTCTTTGATGCTAGATTGACTAGATCTTGGATTCAGGTTAGGCAAGGAAAGAAACCCACTACACAATGTAGTTACAGAAGCTCCACAGTCTATTCAAGAAGCGGATCATGATGCTTTTATGACCAGCATCAAGGAGCATCTAACGACAGTTCTTGGTTCTTGGATTCTGGCACCACTCAACATATGACCAGCCTCATTGGTTGTTTCAAGTCCTATACACCCTACAGTACCAACAAATACGTTCACCTTGGTGATAATAGCACACAAGCTATTAAAGGTGAAGGTACTATAAGATTAAGCTTTGCAAATGATCAGTCTAAGCTACTTTCTAAAGTCTTGTATGTACCCAATCTGTCTACAAATCTTCTCTCTATAAGCAAAATCACAAATCTAGGACATAAAGTAGAATTCGAATGTGATCATTGCAAAGTAGTTGATAGGACAGGCAAGATCCTAGCACTCGGAAAGAGGCATGGATATTTGTATAGATTAAGTCATTGCTTTTCTGCCTCTAGTCAGGCGCTCAATACTTCCATTCAAGCAAATAAAAGTTTACTTTGGCATTATAGACTTGGTCACTTGAATCATGCTTCTGTAAAGAAAATGTCTTAATATTCTATTTTTCTTGATCTAGACTATCCTAATAATAAAGTCGAGTTACCTATCTGTGAAGATTGTTTAGTTGGTAGATAAGACTAGGAAACCATTTAGATCAAGCCATCAGCATGCTGCTAGAGGATTGTTAAATGTTGTACATTCAGACATTTAAGGCCCGATGCAGAATCCTTCTCTGAAGGATGCAAAGTATTTTATAACTTTTATTGATGAATTTCCAGAAGAACTATCATGTACTTTATCAAGAAGAAATCAGAAGCCTTCAATTGCTTCAGGATCTTCAAGGAGTGTGCAGAAAAAAAAACTGGAAGGACTATCAAATCCCTGAGGTCTGACAATGGTGGAGAGTACATCTCTATCGAATTTACGGAGTACTTCCAAAGCCAAGGCATTGAGCAGCAATTTATCACTCCTTATTGTCCTCAGTCAAATGGCTTGGCCGAGAGGAAGAACCGTACCATGGTTGAATCAGCTAAATGTATGCTGGCGCTACCCAAAAGCTTCTGGGCCGAACTGTCTCCACTGTAGCTTACGTCCAGAACAGATGTTCAACCAAGGCCCTCTCAGGCATGAGGTGTGGACATGCTCTAAGCCTTCTATGAAGAACCTACGAGTGTTCGGATGCATCGCCAATGCATAGATCCTGAAAGACACGAGGAAGACATTCGACTTCCAAGGTCTCAAGACCAACCTGATTGGATACACTTCATATGATAACACTTACAAGTTGTACGACCCCGATACCCAGCAGATCTTGTTCAGTTGGGACACAGTCTTTATCGAGGACCAGTTCATCATGGACAGAGAGTATTCCTCTCTGATCAAGAACCAGACGTGGTCATTAGTCGAAGCTCCTGCTGGCTGCAATATCATCAATTGCAAATGGATCTTTAAGATCAAGTACAATCACAATGGAGAAATTGATCGGAGGAAGGCAAGACTAGTAGCATGAGGATTCACTCGGATTCCCAACATTGACTACAGTGAGACTTTCAGTACCATAGTCAAGCAATCATTGATCCGAGCCCTCCTATCATATGTTGCAGCAGCCGACCTTGAAGTGCATCAACTTGATGTACAAACAGCTTGAAACAGTCTGCCAAAGCTTGGTTTCAGAGGATCAACACATTTCTCATCCAACAAGGTTTCCAACCAAGCACTGCCGATTGCAACATCTATTCCAAGTCGGTGCAGCAATCTTTCATTATCATCACCTTATACGTGGCCACTTTTATACCTTCTTCATATGCACACCTGTAAAATTCATGTATATAGTGACTACCATCTCGGTATTCAACACAAGCGTTACAGATAAGTGAACAAAGCATGATTTGTAACTAAAAGACAGACATTGTAGATGTCTTTGCGCATTGATTCTTTCTTTCAGACATATTGTCAGTAATAGGTTCATAACCTTTACAGATTGTGATTAGCTTTGTGAAGCGCGTGGTTACGTCCGCTATTGTTTTGTGCTCGGAATCCAGGGATGAACTTCTTAAATGATTACAATTATGGTTGTGTTTTGCTTAACCACAATTCAACATATGTGAATTTGAATGTGCATTTGTTAAAGATGAGTGCCATCTCCAAATTTGAATCACAAAGAAAACAACATTATTGAATCAATCTTACAAAATTGGGAATGTTGTACTAGATAAGTATGTATTTGCTTATTGCATTTAAATGGTTTATAGTGATTTTTTTTTTAAACTCTTGAGCATGTGATTTTTTTTGTACTTTTTTTTATGATGACATTGTATCATCTCCATTTGGATATTCCTACTGCTTTTGTAATTCTAAATAGAAGAGGAGTCAATGGAGTGTGGATACCTATTGAGGATAGTTCTCATTACAAGATGGAAGGAAAAAAAAACTTGGGTTTCTAGACATATGGGACTTTCTATCCTTAGGGTCTAACAATCTAGATTATCATATTTTCTCTTCAATAACTCAACTAGTTATGTGGGTATGAAATGGGCATGACGAACAAATAGGATAATGTGAAATATTGCAAAAATATGAATATACCTTTTCAATGCAAAGAGTTTATTTTTAAGAAACTGAGATTAGATGCATATCTTCTTATTTTCAAGATAGAAATTGTGTTATGTTGAAGATATCACAAGAAAATGTAAAAATTCAAAATAATCATGAATCTTTAAAAAAAATTATTGTAGATCTTAAAATGGAATATGAGCAAATGCAAGTTGTATTGATTTTATTCATTATGAGAACTTGCAATTTTGAAAGATGTGAAATTGTTATTTAAAAGAAGACTCAGAACAATAAGTGAAAGTGACAAACTATGAAAAACTGGTCTATTTTGGCAAATATCAACTTGAGGCCAACAAAAATAAAAATTCTATTTCTAGTATCTAGGCTGGGTGAGATTAGAGAGAGACAGCTAAGAAATTTTCTCTCTCCTTTGTATAGTCATATTTTCCATTTCTAGCATAAAACTAGTGGATAATGCTAAGACTTTTTGGACGTTTGAGATTAGAAACACATGGGCCTACCATGGAAGTCCAATTGTAGCCTACTACTACTGCAAAGAGTAGGTCTTTTATTATTTTAGTAAGGCTTGTACAAATCTCAATTTGGTAAAAAAATTGGAGGTGGAGATTTATCTCTACATTGTGTAGTTTCTCTACATTGTCTTGCTTGAATCAATAGTGATTAAGACCTACTTTGTATTCATCTTTATGAATGATATTCTCTTTGTTATTTGAAATTTTTATTGTTTTAAAACAAGTTCTTAATCATATTTAATTTACTTGAAGTGATAAAAGATCATTTAGATGTGTTTACATCTTGAATAGGTTTTATAATAAGAAATTGTATAGGCAATCTTGGCATATATAGGTTTGTTCCTCTATGCATGAAATTTTCACATGTTATCAAAGCTTAGGTTACTGATCTTTCCTTCGTCTTTACGTGTTTCATTAGGTTTGAGTAAGATTAAATCTAAGTTCCAAGGGAGAAGCTAGAAAGACAATTTTTTGTTGAATTTCTCAGTGTACAATTTTGAGCATCAAGCTATTATAATGGAGGATTTGATTTTATATAGGTCTGATTCCTTGTTTCTCCTATTTCTAAAAGTGTAAATTATATGATTTTATAAATAAAAGAAAAGTCATATCCAAGTTTGACTTCCATTTGGTAGTAATCAGTGCTATAATTGATACTATTTTTGTTGTCATTCTTCTTGGAATTGCCAAGTGAGTTAGATTTACATGAAGGCATCTTTTCTTGATCAACTTTGTCTCTTATAAGTGTTTAGGATCTACATCTAATCATGTTTTTCTTGAATCAATCACTTGCAAAATGCCCTTTGACTTCACAATGAACCTTAGATCTATCTTTCTTCTTGCCAACAAAAGTAGAAGGCTCACCTTGATCTTGACCATTTGACTACTTGCTTTTGCCTTTGCCCTTGAACTTGACTTTTGAGAGCATAGCCTCCTCCTCTCAAACTTGAGAAATGGAAGTAGGTCCTCCTCTTGATATAAGCCTAAACTCCTCATTCACCAAGGTCTCTTGAAAATCCACCATACTTTTGAAAATAAAAAATTGAATAGCAAAATTTTGAACAAGATTAGCATGATCATTCAACAAGCCATGAAGAATAACTTGAACAAGTTCTATCTCCTTAATGCTTTCATCAATACATACTAGCTCATCAGTGAATTCCTTACAAAACAAAAGTATGAGCACTTTCATCCTTCTTTTGCATAAATTGAGAGATTTTCCTCCTAAGGGTTAGTACCCTTGATGTAGACTTGGACTCATAAAGCTTCTTCAAAGCTTCTCAAGCCTCACTTGATGAAGTACACTTACCAACTTCCTTAAGAAGCTCATTAGTCACATTCATCTTGATCACATGTAAAGCTTTCTTTGCCCTCTTGTCATACCTCAATCGATATTATGGTGAAAAAGGTCTCTCCTCCACACTTACAACAATATCCATCAAATCATTCATCTCAAGCAAAGATTCCATCTCACCTTCCAAGTAGAATAATTTGGTGAGGTAAGCCTATCATTGCCTTCCAACATGAAGCCACTTGAGGTTGCCATGTTGCAATAATCTAATCTTCTCTTTGAACATATTCCAATGCACTTAGAATCACTCCCTTGAAAATCAACAAATGAAACTCAAGAATAAATCACATGGAAACAATCTAGCCTCTCCTTTTTCTCTTTCTAGCAAATCCTAGCACCTATAATCTTGATCTCTTGATCAAAATACATCTAAACACAATATGATGAACTTTTGCCAACACCTCAGATTGAAACACACTCTTGAAAAGTCCAGCAACCTGAAAATCAAGAGATCCTATCAAATTTAGGGTTTTACCAAAAATGCAAAATATTGAATCAAGAGAAATCTACACGCAAAAGCTAGAACCTAGATATCTCATCTAATAGAATGTACCATCCACAATCATGAGCAATTTTTGTCTCCACATTCCAGTTAGTGGTTTAAAAAATTGGCCATCTACAAGTATTTTGACCTAAAATGACTATAAGATCACAAAGATCCATAGGTTTTCATTTGCCAACTTTAAGCACTTGATCTTCATGTTGAATTGACTCTCCACAACATTATTGAAGTTGAGAAAGACATCAAATATGAAATTCTCACTCTTTAGAAGGTAAGTCCAACAATTTCTACTAAAGTCATCAATGCAAGTCACAAACATCTTTGCTCCTCCATTACTCAAAGAACGAGTACAATGTAAATCCAAATTTACTAAATGAAAAAACATCTTAGATCTTAAGCTAGATCTAGAATAAGAAAACCTTTGTGACTTTGACATTGAACAAAGCTCAGCAACTTGCTTCTTTGACTTCAAACCACCATGGTTAGAACCAACAAGTCCATCAAGTTTGTAGAGCTCACCCTGTCTCTTGCCTTGAGAAATCAAGACTCACCTTCTCAAACAGTTCCTTGACGGACTGGGAGAGAACTCCAACGAGCCGCTACTACTGTTCATGGATAATACATCCACCATTCATCTGACGAAAGATCCAGTGTTTCATTCCAAGACGAAACACATTGCTATCAAATATCATCTCATAAGAGATCTAGTTGAGAAAGACAAGCTGAAGACCGAGTTTGTTCCAACGAAGTAGATGGTGGTTGACATCTTCACAAAGTATCTTGACAAGGCAATTTTTGAGAAGCAGCACACAAGCTTAAGAATAAAAAAAATACCAGCTTTGAGAGGGAGCTGAAGAAACTAAGAGTTTCCTATCTTTCAAAGCCTTAGCATTTTTCCTTAGTTTTTTCTTTGTTGTTTTTCCTGACTGTTGCTTTTTGAAGTATGTTTCACGTAGTCTACATTTTTGAATTGTTTCGTCGCATAGTTCGCATTTTTGGGCCATGAGAGAAATGCATCACTGAATCTAAATGCAGTGCCTAGCTGAGTTTTCACCTGTTTTTGATATTATGTACTGTGGTACTGTGTCAAGTTGCTGGTTTACATTGGCAAGGCCTTTATATATTTTTGGAGGCACTTTTACGGTGTATCAACACTTGGTGCCGAGATTGTTCCTAAGCTTAAGTGATACTTTTGTTGGACATTTGAAGATAGCATTCTAAGTTCCAATGATGCACATGGTCCATCTATCGTCATGAGTGGAGGCCACTTAATTGTGGAAGAGGCCTAATGTTGCCTAGCCTAAGTTGAAGATATATCTATGGTATGTCCTTGTAAAAAGGATCATGTTCAAGTCACCTCGAATCGAATGTCTTCAAGCATACCTGGTATTTGAACCAATGTTCAGTCATATATTCATCTGGCAGTTATTATTTCCAAGATGCAGTTACGTCAAAGTCTTTATCGGATGCTATCAAATTTTGATGGACACATTCGAAGGCTCAGCCACCGATTATGGAAGCCCCAAACTTCAAATTGTTCGATTTTTTGAAGGCTATTGATCCTACAAATGATGCTAAAATCAGTTCTTCTACCATGGAGAGAGAAGCCTTAGCAATGGTGTTTTTTGTTAAGTATCATTATTATTTAACGACTAAGCATTTTGCATTATATACAAATCATCAGCCATTGTTGTATCTTGAGAACAAAACTTGTAATATAGGTCGCATCATGAGATGGTTACTATTGTTATCATAATTTAATTATTGTGTGGTAGTGTAAAAGACTAAACATCAATACATAGCATATCATGTTTCAAGGATCCAATCAGCACCTGTGACTATCAAAGTAGATGATGATCTTCCAAATGCAACATTGTTCTATGTGGAGGTAGTACTTATGTGGGAAGTTGATATTGTTGAATATCTAATACATGAACAATTGAGTGAATCATTGACAAAGGGTTAATGCAAGTTGATTTTGAAGGCACAGCCATATCAACTAATAATAGGGCAATTGTATCAAAGAGGAGCTGATAACATTTTATGAAGATGCATTTTGCCACATAAAGTACCAAACCTTATCATGTTATCACAGGATACTATGGGTGAAGACCAATTTGCAGCTAATATCATAGTTCATAAAATTTTACAATCAGGGTGTTAGTGGAGAGAACCATTCATAAGGAATACAAAGAGGCATTTTCAATCTTGTCATGTTTGTCAACATGCACGGTGGCCTACTAAAGTACCTTATGAGCCATTGTAATTCAGTTTTAGCACAAGCATCGTTTGAAAGTGGGGACTAGCTTGTGGTTTTCTACCAATACACATCTAGTTGCAAGGGGCACTCATGCATGATATATTATTATGACTACTAATTGTATGACTGAATGGGTTGAAGCAAGAGTTGTGTGAGTAGCACATGCAAGATCTACTACAAAGTTTTTGTACAAAAATATCATAGTCGGATTTGGATGTCCCATCGAAATTGTGAGTGATAGAGACACTCATTTTGTCAATAAAACAATAAAAGTTCTTTTGGAAAAAAAAATTATGATATATCAATTTAGTACACCTTAATACCCAAGGGAAAATGGACAAGTTGACATGTTGCATTATGGGCATTCCAAACTGCTTATAAAGTTAGTACAAATCGAACACCTTTTCATTTGGTTTATAGCCAAAATGTCATTATGCCAATCAAGTTCCTGGCACCATCCTTACGAATAGTGACAACTAAATGTTTGGATGAAGCAAAGTCTTTACAACTACGTCATAAAGCGTTACATAAGCTATGTGAGACCAGATTGATGGTAGTGCATGCTTTAGCAATTGAGAAAGCTCACCGAAAAGTTTGGCATGATCAAAAATTGCATAAAAAGAATCTAAAAGAGGGTGATTTGGAGTTGATGTACAAAACCAAGCTTATCCAAGAAAAAATGAATTTGTTTTGTATATTTGCTTCGAAAAGTAAAAATACAAGGAATTTGCCAATTTCTCTATGTGGACATCTATGAAGTGCTCTAACCAAATTACTACATTTAAAACATCTGGAGATATAGTTCGCTCTTGTGGAAAGCCTTTTAACGTTGGATTCTTTTGTGGTCGTACATGTATTCTATCAAGTCTAGAATTTTCAATTATATCAATGCTTCTTGGTTTCCAAGGGGAGGCTCAAACCTGGGACCAAAGAAACTTTGGATGCCAAGCTAACTAACCGAGCGAACCCTGTTGAATTTCACACGTGTGGATTGTCCACAACATGTACTTGTGATCTCCTAAGGTGTGTAGATGCACCAAGATCAAGACTAGATTGAGATTCAAACTCAATCTTAGATCCCATTAGGGCCCTTTTTGGACTCAAAAAGGGCCTCTTCCTTGCCTAAACAAGTTTTCTAATCATAATTAATTTAGTGCTAATCAATCCTACATGGCACCTTTACTTGGGTTACCATAAAAGGTGAGCAAGAGTTAAGGCCTAAATGTAGGTCTCATTTTCATAGACTATTGTAGGTTATTTGAATAGACTATAATAGGCAACTAATAGGTAAGTTACAAATTACAACTGGAGTAGGGTTAGTATAGGACGACCTTTCATTGTCCTAACTACAATAGGACCCTAGGGATGGAAACTAGTATATGCCTAATAAAGCTTATATCATGGTTAGTTCACATTGAACTTTGACACAAGGTTGACTAAGGTGTGTTTCTACTGTTCTACATAGATTCTTTTGGGAAATTCGACATCTTCAAGATGACAACCAAGTATCACTTACATGTGAAGTTAGAGAAGGATTATGCGACCACCAAAGTTGCATGGGGTGTTAACTTAAATCCGTATGACATGCATTG
Organism: Diphasiastrum complanatum; assembly: GCA_029204225.1. Classification (NCBI taxonomy): domain Eukaryota; kingdom Viridiplantae; phylum Streptophyta; class Lycopodiopsida; order Lycopodiales; family Lycopodiaceae; genus Diphasiastrum; species Diphasiastrum complanatum. The sequence continues at coordinate 10,183,250 of CM055102.1, forward strand.
TTGGAGATTAGGTGGAAAAAAACATATTGACCTATGGGTAAGAGGTGATTTATACTCTCATAATCCACTGGTAGATGCTCCTCCTAAATTTTCTGATGTACATAGTTTGTTAAGGTTCGTTGGGGATGGTCGGAATGGACTGCTTGGCTATTGTCAAGCAATGGATTCTCGAAGAATTCAAGCTAAGACATTGGCAAATACGGCAAACATTCATATATTGAGTATGAATGACAATTTAAAGTCATTGCATGGAATAAATATGAAATTGGAGCAGGAGATAAATGGTTTGAAAATAGAGCTTGCCAGTTCTGTCGCAAAAATTGAAGAATTGCAATATTCAATCAGTATATTTCAGAGGACGATATATGGCTTACAACGAAAGCGTAGAGTCTCGATGGATCAGCAAGCAGAAAATGAAAACACTAAGAGACACAAACTAGAAGCTTTGGCACCAGGTGGTGGTGCCAGTAAAAGATGTATGAGGGACACAAAAGAGTTCTTGAAAAAGACGGTTGGAAAAGATTTTATTGCCGGAAAATATATGAAACATTTTTTGAAGGGTAAAGATTTGATTAAGATTGTGGAAGATGAAACAAGTGATTCAATTCGCTTGAGAATTGCAAAAAAGCTAGTCAACAAGTTCAAGCCAAATCCAAATGTTAAAGAGATGGTGTACGCATGTGACCAAGGAGGTGTGAGTCGCAAGGGGTATAGAGTTTTGAAGAAGTATATGAAACGCTCTGACAAAAATGGGTTAAAACGCCATCAAATAATACCTACTTATAAACTTGTCGAATCCGCCAAACGAGAATGCAATTCGATATTGCTCTCTGAATTAGGAGAGTTTCAACATATTGAGGATTCTTTTACAGTAACCAATAAGAAGAAAGGACCTCCGACATGTTTTCGTTATCATCAAGGCAATAATATATTCTTAGATCTGGAAAAGGTCCAAGCGATGATGATCTGACATTACGAAGTTAGAACAAATGGTAAGAACATATATTGTGAATTTTGGTTTTCAATTGTATGCTTTTCTTCAACTAATATGTTTTAGTAATGAAATTTCTGTTTTACAGATTGCAGAGGTAAAGTTATATTTGTTATTAAGTTGGATGAAGCAGAAATGGGTGTGGTGTCCCCTGATATGCCTAAATTTGATGTGTCCATGCCCATTGTTGGTGGAAATGGGTCGAAGAAAGAATCATTTAGAACCGGCAACTCACCCGATGCCTCAAGCTCCTCATCTAGGAACCTCATTGTTTCCTCCCACTCAGTTGCCGTCAGAAAGGGCTTTTTTCTCGTGTTGGCTGCTGCTACTGCTGCTGCTGGTCCTCCTGCTGCTGCTGGTCTTCTTGTTGCTGCTGCTCAGTCTAGTCCTCCTGTGCAGCTGCTGTATGGGCCATGTCCTCCTCAGCTTCACGCTGAGTGGCCGGATCTTCCTGAGACGCTATAGGGCTGCGACTCCTACTCCTGCTTCTGCTCTCCCGTCTCTCTCTCTCATCGAGGGTGGCTAGTGCATCCCTATGGAGCAATGCAGTCACTCTGGGATCTCTAGCCGTTTGTTTCGTCCGTGCCATTTCCTCCGACATTGGTTAGCCTTTGAAAACGTATCAGAGAACATGAGAGATGAAAAACAGAGAATTTAAAAAAACTGACACTCTGACACTCAAGGGATGAAGTGGAGAAATGAGGACCCAAGCACCCTTATATAGTGAAGGGTTCTATTTTTAGTAAGTGTCCCTATAAAAGTTTTGACCTCTTTTTCAAATATAGTATGTTCTTGTCTAGGCTCATGAGTAAAAATCCTTGGACATCCACAAATGTAGTAACAAGCATATAAAATGTGACAACGCAAAAGTAATGTCAAAACGTAACCAAATATATTAGAATAGAGTCAAAACACAACCAACTAATTGTGTTTTCTATTTTCCATTAGATTAAATCCTTTATTCCCATTGGACTCCTAATGTCCCTGTTTGTAAAAATGAAACACATTCATGATCTTTGCGGCTCGTCTTTGTATCTGCAAAACCAGACACAAAGTTAATAATCCTATATTTATTCAACATTACTATTTAAAATTCAGGAATCTGATAGAAATTAGGGACTCACATTTTGTCCATTACGAGTGAAGACAAAATCTACTGGCACATCAACAAAAGTCAATCCAAGCATATGCTGAAGATCTTCTAGGCTGCACTCCTTATTTATATGAATTTCTTGTATTTCATCATGGGGCAAATGTATGGATATCTCCACTTCTTGCTGATTCGTCTCCGCATCCAGAGGGTCCCATCGGCCATGGCCAAACTTATATCGCCTATAAATGAAACTTAAGGAGCATGTTTGACGTGAAATATGGTACCTTATGGTCATTGTTTCACAAGAGAGCTTACACCTTATTAAATCTCCTTTATGCTCCATTTCCTTTGAATCCCATGCGACAAATATGTTGTCCAACAGTGATGATTCTGTTGCTTTCCATGCCCACATCGTGTTTGTTTTCCTAAAGGGGACCGCCTTAAATATGGCAATAAATATGGTGATCGGCACAGAGATGCTAGTGTAGACTTGTTTGGATCCGAATGTTGGCTTCATATTACCAATAATCTCTTTGAGAAGTTGCCTCTTTGTTAATTCAATAGTCAGTTGGTCAACATATGGCCACTCGTGAGAATTGATCACAGGCTCAGAAGTTGGTGCTAATTTGCCTTGGCCAAATAATTTTTTGGGAACTTCGTACATGTGATCGTAAAAGAAAATGCCCATTTTGATCAGGGCAGAGGATGCCAACCCACCATATATTAGTTCTCCATATTTGGCATGTATGGCGAAGAATTTTCCAGTGAAGGACTTCACGTTTTGCCAGTCGAAGCTATTTGAAGGAAAGATATCTGCACCAGGCATTAATGCAGCATTATTATCCATTACAATGACATAATAATAATTCAAACATAATAGTTAACACAAGAATAAAAGAGGTGAGACCTACAATGTGACTGTATGCATAGTTCTATCAGCAACAGCCACATCCAATAAAATATCTCGACGCATGTATACGTGTTGCACATTTGCAAGGTATTCGCCGTTTTGGTCGATTTTGAATTCGTGGATCCTTCCTTTCCAATGGTAGTCTTGGTTGTTTCGCTTCCTCTTTGCAACCTTGTGAGTTCCTTTGCCCGATGGTTGCATGTAAACCCATTCAAATGTTGAAAATGTATGGGGCACCCAATGCTCATTGGTATCTTTGATGTGTGCAACAATGGAAGCTAGTTGATTCTTGGGCTTCCTTGATTGAGTAGAGGCCATAATGGATGATGTAATGATAATGTAGGATATGCGAAATAGTGTGTAGATCTTCAGATAAGGTGAACCAAAATAAATAAAATAGAATATCTGTGGAGTATACAGAATGAGAGAGAGAGAGAGAGAGAGAGAGAGAGAGAGAGAGAGAGAGAGAGAGAGAGAGAGAGAGAGAGAGAGAGAGAGAGACTACAAAATGAGAGAGAGATGAGAGATACAAGCTTGCGAACATTCAAAATTTGAAATAAGGACTAGGCTCACTTAGGATAAGGCTGCTAGTAGATAGACAGGCTAGTTGATGTTAACTTGTAGGCATAGTTATTGCTTTATCTAGGGTTAATGTAGGGTTAATGTTAGAGGTGTACTTTGTGGGCCCACACTTGATTTAATCTGCACCATTGAATTTGCCATGTCATATGGACCATTCCCTCTCAGTTGTCAATATTTTATTGGGACCCATGTCGTCATTAACACTAATTATAATTAGTGAAGAGGCCCTTTTTGAGTCCAAAAAGGGCCCTAATGTATGGCAAAAACACACTACTACATGCATTCAATCACTTCCAACTCTCACTCACACGTGTGGGAAGTATTCAAAAAATAATCTAAGTAAAAACAAGCTGCTCTCCTCGGGTAGAGAGAGAAAATGCATCACGTGCTCTCGGGTAGAGAGAGAAAGCTAGAAATCCAATAACTCACAAAATCCATGAAATCACCAAATCACTTAGATTCAAAATGAGGAGTACAATGATACTAGTAGGTCCACGAGCTACCACTATGCTTAACTATGTTTGACCATATTTTGTCACCTCTTGATCCTATTGGATCATTGATCCATGCACCTCTTAATTCTATTGGACTATATTCAAGCACACCTCAATTTCCTATTGGACCTCACAAGGTTCCACCTCTAAATCCTATTGGACCTCTTGGAATTCATCAAACAAAAGCTTTACACTTGTCTACACTCTAATTGGCACGTGTTTAGCCTCTTACTCTATTTTGGCTCAATAGTGGCATTACAAGTGGAAGTGCATAATTTGCCATCTATGCCAAATTTATTCCTATCAACATCCTACACCTAGATGCTTGATGTAAAAAACATAAGACCCCTATATCTAACATAGATAATCTTTTTCAATTCTTCACACTCCTCCTAAAAAATTATCTATGAAGATTTGAGCATTGATCTTGATATAACTCCAAGATTAGATCTATGCTTGATAAAAGCACTTTTGCTCAAAGGCTTGGTGAGTAGATCGGCAATACAAGAGGACGAGTTGACATGCTCCAAATAGATTTCTCCTCCAATAAGCTTTTCTCTCACAAAATGGTGTGCCACTTCTATGTGCTTGCTTCTTGCATGAAATATGGGATTATTGGCAAGAGCTTGGGCCGAGATGTTATCACACTTGATCATTGGTAGATCATCCTCCTTGATGCACTTTAGCTCCATTAATAACCTCTTGATCCAAAGCACTTCTTTGGTAGTTGTAGTGAGTGCTTTGTACTCGGCCTCACATGAAGAGAGAGATATAGTATCTTGCCTTTTGGAAAGCCAAGATATTAGATTGCCTCCAAGAAAGATAGTGTATGCACTAATAGACTTTCGATCCATCTTGTCACTTGCAAAGTCCAAATCCGAGTAGCCAATAATGGATAGATCTTCACTTTTATAGAGTAGACCATAATCACAAGATGAAGATACATATCTTAGAATCCTCTTGGCCATCTTCCAATGATGGATCTTAGGATCTTGCATAAATTGACTCAATTTGTGCACACAAAAACTTAGATCGGGCCTAGTGATGGTAAGCCAAATCAAGGAGCCTACAAGACTCGTAAAAAGTGTGATGTCCTCAAAGGATCTTTCATCACCTCTATTAGGATCTTTTACAATTTGCTCCATTGGAGTATCTATGCTCTTAGAATTTTCCATATGAAATTTTTTCAACATAGACTGAGCATATCTAGATTGGCATATAAAGACATGATTTTCATAAAAATCAATTTCTAGGCCTAGGATGTAATGCATCTCTCCTAGATCTTGCATTTTAAACTCACATCCAAGTGCTAGCTTGGTTTCATCAACTAGCTTGATACAACTTCCACAAAGAATAATGTCATCAACATAAATTAGAAAAATGACAATATTGCTATCAACAAACTTTAGATACATGGAAGGATCATAGTCACTAAGAGTAAATCCTAGTGAGATAAGAAAAGAGTTAAGTCTTGAATACCATGATCTTGATGCTTGCTTGAGTCCATAAAGACTTTTGAAGAGCAAGCACACTTTGGACTCATCCTTGATGAATCCTTGAGGTTGTTCCATATAGGTCTCCTCCTCAAGATAACCATTTAGAAAAGCATTGGATACATCTAATTGGAACACCTTCCACTTGAAAAAACAAGCAAGAGAAATAAGAATTCTTATTGTCACCATCTTTGCAATGGGTGCAAAGGTCTCCTCATAATCAAGACCATGGATTTGAGCAAATCCTTTGGCACATAATCTTGCTTTATGCTTGTTGATGGTGCCATCATGATTGAACTTGATCCGAAATACCCACTTGCAACCAATCACATGCTTGTTGGATGGAGGATCCACAAGCTCCCAAGTATTGTTGGGGATCAATGCATCATACTCTTGCTTCATGGCATCATACCACTCCTTGGTATTGAGTGCCTCTTGTACATTCTTTTGCTCTTCATGAGAGACATAAAAAACATAATTAGTGGAATCAAGATCCACTTGTTTGCCTTTGTCAACATATGAGAGCCTCTTAGGCTCGGATCTATCTCTCATGGATCTTCTTGGTGAAAAAATCCGAGGAGAGTCTTCTTCAAATCTTGACCCCATCACATCATGATTGTCTTCAAAATCAATAATTGATGATGCATCCATAGATTTCTTGATCTCGGCCTCTTCAAATGATGAGTGTTGATCTTCATGAAAGACAACATCTCTAATTTCAATAACTTGAGAAGTAGAGAGTATAAAGATTCTATAGGCCTTCTTGGTGGATGAGTATCCAACCATGATCCCTTTGCATGCACTAGGATCTTCCTTCTTCCTTGTTTCCAAGGGAATATGGACAAAGCATAAGCATCCAAAAACTCTAAGGTGATCAACCTTAGGCTTCTTCAAAAATAAGATTTCATATGGTGACTTTCCTCCAAGAGCTATATGTGGGAGCCTATTGCAAAGATAATTTGCACAATTAATGGCTTCTCCCCAAAAATCTTTGGGCAAAGATGCCTCAATTCTCATAGATTTTGCACATTCACATAGAGATCTATTCTTTCTCTCGGCCACTCCATTTTGAGATGGAGAGTAGGCACAAGAAAACTCTCTTTTAATGCCTTCAAGCTCACAAAAATCTTGAAATTTATTGGAGATATATTCACCACCTCCATCACTTCTAAGAGCTTTAATCTTGAATGAAAATTGCTTCTCTACATAAGCTTTGAAAATAAGGAAATGATCAAACACCATAGATTTAGAAGCAAGAAGATATATCCAAGTGAATCTTGTGTAATCATCAATGAAAGTAACAAAACAAGTGGCTCCTCCCTTGCTTGTAGTTGATGAGAAATGCACATCCGATTGGATTAACTCCAAAGGATGCTTGCTTTTGATAGAAGATCTTGTAAATGGCTTTTTGTGAGATTTAGCAATAGCACAAGCCTCACAAGGCTTGATCTTCTTGGAGAGTGACTTTGGCAAGCCAATAGCTTTGGCTTCTTTGATCATAGAGAGCATGGATTTGTAGTTGGGATGTCCCAACCTCCTATGCGATAATTCCTCCATAGAGAGCTTGTTCACAAGAGCAACATTACAAGCATTCACATACTCATTTGGATCTAGTTTATAGATGCCACCAAATCTAGATCCTAATGCAAGTATCTCATCATTCTTCTTGATAGTGCAAGTATCAACATTGAATTTTACATCAAGGCCATTATCAAGCAATTGGCCAACACTAATAAGATTCTTGGTAAGCTTAGGTACATAAAGAACTCTAGAGAGAGAAAGAACTTTAGAGGATGCAAACTTCAAGGGAATTTTCCCTAATCATTTGCAGTGTATATTGATTTCTTGACTCCAATATAAGGTGAAATAGAAGAGAAAGAGTCCTTGGAGCTACACATATGTGAAGAGGCTCCACTATCAATATACCATAGGCCGTCCTTCTTGAAAGGAGTAGATGAGAAACTCGAGACCATAAGAGATCCCTCTCCATCACTTGCAATAGTGTCTTCCTTCTCATTGGTAATATTGGCTTGCTTGAGTTGATTCTTCTTTTTGAAGCAATTGGTGGCATAATGACCTTTCTTGCCACAATAAAAGCACTTGATCTTCTTCTTCTTGAGCTTGGATGATGAAGCATTAGAGGAATCATCTTCCTCCTCATCTTTGTCTTTGGATTTGACTTTGTCGTTGCTTGAGGATTGTTGATGTTGGTTCTTGCTCCTCCCTTTGTGCTTATCCTTGGCAAAGAGAGCTTTGCCATCATTATGAGTGAGAGAAAGCTTGTCCATCCTCAAGAGCTTGTACTCTTGTCTTGATTCTTCTGAAATTAGCACACTTTGGAGAGCCTCCAAACTTGGTAGCTCCTCCTTAATGGCATAGGATTGGACAAGGTTATCAAATTCACTTCTCAAGCCATTGAGAATGACTTGAACTAGCTCATTTTGATTGATGGAATCACCAATGCAAGCAAGCTCTCTATGAATATCTTTTACTCTCAAAACATAACTAGATGCACTCTCATCACTCTTTTGGCTACTTTGAAATATTTGATTCCTAAGAGTGAGAAGCCTAGAGGTATTCTTAGCCTCATAGATAGTCTTGAGACAATCCCAAGCTTCTTTGGCTGTTGTACAAGTACCTATCTCCCTCAATATCTCATTAGAGACATTCATCTTAATGTAGTGGAGAGCCATCCTAGCTCTCTTTTTGTATTTTTGAACCTCTTGAAGAACTTGTGGTTCTTCTTCAAGGCCAAGAACTATGTCCATCACATCTTGAAGGATCAAGATGGACTCCATTCTCATTTTCCAAATTGAATAATTTGAAGTGGTCAATCTTTCACTTGGTTCCAACAAGGATGAACCCATTGAAGACATTTGAAGTGAAGAAAACTCAAATGATGAACAATAAATGTTGCTACACACTCTCAATAGGATCCAATAATTGAGTACAATCTCCTCCTATGAAAGATCTTGCAACTATTTGTGAATTGATTCTCACTAGCTACTCAAATCTCTCTAAAACAAGATCTATTTCACATCAAATGATGGAGTATAGGAAAAGTTAGGATCTAACACTCTTAGCACATGTGAAATACACTAAGAAACCAAATTTGACTCAAATACAATGATATTGCATGAAACAAAATGGCTAAGATCTCAAAACAGTGCCTAGATCACATATAGATGAGATTGGCAAGCATACAACTATGATTTTGGATCAACCAGGCAATCTCTTGAACAAACCAAATGTGTCCACCCAGGTCTAGGTCCCCTACCTAACCCTCTTCAAAAGCTTATAACTTTTGATTGGCTCAACCAAATGGAATGAAACTGATTGCAACAGAAATTAGACAAAAATAGCTTCAAAACAAGCTATCAAGCAAGATAAATGGATCAAACATGAGAGAGAACTTATAAACTGAAATTGGATGTTCCTCACACGTGTCTGAGCACCTGATTCCGTACAGTACCAGGTCAGACCCAATCAATGTCCTTTTGATCTCTTTTGATCCAAGATTGAACAAGATAGCTAGGAAAATGGGCCTTGACAACTTCTAGCTCAAGATTGATGAAAAAAATTTCACTTAGATGGATCAAAATGCATGGTAACCTTAGGTAGGCTCTGATACCATGTTGAATTTCACACGTGTGGATTGTCCACAACATGTACTTGTGATCTCCTAAGGTGTGTAGATGCACCAAGATCAAGACTAGATTGAGATTCAAAATCAATCTTAGATCCTATGGCAAAAACACACTACTACATGCATTCAATCACTTCCAACTCTCACTCACACGTGTGGGAAGTATTCAAAAAATAATCTAAGTAAAAACAAGTTGCTCTCCTCGGGTAGAGAGAGAAAATGCATCATGAGCTCTCGGGTAGAGAGAGAAAGCTAGAAATCCAATAACTCACAAAATCCATGAAATCACCAAATCAATTAGATTCAAAATGAGGAGTACAATGATACTAGTAGGTCCACGAGCTACCACTATGCTTAACTATGATTGGACCATATTTTGTCACCTCTTGATCCTATTGGATCATTGATCCATGCACCTCTTAATTCTATTGGACTATATTCAAGCACACCTCAATTTCTTATTGGACCTCACAAGGTTCCACCTCTAAATCCTATTGGACCTCTTGGAATTCATCAAACAAAAGCTTTACACTTGTCTACACTCTAATTGGCACGTGTTTAGCCTCTTACTCTATTTTGGCTCAATAGTGGCATTACAAGTGAAAATGCATAATTTGCCATCGAATCTCACAAGCTTTTGTTATGCTCAACATAGCATATGCAATCTTATGCCTCACTTTCGCTATGCTCACTGGCATAGCAAAAAGAATTCATGAACGGTCTTTGCTTTGCTCAACATAGCTAAAGCTTTTGAACACGAAGCATTTGTTATGCTTGTCATAGATAAGTAAACAATCACTACATATTCTTATCACTAGCATAACAATATGTATTTTCTTTTTGTATTACTTCATGTTTATGATAGGGTATTTTTATATGAACGAACTAGATATTTGCATATTATCAATATTTGCATGTTTTAATATGAATTTTATTCATTTTTTGTTAATACTTGAATTAAAATATTTCTTTGTTATAAATTTTAAAACAAATTGCAGATTTGATTTTGAAATTTGAAATTTTCAAAATGTTAAAAATATCTTTTAAATTTGCCAGAAAATATGAGTAGGTGAAAATGAAACACAAAAGCAAAAATGTGTTCTATTTCACAAATGAAACAAGCAAATTTTTTTGTTGAGTTTTTATTTTTATGACTCAAAAAATTGATCGTGGAGATGCCCCTGTTCAAAGTTTAGAGTAACATTCTCCTTGATAAGCTTGAGGAGGAGGATGAGGGAGTCTACAAAATTTCTTGTAAAAAAAGTGGATAAGAACATTTTGATTTACATTTTGGACTATTTACACTTGTATTTAACGACACAACTTGGATTCCAAAAGTAGCTTTCAACTACTCTATATTTGAAATGATTCAAACTTGACAATCACCATTGAACACTATGTGAATTTCGTAAAAATCTTTTTGAAATTCTTTATTTACAAAATTAAACTATGTTGCCATACTTGTCAATCTTGATAGACGAAAAAAAATTCAAAATAAAATATAGGATTCGTGGTGGTGGGCCAAATCCACAATTAAATAGATCAAATGTCCAAAAAAAATTTCAAGAGGCTTAGATGCAAGCAAGACATTTTTTTACCAACGTTTCAAAATATTATTAAGAATTTTTACATGCCAAATCCAAGTGTGTCGTTAAAACAATGTACATATGATTTTCGAGATTAAATGAAAAACTTCTAATGAAATAGAGAGTTTTATAGCTGATATTAATGACATAAGCTTTCATCAACAACTTAATATTAAATGTAATAAAACTAAAATCAACTTTTTGAAGTTCTATTTTTGTTTAATGTCTCTTACTTGCAACATTGTCTCCTTTGAAAGCCCTGTTAGAAAAAAAAACATAATAATAATTTTTATTTTTTTATTTTTTTAAAAACATCATGATATTGATCCAACTAACTCATTAACTTTTTTGGGATCGAGCATTCAAACAACTTATCGATTTTTTGATGAATTTGATCAACATTGAATGGACTTTTTTGAAAAACAAAAAATCAATTTGCTCAACCTTGGAAATGCATCTTCAACTAAAGAATTTCAATGGTCTTTCAAATCAACAACCACCACCACCACTAAACCTTCAATATTTCACAAAATAATGAATTTTTATTACTTGTGTAAGGCAAGAAAAGTGAGATTTATTTGGTTTCAAAAAAACATTGACAAACTATCAAAGTTAACAAAATTAAGTAGTATTATGACCTTAATGAAATTCAAATTGAGAGTCTTGTTACACTTTTGGCTTCTGAAAATAGCAGAAGACAATCATTTTATTTGCAGAAGTACTTGGATTAATTCTAAACAATAACTTGACATTAGTATTATGAATCAATTGATTGCACACGATGTCATTCAATGTTTTTTTTTTTAAATATTAATTGCTCGTAGATTGAACTGGCTTGGCTCTTAAGCTGACTGCTAGGGGAAACTACCGATGCTTCCATAGCGTATGAATTGTTCCTTATGAGTTCCATGCTTCAATTGGAGGCTACAAATCTGATTATCAAATATTAGCTAGCTGAATAGTGCAAGCAGAATATGTAAAAGGAGCACAAAAAATGATAAAATGTGTCTACATCTAAGAGTTGATTATTTTTCAGACTCTTACAAAAATTGATTTTTAACAATCTGTATGATACAAACTATCAGTAGTTTTCCCTACTGGTCAGCTTTATAGCCAAGCGAGTTCAATATAACCATACAAATATGATTATCCAATAATAGCTAGCTGAATAATGCCTGCAGTCACAATCAGGGTTTCCGTCGGCTTTGGGAGAATGGACCCCTGAGAACTTGTGCAGAACTTGTGCAACTGCTATCAAATGCTTGAGAAAATAAAGGGACAGAGATCTTAGATAGCAGAGAAGGCGGCTTACCGAGAAGTAGACTAATCAAAAAAGGAAAATTGCCTATACAGAAGATGTTTTGGAAGAAGAGCAATTTTGAGCCATTCATAAATCCGCACTTCAGTAGTGCTAAGGGATTTATCTGTTCAAATAGACACATGACTACAAAAAGTGCCAACTTTTAGTCTTTTTCCAAGAATGTACATGTCATGATAGCATCAGGGAGCAGTCATCATAAGCACTGTACAGAAAAACAAGAAAAAATGGTAAATCACCATCGCAATTTCAAATTTGTTAGTTAAGTGCAGCTCTTTTCTGCTTGCATTTAACAATATCCAAGCTCACACCAAGATTCGACAACAAACGTATTTAATGCACATAAAAACTAGTGTGATTCTGGTGCTGCATGTACTTGAAGGTTACCATAAGTTCATGCAAGACAGCTTGTGTTGATCTGTAGAGGTAAAGGATCCCTGCAGAAAATGCAATTTATAATGTGATCCTCAAAATTCAAATGATTTTTACAAAGGAATACCCCCTTAAAATATTGGAAACTAACGTAATGCACACAAGCCTGCCATAGCAAGAGCACAGCATCACTGCTGATTCAGCAACTGAAGCAAACCGGCCTCGTCAAAGATTAAACTAAACAATTAGAGCTGAAGTGCACATGCATGCTCTTGGAAGAAAGGAGTAGCGTTAGCTTGCAATCATGAGAGACACATAGTCAAGTGACAACATGATATATTCCCTGATGTGCTAGCAGAAAGGAATTGATTGAGAGCATTTCAAGGAATCTCCACGGTAAGGAGAAACTTCAATAGATATTGCTCTCAACATTATCATTTTGAAAACTTCATGTGCAAGTTGGCAGTAGTAGTTGGTAAAATAGGTTGCACATTTTGACCAGATTTAGTGTAGTGAGGATCGTGGATTCTCTTTTTCCGTTCGTAGTATTTAAGTACTGCATACCAGATTCCACCAAAGGTGTTCATAGATATTCCAGCTACAACAAGAGGGGTAACCTTCAAACCTCCAAGGATGAAGAAGCCTAACACCTGCATCCGATGGATCAGGAATATGAACAAATCCTGTTCAACCCATTGGAAAACTCCTCAATGAACTACAAATAAAAACATACTAATGCAAATAAAATCTCAGCTCGGTGAGACACAAAATGATAGATCAAGGAAACTTTTTCCAAAAGTTCAAACAAACTTAAGTGCTACCATCAAAACGTTTACTACATTTGATGACACAAAGAAAAGCTCGATGCATTAGACCAAAACTTTCTTCATCCAATATCACCGTCTACATTGACAAAATCTAATCCATACTTACTGAAGAAACTACACCCTTCATTGCTCCCACGACTGTTGTCGTTAATGCTGAATTCCATAGGGTGCACAGAAAAAGTGTATAGTTCAACAAGGAACCCATGATGAGAGAGAACACCACCAGAGGGAAAAAAAATCTGGAAGACGTGAGTAGTCCTTCAAACGCAGAAAATGCTGCAAATGCTTCACCAGTACCTAAAATCAATATTAGAAGTACAGGTAATGATAATGTTGCATTGTAGAGCAATAGCTCATTTGAATTGAATCCTTTGTCACTGCCACTTTTCTCCACTAATATTAAATAAGTGGTTTGCAGCACACAGCTAATTAGAGCCATTGAGTAACCCAAGATATCAAAGCTAACATCTCCAATGCCAGCGATGAAACAACCAGCCACGATAGTAAACACTGCATACAAAACCTTTCGCGAAGGAGTGGCATCCCCAATCACGAATTTCACGATAATAATCATGACTGGTGTAAGGCGCTTCAGGGCATTAAAAATGGGAATTTTCAAGACTTGCAAACCAGCCAAAGAGAAAGCAACATTTGCATTGTAGAAGAAAACAACAGGAATGAGAATCTTCGCAGAGCTTGAATCAAATGGTCGTACACTCATGATTCCTGAATAGCTACCAGTATATACAATCAAAATTGAAGCTGCCATTTGTAGCATCAACAATGTGTTTGAATAAGGCCATAGCTGAAGAACACCCTGAACATAGCAGAATGAAAATAATTAGAGAAGTTTACTTGAGTTGAAATTTTTAAGTCTCAAAACAGTTAGCCAGATCATGAAACTACACATTTGCTAGTGTGACTTTTTTCAAAAAAACAGTTCTAATGTAAATACAGAAACATGTAACCCATTCAGTCATTCAACCCTAAGATCATTCAGCAATCATGCACGCCCAACAAAAGGTCATTCAATAATGAAAACACTATGATCTCTCTGTTCTCAACAAGAAGCTCACTCTCACTACCTCATATCTGGATTCTAGGGCTTCTAAGGCTTATGCTTGCTATTTCTTTCATCACTTGACCTCAAGTATTGGCCTTAGATTGAAATCGACCAACTAACTCATCCTAGTTGCCCATTCCAGAATGGAACGCATTCCTACCAAAAAAGAAAATTTAACAAATACACATTTTTTAAACAAAGGAATCAACAGAGTACGAATTATATTTCAGATTACAGGTTCAGCAGACTATGGTGGAGCATCTTCAGCTGGTAAACGAGTAAATAATCTGGTCATCTTGTTTACTGATGAGCTTCTTGTTCTAGATATGTGAGGAGGAAGTATTGGTGATGTCTCTACACTTTCAGAATGTCCACCAAACGTGATTTTCTTTAAGATTAAGATAATAACTACTTAGAGACAAAAAAAAGTCCCCATCAAGAAACATAAGGGCTGTATGAGTGAAGGGCATTTCTGAGGAGCTTCACCTTTAAATCTATCTTCTTTCTTTCTTTTTAAAAATTTCTTTTTAAATTGAAAGTCTTTCTGAGAAGGCTGCTCAAAAAGTGGCTGTTGTCTCGCCCTCTTTCTACCCACTGAATCATCATAGATTTGAGCATATCTGAGAGCTTGCTCAAGGGTAGTAGGCGAGTTTCTCTGGACCTCTACTTTATATTCATCTTTGAGGCCACGGACAAATCCCCTGATTTTCTGATAGTCATCCATATTTTTAATCTTTAAAATTGCTTCTCGATACTGCGAGATATATTGGATGAGGGACTTGTCCATTACTGTTTTTTCCCAGGCTTCCCAGGCTCTAT
This sequence comes from Diphasiastrum complanatum, assembly GCA_029204225.1. Taxonomy (NCBI): domain Eukaryota; kingdom Viridiplantae; phylum Streptophyta; class Lycopodiopsida; order Lycopodiales; family Lycopodiaceae; genus Diphasiastrum; species Diphasiastrum complanatum. The sequence goes on from CM055102.1 coordinate 10,198,444, forward strand.
CAAGTTCATTCTCTGGTAGAAATTCTCTTAGGAAAGCTTCTTCAAAAGCTTTCCATGACCGGGGAGTCTGCCCAGTCTCCTGGAGATTTAACCACCACTTATAGGCCATAGGCCCTAAGGAAAGACTGGCCTCAATAGCTTGCAAATGGTCAGGGGTCTGTTTAAGAGCATGAATGTTCTTCCATTTGCTGAGGAAGGTTTGTAGAATATCTGCATTTATATCCTTCTCTTCCCCATTAAAAGTAGGAGGTTTTAAGTCTTTAAAAACACTAGGGTGAGACCGTAAAGTCTCACCCGAAACTGATGGAAGTGGAGAAGGGGATAACTGAGAAGTGGAGGGAAGGCTTCCTTTCGCGGAACTCAAAATCAAGTTTTTGAGTTCAACGAACGAGTCGTCCACACTGGACTTGAAATTGGCTAATGCCAACTTCAGTTCATCCACTTCTGTTACCAATTGGAGGAACTGCTCCTTGGTAACCAGTTCGTCGAGTTCTTCGGCGAACTATTCCTGTTCTTCTACTTCCATGGGTTCCTTCCCTTTTCTGTAAGCCAAGGCTTCTGTTTCAAGTTCGTCGAAGCCTCTCTCCGGGGGTTGATCAGGTCCCTGAGGAGTGGTCATCTTCGGAACTGAAAGAGAGCTACCTTAACTTCTGAAGGAAAAAAAGTCTAAAAGACTAATTTACAACTGTACAAGGGAAAGGAAACTTAGCTCTTTCTGAGAACTGTACTTCCACAGAGAGAATCAAGAAAAGCCCTTCTCAGCTTCTTCCTCAATCTGATTTGAGGTTGGAAAATGTGCAACAAGATCTGAAACTTTTGCTATCCCCCCTCGTTGGTCTGACAGCATCTCAATTTGTCCACAAAATGGCAAATCTGAAGTCCAAAAACCCTTCTGAATTCTGAAATTTCAGAAGTCTCCTGCTCGCTGATCTGGTAGGAATCCTCTTGCTCCAAATCTCTAACGTTGGGGCCCGAAAACTTGTCCAAAAACCAGATTTTCAGAAGCACTGGCAGCGCTGGCCCTGCTCCTCCTTTTTGGCTTCAAACTCGCCGAGAACCAGTAAATTTTTCCCTGGAAATCAGATGCAGGTCTCTGACTGTACAGCGATGGAGGTGCTGGCTTCTTCCTACTCTAATTTCGCTGGGAAAACTATAGAGAATCCTCTGAACTTAGTGAGAAATAGCTGTTTTTCCAGCAAGCTACCTACACTTGGAATCTGACTCCTTGCTATTGTGATTTCTCAGTGAAAATCAGAAGTTTGAAGGCTGCTCCTACAGCGATTCTCCTCCTCTAATCTTTTCTGAGAAACTCAAAGATCTTTCCTATCTTCTGATAGCTTTCTCTACTGCTGCTCCTGAACTCCCTAGGATGGAGATGGCTCTGATACCAGTGTAATAGTGTTCCTAACACCACAGTAGGGCAAACACTAACTGATCCACCCAACCTTGCCTACTCCCTGATATAGAGTAAGCCCCTCCTAGCCCAGTGTGAGGACTGGCAGCATGCTACTGCCAAGTGTCGGCCACGTGTCACTGACGTGGCCGACTACACGTCGGGACCCAACTGGGGGCCCTATCCTGCTGACAGGGTCCCTAAGCTGTGTTAGGCCCGCCATAGCTATGGACCGTGCTGGGGCACACTACTCACACTATCTTGCCCTGTTGGTCATGTACGCTGGACACGACCCTGACTGTGGTATCTGACCTATCTGTGTTCTCTAGGGTTCGGCACTGGTTACGAGCTCGTAACACTAAGAAAATCATCCGGATGGGAAGGGAAAAAAGAAGGGATCTCATCCACATCCTCGAAGGCCTCATCAGTAGCATCCTGGGCCTACTCGAGTGGCGGAGAATCCATGAGAAAATCGTAAACTGGGGCGCGTGCGAGCAACAGGACATGGTGGTGGAACCGCAGTGGCAACTGGCGGACGTGATGGGATGGGATCCACCGGAATGGATGCAGATGGGGGTGCGTGTGGCGGAACTGTCTGAGGGGGATGAGGGGCAATGGGACGGGATGAGGATGGACTCCCTCTCCTCGTGCGTGCCAGCCAAGCAGGCAGCAACTCTGGGTCAGCCACATAAGGAGCGGTGCAAAACCGGAGAACGCCCTCCGAAATGGTGTTCTCCCCCGCCACGAGCCGCGGCCCGTAGGTGTCCAGTAGTCGCTGCCTATCGGGGACCGTCCTGCTGCCACAAGGGGCAGCATTCAAGGTGCCACCATTTTTGGCGCGTGCACCGCAGATGGCCTTTAAGGCGAGTGAGGGACGCAACAAATTCGACGAGGCAGTATCGGCAACGCACGATCTTCTGACCGGTCTTGTTGGTCTTGTCGGCAACCCGCCTGACAATGTCTACCTTGTCCCACAGACCGGAAAGGTCGGATTGCACCATTGCGATGGAGAAAACTAGGGGAAAAATGCAGATAAAGCTAAAAACTGGAAGGATGGATTGCTGGAAAAAAAACAATAGGTTTCACTATTGGAGAGACACTGAAAATGGGCGAAGGCAAGCGAAGGAAGCCAGATGCAAGGTAAGGCGTTGCGTGGGCGAAGGGCGACGCAAATCCAAGGCGGAAACAGCAGCGATGGCAGGGCGGAGGAGGACGCAAAAAAATTTCACAGGAAACGCGAGGGGGGCGGGTAGGTGTTTAGGTTAAAAAAAAATTTAAAAAAATATTAAAGATTAAATAATATAATATATTGTGGTACCGCGGTACCAGTATGGTCCCGCGGTACCGGGATCCGCACGGTACCCAGTACCGCGGAACCTATGATATATATCAGACATGAGGGTCCGGGCCGTTTTGCCCGTGTCCGTGTCCGGCGTCCGGACCCGGACGCGTCCGACCCCTGGACGCGGGGTCGGACGCGTCTATTTTTTTTTTTTTTTTTTTTAAAAAAAAAAACAAATTCGTCCAGGGGTCCGTACCCCCCCCCCCCCCGACGCAAATTCTTTTTAAAAAAATATATATTTTAAAAATAAAAATAAAAAATAAATCGAACTCATCCGAACGCGGACGCGGACGCGCGTCCGCGTCCGCCATCCGCTTCCTTAGATATATATATATATATATATATATATATATATATATATATCATAGTACCCTCTGGTACCGCTGGTATGGTACCGCCGGTACTATATCAGTGGTACCGCCGGTACGGTACCGCCCTGGGATCCGCGGTACCAGGGCGGTACCATTTTTAATATTTTTTTTTTTTTAATATATTTTTAGTAATTTTTTTTTGCATATTAACTACCAATAAAGGACAAAAAAAAGTAAAAAAAGGGGGTTCTGGGTGTAAAAAAAGAGGGTACAGTACATGTTGCAGGGGACTGTTGCAATGGCACATGGGCACTGCGAGTGAGCAGACAGAGGGGCCAATGGGAGACCAACACAGGGGGGTAGCATCACATGGGGGCAAGTACAGAGGCACATGGGCATTGTGGGTGAGCAGACCATGGGCCCAATGGGAGACCAACACAGGGGGGAGCATCACATGGGGGCAGGTACGGAGGCACATGGAGGGATGATGGGGATCCACATGGCCGATCAGGCTGTGGGGATAAATAGGCACTCACAATGCCATTGTGGTCGGCATTTTCAGAGGCTGTGAGAGGGCTAGTGATAGACAGTGAGAGAGCAAGCGAGAGCCGGTGACAGGCTGTGAGAGGCTGTTTGAGAGCCAGGGTGCTGTGAGAGGGTGTTCAAGGATCAGGGTGCTGTGAGGAGAAGGTCGATCGAGATGGCTGAGCGAATACCACCGAAGCCCGAGGGCGAAGCCAGGAGAAAGCTTGAGGAAGATATCCGAAGGCACAACGAGAGGCATCGGAAGCAAGAGGCAGATATCCGAGAGATGCTGCGACAGACTCGACAGAGAAATCCGGAACCGGAGCCACCCGCCCCCGCTGTGGATCCTGTCCCCGCTGTCGAGCTGGATCTGGATGAGCAGATCGGAATGAATTTCATACGACGGCAGCTCATCATGGTCAGGGAAAGGGCGGCCAGACGTCGGGCTAACCAAGAGGCAGCTCGGGCTAACCGGGAGGCAGAACAAGAGCGACAAAACAATGCACCAGACGAGGGCGAGGAGTCGGTGGAGGATCAGTGAGGGATGTTTAGAATAGATGAGGTCCACCCATATGTGGCGGACTGTTGCTATGTAGTTTTCGGCAGTTTATGGTGCAGCAAATAACTAGATGGCTGCTTAAAAAAATGACAGTATATGTGATGTTATCCTGATACAACGGTTGAATATATACATAGTTGTTTTTTGTGCAACGCGAGCCTGGTCATGTAAGATGCAATGTCTGTAATTTTTTTAAATGCAGATGTATTACATGTGTTTATGAAATGTCGTTTGGGGTGTAGGGGTGATTGTTGTGCTCATGATGTAGGTGCATATATGTGAAGCTAGCATTCATTTCAAACGAAATTAAATGAAAATAGGATTCAGACACGCACATAGAATTCTTCAACATAAAATAAAGCATCACATGTACAGAGCGACATACGCACAATGTGCAGCAAATAATGTAGGCCAAACACTGTATATAATGTGAAAAATCATCTGAGTACAATGGTAGACTGTCTGCTAGAGACAAACTACTGAAACTAAAACAACAGAGCCACAATCAATGCTCTGGCTCTGACTCAGACGAATGCTCTGGAGACAACTCAGGGCCCCGAGCTGACTCTCGCAGCCGATATCTCTGCCTGTCTGGAACTGGCATGGGCTGTGTATCCGAGGGGGAAGACTCGTCATCCTCATCCTCCCAATCAGCCTCCGCATCAGCCCCCAAGCAGGCCAAACCAACAACACCTACTCCAACTGGCTGTGATACTGCACCTCTACCTGTACCTGGAGCCCTGCGTGGTCGTCCTCTCCTCCCTGGCAGTTTCTGTGCCTTGCCTTTCTTGTTCGGTGCACCCTTGGGCCTGCCTGGTCTCTTGCGGACAAGAGGAGCTGTCAATGCCTCGTCACCCCCATGCAAATCACCTGGCTGGCTAGGCTGGGCCCAAGCTGAGGCCGGCTGGGATAGGGAAGCAAAAGAGGGAACTCCCTGTGCAACTGAGCGAGGAGGATGAGCTCGTGGAGTGTGTGCCCGTGGGGCTGCTGCAGGTGGAGGAACTGGCTGTGCAGGAGGCGAGTACAGTGGCGATATGTACTGAAAGGGGCGCTGTGGTGGCCGGTACTGGTACATCCTGGGTGCAGCCAAACGAGGAGGATGTGACGTGGGTGCTGCCACTGGAGGAGCCACTGTGGATGTGGGCGCTGCAAGAGAAAACCTGGGCACAAATGGTGGCCTGCCATGGAGACCTGGTGCTGCAGAAGTGGACGGCGATGGAGGGGCTGCAGGCCTAAATGGCATCGGTGGCACTGGAGGAGCTGTGCGACGCACATACACCCTCTGAGGAGCTGGAGGAACTGTAGGCACCTCATGCGGCTGCTCTGGCTGGGACTCTGTGTGTGGCATGCTGGCAAGAGATGATGGGGGCGCCCTGACACTCGGCATCTGCTGGGCCTCTGAATCCAATGTGGCAACCAAGTCGGCCAGCTGGGCATCCGAATACAAATGCTCTGGGCTCTGGGACTCATCCTGTGCACCAGCCTCTAAATCATCCTGTGCACCGACCTCTGAATCATCCTGTGCACCAACCCCTGAATCAACCCAAGCCTCATCCCATGCCTGCAGATGACCTGGGCACACAGTTGATGGCAGAGAGAGAGAGGGAGCTTGCCGAGATGAGAGAGAGAGAGAGAGAGAGAGAGCTTGGGCTTGAGCACAGAGAGCCCCAATTGTATGAGGCTCTCTAGCAGACGGTCTACCATTGTACTCAGATGATTTTTCACATTATATACAATATTTGGCCTACATTATTTGCTGCACATTGTGCGTATGTCGCTCTGTACATGTGATGCTTTATTTTATGTCGAATTCTATGTGCGTGTGTGAATCCTATTTTCATTTAATTTCGTTTGAAGTGAATGCTAGCTTCACATATATGCACCTACATCATGAGGACAGCTATCACGCCTACACCCCAAACGACATTTCATAAACACATGTAATATATCTGCATTTAAAAAAATTACAGACATTGCATCTTACATGACCAGGCCCGCGTTGCACAAAAAACAACTATGTATATATTCAACCGTTGTATCAAGATAACATCACATATACTGTCATTTTTTTAAGCAGCCATCTAGTTATTTGCTACACCATAAACTGCCGAAAACTACATAGCAACAGTTCGCCACATGCGGCTGGACCTTATCTATTCTAAACATCCCTCACTGATCCTCCACCGACTCCTCGCCCTCGTCTGGTGCATTGTTTTGTCGCTCTTGCTCTGCCTCCCAGTTAGCCCGAGCTGCCTCCTGGTTAGCCCGACGTCTGGCCGCCCTTTCCCTGACCATGATGAGTTGCCGTCGTGTGAAATTCATTCCGATCTGCTCATCCAGATCCAGCTCGACAGCGGGGGCGGGTGGCTCCGGCTCCGGATTTCTCTGTCGTGTCTGTCGCAGCATCTCTCGGATATCTGCCTCTTGCTTCCGATGTCTCTCGTTGTGCCTTCGGATATCTTCCTCAAGCTTCCTCCTGGCTTCGCCCTCGGGCTTTGGTGGTATGCGCTCTGTCATCTCGATCGACCTTCTCCTCACAACACCCTGGTCCTTGAACACCCTCTCACAGCACCCTGGCTCTCAAACAGCCTCTCACAGCCTGTCACCAGCTCTCGCTTGCTCTCTCACTGTCTATCACTAGCTCTCTCACAGCCTCTGCAAATGCCAACCACAATGGCATTGTGAGTGCCTATTTATCCCCACAGCCTGATCGGCCATGTGAATCCCCATCATCCATCCATGTGCCTTTGTACCTGCCCCCATGTGATGCTCCCCCCTATGTTGGTCTCCCATTGGGCCCATGGCCTGCTCACCCACAATGCCCATGTGCCTCTGTACTTGCCTCCATGTGATGCTACCCCCCTGTGTTGGTCTCCCATTGGCCCCTCGATCTGCTCACTCGCAGTGCCCATGTGCCACTGCAACAGTCCCCTGCATCATGTACTGTACCCTCTTTTTTTACACCCAGAACCCCCTTTTTTTACTTTTTGTCCTTTTTTGGTAGTTAATATGCAAAAAAAAATTATTAAAAATATATTAGAAAATAAAATAAATATTAAAAATGGTACCGCGGATCCACTGATATGGTACCGGTCCGGCGGTACCACTGATATGGTACCGGTGGTACCATACCAGCGGTACCACGAGGTACTATGATATATATATATATATATATATATATCATAGATCCAGCGGTACCAGGATCCGCGGATCCCGATACCACGGATCCATACTGATCCGCGGTACCATAATATATAATTTTTTTTTTAACTTTTTTTTTTAAATAAAATAAAATCAAGTGGGCAATATGGGTATCAGCTTGAAGCTGTTGACGAGAGCAGTGCATTTATACAGGTTGCCGGTTTTGACGAGAGCGAACAGCCAAAGGAACAAGGGGATGCAAAACACCAAAAAGTGTGTTTTCGCTCAGGGAGTCAAACCCCAAATCATGAAGAGGTCGTACCGTCAGGGCCGAGGTCTACCGGCAGCCCCCGAACCCCGCCGTTGGGGGGCTCTGCCCCCCAACCCCCCGCCGGGGGGCTGCCGCCCCCCGAACCCCCCAAGACTTGCTGCTATATAGAAACTGTAATCTAGCCATCTCATAACCATCATGGTCTCACAGTAGACCCTATACTAACAACCATGCTCAATAATGGCTTCTCCTCATAACAGGGGCCTTACAGATCTGAGCTCACGGTTAACTAGTGACTACTAAACTGAGAGGTGCATTATTTAGTTGTCTAACACAATTTGTAGCTGAAAGCACCGGCAACCTACATAAATGCACTGCTCTCGTCAAGAGCTTCAAGCTGATACCCATATTGCCCACTAAATTTTTAAAAAAAATTAAATTAAATTGAATTAAATTTTTTAAAAAAATAAAAAATAAAAAAATGGTGCCGCCCTGGTACCGCGGATTTTTGGGCGGCACCATAATGGCGGTACCACGTGCCACTATGATATATATCATAGTGCCCTGTGGTACCGTTGTTATGGTACCGCCGATACCATAACAGTGGTACTGCCGGTACGGGAACCGCGGTACCAAGGTGGTACCATAATAAAATAATAATAATTTAAAATTTTTTCCCGTGTTATTTTCGTTAAAAAAAAATTTGGGTACCGCTGGACAGGTACGGTACCGCTGGACCGGTACAGTACCGCGGTACCAGTACGGTCCCGCGGTACCGGGATCCGCAGGACCTATGATATACATATATATATATATATATATATATATATATATATATATATATATATATGACTTCGTTTATTGTCCCCTTTTGACCATCTTATAAACCAAAGTGTAGCTATTCAACCCCTATGGCTTGCAAGGATTCATCATTGCCCATCTTGATAGATTTTGGATGCTTTAGGCTCCTGTAATTCCAAAGATTATAAGGGTTCATGAGTTGCTCTTCTATCAATGAGCCAAGAGACTTTGTCAGGTTCTGAGCAGGCACCAACTCTAGATGCAGTAAGTAGAATATCTTCTAAACTTCCTCCCCGGTATCTTCTTATGCTTGATATGCTTGATCTGTCCTTTGTCTTTCCCTCCTTTTGAACACATAAATGAAGTGTGGCCATGTTTCCTGCCACTGTGAAACAGAAAATTTGATAGATCCTTGTAATACAGTCCTCCCTTTTCAGCATCCCTTGGCAAATGGAGGTCTATTGCCTCTGGATTAGTTGGATTGTTGATTTATAATGAATTTCTCCCTTTCCTTGACATGCACAAGGATTCGTTTGTTTCATCTCATCACTTCTTCCTTCTACAAATTCTTGTATTTTTGCATAACAAATCAAGTGCAGTTCATCTCTCCCGCTATTTAATGATATGATTAAATATGATTAAACTCTCATAGGAATCTGGGAGGCTTCCTAGAAAACTGGAAATATTATCTGCTTCTGCCAAAGGTGTTCCTCCAGCTGAACGCTCATCAACTAATGATTGACCTGCTTCAATATGCTTTACAACCATTTTGATGGCCCGCCAATTGTTTCTTGAGACCTATAAGTAAGGTTTTTTGTCTCATTTGCATTCTATAATTTTTCCAAAACTTCTTCAGCTGATCTTGCTCCCCATACTTGTCTAGGACGTGCATCTGCTAAGCTGACAAAAATAGTGGCATAAGCCCTTCTCTTACATGCAATACGCATGCTATCACATTGCTTGATCTTCTTACCCCTCTGATTTAGTCTATCCCCCTGAAACAATAGACCACAGACCCTTATCCTCAATATTCATTTGTATTTTTCCACCTCCATGACTGAAAAACTTCACCATCAAATTTCTCAATCAATCTCAAGTCTAAAAAATGTGAAGAGGATGCCATTTCCAGTTCAGATCTGACTATATTTCTCTAAACATTAATACTATGTGGGCTATTGGAAAATATTTCAATGCAATCCAGAAACAACTAATCTCATTCAATCATTCAAAACTAGATCATTCACCAATGATACACATACAGCAACAGGCCACTCAATCAAGAAAACAGTAAGATCTCTCTATTCTCAAAGACAGGATGCTAACAACAAAAACCACACTCTCATTACCTCATATCTAGGAAGCTTGATCTATACCAGCCCTTATTCTATCTAAAATCTTTCATTTACAAGAAGAACATATGTCTACTAACTAACTAATTACAATAACTAGCTTTATCAATGATCTGTACTATCCTTATTTCCTATAGTAACTGAGGTGTATAAGGCCTATGCTTGCCATATTTATCCATCACTTTGACAAGTCTCAAGCCTGAAATTTGAAATAAAAATGTAGATAAGGATGAAGAAACATTATTTGATATATATTTTTCTCGGACACCACCCATGTGTGAGCGGGGTTTGAACTTGGGTGGTCAATCCCACACCAAAACCCGCTAACACCACACCACACAGATGGATATTTGATATATTTTTGCTGAATCCACATCCAAACCATAGTACTGGTGAACAGTCCACGGTTCACCACGGTTCTTGGAACCGCACAGTGAACCGTACGGTTCATAAAGTTTGGGACCATGAACCATGGTGAACCGTGGATTAATTAATTGATAATTTTTTTTTTTTACCATGGGTTTTGGGGGAAAAGGGCAAAAAAAAAATTAATTAATTAATTAATTACATGAACCGTGGTACAGTTCACTCCACGGTTCTTGGAACCGTGGGTTCTATGATCCAAACAAGATCGAGATAAGGCCACCCTATGTCTTCAACTATGTTGCCAGTCATGATTATTCCAAATTGCAAAATACTAAAAACCTAAAAAGCAGCAAAATCAAAAAACTAGAAAGCAACACACCCAAATGCTTCCTGCAAGTTCATGCGATAGCATAAAATGCTGCCAACTTTCATTAGGATTTCGAGTACTAAGGAAAAGGCAGAACATTTGCATACACAATTTTTCTTCTTCTATATTCAGCAAAAAATATGCTTAGAGCATATTATCTAAACAAACATTGCATCGGCAGAAAATATGCTTGAAGTATATTATCTAAACACACATTGCATCAGGAATGTAGTCTCCAAACAGTTCTCACCATACCTTGTTGACAAAGCCCATGACAAGTGCTACAAAGCCATACAAAAGACTTGCTCCAATGCTCTTCAGTTGGCGCAAACTTTCTTGGCTAGCCTCATCATGAATAAGATGTCCTTTGTTGTCAAGAGGTGCTTCGGGATAGCTCCTTGAATTTGGCATAGTTCCCATCGACTTGAAACAAACCAGTTATCTGTTTGAAGTTGTAAATCCATAACTTAGTAGTGAGTTTTTGAAGGTCCATAGGAAAAAGACATCCTTTGCCACCAACAGCAAATCTTTCAGCTGGTCACCTTTAGATAGACATGGTAAGGCAGAATCCACAAACTTCTCTTTGAAAGAAGTAACAGTAAATGGAACTGCTAAAAGACAATCATCATGTGCTTATCAAGTTCAGTCAGGCAAAGTGTGGCAGGGTCCTGTAAAGCTTAAAATCATGATCTTGTCGAACTATCACCTGAAAGATGAATCTGATCAGTTATGCCTTGGTGCTGCCACATTTACTTCAGGCAGTGGTACCAGCCTGAGTATCTATTCGTAGTCACTCATTCAGTATTGGGAAAAAAAACACCTATGCAACAAGGGAGCCCCTTTTGAATGTTCTATTTTCACCTGATTGGTAATAATAGCAAAAGGTAATCTTATCTTTTTCAACAGATGAATTTTCCAGGGTTACAGAATCAACATGAGCTGGAGCTCAAAAATAGCTTACTTTTTTAATGGTGTGACTTATGACTTATGAGGCAATTTTTAAATCTCATAACTTTATCCTCGCAAAACATTTTGTTTCACGTTTCCACATTTGTACGAATGTACAACCTTTTACAAAAATATAGATCCTTTAAGGGTAAGAACAAATTTTAAACTACTAAGTGAGCAAAGGTTTTGCCTTTTCAATAAGCACCATCCTCCTGCATAAGCACCATGTCTTTTAATAGCTGACTCTTCTGTGATTCAGTTACATCGAAACTTCTTCTCTTCAAAGATTCAGAATAACCCTAAGCAGGATATGAGTAGAGAGAGCAAACAGATAACTATTAAATGTTACAGCTGACATCAGGCAGAAGTTTAACCACGTTCATGCAGGACCAAGGGATCAGGGATAACTAAACATTGTTGACATTGTCTAGGTCATTTGACAGTATTATACCTCACAATCCAAAAGCATGCTTTAAGCAAATAACTAGAAGACAATGTGCTCTATTCTTCTATGCTTAAACAAAAATCTAACTGTTTCTACATCTCCCAAATGCCTGATTTGTCACACACTATTCTGATAATTGGATAATGATAATAAAAATTCCAGGTTTGCATTTAACCTATATACCCAACCCAGCAAACTCGGAAGTTCAGCAATCATGGACAAATTGGCTCATTATTACATATTGTATCATAAAGTAGAGACCCTCAACCTTTCCCGTCTTGAAAATCCAACAGGAGAACTTCCTCGACTCTTAAAACTTAACAGCTTCCGCCTCTTGCTGTTGGATAAGTTTAAATTTCTCGTATTCTAGCACCATTAGTTCAAACAACCAGCAATAGATTTGTTTCCCTCTGTAACAAGTGACCAGGCTAGTTCAAATCGAGAGGCTTGTCGCTTGAATAACGATTTTGATCAATTCCTAATTTTTGATTCTTGAAATTTCACAATGCTTAGCTGAACCTTGATGATATTGATGTGACAAAGGTGCCTGACCTTCATGTACGGGATGAGGAGGAAGAAGATGTCTATGCCTTTCTATTTCAAGAGGCCATGGCACGCGCAGTATGTAGGTACAATTTACAGCTTACAACTTACTTAATACTAGTAACTAATATGTGACAAATATGCTTAGAAGTTGGAACTTGATAAGTTAGTAATAAGTCAAAATATGCACTGTGCAGGACCTGTTACTAGGGGACTTGCAACTTCTCGACATCAAAGAGTTGGGATGAGAGAAGAGGAAGAGGAAGATGAGGAGGAAGAAGAGGAGGAAGCAGCGGAAGAAGAAGAGCAAGAGGCACCTAGCCCTAAGTTGGAACGTCAAAGTAGGATTAGGAGGTAGCGATAGATCATAGAGATTAGATAATAGAGACTATAGCAATGAGGAAGAGGAAGAAGAGGAAGAGGAAGAGGAAGAGATAGATAACTTCTAAGTTATCAACAAAACCCGGTTTTTTAACATTTTACCGGTTTACATAATTGACATAATTTTTACATGTGCCAAAATTGGGATGGTCTTAAGTTTGCTCTTTGGGGATTGATCTCAAGTATTGAGATGAGGCGTCAAGAGACTTTAGCTGAACCTGGAGAGAGAACATGACAAAGAAGCAATTAAGTGCATAGGAAGGCAAGATGGAAAAGCCATATATATGCCATCATATGCCTTTGCTTGCGGGATTATTCTGCATGATAATTGTGTGGGATCAGGAATCCCATAGCTATCTGAAAAAACACTTGAAATATCTGGAAGAAGTACATTGCACATCCCAAGGACCTCTGTCCTATAGAATGAATTAGTTGCAGCAGAAGAGATTAGTTACAGGGTCGTGATGGTTAGATAGCAGATTAGGAGATAACTCTTCTTTTAATGTCATTAGTGTCTCTTTTGATACTAATGAATGTTGGCTAGGGACCAAGGTTAGGGAATCTTAAGATAGACATATGGGGCTGCAGGCAGAAGCATTTATGCATCACTTTTTGGTCTTCTCCTACGTTTTGCTTAGCATCCATATTTAAGTGCCTTCTCTTTAGATCTGATAGAGCTGCTTTGTGGCATTGGGTGTTCTTCACTCCAATATCTATTTGATTTGCAATGTATCTTTGTTTGCAATTGACAACATTAATACAGTTCTGTGCAATTGCTTTTGCCCTTTCGAGTCAATACTATTCAGCTGACAGATCAGAACATCAATCACATGCATTGTCAACTACTAAATGGCAGGAACCAACCAATTGGGCAAATGCTAGAATCAACGAGAGATTTGATGGGGCTAATTTCCAGATGTGGAAATGGTTCATGAAGATGATACTGTTCGAAAGGGAACTATGGGGGGCTGTTTCAGGAGAAGAGGTTAAACCAGAAGGAGATGCCCTGGATGCCAGGATTGTAGCATATAGCAGAAGAGACCGAAAGGCATATGCTGCATACCTATGCCTAGCAAACATACCTGCTAAACAACTACAATGATGGACTCATTGCCAAAGCTGCATGGGATAAATTGGAAGCACAGTATGCAACCATAGCAAGGTTGTGACAAAATCCAAGGCCTAGCCATGGAGTATCTTAACAACATAGAAAGCACACCATGAAAGCTTCAGAAAACTAGCTATGGAGGAGTAGACACAACAAGTAAGAGAGAACTCAAGATGGATTCCAACATGATGAAAATCAAATTAGAGGAGGGCGTGAAAACCCCTCAAGACCAAAAAGATCTTGGGGTCACAAATAGTACATGCTATTCTAGCTCTACTAAAGCCTCCAAGCTGAAGCATACCATCATCTATGTACTCTATTCCATAATAGGTAGTCACCTTGACATACCTCAATATCCTCTTTCCAATGGGCCTCAATTGGGGAACTCAGTAAACTGGCTTGCCACACCAACCGCATAGAAAATGACTAGTCTCGAAGTGGTAAGCTGCCTATAAAGAGTCTCATCCACGAAAGGAGTGCCATCATCCCTAGATGCCTTACTGTTGGTATCAATGGGAGTAGATACGGGTTTACAATCCTGCATGGTGACCCTGTTCAAGACTTCACATGCATACTTTGCCTGAGAAATAAACACATAATTTTGTTTTTTCCAAACCTCCAAACCTAGGCAATAGTGGATTAGACCCAAATCTTTCATTTCAAACTCATTTGATAAATGAGCCTTCACCTTTACAATCAGCTTCCCATTGTTACCCGTGATGACTAAGTCATCCACATAGAGAACTATCAAGACGATGTTCCCATCTTCCTCCTTCACATACAAGTTGCAATCCGAATGGCTCTTTATAAATTGCTCCTTGGCAAAATAGTTGTCAATACGACTATATCAAGCCTTGGGTGCCTATTTCAAACCGTACAAGGCCTTCTTAAGCTTGCATACTATAGTTTCCTTGCCCTTGGCCTCAAAGCCTTGTGCCTAGTCCAAGTAAACTTTTTCAACCAGTTGTCCATTGAGAAAAACACTCTTTACGTCCATTTGATGTACCTCCCAATCATAGAATGCAGCTAATGCTAAAACCATCTTGATAGACGTCATCTTAGCCACGGGTGCAAACGTCTCATCATAGTCCAAGCCTTCCCGTTGTGCATAGCCTTTGGCCACCAACCTTGCCTTGTGCTTTTCAATGCTCCCATCCGATTTGTATTTGGTCCTATAGACCCATTTACACCCGATAGGACGCTTTCCTTTTGGTAGCTTCACCAAGTTCCATGTATCATTCTTGAGGATGGAGTCATACTCCTCTTGCATGGCTTGTTACCATACCTTCTCATCTGCTACCTCGCCGAATGTATGTGGATCTTGTGAATCCAAAATAGTGGTCATAAGCGCAAAGTTTGTTTCCTAGTGTCCATGTTGTTGGGCTTGCCTTTCAGATCTTCTTGCCCCTGGATTGTTGCTTTCTCCCTCATCCAATATTATACCTTTTACAAATGAAGTCAGGAAGTCCTCCAAATCCAAAGGTAGTGCTACCAAAGGTCCTCCAAGTAACTTGCAAGCTCCAAATGCTCCCCAAATCCAAGCTAGGATGCCTGCACCTATAAGTAAGGATCTTCAAGCCTCCATGGATCTCTCCTCCACCTGTGTCCCTAATCCTAATCACAAAGGTAAATAACAAGTGGCCTCAAGTATTCACCACCCAACCATAGCTAGCTAGCACATGCAATCCTGCAACTTGGCTAATCTAGAACCCCTTGCTTACCAATAACTTTACAAACAATAGCATACTCAAGATCCAAACCCTAAGCATACTACACACAAGAAAACACTCTATACACTAGTAGCCACACTAGAGCATAAGCATAACAAACAAAAGAGATCTCTCCTCCTCCCTATGGGCACCCTCCTCCCCCTCATATAGATGGCAAATGGCACCCTCCAATACGCTATGGAGTTCCATGCACAACCAATGAGAAAGAAAGAGGCCTAGGGGAGTTAAAGAACCTTCATAGGCTTATGGAAGGTCAAGAGACTTCTTCCATAACCTACGACTCTTTGAATGCCTTTCTTGTGGGAGTTGGGAACTCAATGGACACCTTGGAAGTGCGCCCTCCTACTAGGTCCCATTGCCCAAGTTGTGCTTGTATACTTTGGTCCAAGACCAATAAAGTGATATGGTTCAAGGTTGAGGCCCAAGGTTTAGAAAAATAGCCAAAACACCCATGGTAATGACTTTCTAACACCTCACTAGGTTCCATACCTCCGACCAAGGCATAGACACCTACCTGCCCTTATCCAAGGACACCAATACCTTAATCTAAAGGCACATACCCTTAATCCTAAGGATACCCCTTATCCAAGAGTAACTCGATACCATACCTCCGACCAAGGTATAGTCACTTGCCTGCCCTTATCCAAAGGCACCTACCCTTAATCCTAAGGGTACCCCTTATCCAAGGGTAACTTGCCATTTAGCCCCCAACACTAAATGGACATATAGGGGTCACTGAAGTACTGCTAGTTATATAGGTATGTAACAACCATCCTGCACAATTTGCCAATACCACTTGGGAAACTTCTTCCTTGCAATTGGTGATGAAGACGGCGAATAGGACTCAATAGCTTTGCCCCTTTCCTTCCGCTTCTTAGTCTCTTCAGATTCTTCCTCTTCATCACTCATATGATCATCCTGAGACTCCTCAATATGTGGATGTGGTTCATCAAGTATTGGAACAAACTCACTTGTACCCTCCTTCTCTTGTTCCTCCACAGGAGGCGTATGATCCTCTTCACAGATCACATCTCGACTTATGATCCTCTTCCTACTAGTGAGATCATAAAGTCGGTAAGCTTTACTTTCCTCACTGTCTCCCAAGAAAATACATTTTGTTAATTTTGCATCCAACTTCTTCCTGTCATCCTTGGGAATACAGGCATATGCCATACAGCAAACACTCGCAAAGCGCCCACCTTGGGCTTAATGCCTCTTCTGGAGTCTTGCCTTCCACAGCTTTAGTTGGACTTCCATTCAAAAGAAACACCACTATGTGCATTGCCTCGCCCCAAAAGAGTTGGGAAACCCCTTTCCCTTGAGCATGCAACTTGCACACTCTACAATAATTCGGTTCTTTCCCTCGGCTACGCCATTTTGTTGAGGGGTATGGGGAGGTGTAAGTTGCCTTTTGATTCCATTAGCCTTACAAAATTCCACAAATTTCATGCTAATGTACTCTCCACCACCGTCTGACCTTAGCATCTTTATCTTCTTTCTTGATTGCTTTTCTACCAAAGCTTTGAATTGCACAAAAAGTACTTGAATGCTTCAAATTTGTTTCAAGAAATAAATCCAAATCTTGCATGAGAAGTCATCAATAGAGTTCATAAAGTAATATACCCCCTATAGATTTGGCTTGGGTTGGCCCCCGCAAATTTGAATGCACCAAATCAAGTATACATGTTGTTCTAGTGGTGCTTTCCTTGAAAAACTTTTGTCTTTGGTGCTTTCCCATAGCGCAAGCGTCGCATACTAAAGAGCTTGGCTTAATGGCTGGAAGCCCTTCCACCATATGATGTTGGTTCAACACTTTGGTAGCCAAGATGTCCATACCTCTCGTGCCACACACTATCCACATCACCTCCTTTTGCTGCATAAGCATGTTGACTAGGGATAGAAGTGTACAATCTGTATAGATTATCTTCCTACATCCTTTGGCCACAACCTTCATATTATCACTCAAATCCAATACAAGACAAGAAGAAGCATCAAATTCTACTTTCATATTTTGTTGAGCGATAGCTCCTACTGAAAGTAGGTTTTTAGCAAATCCTGGTACATATAAGACATTCTTAATGACTTTGACTTCTCCTGATGGAAGCTTTACAAGAACTGTGCCCTTCTCCTTGACCTTGTTTGTTGAGTTGTCATCTAGGCACACCTCTTGTCCATCACCAATCATTACAAAGGTATCAAACCAATCCCCATGAGGGGGGTCACGTACTTTAAAGCACCTGAGTCAATGTACCAACCACCTAATGTAGCTTGTGAGGCCAATACAACAAAAAATAGCTCAGTTTGCCTTATGTCATTCAGCTCCTCTCTTGCAACACTCTCTACAACATTTCCTACTTGCTTCTTTGTGCCCTTCTTTTGCTCTGCAAGCTTCTTCCTGCACTCAAAAGCAAAGTGACCATATTTACCACAGTAATTGCAATTCCCCTTCCTTCGAGGTGTGGAAGAAGTATTTGAGGAGGATTGTGCTTTTGACATTTGCAAGTCCTCCATTCCTTGCTCGAGTTCTTGGGGTGCTCCTTTGTTTTTGTTGCCCACCTTTGGCTTAAGCTACTCAAGAAAACTCAAAAATATTTCCTCCCAAATTAGAAAGTCTTTGGATCATTGTACTCCCCTAACATGCTAACATGGAACATAGGTGGCATCATTACTATTCTAGCTCATGGGCCCACATGGGTCTTTTAACCTACTTGTCACTACTTGCCTAATTAGCACAAGTGGGGTGTACAATGTACCCCCTTGTCTTATGCACAACTTACAAGTTACAAGTATACAAGCCAAAAGGGGCAACTAAGCATTATCTTTCAACAGGTTGTAGCCTATAACAGAAGAGAGTGGAAGGCATATCCGAACTCTTGATCATGGTCGTCGATTTAGAATAAGAATTTACCCGACCACTTCTTGAGCAACCAGTGCTTTCAAGTCTAGCTGCTTTATTTTTTCAAGTTCTGAATCTCATGTGTTCTTTGTGAAAAAACTTTATTCTCTAGATGGCCATCATCTTTGTCTTGTAATCCTAGTGAATGTTGTGATCCTAAGCTAGAAGTTTGGCCTCATCAACAATCAAACTTGCAAAGGCAATTATTTAGGATATGCCACAGAAACTAGGAATGTGGGGATATTCCCTAAAAAGCTCTTTTCGAGCTTGTAGGCTATGAACATTCGTTTGGGTCTACGAAAATGACGAATGGAATGAATGACCTGGGTATGATCTCCAGATTTTATTTTTGAATTGTGAATGTGTGTTTTATGGGGTTCTTGTACTTCCATTGGCCTGTCACCAAGACAAAGGATCTACAAAAAGCCTATCACATTGATTTATATCCAAAATAATTGTAATCTCTCGAAGTTTTTTTGTTTCATAAATATTTTGTCTTATTTTAACAAGCTCAAATGAACTAGACAAGGTGTTAATTTAAACTCCAAGTAATATAAGAGCAGTTTAATGTTGTTCTCTCTTGGATTCCTCTGAGGAGCAATGTGGGGTTTCTTAACAGTTACTTTTACACGTCTTTTGGGCTGTTTCAAAGCTTCCTTCTCAGAGGTGAGTGCACTTCGTTGTCTTTTTGGAGTCTAGGTAGGTTTAATTTGTGGCTTATCTATAGATTTGGGAACTAACTTTGTGATTTGACTGCTAGAAGAAGTTCCTTTGCCTCTTCCAACACCAATAGATTTTGAATTATGAGAATTAAAAATAGAGTCTGTTCAACATTCCTTTAAGCTCTAAAAGAAAGGAAACATGAACTATTAGTAATCTACCTATATTTTGGCATAGTCATCTACAACACAAAATGTAAAAAATATTAGAAATCTAAAAATGCCTTGCATAGTTTTTCACTATGAAAAATGCGTAAAATATAATTTAAAAGGCTGCGAAGGACTTACTAGGGTCACAAGAGCTTTATCAAAATAATTTTTCTTGACTTCATTTTTGCGGAGCCGGATTTTCATCATATAGACTCATCTAGCACATAAAAAGATGTGGTCTTATCGAGCACTTTTAGAAGTATTTTACATGACCCCTCTAATCAAAATCCATGAGAGTTATATTTAACAAGGTTCGAGAGACTTCTGACGACACAGAACCTCTTCAGAATGTTGAAGCTTAAATTCTGAGACATGAGGATCCTCAACCTTCACGTCAAGTGGTTCTCAATCAATGCCAACATTGACATGCATCACATTGTCCAATGTCAATTTACAAATGGGGTCATGGCACCATGGCCAAAAAATCGAGAAACCCTTGGACATAGATTTCCAGTTTCCGATTGCCCAAGCAGCAGTTAATTGACTGTAATTCTTTTAAGTAGATTTTAGGTTTGATAATTTCTTGGTTTATTGCTATTAAGAATTTCCAAAACGGCTTTACAGGTCTTGGAAAGCAAGTAACTAGAATCTATCGGATTTCTTGTGTCGGGACATGCCGGTCGATTTTCGGGAGACATGAGAAACTTCTCCAATTACAAGAATACCTTAAATTGCCAATTACCTATGAAAAAACAAAAATTCCCCTAATTAACAAGTTTGCATACGGTATATACCAAAGCACTTTTCATAAAAAAAAAGGTCACTTTCAATGAAATTACGTGCTCGAAACAAAATACCCATACATACTTGCAATTATCATTGGCAATTGCAATAAACAATTGTCCCCAACCCAAAATCATCGTTAAAGAATGCCTAAGTGCTCGTAACAAAACAGAAACCAATAACTCTGATAAAGCCTAGATGAGAGTTATCAAAAAGTCTAATGAATAACTCCGAAGAAAAAAAAATTAAAACCATAGACTAAGGTTAACCCCCCCCCCCTCTACTCACCAACCTGGGCTCCACGGGCCAGTGCCCCTTGCATTTCCAGCAGAGCCCACGTTTTTCAAAGAGCAAACGAATGTCATATTCTCCTACATCCCTGTCCCACTATAAAAATGTAAACATGTAACTATCTATTATAGGAAAAATGCATAAGTCACCAACCTGTGGTAATTTGTCAATGGATGTAAACAGCAGGGTCTCTAGTGAAAATTGATGTGCTTGTCATCGACATAGACTCTAGAGGTAATGAGTCACAATTAGAGGTCGTTGGGTTGACCTGCTAAAGTGTAGGAGTTGCTGGCTAAAGGAACACATGTCACATGATATATGGGACATTTGTCCAATGCACGAGTGACAATAGTCGAATGATTTTTACTTCTACATACTTGCTTGTGTCAAGATCATGTCAAGCAGCAAGTGGATGAGGATCCGTTACATATGCCATGTGCAATAACAATTGATTTAACCTAAACAGATATCACAAAATTGAACATAATCATAATTTGTATCTAGATGTTATATGTTCCTTGTCTAAACATACTTAGATCATTAGTTTTTTGGGTCACCACTACAATTGAGTTACTAGCTATCAGGTCATATCACCAACCCTAGAATAGAAATACCAACAACCATCAGCATACTAGAGAAGGGACATGCCTCTCTATTACCAAACCACATCGTAGACGTTGATGCTCCCAAAGTGTGGCATCTTTTCTAGTCTCATCAAATCTAACCTTGCATGCAACAAACCAACATGGTATGGAGAGGAATCTCATAAAGTTTAAACTAATGGTCTTACTTCTCCGAGCTCCATGTGTTAGTTGTGTCACAATTTTTAGGTTAGTCCACAATGGATAAACTTGTACAGGTTACAATTCCAACTTTTGCAACCAAGGGAAATCTTCAAATTGGTCATTTACTACCAATGAGCATGTGCAATTCTCTCTCTCTCTCTCTCTCTCTCTCTCTCTCTCTCTCTCTCTCTCTCTCTCTCTCTCTCTCTCTCTCTCTCTCTCTCAACACTTATATTCAAAGGGACACTCCTCATAGTATTCCCAAGCCCGTCGTCTCCTTTCGACAGTGGGTATTCAAATTACTGACCAACCTGCTGGAACTCATCAATATATTCGAGGGCACTTGTACACAAAGTCTCTTCAGAGCATTTGGCAAGGTCCACTGGGTACCAAGAGCGAGTTCTATAGCACACATTTTCTATCTCTAGATCCAGCTGGATGTCCTCTAGTACATGGATACCTGTTGGAGAGTATCTCACACAGACTGCGGATAGTGATGGGTCAGTTTCGGATTTTCTCACATTAGCTAGCAATTGAGACTAACAAATATAGTGGCACCCCGCAAGAGGCCTGGTTCTATAGTATGTGTGATACACACGAGGTAGAGGATGAGTCACATTTCCTCTTTAGATGCCCAGCTTCCCATGAGATATTACTGTTTGTTCAAAGAGCACTCAGTCACACTCTCTACCTTGATATCATATGAGGACTTCAGATGTGTTGCATTGATGATTCAGGAGATGTCAGACTTGCGGATGACGAGACTAGACATAATTGTACCCCCCTTGATACAGCTGAGCATCAGGGAGTGCCTATCCCGTCGGAGACAAAGATAGGAGGTAAACCTTGAGTGACGCTAATGGAGAGGCTGAGATTCCAAACACTTCCTTACACAGATGGCAGAGACAGTGTCGACACCCAAAGAGATAGCCAGTTCCTGGGCCACAGTCCACAGCTCCATAGCAACAAAGACGACACAGACAATCCAATCGAAGACAGAGGTTCGCGGCACATTCAACGAATTCAACGATAGTTTCACAGCATACTATACACCATTTTTTCCAAGCTGATGGACATTTATTATACCAGGTTGATGGACTTTGACTATGCCAGCCATCTCACTATATGTAGTTTGAGTTTGCAGCAATTGTTTTCTTTTAACTAGTTGAGCTTTTAAGCTCCTATATGTGCACACTTGGCATGTACCTTTTCTTAGTCGTATGTACCTTAGGGTATTTCAAGGACATTAATAAAGATCTCTCTCTCTCTCTCTCTCTCTCTCTCTCTCTCTCTCTCTCTCTCTCTCTCTCTCTCTCTCTCTAGGCCCCCCTCCAGAACCTAATTCTAGAAAACTCTAACCTTAATTGCGATGCGCATCAGACTTGAGTGAGTCTCTCTCAAATATTCTAATTTCACCTCTCTCTATAGAAGATTCCACACAAAAACATGATACGACATTTTTCATCACAAATTTTAGGGTTCTCAAGAATCCCTACAAAACTGCTGGCCCTTTCACAGGATTCGTATGCTCCGTGCATATGGTCTACTCATGTTGATTGCCTCCATGGTTTTCCATCAAAGTTGATTGTTTATGATTTTGATTGATAAGTGGTGTGAATAAGAAGTTCACCAATATTGCTTGTTGATGGATAAGCATATGGCCTTCAAGTACAGTTCTTGTATGCTTGAGTAGGGAAATTGGTGTGATTTCCCATTTGCTAATATAGCAATTATATCAGAAAACCTGATGTGAACTTGAAAGTTGCATTTAGATGTAATATTAATCTATGTCAAAATTGAGTTGTGAAGTTACATGGTTGGGTACCATCAAGATCTTCTTGAACACAATTATATACCACCAATCATAGCTACACTACATTCCAATAGCGTACGAGAGTTCAAGAACAGTTCTAGGATCCAGGAGCGTTCCGGATCGAAACGTTGCAGATTTATTTTTATTTTTTTTGGTGCTTTTTTTAAACTATGTTGGGGTGGGCAAAAACAACATTTAGGGATGTAAAAAAAATTCCATCTTCCTTTGACTGAATGGTCTAGAGATTTTTTTACTACATCTCTCTGCCATGTTAGACAAAAATACACAATGTCTTTAGGGACTTTTAACCTACCCAGAGCTCATTAAGCAGTCAACGTCAACCTTAGGAAAGGAGCCAATCAGCTTTGCTCTTTAGCTTTAGTGTTTGTCATAGCCAAGTTTGCCTTTCATGGTTGGAGAAGTGACAATTTCAGCTTGTTGGTCTACTCTTTAGAAAATCTAGGAAAGTGCTTTGGGATATATATTCATGCATGTGAGGCCAATGGATTTCTCAAGTGTGTTGTAGAAGATAGTCCATCAGCGCACCATGGAATTGAATATCAAAATATGTGGGTGGAATTCATACAAAGATTTCATTCGTTGTTAATGATATTTGTGCATTATCCTAGAGTCCTGGCTTGCACTTTGAAGACCTGCCAGCTCCACCATTTTTAATTCAACAGGCAGTAGAGTATGCATTGTTTGTTTCTTCCAGGTATTTTTCTAGACTGAATAAAGCAGTTTGAGCCTGAGTATCCTGAATGTGGCTGGAAATGGGGCTTCGCGGGCCAGTTTTTTTTATAGCAGCGTTCCAGAACGCAGCATCCCAGAACGTGGAGGTCCGGAATGCAGTTCCGAAGCAACGTAGCCAACAATTTGCATAATGAGAGTGTACGGTAGCAAAGTACTTTTGGTGTTCTCTCTCTCTCTCTCTCACATTGGACACTTCTAAAAAATTTAATAGAATTTCCAAAATTTTGTTAGTTCTTCTGTTAAATTCCATGCAATTAGACATTGTCATTCCGAAATTTTAATTTTTTGGGCAAATCTTGAATGCCCCATCCTTAAATGCGTAGCAAGTGCGTGCCATATGAGAAGCGGCGTGGTTTGAACTTGGGTATAAAGGAGATCCTGTTTCTGCAAACAGAGCCTAGTCACTTGTCTACCTACGGGCTTTAAGTAACAAGTTATCTAGCGACTCAGAACGGACTTTCATTACTCGGATCGAGTACTCGTCGGATGGATAATCCAATGGAATCAGCACTCAAAATCATACATCTCTGGCATTGCTATGAAACTAAACAGTCAATTACCACTTTCTGCTAGCTCCCTTGTCGAAGACATGCTGGGATATGAGAAGGCTGCTCCCAATGGATTGAGACATGTCTTCTGTCCAGGTTACATCCGACGATCTCAGCTCTCTCACAGGAGTTCAAATTAATCCGATACTCTACGCCACTGAATCTTACAGCTGCGAAATGCTCGCATCCAACAGCAGATCGGATCGGAAGGTCATTCTAAGGCTTGAATGACAGCACTTGGCATCCAAGGTAGCGATCGCTATGATCTAGCTTGCTTGCCTGCGCCAAGGAAAAACGCGCTCGCTATTTTCATAGCTTTGTCCTGGAAAAGCTTTGAATTCAATGATCTGGACTCTGGAGTCTCAAAATTCAAAGAAAGCAATAGTCTCCGCTACATAGATTTAAACTGAAGGGCACCTTTAGGCTTAGGGCCATTTCCAACAAAGGGTACGATGTGAATTCCCACCTCCAAAACGAATCTCTTTCTTTTTGGTTTTTGGGGGGGGGGGGGAGGTCCTTCTCCGAGGCCCTTCCGCCCGGGAATATTGTGCTCCCGAGGACGGAAGGACCTCGGAGCAAGACCTTCCCACCCGTGAATTCTGTTTTTAAATTTTTTTTTCTTTTTTTTTTTGACGTAAATTTTTTTTTACACACACCTTTTTTTTTACACACCTTTTGTTTTCATAATCTCACATGTCATGACCACACCTAAAGAGCATGAATGTACAATGTGTCGTAACCAAAAGAGTTGTTTGCCTACCAGGCAACCTCTATGCCTACATGCAAACGTGAGTATGATTATGCTAAAATGATAGATAGCAAAAAAAAAATGTGAGATTGACAGATTGGAAGGCCCTGTATTGCCATGTCGTGACAGCCAATGGAAAAGAGTATTCAATGAAGAGCATCAAAAGCACAATATTTGAACTATCAGATTATGCCATAGAGGACCCTGTCACAGGGTGAAAGCTTTAGGGCGGGGCCCGAAGTGTCATAAAATGTGGGGATGGCCGGCAGTGGAAGCTCGAAGCTTTGAGCGTAGGCGTGTAGGAACGAAAACGCAACAATAGCAGCAGAAATATTCAAGAAGAATGATTCATACATAATTGCACAAATGAACAATACAGTAGTGAGACAAAAATTGCACTCTGATTAATATCAATAGTGAGTACAATGGATTGAAGTAATAACTTCAGCTTGCTGAGAGTGATAACGTTGGCTACAGATAACCCTGATGATGAAAAACTTAACACCTTTTATTAATTCCCACATAGCTTGATTCAGCTAGTATATATTTACAAGTGTCTTTAAAAATATCTTACGAGCATTGAATGTTATTTATGCCAGTCTTTGTATATGTACAAAGTTGGTAACCGCCCTTGGGATATTTGTCTGTCCAGCTATTTTAGGGTTGATGATAAGTTGACGACGTCGGTCCCCACTACTATTGGAAAAATCCAAAAAAATCCGAAGGTGCCTTTAGACTGAAAGTATGTAAATCCCGAAAGTGCCTCTAGAGCAAAGGTAGAAAATGCGAAAAAAGACGAAGGTAGTCCTGAAATGGATTCCAAGGCATTTTGGCCACTGTGTCGCATTTTTTGCGAAGGTGCGAAAAAGAAGAAAAAGATGAAGGTGTCTTAAAAACGATTAAGGCACAAAAAATCTCAAAGAAAAAATGCGAAGTTTCGAAACACGTAGTTTGCCTTCGATTTTCTACTCATTATTTGAACAATTTGTTAAGGTTGAGCATAAGAAATCTAACACTCCCCCTTAATGTAGATCCTGAAAAACCTTGATCTTCAAATTTAACATATCGTTAAATCTTAGATGTTGCTCCTTTGATAGAGCCTTTGTGAAGTAATTTGCTGCCATGTAGTTTGTTCTGCAAAAACCCAAAGTTACTTCCTTGCTATGAACTTTCTCTATAAAGTAATGATACCTGATTTCGATATGTTTGTTTCGAGAGTGAAATCTCGAATTGAGAGATAACGCTATTGTGCTTTGATTGTCACAATAGATTGTTGTAGGAAGTGGTTGTGCAAGGTTGATGTCTGCAAGCAGTTGCCTTAGCCAGATCGCCTCTTTGGTTGTAATTGTGGCAGCTATGTATTTGGATTCCGTTGATGATAATGCAACCGAGGACTACTTCTGGCTGTTCCATGAGATTGGGCCTTGGTTGTATAAAAATACGAATCTAGAAGTTGATTTTCTGGTGTCGACATTGCTTGCCCAATCCGCATTTGTGTAGGCTTCAAGGATGTTGGCAGTTTGGCTGCCTCCGTAGCAGATGCTGAGAGTTTTCGTTGCTTGGATGTACTTCATGACCTTTGTTAGTGTTTTTCAATGAGTTAAGCCTAGATTTGACAAGAACTGGCTGAGTGTCTTGGTCAAATATGCAAGGTCTGGTCGCACGCAGATCATTGCGTACATCAGTGAGTCGATGATGGATTGAAACGGGTAGCGATTCATTTCCTCCTTTTCTGTCTCAGTTTGAGGAGATTGTTCCTTTGATAACTTTAGTCCAGAGTTGAGTGGAGTGACTTGGTTTGTAGTTGGCCATACCATACTTTTTCGGCATGTTGTTGAGATATCGTTGTTGACTGATAAAAATCAGTCTGCTGAGTCGATCTTGATGGATTTGAATTCTGAGACAATAGTGGTCTTGACCCATGTCAGTCATCTTGTATTCGTGGGCCAGCATGCATTTTGTATCCCTCATCAGATTCAGATTGTTACTAAATAAGAGTGTATCATCTACATAGAGAGTGATGATGATGAAGTAATCTGATACAGACTTGAAGTAGACATTCGAGTCTGCCGAGTTTGGAATAAAACCATTATCTATCAGAAATTCGTTGATCTTCTGGAACTAGGCTCTGGATGACTGTTTCAGGCCGTAGAGCACCTTGTGGATTTTACATATAAGGTGTTGTTGCTTGCCATTGGGTTCGTATCCCTCTGGCTACGTCATATAGATTTTTTCTTCGATGGTTCCATTGAGGAAAGAGGTCTAGACATCCATATGGTGGACTTCAAGATTTGTTGTGGCTGCAAAGGAGAGGAGTAGACTAATCGATGCATGTTTGACAACTGAACTGAAGGTTTCTGAATAATCTAGATCTGAAATCTGGGAAAAGCCTTTGGCAACTAGCCTGGCCTTGTAGCGATTTAGCCTTCCTTCAACGTTGTACTTCGCCTTGAATATCCATTTGCATGGAATTGGATTTCGGTCCTTTGGTAGCTCAATGATTGTCCATGTTTGATTGTCCATCAAAGAATAAAATTCAGTGTCCATCGATGCTTTCCATTGGTCAGCATCCGGAGTAGACATAGTCTCAGAAACGGTGGTTGGTTCCTTCACAAAGTAGCAGGTCGGATCATTCATAAATCTGGATGGAGGCTGTCTTGACCTGTTCGACATTCTGGGTTGAACTTTGGTCCTCTGATGTGGGTTGACTCATTGAGGTTCTGACTCATTATCTGAGTCAGAGTCGCTATACAATTGAATCCTTCGATCAGAATTTGGTTGCGCGATACTTGGGTCATATTTGTCAGCAGCTTTTTCCTTTGTGGTCGATGAATTGGTCTTCCACAAAAATGACATCTCTACTAGTGAATGCCTTCTCGGTATCCAGATTGTAGAGCTTGTATGCCTTGTAGTCTAGGAAATAGCTGATGAAATTCGTTTTTCTACTCTTATCATCTAGCTTTCTTCTTAGATCTTCAGGGATTTGAACGAAAGCGATGCATCCAAACACTCGAATATTTTTTAGTGATGGTTTGGATCATGTCCACACCTCATAAGGTGTCTTGCCATTCAGGACTTTGGTGATGGATTGATTTTGCAAATAGGCAGCTATAGTAATAGCTTCTGTCCAGAATTTCTTTGGAAGAGAGACATGGGCCAGCATGCTTTTGGCACTTTTGATGAGGGTTTGATTCTTCCATTCAGCTATACCATTGGACTGAGGTGAATAGCTGGTTGTAAATTTTTTATGTATTTTGCTGGCCTTGCAGAACTCCTTGAGTTCTGTGGAGATATACTTTTCCCCTCCATCTGTGCGTAGAGCCTTGATATTTCTCTGGGTCTGATTTTCTGTAGATGCCTTGAACTGCTTGAAGAACTTAAACGTTTCAGATTTGTTCTTCATAAAATAGATAGTAGTCCTTCGAGAGAAGTCATCGATAAAGGCTAGAAAATAGAGAGCTCCCCCTGTGGAAGCAGTCTGCATCAGGCCACAAATATCGCTGTGTACAAGGTCAAGCAAGCCCTTGGATGTATTAACTGAGTCTCAAATGAAGGGACTTATAGCATGCTTGCTAATAATACAGCATTCGCATGGAGAAGTTGGCTTGCTAACAAAAGGCAGATCTTGTACTAGACTCTGAGCATACATTTGATGAATATTATTGAAGTTAAGATGGCCAAGTCTGAAATGCCACAACATATCAGTTGATTTAGAAGTGGCTGTGTGAAGAGCTTGACTGGTAAAGATAGCCGCTTCTTCTTCCGTAGGCTAGAACCTTCCAGGATTTGTCAAGAATTGTACAGTCTTTTGTATCGAATTCGACCCTCCGACCTGAACTGGTGATTCAGCTAATTGAGAGAAAATTCTTGGTCAGATTTGGAACGTGGAGAAGGTTGGACAACAACTTGACTTCATCTCTTTTGAATTCAACTTTGATTGTTCCTTCACCTTTGATTGAATGTGATGAGTTGTCTCCAAGTCGCACAACTCAAGAGTGGGTGAATGACTTATAGTCTTTGAACCAGTCGCGATGGTGAGTCATGTGTTGAGTTGCTTCAGAATCTAGATACTAGAAATTGATATCATGTTGATCTCTGACTTTGGTCATGAAAGCTGCTTCATCTTCTTCTTCTTGTTGATTTGAATGACTGGTTATAGCACTATGTGCTTGTTATAATTCAGCAACGGTATGCCCAAATGGGATATCAAGAACCACAGTATGGAGGAAATCCTGCAGCTAGACCTCGATAATATGCTCTTGGATACCCGGAATGTTTAGCTTTACCTGCCCCACCAAAGCACTCCGCTCCTCTTGCCAATTTGATGGAGCCAAAACCTTACGGAAGTGCTGAGCAATGGAACTATGGTACTGATCAAGAAGGTGGATCTTCAGGTGGATCTTCAGAACAGTATGCTATTTATGCTGCCGCTCAACAACAAGCCTCTAGAAATTGGACCAGATCACCACTTGGATGCTTTGCATCTGGAGAAAATCACATAGTTGCAAAATATCCATATAAAAAAAAAATTGTACCATTCTGTCGTGACTGTGGTTATGGGCATTGCTAGAAAGACTGTCCAGCAAGACCGAAGCCACCACTAGCTACAGCTCCTGTAAATTTGATAACAATCAAGCAAAGACTAGTAGCTCAAATTAAATCAAGTGCACCCTTGATGGTGGTCACCAGAGCACAGAAGCAGAAAGAACCAGTAGTGGATCTAGTATCTGCTGATTCTATACCATTGAATGATATACCAATAACATCGGGAGTCTATCCAAATTTTAATGCAGAAAAATGAAGATATCAGAATATGAGGCAGTGGATCAAACATCTGCAAGAAAAAGAGGAGCTTGAAGCTGCTAAAGCAACAGCTGAAGTTCATTCTTCACCATTGCAGCCTCCAAAAAATTTACGTACAGATATGAATGATCAATTACATCATCATGAATAACCCTTCAAGATGACTGAACCAGATGCACCGCACACAGAACTGCTCAAGAACATTTTGTCTAGCAAGATTAATATTTTATTGGGAGAGTTCCTGAAGTTGGTGCCAAAAGCAAAAGAAGTCTTAGCGCAAAAGTTAGCTCAAGAAGAACTAGAAGTCCATCAGGAGCCACTTTTTTGTGCTGGATTTGAAGAATCTAATGGAGTACACCATGTTGGAGCCACTTGGGAAAGTGAACAAAAGAATATCACTCTACCGATACAGCATAGACAATTTTCTAAAGAAGCAGCTGTGATAGATGGCGATTCAGGAGTTAATCTAATTTCTACAAAGCTATGTACGAAATGGGGCCTTACAAAGATCAAGCCTGTTATTTTTGCTATTAAACTAGCTAATCAAATGACAGTTCGTCCGCGAGGAATGTTTGAAGATATTCCTGTCAGAATTGCGGGAGTACAGTTCGTCATTACTTTCGTAGTGATGGACTTACCAGAAGCACCAAATGTCTACCAAGTTCTATTGAAATGTCCATGGTTACGAGTTGCGCAAGTAATTCATAACTGGGGTATCAGAAATATCACTTTTGAAAATCGTGAACATGCAGCTAAAGTTGATCCTACGACTTGGACTATCAAACCAGTGGTTCAAAAAGAAGATGACGATTCGTCAACAACGGATGATACTTGTGATCATTCAGAGAAAAATTTGGGAGTTTATTACGATTCTCAAACAGATATTGTCAATTGGAATGGAGATCTTGCAACGATTGATTGTACAGTAGGATATATGTGTCAACAAGATAATCAATTAGATTTGAACGAGATTTTCTTATTAGATTAAACTTTGGATACACCAATTCCACTAAATATACTGAATGTAGCCTGGATATCAATGGAACCTATACTAGATCCAATTGAGGATGATCTCATACCAGTGAGCCATGCCTTGACTTATGATGGCAATGCTGAACTTACGGATGAGCAAATTCTAAATCATATGGATCCGACCAGATTTGGAGTGCGTAATGTTCCTGATGAACCAACAATAAAACCGCCCAAAGCAGTTATATTAAAGGAAGATAGGATCACAGGATCGATGACAAAGAAACAAGCAAAGCAACATTATAATATGGTCCTGGAATGGGAAAATCCCCCTCAAAAGATTGATTCAAAAACCTTTACTGGATAAAGGCAAAGGAAATGTCAAGGATAATTCTTCAAGTCAGAATTATAGTAAGACATCATCGTCTAGGAAGTCTTCACCTGTGAAGAAGAGTTTATCTTCTCAGAAGTCATCACCTCCACGATCAATTCTTGCTAAGAAGGCTAAGCGAAGATCCAAGACAAGTCCTTTCGAAAAAGAACAAGTAGATGTAGTCCAGTATTATATGCCCGAACATTTTAAACATTATACACTGAATGATGTAGTTATCATGTTACCTAAAGTGCATTGTGGACTTGAAGAACACGTGCCAGAATCGACAGAAATGACCCCAAAAATCCACTCACTTCATAGATAATTCACTCTCAACAAAACAATAGCCATCCTATCACTCTCTCAAAACACTCCATTTATTCAACATACTAATCAAAGATCCTCTCAAATTCTAGATCTTCTTGGCCTCATTCTCTCACGCAACATACAAAACTTCTAACCCTTTTCTTCTCACTCTCTCATCCTTTCACGTGAATGCGAAAAGAGGCCTCTCCCTTTATAGGCATCTCTCACACCTTCCCCTTCAAAATGCCA
The DNA here is from genome assembly GCA_029204225.1 of Diphasiastrum complanatum. Classification (NCBI taxonomy): domain Eukaryota; kingdom Viridiplantae; phylum Streptophyta; class Lycopodiopsida; order Lycopodiales; family Lycopodiaceae; genus Diphasiastrum; species Diphasiastrum complanatum. The sequence continues at coordinate 10,230,210 of CM055102.1, forward strand.
TGTCTTCATTCTTCAAGCCTTTCACGAAAAGTGTCCTCTCTGGTACATGGCTCTTAGTTGTGATTTGACCACAAGTGGTACCCTTCCCCTTTTGGAAAAGATGGATTGGGGTCATGGGTACTTGGGTACCACATGTGTGAGCCACTTTTCTCTTTTGCACTTGTTGGTGGTGTAAATGGTAAGTACTTCTCTTGATTACTCTTCTTAATTGGGTGGTCTTCATTGCTACTTGTGGTCAACTCCTACCACTTTTAGGTAGGGTATTTTTGTTAAGCACTTTTTGGCCTCCACTTGTATTTTCCTTTTGTGTGTCCGTGGCCCATGGCTCAAGCCGTTGAGGTGATTTGTCTGTCATGGTGCCGCTTCGACTTGCACTGGAACTTGCCTATATTTTTGTTACAGTTTCCTTGACCCTGTCCCACAATTTTCGGCCATTTGTTGCGAGTTGATTTTTCTCTTTGCCGCTTTTTTGTGTATCGTTACTGGCGAGCACTCATGACTTGGGGTTTTTTTAAGACAACCGGTCCCCTGAAAAACACAGTAGGCAATTTTTGTATTAATAAAAAGTAGCAGAGTACATTGGAAAATTTGCTCGACAGTGCCGGCTAGTATAATCGGGCCAATTCTAAGGCCGTAAACTATTCTATGGGCTATTTCTAAGGCCTCAAAATTTTCTCTAACCACATTTTGGGAGGGCTGGGACCCCTATCTACAGGCAACTGTGTGCCAATTTTACCATTAATAGCCGGGTTTTACATGCTGGTTTTTGTACAAAATTGTGAAAATCGCTTTAAGTAGAGCCCGATTTTTTGTGCAAAAATATCGGTTGACACTCGATTTTTGGTATTTTTTCTTGAGATATCTTCTGTAGGGTTGAAGTCTTGCATAGTATAGCCCTCCCGCCTGTCAACAAGGGTTAGTTCACTAGATAGGTACCTAACTATGCATAGATGCTACTTTTAGTTAGTTTCCTACTTTGCTTCTAACTCTACCTCCACTAACACTACTCACACTAACTCTACTCTTCCTAAACTAACTTCATCATGATATTGTGTGAAGAGAGAGGATAGGATAGAAGAGGGAGAAGAAGGAGAAGAGAGGAAGAGAGAGAAAGATGAGATGGAGGTTAGCTCAAATGCTCAATGTCATTGCTTATGGAGAAACATTAACTAGCATAAACCAAAAAGCATGAAAATGAAAATAACAAGCAATCACAACAAGAGCATAAGCAAGAGTGATTAGCAAATGAGGTTGCTTGAGCTCTCAAAATAGTAGAGTCTCCTCCTCTCTATTAAGCATCCCAATAGTGTACAAATGGTGCCTTTTTATAAAATGGGAAAGGCCCTTGCCCCTCAATCCTATTGGCTTATATTCACATTGATTCTATCCATTCATCTTGGACTTAACTTGATCCAAGGGTCCATAAAAAGTACATTGAAATTCACAAAATTTAGGTGAGTCCCAATCTGGACCCAACTCTAAAAAGTGATCTCTAGGTTTAAAAATGACTTTGGGCCTCTAGTTTTATTTTAATTCAAAGGCCCAAGTCTATTTTATTTTATTTACACTTAGGCTTGTGTGCTCATTGGGCCATGGGCTTATACACGCAGGATGCCATGCCCTCGCAACACATTTTACTGGGCAATTTTATTTATTTACACTTTGTTGGGAATACCCCCAACAGTACCCACGACCTGAAGTAGTGCCGGTCCCTCGGCACTCTGCCGGTTTAGTAAAGCGTCCTCTTTGCCCACCTCTGGTGGATCAGGTAGCCCGTAACGTCTTCCATGAAGTTGAGAAGGTCCAGTTTCTTCGAGTCCTTGGGCATGTGGAAGGACTTGTGGACTCCTGTCAGCCATTCTTGATCGACCCATGCTTGGAATCGGTGCGTCTAGGGATCTCCAAGGAATGCAACTCGGTAATATACATGAGCGACTGGCAGCTGATCTTCGACTTTGTCGGAAGCTAGCGCCTTATTAGGATCAAAGAATATTGAGGGAAGAAAATCATCCCATTTGGTTTCAATGCCCATTGAATGTTCTAAGTTTCGAACGTACGTGGCTGCCGCGCGGACTGTTGGATCAGGCAGTTGATATGTTGATTCACGAACGTGGTGAGAGCCCTTCTGGCATCTACCTCCTAGTCCACCCGTATTCTGATGGAATGATCGGCCAATTAAAATTTTGAAGTGTGATCTTGTCCAGAGGGGTGTCGCATTCTGCCCATTTGGATCGTTGTGTACATGGCAGGAAGTGCGCGTTCACCCGTAATTGTTGCGGACTTGTCACATAGGTCCTGATGGCCGCAGGATCTCTTTCAAACAACTACTGACGCCACTCTGGTTGTGGTTAAACGGCAGGTAATGCTTGTAGTTCCTTGCCCTTTATTGTCTGAGCTGAAAACGATATCTGCCAGCCGCCTCTTGATGACTCGTGGGGATACTTTGATAGGAATTCGTTTATTTTCTCCTCCACGGACTTTGGTCTTTGGAAGGCCCGGTTGGCAGATATCGTGCGCGAACCTCTGGATGATGTGGCTTGGCTTTGGCTGGTAGCTGCGCCTGGGCCCTGGTCTCACGTCTCAGCACCCGTATCCACTGGTCCATGGTCTTGGCTGTCTGACCCTTGCTCTTGACTAAATCCCTCTGCTGCTTGTTGGCATTGGTCCTGGCTTGTACTGGCTTGTGCAGCGTCAAAAATAGGTGGCGGTGGAAATACCACGGGGGTGGGCTGGGCCTTTTTCTCCATGAACTGTTGGCAAGCCAGTTGAAATTCCGATAGGATCTAGTGTAGTATGCAGATCACATCACACAATCACCATAGCCACTCCTCACAAGCTCTCAAAGATGGCACAACAAAAGTTGATAGATTACAAAGAAACACTATACATATAGAGTATTCACAAACTGCATGAAAAGGCAGGCATCCTAAAATTGGCCTACCACCTGTCAAACTAAGGTCGGGCCCAATATGGCCAAATTCGACCGACAAACTTGGGATGTGCCCCCAAGTATAGCAAGTACTGTAAATAACTCTGTACAGGCTAATTCTTCCTATGTGTGGCTACTCGGCTAACCCAAGTAGCCGGCTACGGGATCAATGCCTGATCAATATATCCTAACGGATCACGTCCCGATCACAACCATATACAGTAGACCAAATAAATTGTACAGTAATTACATCATCACATTTAGAGCTTACATAAAATGTATATCAGATTAACTCTGATTTATAACTCTCTCCCTTAAGCTCAAATGTGATAAGAGTGAAAAACAATAATTTGTAGCAATGTCTGGAGTGTCCAAAAGATGTTATGCATGTCCTGCTACTCTGTACTTGACTCACACTCAAGCACACCAACAAACCACCAGGTTTGAGTCACAAAGTATCATGTAAACACAATGCTCATATAGAGAGTCTACCATACTCTCGACCAACTGACTCGTCTCCAATCCGACTTGAATACAAGTGGACCACATGAGTGACATGGCTCAAACTGAGGAAATCCCACTGCCACCATGAGACTTACATCCTCCATCTAGCTAGGCTGACATCCTATCAGACACTTACAAGCACAGACCTGTAAAGTTGACATACATGAGCGACTAAGGCTCAACTTGAGAAAATCTTACTACCACCATAAGACTATACCCTCACTAGATAGACAGCTAGTAGACAATGACAAGTCAATGAGCATAAAATGACTATTTTGCTTCTGACGTAGCAAATGCACAACCACATACAACTCTGACTCAGATCTAAACTACCGTGACAAGGCAACATGCAAGCCCACACACACTCATGCAAACCAACACGAATGATAGAATGTCAAATACATGACCAAGGCCTGCCCATAAGTGGTATCTTGTCATACCAACACCTGTGCCACCTGTAAATCCGCTGCTACACCACTGGTCACCAAATCAGGTCCTCAACCATGGACTACACATGTAACCAAGATGCTCTCACATCCAAGCATATCACATAGATGTCCTCATACATAATCCAAGATCAACCATCTCGAACCAATGAGTGCTCCAAGCCTCATCTCTGATGTATCTCCCAAACAAAGCTATGCTCCAAGCTGCTTTGCCCTGACATCTTATCCAATAAGCCCTGAAAGCTGATCCCCATCCATTCTCCATGCTCCAAGCACAAGATTCTACCAAGGACTCAATGAATGAATGTACACAAACCTCACCATCAGCTATACCTGAGTAGCTCGCCTACCTCCTAGAGATACTGATGATGATCCACTTGTCCTACATCCCATGTAGGTTCAGCTTTCCATGCTTGATGTTGCCAACTCTCATTTGACCAGTACATAGGCCTCCCACCAAGGAGCCTATCTCACCAACACTGTATCCATCATAGCATCCAAGCCAAAGCAAATGCAAACTAGATCCACTATCGTGATGAATAACGCACCCATGATCCATAACATATCAGGTAGGATAGCTCCAGAACCATGTACTCTGTACCATTTGATCACCAAGTATCCATTTCCCATTGATAGCTCCCCAAGCATCTGTCCACCTCTAGTGCAACTAGACTCCAACTGGATCTAACCAAAAGCCGCATTTTGCTTACCAAATAATGATGAATAGACACAACATGTGACACCAACCTGGAGATAACTGTGCACATAACCATGCAGCTCACCTGATCACTTGCCAAAGTATCAACTGTCACTCCTTGAGCAACCATCTCCATCTCTGCTAGCTCACAACCATGGGCATGTTGGATCTACATCACCCCGTAATGCACTCCATGCCCTCAAGATATGTACCACCCTAGGTACACTCCATGAGACCTACCTCCAAGTAGGCATGACCCATCCCTAGGTCATCACATGATGCGCCAGCTGAAGAACATCGTCCATACATCAAACGACATGTCATACTTGAGCAACTGTAGCATCTCCCTGAGTGCCACCCAAATGGACTCATCATCCACATACTATGCTCACCTGACATCTCCGATCCTAGTCACCATCCTGCTAGACAAGCCGAACTCCAAAGCATCACCTACTCCACCTGGCTCCTAGCATCTACTCGCTCTCCCTGGTTATGTGCCACTCGACACCATGCCAACGCAAGCATATCCCTGAGTCACCGCTCACGGGATCCCGAGACTACTGTCTCCCTGATCATACTGGGGTATATGGCTCTGAGTGACTTCCTCTAGGCTTATCCTTGATCTCACCACCTGAGAATCTGCACCATGGAAATTCCAACACTTGTGCCGGGCCTAGACTCCTGCAAATATAGCCAAATGCATGAAAGCTATAGGTAGCTTATCCATGCCCATGATGGTAGATGCCTCCCCATCGATGCCAATGTCCAAAACTGGCCCCCTGCTATAATGCCAACCTGTACTCCCAAATGAGCACACCATGAAGTCCTCACCATCAGTATCCCCTACAGTAGATCACTAGCAAAACACTCATCATAGTGTTTGCCCTCCGATCACACCTCGTGCGATCTCCATCAGCTCTCCAACCTAGAGTTGGCTCTCAAAGATTCAAGCTTTGCCCATTTGTGTTTGTAGCTTCTTGATTCCATCATGAATCCCACCTGTAAGTCCTATCCATGCCAATGACTCAAGTCCGATATGAAATAGCTGCTCTCTGATGATCATCCCATGTCATCCTACAGTGCTATCCCTACCAGGTATCATAATGCCATCCCTGATCACAAAGATCTGAGCATCTACCCTGTAGTGCCCACCTGTATTCCCCCAAGCTAGTTCCTAGCTGCTCTTGTGAATGGTTCCAAACCACTCCCTGAGAATACATTGAGATGTGAACTCCAAAGCCACCATCAAGTCCCTCACATGACTGTGCATGCCAATATCCCTCCAACTGCCCTGTGAGATCTTCCATGGCCCAAACCAAATGATCTGCACTCTGTCATCACTGGAATCTGCATCCCTGATGCTCTGATATGGCAAATTGACTTGACTTATCCAAACTGGCAGTTGAAGTGTATCTCATCGATGACAAACCTGATACACTGCTCCACAACTACAATGGCTTGATCAAAATTGACTTACCGACTGCAAAACTGCAAAATCATCACACTCACCACTTTCCAAGAGCATCCAATGTGTGATTACTGACCCATTCTTCATCCTCTGCATGTCCCACACACAGCTCGTCCAGTGCAAGTCCGCTATCTTGCCCAATGGCTTTCAACTGGCACCACCTCGCACTTCCATCACCTGTGACCACGAATATGTGTGTACCTCCAAGCTAGCCGATATTTCCCTCCAAACGAGAAATTTTCAAGCTACAGATGTGTGTGTCAATGTAGCTATCACCTGACTCAACAATGCCATTGCCGATCATACCTGTGAGAGCGTTCTCCCAAAACGCCACTTGATGTTGGTGTTCTAAATCCAAAAGTTGAACCTGATCACAAGAATTTTTCACCCGTAATCAGCATACCATGCCTACCTCTCACCTGTGATTGCTTGCCCTCTCAAAATTGTCGCCAATGATAAGTAGTCACGCCGCCAAACTGCACTTCCGTCGTCAAAACTAGCTTTTCCCACAATTCCGCTACCATTCGTCCCCATACTGCATTTATCGCTTCCAAACATCATGTTACCCTGTCAAGAGTAAGTAATAATGATTTAGAAGTGATTATGCCTCATTGTACCGCCCTGTAGCAGGTCTCACCAGCCAAAAATTGTCCCAAATTTGGCCCTACAGTACCTAAATAGTGAATGTAGCCCATCACTAGGTCACCTGCACTCTGTTTGATAGAATGGAAAAAAACACCTTAAGATACATTTCTCTCTACTCTGTGACGTCACTCTGTCTGCTGGCTTTAAGCAGCTAGTTTCTGGGGCCATTTTGGCCCAAGGATGGCCAAAAAAGGTGCCTTCTAGCCAAGGATAGTTCCATTTCCAAAATGCCTTGCAAATTTGAATTGTAACTTTAAACTGAAGTTTTTTAATGAAGTGAAGTCCACTTTGGACTTCGGGTCCCTTCACTCAATTTTAGAGTGAAAATTTTTAATGAGAATGAAGGCTAATTTGCCTTTCATTTCTTCATGGGTTCCTTTACTTGCATCCCAACAATGGCCCTTGATCTTGCGGTCCATGTTGCTCCCCGAGCATCACATCTTGACCGTGGATCTCTATGGATCCAGATCCAATGGCCTTGCACCCATCGACGCACTTATCCAAACTCTCCCAGCCACTGTGTGTGAAAGATTTCAGATCCTTAAGATCCAGTCTACTTGAATGATCTTTGGTTAGAAAGAGAAATACACTACCAATCTCACCAATGTAGAAAAATCAGCATCTACACACAAATTGAGATGCAGACACCACTAAAACTTGATCAAACTTGAATGAAATGAAAAAGTACTGTTGCTTTCTGTACAAAAACAGCAAGCTACTATATTTCACACGTGTGGATCCAAAAATAGCAAATATAGATCATTCTACACATAGAATTGCAAGCAATCACCAAGATAGTGCACCAATGGATAGTAGAACCCAAGAGAACCATGTATAAGCATGAAATGAGATAGAGAAGAGAGAAGATTGCTCTCTCCACAAGTTACATCCTTTTATAACAGGTCCAAACCCTATCTGGCCACTTGGCTTTCCCTCCAAAATGCTAACGTTACTAATTTTGGGTCTAGATTCAATGTACCCAACTATTCAAATTGAATTTACTCAAACTCGCATTCTAAATTTCCCACACTTTCAAAAAGTGTTTATTCAAATGAAATTTAGACTAATGAACTTTGAAAACTCAACCTCTAAGTCTAAAACAAGTTTTGGCCTCAATATGCCAAATATGAAAATATTGCAAAATGTGATGAAACTAGTTGAATCTTTCACACTCCCTCTTCGACTAGTTTTAGCATAGACTTTGATAATACTCCAAGTGAAGCCCTATGCTTCATGAACAAGTCTTTTCCCAATGATTTGGTGAAGATATCAGCTACACATTCCCTTGAAGACACATGTTGAAGCTCCACCTCCTTTGCAATGACTCGCTCCCTCACAAAATGATATTGTATCTCAATATGCTTGCTCCTAGCATAGTTTTTGACAATAGAACTTTGATCCATCATAAGAATGATCTTCTTCCTAAGAATATATCTCCTTCCAATGATCATGTAATGCTCAAAATAGAAACAACCATTCAAGAATGCATTTGAAATGTCCATTTTCCATAGATCCCATCCATAAAGTGTAGCAGTGAAATGATGACTCGAATGCTTACCATCTTTGCCACGAGTGCAAAGGTCTCATCATAGTCAATTCCTTGTTGTTGAGCATATCCTTTTGCCACTAACCTTGCCTTGTATTTGTTGATAGATCCATCTTGGTTTGTCTTCACCTTGAAAATCCATTTGTATCCAATAGCTTTCTTTTCCTTAGGCAACTCCACCAATCTCCATGTTCCATTCTTCATAAGAGCTTGATACTCGAGATCCATTGCTTGGATCCACTCCTCTTCTTTCCTTGCTTGATCTACATTTGTAGGCTCATCCAAAGAGGTTAGGAAAGCAACATAATTTCCAGAAACTACTTGCTTACCCTTTTGATCATATGTGCGCCTTGAAGGTACTTGTCTTTCTCTTGATGTTCTCCTTGGCTTTTGACTTGATGAAGGTCCATCATCACCACCATCCAAAGTAGGATCCTTCTCATCAACATCAAGAATGTTAGATCCATCCACTCTACCATAAATCATGCCTGAATACACCTTTGGAATGTTCCCCTCATAAAAAATGACATCTCTACCAGCAATCACTTTGTGTGTAGAAGGAATGTGAACCTTGTAGGCTTTACTCATCTCACTATATCCAACAAAAATACCTCTTCTTGAAGATGGATCCTCCTTGGTCCTATCATCAAGAGTAATGTTGACATAGCATGTGCATCCAAAGGTTCTTAGAAATTTGACACTTGAATAGCATCTCAAAAGGTGTCCTTCCATCCAAAATAGCACTCGGCCACCTATTGCACAAGAAATTGGCACACAACAAAGCTTGATCCCAAAATGGTTTGTCAAGATTAGCACTTAACCTCATAGCTTTAGCACTTTCACATAAAGTCCTAATCTTCCTTTCAGCCACTCCATTTTGTTGTGGGGTCCTTGATGTTGTATACTCCCTCTTGATCCCATGCTCATCACAAAAGGCCTTGAACTTGTTAGATATGTACTCCCACCATTGTCACCTCTAAAGCACTTGATCTTTGTGGAAAATTGGTTCTCCCTTGCATTCTTGAACTTGACAAAGACATCATACACTTCATCCTTGCTCTTTAGTAGATAGATCCAACAAAATCTACTAAAATCATCAATGAATGTTACATACATCTTAGCACCACTATTGCTAATTGTAGTAAATCCATGAATATCCAAATGTACAAGTTGAAAAGGCTTTGTAGATCTAGAAATAGATCTAGTATAAGGTAGTCTATGTGACTTAGACAAAGCACAAGACTCACAAACATGCTTGACATTACTTAAGGAACTTGGAAGACCAATCACAACCTTCTTCCTTGCCATTACCTCCAATGACTTGAAGTTGAGGTGTCTCATCCTTTTGTGCCAAACCTCTTGAATAGAAATTTGCTCCCTTGCAACACATCCAACTTGGTTAGCAATAACACAAGCATCAAGTTTGAACAACTTCCCTTGCCTTTTACCTTTTCCAATCAAGACATCCTTCCTTTTGATCAAACAAGCATCTCCATCAAACTCCACCTTGAGGCCCTTACTTAGCATTTGACTCACACTAAGCTAATTCTTGGTAATAGATGGAATAAACAAGACATCCTCCAAATGAACATTCTTATTTGTAGAGAGAGAAATAGGAATTGTGCCAATCCCTTTGATTGCACACTCACCATCATTGGCCGTGTAGATCACCCTCTTGTCATCTCCATATGCCAACAAAGAAGTGAAGTACTTTTTGTGAAAGGTCATGTGTGAACTTGCTCCACTATCAATTTACCAAGGATCTAGATCTCCATCATTAGCAAGCATACATGACCATCATTGGCTGTGTAGATCACCCTCTTGTCATCTCCATATGCCAACAAAGAAGTGAAGTACTCTTTGTGAAAGGTCATGTGTGAACTTGCTCCACTATCAATCTACCAAGAATCTAGATCTCCATCATCATTTTCATCTTGAACATCCAAACCATCCTCATCAAGAGTAAGATTACCTTGCTTGTCTCCTTGATCTCTCTTCTTCTTGTAGCACTCACTTGCAAAGTGCCCTTTGATGCCACAATAGAAGCACTTGAGCTTTGATCTATTCTTCTTTTTGCCACTTGAAAAAGCATCCATTTGATCTTGCCCTTTAGACCACTTGCTTTTAGTTTTGCCCTTGAATTTGCCCTTTGCGAACATAGCATCCTCTTGAAGTGTCGATGTAGATCCACCTCTTGCTTGAAGCCTATATTCCTCATTGATCAAGATCTCTTGAAGATCCATCAAACTTGGCAAAGTCTTTTGAATAGCAATACTTTGAACAATGTTAGCATGAGCATCCAACAAGCCATTAAGAATCACTTGAATAAGCTCTCCTTCCTTAATGCTTTCATCTATGCAAGCTAACTCATCATTCAATGCTTTCATTCTCAAAACAAAAGTACTTGGACTTTCTTCACTCTTTTGCAAACAAGAAAAGATTTGCCTTCTTAGAGTCAACACTCTAGAAGTAGACTTGGATTCATAAAACTTCTTCAATGAATTCCTGGCTTCCAAAGATGATGTGCACTTACCAACTTCGTTGAGAAGTTCATTGGTAACATTCATCTTTATAATGTATAGAGCCTTCTTGGACCTCTTGTCATACCTCAATTGATCTTGTTGTGTTGCTGGTCTCTCCTACAAACCTACAACAATATCCAAAACATCATTCATCTGAAGAAGTGACTCCATCCTCACTTTCCACAATGAATAGTTACTTGAGGTAAGCCTATCATTGGCTTCCAACATGACTCCAATTGAGGTTGCCATGTAGGAATGACCTGATCTTCTCTTTCAACCTGCTTCAATGCACAAAGCACTCCTTTGAACAACAACAAATGCTTTCAAAAGAAATCACCAAGATTTGAAACTATCTCACAAATTCTCTTCTAGCACTTATCCAAGCAAATCAACACATAGAATCATGGAATCTTGATCAACCTATGATCTATCTTCAATCTAATGACCTTTGCCACTTCCTAAGATTGAAACACACTCAAATGAAGTCCAGCAACCTCACTATCTAGAGATCCAATCAAAATTAGGATTTTGACGAAATCACAAAATATTGACTATTCCAAATCTACATGCAAATGCTGAAAATTTGATATGCAATCTATAAGCCACCACTTAGGCTGAACCAATGATCCAAAAATTGGCCAAATCTAGTATGTGAATTCAAAAAATCGGAATTGAACAAGTATATTGACCTATTTAGTGTTTTGATCTACAAAAGATCCAATCTACAAAAGCAAAAAATCTGATTTTGGTGTAGAATCCTCTCCAGCATGCTCTAGACTTGATATCTTCACCAAATCATTGATAGATATGATTTCCTCCTTCATAACCTGAAACACAAGCTCTGATACCATGTGAAAGATTTCAGATCCTTAAGATCCAATCTACTTGAATGATCTTTGGTTAGAAAGAGAAATACACCACCAATCTCACCAATGTAGAAAAATCAGCATCTATATACAATTTGAGATGCAAACACTAATAGAACTTGATCAAACTTGAATGAAATGATTATGTACTATTGTTGTCCGTACAAAACCAGCAAGCTACTATATTTCACACGTGTGGATCCAAAATAGCAAATATAGATCATTCTACACATAGAATTGCAAGCAATTACCAAGATAGTGTACCAATGGATAGTAGAACCCAAGAGAACCATGTATAAGCATGAAATGAAATAGAGGAGAGAGAAGATTGCTCTCTCCACGAGTTACATCCTTTTATAACAGGTCCAAACCCTATTTGGCCACTTGGCTTTCCCACCAAAATGCTAACCCTACTAATTTTGGGTCTAGATTCAATGTACCCAACTTATTCAAATTGAATCTACTCAAAATCGCATTCTATCTTTTCCACACTTTCAAAAAGTGTTTATTCAAATGAAATTTAGACTAATGAACTTTGAAAAGTCAACCTCTAAGTCTAAAACAAGTCTTAGCCTCAATATGCCAAATATGAAAATATTGCAAAATGTGATGAAACTAGTTGAATCTTTCACACTGTGCTCCTCAAGATGCTATGGCCTCCCTCTTGTAGGACATGCGCGAGGCCTACGCCTCCTCCAGGGCTCCTTCTTCCCTTCTTCTTCAGCTTTGCAAAAATAGCTATGGCTTCCAAAGTCCTAACAGCCGCTCCTTCAGCTCGATCATGCACACAAACTAGGAAATGGCAGTCCACGGCCTCTTACAGGCAGGCTCGCAGCAGCAAATTGCTGAACTATAGGATTTTATAGTGCCCAAAATAGCCTCTTGTAGTGCAAGATCCTTGGTTTTTCTGTATGAAACCCTAGCTGTGCTATTTTTTGACCTCTGAGAAGAATGTATAATTGCTCCTCTCATGCTTCTTGGTTGCCCCTGATTACCACAAGCTTGGCCCCTACTGTAAGATACTGGGTAGCAATTTATAGTGCCCACTTCCATCAAGCAGAGAGAAAGATCCACAACTTTACGTTTTCCGTCAACTAGCCGCTTTTTGCCGATTCCCAGAATTGCTTCTTTCTCCTCCCACTGTAAATGTTTGTCAAAATCATCTCATGAATGAGAAACCACTGTCCTGCTTTTCCTAAAGATCCACCGCACTCAACAATCGATGAGAGATTTTTGGCCAACTTTTCGTAAAAGCCATTATGAAGCCATTTTGAACAATTTTCCATGAATTCTCCTCGAAATTCACCTACAACGATCGTTCTGATCTTCCTCGAAGCTTCGATCAAAGGAACTTTGCTGTCTCCTGCCATCCAAACTGCCGATACCTCGTATGGAGTCCTCTCTCCTGAGACTCTACGAGTGCTATTTTTCCTGGTGAAAGACACTATCCCATAGCTCCACCGAATCGTGCATACCTGCAACACCTTGACGCTCTGATACCAAGTTGAAATTCCGATAGGATCTAGTGCAGTATGCAGATCACATCACACAATCACCATAGCTACTCCTCACAAGCTCTCAAAGATGGCACAACAAAATTTGATAGATTACAAAGAAACACTGTACATATAGAGTATTCACAAACTGCATGAAAAGGTAGGCATCCTAAAATTGGCCTACCACCTGTCAAACTAAGGTCGGGCCCAATATGGCCAAATTCAACCGACAAACTTGGGACATGCCCCCAAGTATAGCAAATATTGTAAATTACTCTGTACAGGCTAATTCTTCCTATGTGTGGCTACTCGGCTAACCCAAGTAGCCAGCTACGGGATTAGTGCCCGATCAATATATCCTAACGGGTCACGTCCTGATCACAACCATATACAATAAACCAAATAAACTGTACAATAATTACATCATCATATTTAGAGCTTACATAAAATGTATATCATATTAACTCTGATTTCTAACTAAGCCTTGAGGTCTTGTTTGGCCTGGACGAGCTCGTGAGTTGTGCTTGTTCGATATTTATTAAACTCTGTCTGGTAGTTGTTCAAGGTTTGGCTATAGACCTGCACCTGATGCCGAAAGAGATTCATTTATGATTCAGATAGCGGCCTTCAGTCTGGTGCAGGTTGAGCTAACCAGACGAGCTTTTCATTCTGTCGGGCTTTGACCTCCGCCCCCAGGCACATATTCTCTGCTTCCAAAAAGTTTAGTTGCGTCTGGATGGGAGAAAGCCATTGGGAGGCTTCAGATTGAAGCTCCCGCACCTTCGTGGAGTAGTTGTAGAGATTTGGACTCATTAAGATATTGCGTGGTAGCAATCCTTGATGAAGGAACTAGAAAGTCTACTGGCATTACAACATCCTGACCATATACTAATTGGAAGGGTGTTTGATCAGTGTTTTCTTTATATGCTGTCCTGAATGCCCACAGAGCAGCATGCAACTTATGTTCCGAATCTGATCTGCTAGCTTCAACTATTTTCGTGAGCACGCCACACATGATCTTATTAGATGATTATGTTTGCCCATTACCAGGAGGATAATAAGGAGTACTGGTTTTGTGGATCACGAAGAATTCCTCCAACAGGACCTTGATGGTCTCATTGATGAAATGACTTTCGCGATCGCTAACTAGCTCCACTGGGCATCCGAAGTGCACAATGATATTTTCATAAAGGAACTTGGCAGTGGTCCTAGCATCAGCTACTCTTACTGCCTTGGCGTCGACCCATTTGGTGAGGTAGTCTGTGGCTACGATTATGTAGCGAGCCTGGAAACTCCTTGCTGCAGGGTGAATTGGACTAATATAATCCAATCCCCACTTTTCGAATGGTGCTTGGGCTAAGACCGGGTGCATTAGGTCATAATTCAATCTCAATGGTCTCCTTGCCCTTTGGCACACATCGCACTTTTTTAAGTATTCCTCCGTATCCTTATGAATCGTTGGCCACCAACATCCTGATTGCAGGATCTTGCGAACTGTAATGTCGGATGCAAAATGGCCTCCACCCATGCCTTTATGTGAAAGCAAAATGATCTGGGTGGCCTCATGAGGGAGGATACACCGTTGAAGAATTCTGTCTGGTCCTCTTCGATACAATTGGCCGGCAATCAGCTGATAAGGTCTAGCCTTCAAGATGAATTTTCGTTGTTCCGCCTTTGGTAGTAATTTGTCTGGTTGGCCCCTCATTAGATATTCAACAATGTTGGCAGCCCATTCTGGTACTGTGTCCACGTAAAATAAGGCAACGTCTGCCAACTCATCGTTGGATTGGATTGCAATCTCCTTCCCCTTGATTCTTGACATGTGATCTGCCATGTAGTGTTGTTTTCTCTTGCGAACTACTATCCGAAAATCAAACTCCAAGAACAAAAGTAGCCATCTGGTGATTCTTCTGGTGTTGCATGTTTTGTTAACGAGATAGAGCAAGGGTTGATGGTCCGTATAAAAAGCAAAATGTGTGGCCATCAGGTAGTGTCAAAATTTTTTAACCGCATAGATCATTGCCAGTGCTTCTCGCTTTGTGGTTGAATAATTTATTTCGGTATCATTGAGCTGTCGGCTTGCAAATCGGATTGGAAAATCTTTTTTTGTGTTCACCTGGCTGGGTTAAGACTGCTCCAACTGCATACTTTGATGCGTCCTGCGTATGCACGTGAAACTCAATGGACCAATTGGGTGGGCGTAAGATTGGTGCTGAAACTAATACATTCTTAAGCTTCTGGAAAGCTTTTAGGGCTTCCTCATTCTAATGTGGATCCGTTGTGAGTTTGTAAATTGGTCGGGCTCAATAATGAAGATCCTATAATAGTTAGCATGACCCATGAAGATGTAGACTTCACAGATCGTCCCCGGTGGTGGTAGATCAACAATGATCCTGATCTTTGATAAGTCTGTGGTGATCCCGTGTGTTGACACTATATGGCCGTAAATCAAGCCATGTGTCACCTAGAAGTGACATTTTTCTGGATTCAGGGAGATCTGGTAGTCGCAGCATTTTTGTAACACTTTCTCCAAATTGGATAAGTGTTCTGAGTTTGGTCCATGCACACATAGATCGTCCAAGAAAATTTTCAGAAATTTTTGCAAATATTCTTTGAATGTCGTCTGCATGACTCGCGAGAAGGTGCTTGGGGCATTGCAAAGTCCGAATGGCATCACATAGGTTCCCCATTCCGTGGCAAATGCTGTCTTGTGTTGGTCTTGGGGGGCTATCTTCACCTGGTTGTAGCCACTGAAGCCGTCCAAAAAACTATAGGCCTTGGCGCCGGCTACTCTGTTGAGGACGCTTTCTGTAAATGGTAAAAGAATATGATCTTTTTTGGTGACTACATTTAGTGCCTTCAGATTCACACAAATCTGCATTTTGCCGTTATTCTTGGGTACTATAACTATCGGTGATACCCATTCCGTGTGTTTGATTTCATAAATGAAATCTGCATCCATTAGCTTCTGCAACTCCTATTTGATCAGTTCAGTATAATTCGGGTTGCAGCGGTAATAACGGCTTACCTTGGGGATTGCTCCGTCCACCAAGAGTATGGTGTGTTGGACTATTGTTGGTGGAATGCCCTTCAGATCACTATATCTCTTGGCAAAACAGTCTTTATACTCTACCAACAAAGATCGTAGTCTCTTGAACTGTGTGGGTGTTAACTGCTCTCCCACATGCACTATATTTTCTTCTTCATCTGGCTCGACAAGGTTCATCGGCTGTGTTCGCGCAGGTCCCTCGAAGACTTGTTCCGCTGGTGCTTGACTTTGATCAGGTTCTCGCTGGGCTTGCGACATCATTATTACCACGTCATCCAAGGTATAGTTTTTGAAAGTCTCAGGCATCTCGTGAACTAGAGCTCGTTGAGATTCCTTCTTCAGCATATCGATCTTGGCTTGACTGGTCATTTTTTGATTTTTTGTCACTTGTGTAGAAGATGATGCTATATCTGAGTCTATCTTGATTGACTTCAAGGAATCCAACACCTTCTTTTTGCCCCTTTTTGTCATTTTGGTGGATCTGCCTCTTGTTGCACAACTGCTAATCTGGGAAGGTGTGGTGCTTGATTTGTTATCCTTCGTGCTATGTATCGTCCCGATCTCAGATTCCTCTGATGGTGGGTTCCAAAGTATTGGATCTTGCTTATACAGTAGGATGTTGTCTGGATCTTTAAGGATCTCTGATCAATCTGATCGGCCAGAAGTGAATTTTAGGCCTTTTACGGTGGTTTTTCCTTGATAACTTTTTATTCCTTGCACTGATTGACCTGAGATTTTGATAGTAGCTGGATCTGGTGCAGATATTTCCACTGATCTAGTCTGGAGAGTTATATTGTGCGAGGGTTCTTTAGCTATTTTTGCAGATAAAAAACATGATATCTCTCAGATCTTTGGGAAGTAACTCTCGCAAGGCTCACAATAGTTGGATCTGGGCTAGATCTCACTATAGAATTCTCTGCGAGAGTTAACTCTTGTAAGAAGTAAAAATTTCACTGTCTGCGAGGGTCCAAACCACTTTTTTTGGCTTGATCTTCACCAAATCTCAAAACTATCTCTTGCAGGCTTCATCATTGATGGAAATTAACATTCTAAATCGATTGAGAGGATCTGCGAGAGTTCTTACTGGAAGGATCTGCTGGATCTTCACTTTTTAGTGATTTTTATGCACTTAAACCCAATTTTCAGCTCACTGGATTCAAACTAACTCTTGCAAGCTTCTCTGTGTCCTGGTCTCACTGAGATGGAACTTCAAAATCCTCTGCGAGAGTTCCTGCCCACTGGAACTGAAAATTTTGGTGTCTGCGAGGGTTTACTGGTATTTTTCCATCTTTTTTTACTGGGAACTCTTGCATAGGCACCTAGACATGAAACTAACTATCACAAGCTTCTCTGTGTCCTGGTCTCACTAAGATGGAACTTCAGAGGTGTCTGCCAGAGTTCTTATGAAGATTTGAAATTTTTTGAATTTTTTCAAGAGTTTTTTGAATTTTTATGATTTTTCTCTAATTTTTGCAATCTGCTTGGAACTAACTCTTGCAGGTTTCTATGCAGGTCTGGGACAGTACCCTGGAGTTGTTGCCAGTCATGCAAGGGTTAATTCTCACTGGTTTTGGAGATATTAAAATCTGATGAGATTTTAGGCTCTTTTTTCCTCCAAAATGTAGATTGGTGTGTTTTTTTGGGTTTTTTGGCTGGTTGGTTTGGGTTTCAAGCGCTTAGAGGCTGTTCAGGACCTCCCTTACCCTCTCACACCTCCTCCGCTAGATGTGAACAGTCCAAACACAAAAAAAAAAAACAGAAAAGTAACTCTAAACTCCCAAAAATCTACCTAAAACTACTCTAAAAAGCAAGAAAATAGCTAAAATGCAACTAAACTAGTTAGTGGAAACCTATTTGCAGCAACGACGCCACTGTAGGGTCGAAGGTCTTGCATAGTATAGCCCTCCTGCCTTTCAACTAGGGTTAGTTCACTGGATAGGTACCTAACTATGCATAGATGCTACTTTTAGTTAGTTTCCTACTTTGCTTCTAACTCTACCTCCACTAACACTACTCACACTAACTCTACTCTTCCTAAACTAACTTCATCATGATATTGTGTGAAGAGGGAGAAGAAGAAGAGAGGAAGAAAGAGAAATGAGATGGAGGTTAGCTCAAATGCTCAATGTCATTGCTATGGAAAAACCTTAACTAGCATAAACCAAAAAGCATGAAAATGAAAATAACAAGCAATCACAACAAGAGCATAAGCAAGAGTGATTAGCAAATGAGGATGCTTGAGCTCTCAAAATAGTAGAGTCTCCTCCTCTCTATTAAGCATCCCAATAGTGTACAAATGGTGCCTTTTTATAAAATGGGAAAGGCTCTTGCCCCTCAATCCTATTGGCTAATATTCACATTGATCCTATCCAGTCATCTTGGACCCAACTTGATCCAAGGGTCCATAGAAAGTACATTGAAATTCACAAGGTTCATGTGAGTCCCAATTTGGACCCAACTCTTAAAAGTGATCTCTAGGTTTAAAAATGACTTTGGGCCTCTAGTTTTATTTTAATTCAAAGGCCCAAGTCTATTTTACTTTATTTATACTTAGGCTTGCGTGCTCATCGGGCCATGGGCTTATATGCGTAGGATGCCATGCCCTCGCAACACATTTTATTAGACGATTTTATTTATTTACACTTTGTTGGCAATACCCCCAACATCTTCATTTTTGGAGGCTAAGTGGTGCCGGATAACGATTTGCTATCTTTTTTATCCCATCTGGATCTAGATCCTACTTGGATCTTACTGGATCTTGCTTGATCTATTCAGATCATGTCCGATCTTGCTGAATCTTGATGGATTTCGCTAGCTTGATAGAGCTCCTAATCAGATCTGCTAGCTTCAACTATTTTTGTGATAACACTGCACAAGATCTTGTTGGATGATTCTTCTTGACCATTACCACGACGATAATAAGTTGTGTTGACTTTCTAGATCACGAAGAATTCCTCCAATAGGACTTTGATGGTCTCATTGATGAAATGGCTTTCGCGATCGCTGACTATCTCTACCGGGTATTCGAAGCACACTATGATATTTTCATATAGGAATTTGGTAGTAGCTCGAGCGTCAGCTGTTCGCACTACCTTGGCTTCTATCCATTTGGTGAGATAGTCTGTAGCCACGATGATGTATTGGACTTGTAAACTTCTTGCAATTGGATAGATAGGATCGATGTAGTCCAATCCCCACTTCTCGAATGGTGCTTGAGCTAGAACTGGATGTAGTAGATCATAATTCAATCTTGTTGGTCTCCTAGCTCATTGGCACACATCGCACTTTCTCAAGTATTCTTCCATGTCTTTATGAATCGTCGGCCACCAGCATCCTGATTGTAAGATCTTGCGAACTGTAATGTCAGATGCGAAGTGACCACCACCCATGCCTTTATGCGAAATTGAAATAATCTATGTGGTTCTGTCGTCGAGTAGCTTCTGCAACTCCTGTTTGACCAACTATGTGTAGTTAGGATTGCAATGGTAATAACGACTCACCTTGGGGACTGCTCCATCCACCAAGGGTATGGTATGCTGGACTACGGTTGATGGTATACCCTTCAGATCTTTGTAGGTCCATGCAAAGCAGTCCTTGTATTCCACCAGCAAAGCTTTTAGCCTCTTGAATTGAGTGGGTGTCAACTATTCTCCCACATGAACAATCTTTTCTTCTTCACCTGGCTCAACTAAGTTCATAGGTTGTGTCCGCGCAGGTCCTTCAAAGACTTGTTCCGCTGGTTCTGATCTTGATAAGTTCTCTCAATGCTTGTGGAATCATGATTACCACATCGTCTAAGATGTATTTCTTGAAGGTTTCTGACATCTCGTGAACTGGTGTTCGACGAGATTCCTCCTTTAGCATGTTATCTTAGCCCGACTTGTACTCTTCAGATTTTCAGTCATCTTAGAGGATGATGATGCTGCATTTGGTTCCAATTGATTTCAAGGAGTCTACTACTTTATTTTTGTCTTTTTTGTTTACATAATGGGTAGACTTCCTTGTCAACTTTCTTAGGAACTGGTTTGATATTCACTTCGTGGTTGCGAATATCTATATCTACCACAACTATTGCTTTTCTTGGAAGATCACTCCATCAGATCACCTGACTATATCATTGCTTCAACTGATGCTTCTTATTAACAGGTGCCTTGGGTGGTTCTACCATGGAAACCTTAGCCATGGGTGATTTTTGTGGAGGTTGAGCTGACATTCTTCTTATTTCATAACGAGCTGGGTCCATACGTCATAGGACCTTTTCATCAGTCAACTCAACTTCTTTGTTGTAGGTAAAAGCATGTTGCCAAGGGACTAAATCGCCATCAACAAGATCTTCAATAGTTTTCGCTGACAGCCACGCAACATCGATCATATTCATCCCAAAAGTAATTGGTGTGTCCATGGTGTACTCCTTGGGTGAATATGTGCTAGGTTCTAGATCCGAATCAGGATGACATGCATGCCCATCCATACAATCAATTGTTGCTAATGCATTTGTCCATCGCAAAATATTTGTTTCAAAATCATAATGACTTCCCTTGGCTTGCCTTGAGTGATCAATTGTGTGATCAGTGGTGGATGATCCATTGTCAGCCTTGGGTATAATTGGTTTCATCGCCCATGTCGTTGGATCAACCTTTACAACCTGCTCTCTATTTTCAAAGGTGAGTTTTTTGGTTTCCCACTTGTGAACCACTTGCGCGACTCTCAACCAAGGTCTCCTAGTAAAACACGATAGGCAGACGGTGACATTTTGGAATGTCCATCACCACAAAGGTGATTACGAAGTGCACTTTGGCTATCTTTGCTGGGATATCTTCAACTACACCTTTTGGTTTTACACAGGACTAATCTGCTAGTTTGATGACAAATCTCGTTGGCTTCAATCCTTGCAAACCCCATTTTTGATATAAGGTAGTGGAGATCAAATTGACACCTGATCTTTCATCTACCACTGTTGCTTCGTCCTCAAATCTCTTATGCTTGATTGGCAAGGTGATGTTGTGTTGTTCACTTTCCCACACTGCCCCAATGTGGAGGACGTTGCTCGTTCCTTCGTAGCCCACACAATACAAGGGTTCCTTTGTGGTTGGTTCTGGCTCTAAATTAATCCAATTTGCTAGAATGCTCTTAGCTTGAGGTGTAATCTGCAAGAACTCTTCAAAATATAAGTTCATACGGCTAGCCAGTAAGCTTGCAAGCACTCCCAATCACAGAACCTCAGGATCACCCATTTGAAATGGTACTTTGTGATGGTGTAGACAGTCACTACAATCTGTCCTTAATGGGGGCATTGGTCGATGGTGCTGGTACTTCCGAGGGTAGAGGTAATGTTGTTTTTTCTTTTGCTCATGATGCTTCCTCTGCTTAATATTTGTTGATGGCTAGTGTCGTGCTATACTTATCTTAATTGTTAGGATATGTAGTATAAAAGATTGTCGTTCCCCAAAGAGACTGCTTAATGTTGTGATTTTATATGTTTTTAACTCATTTATTGTTCTTGGATTAAAAGCTGGTTGTCAACGGACATTTAGAAGTATCGGCGACCAATATCACAGGTTAGGATGTCGTTTCAAACATACAAAAACAAGAGATATTGATGCCGACTAATCTCATATCGAACATGTTGCATTTTTTTATTTGTGTATCCAACTTATCAGCCAGACCGATATGTCGGTTTGTGCACCTAATAAAGTTTGTCAGACAAGCGAGGTTTATTGCATCAGATAAACCAAAGTAGATAAACATGCAAATGTCTCAGTACAATCCAAATGTAGTCCGACAATCTGTCCTCAACAACAGAAGGTGCTCATTCAAAAGAACGACTGACTATTGAGTTAAACTGCACGAGTATCACAACAACACAGAGCAAGCTTTAGGATGTGTAAGTCTGAATATACATCAGTGTAATGTAACAATGATTCCGAAAGTTAACATCACAATTAAGTTCCAAGCAATCGATTATTCGATCAATAGAAGTACTCAGCAAACAGAAGGCTTATGAAAGCAGAGAGAAGAGAAAACTTGAAGACTATGTGCTCTCCTAAAAAACTCGGTGGTTGTATTGAAGCATAATTGATGTACATATAGCGAACAAGCGTGAAAGTACGCAGCTCTCTAGTAACCGATATGCCGCATCCAATAGAAAAATTACATGTGTTCAATTTCCTAGGTGGCATCCTTGTCACGCGGCGTTGCTCCAATGAGAAGCATGCATGTGGAAGGTTGCAATGTTTGCTTGAGGCACAATAAATGAGTCTTCTGGAATGTTCTTCTCCTATGGCTAGCCTTTTTATTAAGGTTCATGTCTTTCATATCTACCCTTCAAGATATAGTCCTTCCTTCAGTCACATTTATTTAGGCCTTTTTATCTTCAATATATCTTTGAATAAGTTATCATTGTCAGGTCCATTAGATATTTCTTGATATTCGGTGGTTATCTTCATCAGTTGAGTAGGTTGATTGGTATTTTGCATCATGATATAGTAATTCAAGAAAAATAGGCATGCAATAGGGTATTACATAAACACTCTGTAGGATTTTTATTTCTTAGTTAGATTCTATTTTGTTGATTCCACTGATTTCAGTAGGATTAGATTCAATCTCATTCTCTATTTCTTGCTTAGATTGGATCAGTAATAATCTACATTACATAAGAAACCAAAGAAAATTTGAACTAGACTGTAGAACATAGGTATATGAGTCCTGATAGATTTTAGATTTAAGTTGAGCTTCCAGTGTCAATAAGGATCAAAATCAAGCCGTAGATGTGCCAATTGATAGGCGAGGTACATCACCATTACACTGCAAACCATAGAGTTGAGAAGAGTAGCAGAGCCCTGTCGATTGTAAGCTGATAGGAACTTGTTATCATTGTTAGTAGAACCAATAGAGATGTGTGTGGAGAGAATAAGCAAACATTGGCGCCATTGTCGGAGATCGACGAACCTGGGTCATCCACGTGACAAGCGGAAATACTCACCACTATACTGTTAGTGATCGAGGTTCTCATTTTCTTAATGAAGTAATCAATAATCTACTGACTCATTACTTCGTTATACACCGAAAGAGTACCCCGTACTATCCTAGATGAAATGGACTAGCTGAATCTACGAATAAAATGATTTGTAAATTCTTAACCAAGATAGGAGAAACAAGTCGATCAGATTGGTAAATGAAGTTATCTTTGTTATCTGGGCATATCGAACAATGCAGAAATGAACCAGGGAATAAAAAACACCATTTGGGCTGGTATATGGCCAAGAGGCTATTATGCTAGTAGAATTTCTAATTCCTTCCCTATGCATCACTTTTTAGCATATGCCACTGACTTGTGTGATGATAGTGCTTATCAACAACACGTTCAAAATAGAATTTTATGTTGACGAAACTATGCGAAGTACGACTTATATCCTATCATGCACAATTAGTTCATAAATGACGACAAAAGGCTTGGCATGATCGTCATGTCCGGACTAAGAATAGACTCTTTATGTTGACGAAACTATGCGAAACACAACTTATATCCTATCATGCACGATTAGTTCATACACGACAACAAAAAGCTTGGCATGATGGTCATGTCTGGACTAAGGATATTCATGATGGTGATAAAGTTTTACTTTACACATCCTCCAAGGTCCACCTTGGAAAATTGAAATTCCGTAGCCAAGGTCCTTATGTTGTCAAGAAAATCTTTACAAATGGTGCAGTATAGTTAGAGACATTAGAAGGCATACCCCTAGACACATTAGTCAATGGTAGCCGACTACGGAGGTACTACGACGACACCTTTATGGTAGATCTTGTGTAAAATGTACTTCTGGGTTAACTTTTTTTTCCTTCCAACTTTCCAATTTTTTCCTTCCATTTATTACCTGATCCATCCTCCTATATATAATGATTAAAATTATTCTTTTTTCATACTGTTTTTCTATGTATATACCTACCCAAGTTTTTTCCAAAAGACCGTAGATTTTACACTTGAACAAAAATCCAAAAAAAGGTACTCTAAGTTTTGCATCCGAAAGTATGCATCCGACAATTTGCACATGACAGTCTATCCAAAATGCATCCGATGAGATTGGTTCTCTCAATAATCCTGTCACGAGTTCCTCCACCTACACACAGTTGTCCCACTCACCCTCATTTTTTTCTAAACCATTTTTATCTTACTAACCTTCATTTTTTCATTCTATTTATTCGACCACCTCCGCTTCCACTTCTAATACCATTCCCACTATGTCTTCTTTGAAATCTGATGACCATTTTTTGAAACAATTTATTTCACCAACCACTAAATACAACCTCATAACTAACCCACCATCTACCACTCGTAAAATATTTTCATCTCTTTCACCACTTGACTTTAATTCTTTTGATCAAGATCCACCACTCGACGAGACTGTGCAGCCTTCGGAGGGAATTTCTTCACCCCTTCCAAGGAGTAAGAGCGATACCTTTGCCGAACCAAGGTATGAGGGTTCAACACCAAAAGTTCATGATACGAAGAGTGCCACAACTTTGGACGACTATTTGACAAGACCTTCGAGAAAGTTGTCTGAGAAGTCCAAAGAGAAAATTTGAAGACAGTTTGATAATAAAAAAGAGTTCGAAGGCTTTCAAAGGACCTACAAAAAAGAGGACCGAGAGGGTGCAAAGAAGGTGATCGTTGAGGAATATTCCAAGCTCAGTAGCCTAGTGAATGCCTTACAACTACAACCCTCTTGGAGGATCGTGATGTTGTTGAATAGTCATGAGCAGCTCCAAGAATACATGAGGGCACCAAGCTAAAAAAGGGTGGATCCCTTGTATGTGCCTATCAAGAGGAGAGACCCTGGGAGAGGATGAAACCAGTAGAAAGACAAGTCAACTGGCCACTTATTCCGGGAGTTGACTCTAGTTCAACCTTTGAAAATTATCAAGCTGCGCTGCTGAAGTTTGGACATACTTACAAGGAAGTGTAGATGTTGTAGTGCGACTTATTGCCTATCTATAGCCTTTCTTGCGACATTGAATCGCTATTGGGACAAAGGATTGCCACATGTAAAGTTGGATGTCAATCAACCCGTGCAATGTTGGCAAGACTTTATTTCTCAGCAACATTATCCTCAGGCCAATATGTGCAGATGATTGAGGAATGGTATTGAAACAAATTTATATCTGGAATGAGGCAGTACCTAGGACCTATCCCTAAGAGCGTAAAAACTAGATTCATCACATTCACGAGAAGGTAGGCTACGAGAAGTATCTTGACAAGAAGAAAGCTGAGAAGGACAACCAAGAGGTGCTCATTTACACGAAGTTGTACAATTTGTGGGCCCCATGGTAATTCCCAAAGGATGGAAAACCATGTGGGAGTTAGTAATATAGACCCTCTTAGCTTGAGTTGTGTTTTTTTATAAAGAGGCCTCCTATTACATGATAGGAATGGATTCACTAACTCGTGGGTATACATAGAGGCCTCCTCCACGAGTTTCCAAGCATAAAATATCGTAATGAGATATTGTTGAACTAATAATTGAAAATCCTTCTATTTGAATTTCAGTCTATGCTCCATTTTCATGTATTTAGTTTGAGTACTTGTGTATGAATCTATTGTTGTTGTTTCTTCCTTCTTCCAGGATTGGTTTTGTGATTAATATCAGGTAGATCTGCAGAGCTTAGTGGCTGATCTTACCCATTCTCATTTGATGCTGCTTTGTGCTTGACTACCTAGGAGTTTTTATTACAAATGTTGAGTGATATTTGTAATAAACATTCTATAGGATTTGTAGTTCTTAGTTAGATTCTATTTTATTGATTCTGGTGATTTCAGTAGGATTAGATTCAATCTCATTCTCTGTTTCTTGCTTAGATTAGATCAGTAATAATCTACATTATATAATAAACCAAAGAAAATTTGAAAGAAGAACATAGGTATATGAGTCATGATAGATCTCAGGATTTAAGTTGAGCTTCCATTGTCAGTAAGGATCGAAATTAGGCTGTAGATATGCCAATTGACCGGTGGGGTACATGACTACTACACTGCAAACCATAGAGTTGAGAAGAGTAGCAGAGCCCTGTCGGTTGTAGGCTAATAGAAACTTGTTATCATTGTCAGTAGAACCAGTAGAAAAGTGTGCAGAGAGAATCAACAAGCAGAAGGTGATATAAAACTTAGCCTTGACTTCATTCGAAGTACCGAAAGCCAAGCTAATAAACTCCACACTTATTTTATTTGAAAAGGCTATGGCATGAATACCCATCGCCTTGAGTAATGGCTCGACAAAATTCAACCATTCAGCCACCTTTCCAGTGGTAGGAAGCGCCATGATGTCCGTTGAGGATGGAACATCACGCAAGACCTTGGATCGGGGTGAAACAGAGATATCGATCTCGGTGGACGACATGGTAACAGTAAGAAAATTGGTAAAAACAAAGAGTAGAAGGCTAAAGAGCTTTTTAGAAGGCTTGTTTGGAAGTGTGGAAGAAGTTTTGTGGTAGGAAAATTTCGCAAGAGCTTTGTTAGCATTGGTGAGAAATGAATTTGAAATTGGCTCTTTTATAGGCTAATTTGGAGGGTCTATTAGACAAAGTACTAGTTTGGCTTATTAGTTCTGGACAGAAATTTGCAGGCATGTTGAGATCTATGAAAATAGCTTCCAGAATTCTTAATGAAGATTCTTGACCAATAGGGTAGCTTGACGAAGGTTCTGTAGGTCTGGTTCAACCCTCACCTACTAGGTGCATCCTTCAACTAGGTACTACATTTAATGATACTTTACAGGGTTTCAACCTTCACCCAAACTAATTTTGGCGTTCTGAATCCATCTGTCGGGTCGACGGAGGTTCGTAATGAGTGCAACATGATTGACGAAGTTTCCCAAAGTAACACAGCTATGAACTCTCGCCTAGTTACAAAATAGGCACTTCTTCGCCCAGTTCAATATAGAAAGATCTAAGCTGGATTTACCATCTGGATACTCGGCGAATGGTCATATGACTGTTTGATTCAAAACATGATTCAATTAGTGATTTTTAGATCACTTTTCATCAAAAATTGATTCTTGAAATACTTTTCTTGAACTGATCACTTTACTGACTTTTGCTCATCATTTTCATCAGTCCTTTTTCTCTTATTTTTTTTTTTCCCATTGTCTTTTCCAAAATAGATAAAAGTAACTAATCAAAACAACAAAATTGTAAAACAAATAAAGATAAAAGATCAGATCCTTGATCAAGCTAGGGAATTAGGCTGCCAAAACTTGCGTAGTTGGCAGAGTATCAAATCTTCTGCCATCCAGGTGTTCCAAGATCACTGCTCTGTATGATAAAATTTCTTTGACTTTATATGGTCTGTCACTTGTAGATTTCAACTTTCCTTTGATCAGTTTTGTTTTGTACATTAAAGCAAGATCTCCTTTTTTCAGATCCTTCTTATGTAATCGACGATCTTGCCATGCTTTGCGATGAGCTTTTTTCGCTGCTAGTGCATGAACTGCCATCAATCTGGTTTCACATAGCTTATGCAAAGCCTCATGACATAGTTGTAAAGATTTAACATCATCCAAACATTTCATTGCTACTATGCGTAATGATGGAACTAAAAATTATATTGGCATAACTACATCCTGGCCATAAACAAGTTGAAATGGCATCTGATTTATACTAATTTTATAAGTTGTTCTGAATGCCCATAATGCTGCATGTAGTTTATGTTCCCAATCAGAACGACTTGCTTCTACCGTTTTTGTCATAATACTACAAAGAATCTTATTGGAAGATTCTGCTTGTCCATTACCCCTTGGATAATACAGAGTACTAAACCGATGAATAACAAAAAAGTCCTCCAATAGACACTTTATTGTTTCATTAACAAAATGCGTTCCCCTATTGTTGACAATATCAATAGGAAAACCAAATCGGACAATGATATCTTCATACAAATTTTTTGCAATAGATTTTGCATTTGCTACACGAACTGCTCATGCTTCAACCCACTTGGTCATATAATTCGTCATTACGATAATGTATCTGGCCTGAGTACCTTGTGTTGCAGGATGAATAGGACCAACATAATCAAGTCCCCATTTTTCAAATGATACTTTTGCTGGGGTTGGATGTAACGATTCATAATGTTGTTTCGTAGGACGTTTTTTGTAGAAAGATGTGCTTGTTGACATACATCACATGATTGAATGCACTTCTCAATATCTTTATGAAGCGTAGGCCACCAACATCTTGATTGCAAATTTTTTTGAACAATGATATCAGATGAAAAATGTCCTCGTCCTATTCCATCATGAGAAGACATGATTGGATCAGGTGCTCCATGGGGTAAAACAATCATCAGCTCCACGACCAACAATCAATTGGTAAGGCTGCGCTTTCAAAATTAATCAACTTTGTTGAACCTTGGACAAAGATTCATTCAGTTGGCCTAACATTAGATATTCAACAACATCTACTACCCATTCAGGTACTACTTCAACATATAATAACGCAACATCTGGTAGTTCATCATCCAATTGAGTATTAATTGGCGTTGTTTGTATTCTAGAAACGTAATCGACAAGATAATGTTGTTTACCTTTCCGAACCACAAGCCGGAAATCAAATTCAGTCCATTTCTGTTTCCATAGCTGCACGCCACTCCTTGTGCTCCTTTGCTTCATCAAAAGTTGAGCCTTGAGCACATAACCCATTAGGGCTAGATTCATCTCTAATCTTGCAGAAGGCTTCCGATTTCTACTTGACCTTTTGAGCCCTCCTTGCTCGCTATATTTGGGAGTATCTCCCTTCTTAGCATCACTTGTGACTAATAAGTACCATTTAGACAGTCTCTTAGCAATTTTAGCATCAAGCTTACCTTTGTCTATTGAATCTTCCACATCAAAAGCCACTTTCTTCTTGACTTGTACTTTTGCTCCCTCATCAAAAAGTTCAATGATTACTTCAGCTTGTTCACCTTGACCCATCTCATCAAATGTGTGAAAGATTTCAGATCCTTAAGATCCAGTCTACTTGAATGATCTTTGGTTAGAAAGAGAAATACACTACCAATCTCACCAATGTAGAAAAATCAGCATCTACACACAAATTGAGATGCAAACACCACTAAAACTTGATCAAACTTGAATGAAGTGAAAAAGTACTGTTGCTTTCTGTACAGAATCAGCAAGCTACTATATTTCACACGTGTGGATCCAAAAATAGCAAATATAGATCATTCTACACATAGAATTGCAAGCAATCACCAAAATAGTGCACCAATGGATAGTAGAACCCAAGAGAACCATGTATAAGCATGAAATGAGATAGAGAAGAGATAAGATTGCTCTCTCCACGAGTTACATCCTTTTATAACAGGTCCAAACCCTATCTGGCCACTTGGCTTTCCCTCCAAAATGCTAACCCTACTAATTTTGGGTCTAGATTCAATGTACCCAACTATTCAAATTGAATCTACTCAAACTCGCATTCTAACTTTCCCACACTTTCAAAAAGTGTTTATTCAAATGAAATTTAGACTATGAACTTTGAAAACTCAACCTCTAGGTCTAAAACAAGTTTTGGCCTCAATATGCCAAATATGAAAATATTGCAAAATGTGATGAAACTAGTTGAATCTTTCACACTCCCTCTTCAACTAGTTTTAGCATAGACTTTGATAATACTCCAAGTGAAGTCCTATGCTTCATGAACAAGTCTTTTCCGAATGCTTTGGTGAAGATATCAGCTACACATTCCCTTGAAGACACATGTTGAAGCTCCACCTCCTTTGCAATGACTCGCTCCCTCACAAAATGATATTGTATCTCAATATGCTTGCTCCTAGCATAGTTTTTGACAATAGAACTTTGATCCATCATAAGAATGATCTTCTTCCTAAGAATATATCTCCTTACAATGACCATGTAATGCTCAAAATAGAAACAACCATAATTGATATAGAGAATAGTGTCCACTTGGGATGCTTCACTGTTTCTTACATCAATTTTACATATCAAGATGTTACTAGAACATGAAGAATCAAATAGAATGTATATGCTGCAAGAACATATCCATAACATCTTTTCCAATTACCACTCCTTTGATGCTCTTGACTAGCTCCAAATTGCCACCTTCCCTTTTGACTAGTTGAAGCGCTTTGAGATCAACCTCTTGATCATCAAAGTCATTGAACAAACTTTGTTTTCCAGATCCAATACTTGATTTTACAACAAGATAACATCCATCCACTTTCATAGCTCCATGTTCCACTCTTCATAAGAGATCGATACTCAAGATTCATTGCTTGGATCCACTCCTCTTCTTTCCTTGCTTGATCTACACTTGTAGGCTCATTCAAAGAGGTTAGGAAAGCAACATAATTTCCAGAAACTACTTGCTTACCCTTATGATCATATGTGAGCCTTGAAGGTACTTGTCTTTCTCTTGATGTTCTCCTTGGCTTTTGACTTGATGAAGGTCCATCATCACCACCATCCAAAGTAGGATCCTTCTCATCAACATCAAGAATGTTAGATCCATCCACTCTACCATATATCATGCTTGAATACACCTTTGAAATGTTCCCCTCATAAAAAATGACATCTCTACCAGCAATCACTTTGTGTGTAGAAGGAATGTAAACCTTGTAGGCTTTACTCATCTCACTATATCCAACAAAAATACCTCTTCTTGAAGATGGATCCTCCTTGGTCCTATCATCAAGAGTAATGTTGACATAGCATGTGCATCCAAAGGTTCTTAGAAAGTTGACACTCGGCCTCCCTTGAATAGCATCTCAAAAGGTGTCCTTCCATCCAAAATAGCACTCGGCCACCTATTGCACAAGAAATTGGCACACAACAAAGCTTGATCCCAAAATGGTTTGTCAAGATTAGCACTTAACCTCATAGCTTTAGCACTTTCACATAAAGTCCTATTCTCCCTTTCAGCCAATCCATTTTGTTGTGGGGTCCTTGATGTTGTATACTCCCTCTTGATCCCATGCTCATCACAAAAGGCCTTGAACTTGTTAGATATGTACTCACCACCATTGTCACCTCTCAAGCACTTGATCTTTGTGGAAAATTGGTTCTCTCTTGCATTCTTGAACTTGACAAAGACATCATACACTTCATCCTTGCTCTTTAGTAGATAGATCCAACAAAATCTACTAAAATCATCAATGAATGTTACATACATCTTAGCTCCACTATTGCTAATTGTAGTAGATCCATGAATATCCGAATGTACAAGTTGAAAAGGCTTTGTAGATCTAGAAATAGAACTAGTATAAGGTATTCCATGTGACTTAGACAAAGCACAAGACTCACAAACATGCTTGACATTACTTAAGGAACTTGGAAGACCAATCACAACCTTCTTTCTTGCCATTACCTCCAATGACTTGAAGTTGAGGTGTCCAATCCTTTTGTGCCAAACCTCTTGAATAGAAATTTGCTCCCTTGCAATACATCCAACTTGGTTAGCATAAAACAAGCATCAAGTTTGAACAACTTCCCTTGCCTTTTACCTTTTCCAATCAAGATATCCTTCCTTTTGATCAAACAAGCATCTCCATCAAACTCCACCTTGAGATCTTTACTTAGCATTTGACTCAAACTAAGTAGATTCTTGGTAATAGATGGAATAAACAAGACATCCTCCAAATGAACATTCCTATTTGTAGAGAGAGAGATAGGAGTTGTGCTAATCCCTTTGATTGCACACTCACCATCATTGGCCGTGTAGATCACCCTCTTGTCATCTCCATATGCCAACAAAGAAGTGAAGTACTCTTTGTGAAAGGTCATGTGTGAACTTGTTCCACTATCAATCCACCAAGGATCTAGATCTCCATCGTTAGCAAGCATACATGAAGACATCACAAAAGCATCATCATTTGCATCTTGAACATCCAAACCATCCTCATCAAGAGTAAGATTACCTTGCTTGTCTCCTTGATCTCTCTTCTTCTTGTAGCACTCACTTGCAAAGTGCCCTTTGATGCCACAATAGAAGCACTTGAGCTTTGATCTATCCTTCTTTTTGCCACTTGAAGAAGCATCCACTTGATCTTGTGCTTTAGACCATTTGGTTTTGCCCTTGAATTTGCCCTTTGAGAACATAGCATCCTCTTGAAGTGTCGATGTAGATCCACCTCTTGCTTGAAGCCTATATTCCTCATTGATCAAGATCTCTTGAAGATCCAACAAACTCGGCAAAGTCTTTTGAATAGCAATACTTTGAACAATGTTAGCATGAGCATCCAACAAGCCATTAAGAATTACTTGAATAAGCTCTCCTTCCTTAATGCTTTCATCAATGCAAGCCAACTCATCATACAATGCTTTCATTCTCAAAACAAAAGTACTTGGCTCTTCATTATTTTGCAAACAAGAAAAGATGCATTCAATTTGTAGAGTCAATTTTCGTTGACTCTAGCTGCTATAGCAATCACTTTGTAGTGATTACCATCATCCATTCATGATGTATCAACTTCAACTTCAGGAATAACACTCGATATGTGTTTGTGGGTTCAAACAATGCCTTCAACGTATCCCATGTATCTTTCGATCCTTCTGAATCCGAACTATAGAGAATAATGTCATCTTTGACTGATAAGTGGATGACATTCTGTGTTTTTCATTTTCTCTTGTCAAATGCCTGCTGATTTTCTTCAATTAATTTCCTTGTCTCTTCACCTGTCAGATCTCCCATAGCTCATTTTTCATCAAAATGTTCTTCAGTTTGAATTTCCAAACTACATAGTTGCTGACTCCTTCCAATGTGCTTGACTCATTGAGGACGCTCTTGTTTAGAGTTGCCATTATTGCACTTAGATGAGTCTGGATCGCAAAAATGACTACAAAAATGGAAAATTCACTGCAAAATTGATGAATGGTGTCTCTAACTACTTTTCAATCCGAGCTATGGATAGAAAGTTAGGCCAATTTGAAGTATTTGGCCTCAAAATGGCTCAAAACTGCGCTTGAAAAATGGCAATTATTACTAAACCGCCATTTTTGACTTTGTCTCATCCCATGATGCGTATGTGTGTAAAGCCAAGTTCATGTAAATGGCAAGGATAAAAACGTCAGATCTACAAAACAGTCATGTTCTCCATGCCCAAGTATCACTCTATTTTTTGCCTTCCTGCAAAAAACACCAGTGGACAGGGCCTTTAGGAAGAATGGGCCAGTCCCAGAAATTAGGGACACCTGTGGGTGAGGCTAATCAAAGCCCAAAATCAGACTCTCACGATGTGTTGTGGGACCGCCACCAGTTTTGGTGGGGCATATTGTTGGAGGATTTGTGGATCCCAAGGCAAACCTAACCCTAGTTAATAAGTGAGAGGGATTTGGCCCTACGTGTGTACGTCCAACCCGATGATCACATAGTTATTTGATTAGTTAAAAGTTAATAGAAGGACTTTAGGCCTTTTTGTGTGAAGTAAATGTCGCAAGGCCTAATAGTCAAGTTAGTGAATAAAAACGAGTTTTGCTCAAATTTCAAATTTCAAATAATAAGGGAGATGAAAATTGGCCAATAGGAGAGGCCAAAGCCCTAAAATCCACTATATTTAGTGGTACTTTGTGATTCATTTTATATGTTCATTTCATGAATAAAGCAGGTTGAACCTCTATCGATTTGAATGTCCTTGCTCTATCTCTCATGTTTTATTTGGATCTTTATGTTTATTGGATTTGATAATTGTTGGGATTGATCTTTGTTATACTTTTTATGTGTGTGTGTGTGTGTGTGTGTGTGTGTGTGAGAGAGAGAGAGAGAGAGAGAGAGAGAGAGAGAGAGAGAGAGAGAGAGAGAGAGAGAGAGAGAGAGAGAGAGAGAGAGAGAGAGAGAAGTGAGCTTGTTCTTTGGTTGGATTAGTGTTAATGGATTGTAGTGTTAATTTTGGGATCATAAGCATGTGCTTGAATCTAAACTATGCTATCGCTCTCACGAGAACGAATATCCGCGTGACAAGTTAAAGATCGACTTCATCCTTTGATGCTTGATTGTGCTTGGATCTAGGGTTGAAGGGGGATAGGCAATACCCGCTACACACTTGAAGACAATAGATGATTTTTGAGAATCCAAATCTCATAGAAGTACACTAGGCCTCAAAATATGTTTGCATAAATATTTTTGTCAAAGTAAATTTTCTACAGAACTTTCAACAAAATCTCTTAATTTGGAACTTGACATATTTTGAACACTCTTTTTCAGCTAATGAAGTCGAAGATCCATCTTCTTTATTGGAGTCAACTGGCAAATCTTCTTTTGAATCGACATCTAATGTTGACAAAAAACCTTGTATATCAACATTCTTTCTCTGTTGACGAGTTGAGGATGATGGTTGTGCTGTTAACCCAACTCATTCTTTTAAAATAACTATTGTTGACTTTTGTAATGATTGGTCATTTTCAACTCAGAATTAAAAGCTAGAACATCTACATCTTCTAAATCCAAATAATCAACCCTTGGGGTGATTTTTTAGCAATTGTTTGATCTTGCCTTTCGGATCTACTTGCAACATTTCCAATTCGTATCTTCCTAGAAAAACATTCATGGAGGTAGTGTGTAGCCAACGGACTCGAATACGTTCAATTGTTTATAGTTTTGTTGGGAACACAAAGAGATGGAAACAAGTATGCATTGACATTAAATAAGTATGGAAGTCGTATGCTAAAATTAGCCCAAAATTAATTAATAATTTTGTAAAGCTTGAAAGTTGAAAGGGCAAAAAAAAAATGCTAATCTTTGTAGATGACGATGGATTCCCCAGCTGGATAGTTAGACTTATCTAGTTCTTTAAGTTTAGTTATCTTTGTTTTCATTTATAAATGGTCTATCCCCATCATTAGATGAATCTTTTTCAACCTAGTCGATGCTATGTCATGAATTTCTAATTATTGTCATGTTGTGAACTCTTTTGGGTCATCACAATCATCATAAATGTCTTATGTTTTTAGCATTATCCTAACCATAAATGCTGGGATCGTGGCTAAAATGTTGGGATAGGCACTTGAGAGTGGAGGTGGAAGGAACCATTTTAAAGGGTCACTAGTGGGATGGCGTGGCAGCTAGAGCTAGGCCCCATGGCCCAAAAACAAGGACTCTATCCAAACATCTGTAAGGAATTTATGTCCATGTGCAAAAGATGACAATCCTACTTTGGTGAAGAATGGCTTCAAAGGGAGTTTCTACCCACCCTCTCAACACCCTTAGCTCTAGACTAATGAACTAGTGACATGCTCAAGTTTCATGTCCATAGATTTGTGCTCTACTCTAAAGGAGTCCGAAGTACTCTTACGAATTGTGTTGAAAAATGGTGTAACAATCACAAATAGAGCGATAGGGTTCAATGCGTGTGTAACGTAGTATAGAAGACTTTAGAATGAGTTAGAATTTGAATAAAGTACCTTCTTTTCACATGAAGGGTATCATTCTTTATGACCTTTGCTAGCTCATATTTTGCCTCTATGTATAGGGTAAAGACCCAATGTGAGGGCTTTATGCTAGCTAGTGAGGGCCTTGGAGCAAGAGGCTAGGGGCTTAATAAGTGTAAAGCCCCAAGCCTTGGACTTTAGTGGCATCAACACCAATTTTCTGCCTAAGCACATAATGCCTTGTCTAAGCAAATTACGTTGGCTTTTATGGGCATAATGCCTTACTCGAGTAGGCATGGTGTGAAGGTGTTTAAGATTTAGGAAGCATGGAGTGAATTTTAAGCCCTTCAAAACTTGGCTGGTGATTTTGTGACAAAGAGATTCTAAAACCTGACTTTTACTCATTCATTCAACTTTTAAAAGGACAGGGGAGTTTTAAACACTAGCCTTCATTGAGTTTGTGATCCAAAGTTTCTTTGGTCCCACCTTAGAGCCTCCTCTTGAAAACCAAGAAGCATGGCCTTTGTGTGGAAGGCAGACCGGGGTGTGTGTGCTTTAGCACTCCTTTCACCTCGAGGTTTGGGTTAAGATTCCCATTGCCAATTTGGTCCTGGACATGGAGGCTCAAAAAAGAGTAAGGAGACCTTGGAAGATGGAATACAGAAAAGCAAGAGAGTAAATTGAAGTGAGTCAGTAAAAGGAGACCTTGGAAGATGGAATACAGAAAAACAAGATAGAGTAAATTGAAGTGAGTCAGGAAAAGGACACATATAGCTGTGGAAACAGAGCCTTAAAAACAGCCAAGGTGGGATCCTAGCACATATATTCTCGCCCACTACAGACGGTACGTTATGCCAGGAAAAATAATGGTTGTCTTTTTGGTCTGCAGGCGTGGGATCCACCTGCTCTCGTCCTTGGCATATCGATCTTAGGTGGGCAGATTGCAGATGGGAAGAAGAATCATCAGGGAGAGCGATGGAAATGGATCATAGACTTATAGTCTGTAGCACGAGAGAGGCGGCGGATAGAGAGTTTTGTCCTTAGGATCGTTTCTCATGAATGTTAGAGCCAGCTGCAGCTTGTCGTGGACTGATCTTCATCGTTCGATCGTTGAAGTTTCTTCTCACATGTGTACAATGGCAATTGTGCCAGAGGCTTTGTGGGTTTGTAGATTCACTCTTCAAAGCCGGCTTATAGTTAGCTTGGTAGTTGTTCTCGCTTGAGAGTTCTGAGAATCTGCAAAATTATTTCGTCTGCATGGTAGCATGCATGATCGTGTGCTAGAGGCTGCCAGAGCCCCAGAACAGCGAGCGTAGGCTCAGAAGTAGAAAGAATTTGGATGATCTCAGTACAGCAGTTGCACAGTGCAAGTGTTTTTCTGAGTATTTCGATCATCTATCTGTTCTGAATTTGGATGAGCCTCAGAGGGTGAGAAAATATAGCTGCAAACGGAAGCCGAATCTGCTTGGAAGCTTAATATCCGCGACATTTATAGACACCTAATTGCTGTTATGTGCTCCAAACTTTTTTGAAAGGGAGTTTGTGTAGGGCTACGAACTATGACAATTGTAGTTCTTTCGATCAAGCTCTGCGAGAGATAGGGTTTTCAGCTGTACCATCTCCTCCGGATCTAATATTAGAATAAACGAATCCAATGGACTCCAGTAATGATGAGATGCAACTTCAGAAAGCCAAGGTAAGTTCTTCTCACATCTACCAAATCAAGGAAATTTTCTTGATCGAGGAGAAATTTTGAGATCCGATATGGCATCTTGGTCGTTTCTTGAAGCTTCCAATGGTAGATTCACTAACTAGAAAGCTGAAACTATGTAGCCTTACTGATGGTTTTTATTGAATCTGATTGATGATTTGGCTATACCCTGCGTCTTCCGCGTCTGATTTTCGTTTATATATTGCATCCTACAGTCGGTTGTGCCTCTCAACACATGGATTTTGATATCCAACCTCAAGCTCGCCTACAACATCACTCGTCGACCAGACGGAACCTTTAATCGGCACTTAGCAGAGTTCTTAGATCGTAAAGTTGGAGCTAACATCTCCCCAGTCGATGGCGTCTCCACCATGGACGTAAACATAGATCGGATCGCTGGTGTGTGGGTGCGCATATTCGTTCCAGTCAGCTCTCAGAGCGACGAGACAAGGGAAGAGAAAATCCCCGTCTTTCTCTACTTCCACGGCGGAAGCTTTGTGCACTCATCCGCCAATAGCGCAATCTATGACGCTGTCTGCAGAAGCTTTGCAAAACTGTGCAGTGCAGTGGTCGTATCTGTGAACTTCCGCAGGTCCCCCGAGCATCGCTATCCAGTGGCATATGAGGACGGTTTCACTGTTCTGAAGTGGATTCAGTTGCAAGCACTAACGGGTTTGGGCAATGCTTGGCTTCCATCTAACGCTGACCTCTCTCACTGCTATCTCATCGGAGACAGTTCCGGAGCAAACATTGTCCACCATGTGGGGGTCACCGCGGCCACTGCAGATCTAAGCCCGGTTTGCATTCGTGGCCATATCTTGATGATGCCCATGTTTGGAGGAATGAAGCGAACTCCAGCTGAGATCCGACTAGACGGTCAATACTTCGTGACACTCAAAGATCGAGATTATTATTGGCAGTCGTTTCTGCCCGACGGTGCAGACAGAGATCATCCAGCCTGCAACATCTTCGGACCTTACTCCGAAGATTTGAGTAACGTCCCCTTACCGCCATCGCTAGTCATGATTGCCGATTTGGATCTGTTGCAGGATTGGCAGATGGAGTACGTGCAAGGCATGCGAGATAGTGGGAAAAAGATAGAACTGGTTGTGCTGGAGCATGCCACTGTAGGATTCTTCATATTCCCAAACACAGAACACTTCCACAGGGTGATAGATGCGATCTCTTCGTTCATCAGAACTCCGATCTGATTGTAATCCTTTCCAGAGTACCCATGAACTTGTATTATGAGCGAGAATCATTGCTTCTGACTTTACTAACAGCACGTGAGCTGAATTCTGCATTGGTTCAATCAAAGATCAAGATCAGATTGTGATGCAACAGATGAAATTACTAGTATTTTCCTGTTTTGGATGAAAGTCTTTCCTTTTGTTGATTTTGTAAAAGGTGGATCTACTGGGACTAGTAAGGAAAGAGTTCATGCAATTCCAATGTGGGTTTTTAATTGTCAGCATTGTTATTCATTATATTCGTTTGTTTCCTTTAGGGCAATGGGTAGTCCATTACTTATGATGACTTATCATGTATTGGGGAATGGTCTTTTTTTCTTTGCATATGCTAAAACTGCTGTAAAATTATGAAGGGGTGGTTTAGGTCCAGCCATAACATAACCTCTGTTGAACCAAGTGTAAAGGTTACTAAGAAGATGATTTCATAATATGCCAAGAAAGTAAGTGAGGTCATTTTCGCTTTCCATAATATGTCGTCCAAAATTTTAAGACCATTTTATGTCCACACATGCCAGCAAACATAGATGGAAGGCATAGTTTTCAGAGAAGTTAAGATCTTTTCATTGCTTAATGCTCTTCAAGAAGAAAAATCTTCCGAACAAATTTTTTCTCATGATAAATATTCGCCCTCGCCCTCACCCAATTACAAAATTAAATCATACTTCAATAATCTCTTACAATTCTCTCATATGTTGAAAGCAACCAATTTGATGGTCTTTTTGCATATATCATGGATTTTTGTTTATGTGTTCATAAATGTGAACCACTCTAAAAACATCATAATTGTTTTAAGTATGAAAGCATTTGACACAAGATAGTTCATTTAACATCATAACTATACAAAGTATGAAAGCATTTGACACAAGAAAGTTCATTCTAACATTCCTTCAAGGCTATTCAATAATTATTTTATTGGTTTCCTATTTGTAGACAGAAGCCTTAGGTGGGAAAGTACCACTTGTTTAGATTTGGATTGATTTTTATTTTTTTGTATATCGTTGTTACTACAAGGAGAGCTGCATTTTTTGAACAAACAATTGTGCCAATCCCAACCCAATCTTACTACCTATTCGTAATCATAGTAAATTTAGAAATATAACTTGCATATACTATTGTTATTTTGCAACATTGATCAAGTTGTAGTATTAGACTAATGATTTGAGAATTTAAATCTTGGACTAGGGTCCATATTGCTACTTGTTATGATACAAAGACCATTTGTGTTGGGCTCAGAGCCACTATTTGTTTAAGCATTTGAAAATAAGGAAATCCTCATGTGT
Organism: Diphasiastrum complanatum; assembly: GCA_029204225.1. Lineage (NCBI taxonomy): Eukaryota > Viridiplantae > Streptophyta > Lycopodiopsida > Lycopodiales > Lycopodiaceae > Diphasiastrum > Diphasiastrum complanatum. The sequence goes on from CM055102.1 coordinate 10,269,986, forward strand.
TTTTAATTCTTGGGAGATGCTCTTAGATTGTAGTTGGTCACTATCCTAACTCTAATCAGGGTCCATAAGAATATAAATAGACTAATGAGACTCATTTTTTGGCATACTTAAGCTCCAAATATCCTATAGAAGACTTGCTAGAAACAAGAAGTTGTTTCAAATATGATAAATGCAAGTATTTTATTCATAGAAATTGCTAAAATATCTTTTGGTGATAAGAACCAAAAACGTGGATATGAAAATATCAGATTTGATCAGCAAAGAATATGCTCTCTATGCTCCAAACTATCCTAGCTCTATTCTCCAATCCATGACTCACAGGGGGGACACATGTTAATAAGTGGAGATTGAAACTGGGGTTGGAAGTCAGGACACATGCCCAACATTCCTACAAGTTCAGATACATGGCTCACTTAGCCTTCATCATTTTACTCATTAATAGGTCCATGGGGCCCAAGTATTTGGAGGTAGAAAGTCAATGGTTATTTTACATATGTTAAATTTGTTAATATTATTATCTTAATTTTGTAGTTTGGACTACGTAATATGTTAGTAACATTAGCGCGTGAATTGGACTATTATTAACTCACTAGGATTTAGGGATTTATTTTATCATTCCACTATCTAGGAATTGAATGTGTGGTCTTCCTCTTTTGGTGGCTATGCTGCGTTGTGCGTCTACTTTCTATTGCAATGTGTGTAGGCTTTGTTGACATGGTATCAAAGGCGCTCTTTCTATCCAAAGTGCCTATGCCTACTTAGTGAATTCCACTTGTGAGAACTCCGTGAGATAGTTCTTCACATGTGGTGAAAGACTAGGAGAAGCAAATTAGTAAGGAAGTCCTGGCAATTTGACCTACAACATTAAAAAGAAGTGAAATAAGTGAATTGTGGAGATTTGAGTGACCAAAGTTTTCGAAAATAGTGACACGGCAAGTCTCTAGGGAGAAAATGCTTAGTGCATGCTCAATACTTAGTGGAATGGTACCAAAATCATCAACAAGTTGCCAATAACATTGCTAGGCTGACCATAGCTTCAGACGACACACAAAACCATCTAATAGAACTTGTAATTTTTATAGTTATTTGGAAAAAATGTTGAATTTGCATTATCTGTTGACTCAAAGACCTCTTTTTTTTTTTTTTTTTTTGACATCAATGCACCACCACACCAATCACACATAGCGACATTTATGACTATTTTAGTGACAGATATGAGCTACATATTTACAATTTTACAGGTGTGGCTTTAGTTTTCATTTGAGAAGAAGGCATCGCCTCTACGAATGCCTTCAGCTTCCTCATCGTCATCACCACCGCCACTGCCGCCAGCTGTTCCCGCCGCCGTCCCCTCGGCTTGGTTATCCACGCAAGTTCTTGATCAATCTTCTCCTCTTGCACTTCATCAATCTGCACACACAATCGCGAGGATGGCTGAGTACTACGGTGACGTTGTACATTGCAGGCAACTCATTGGCAAGACGTAAATTTTTTTTTTTCTCAAAAAAAAAAAAATACAAGCCCCTCCCCGCTCGCTCCCATCTGCCCAAAAACGATTAAAATGAATTTTCCTCCCCCTACATATATACCCCCTCCTCGGAATTAATTATTGCAGGGGGTATTTCTACCTGCCCCCTTGGGCTTAAAAATATGAAAAAGGTACCATTAATTTTTTTTTGCAAAAAACCTACCCACTACCCATGCCTAGACATGGCAATGAAAATCAAGGTTATTGTGGAATTGCCACCGCCAACAACAATTCGTGGAGAGATACCATTAAACGAGCTTGAAAGAGCAAACAATTTGTATATTTTACAAGAGAACCCTCTCTTGCTTTCTCAAGCATATGTGAGTGTGTTTATGTATATATGATTAAGAGATCCTTATACCACAACTTGATGGTTTCGAGATTTGGGCAGAGTAGGATACAAACCTGAGAGCAGATTATGCCAAGGCTTCCAAAAAACTTTGGCAACGAGCCAAAAGTAGGCTACTGTTACCAAAGTAAACCTTCAAAGCTAAAGTAACATCGAAAGAACAGATTGAATCACATAAAAAGGTGTTGGACATAGGCTCCTGAGCTAGACAAACTTCAGGATCAACTGAAGTCCTTCAATTCCAGGTCATCCAACTCTCCTAGTAGAGATTTGCCTTCTATGAAGGATGATCTAAAGGTTCAAAGAAAAAGAATACAAGCTGCTCAAGCTATGCTTGACCACATGATTTCCAGTGATGTTTACTATCCTACCTCTCTTGGTGGTTGTTGAGTATGGTAGTTGTCATGCACAAACATTTGACATTCATTTGTTATGAATGTCATTGAAAGCTTTTGTCCATTGTGGAGATGTTAAGAATTAACAAACATAGCAACGTTTGTTGATATGTACATGTAGCGACATTTCATTGTTCTAGAAGCTTAAAGTGCTTTCAGTTGAAAAAAATATTATCCCTTCATACCATTGCTTGATAATTTAGGTTCAAATTTTGGGAGTGCACATTCTTCGTCAAAATACTCCGTTTTTCACTACTATACTATGAATTTTCTACTTATACAAACATGTTTTTGTTAACTTTACTTCTTGCAACTTATAAATTTTGGGGTTGTTGATTGACATCATTTGTTAATGATCATGGTTTTTATGGTTAGAAATGTATTTTTTGCCATGGATGTAGAAATGGTTTTGTTAGATGATCGACCATGTCGGCCACCAGAGGCACCTCCTCTAGATCACAAGAAAGGTCTAGCATTGGCTCGCAAAGCCCAACAAGTAATTAAGTTCACTTTATTTTCAAATTATAGTTTCTCATTTTTTATATCTATCCTCAATGTTTTAAAGAGAAAAATTGATGTTGATATTCCTAATTTCTATGAATGGTATTTATGCAGTATCTTCTTCGGAGAGATTTCAGAAATGCCCCTATCCATGGGCGTGGATGTGGATCACAAGGCATTGGGAGGATGTCAAATGTTCCTGTTTCTTGTGAGCCAACCACTACCTCATCAGTAGTGCCATGACCTAGTACTCATAATCATTCGGCGCCTGCTCCTTCACATGATGCAGGTCTAGTTAACGTTATTATATCCACTATTTTTATATGATGTGTTTGTGGCTCTCTTGTTATTCTCTTGCAATGTAGATTTATGTCACTAGTCAATATATAGATAGAGTAATGTTGTTAGTACTAAAAAGAATATGCAGGTTGAGTTTCATCTAGCACTTCAGGTAGTGATCGATCCAGACCACCTAATAGGTCTCCAACTGTGCCTTACGAGACATAAAGATGATATCACATCTCTTTGGACGAGTACGATAAAATATTGTTCACCATGTTTGTTTGTATCTTTTATTTGTTTGCATTATAAGTAGTTCTAGTTTTTTCTAGATTTCCATTACATACAATCTTTTGAATTTGAAGATGCTTGCTACCTTCTAATTGCAAGCCATATTTGAGTGCTCGAATATATGACACTAATGATATTTTTTCTTTTGATTTATGTAGCCGGATCCATGGGATGAAAAAATCCCTTGTAATTGTGCTGATTGCAAAGGATTTAAATGCATAGTCAATGATCACATGTGGAGGAGGCCTCCACCAATCCTGATCAAGCGCTTGCGGGTCCTTCAAACCCTATAAATGCTCAAGGGATTGAAGATCATGTCATGGTACGTACTTTGCTCAGTTCACCAGTTTGCTACAAACATTCTTGTTTTGCAAGTTTTATGGTAATTTATCTTATTGAAAAAGGATTATTGTTTGTTGTTGTATTTGCATGTAAGTGAACGTGATTCTGATCAGAATATTGTGCTTGATGTTACATCCAACGAACTACAACCATAGACAATTCATGTGGATCCGCCTATATTACCAGGTGACATGCAGGAATTGTTGACTTGTCCATCCACACCTTCAGAATCACCTAGTGGCTGGCTAAAAAGCATTGGAGCTTATCTAGATTTTGGATCATCATTAGCATTGGATGAAGATTTGGTGGACGATGTTGACGAGGTCATAGTCTGGCCATAGTAAATGATGTTGATGTTGTTGAAGATTTTCCTTTGGGGTTATTTGAAAATGTGATGGAATCACCCATTGAGAGAAATCTTTTTCCATTGATACTATGGACCGCCCTCTTGTAGATAGAACACGTCATCGAAGACAAATCAGAGCACTAAATAAAAAGGTTAAAACTTTGCTTATTCGTGATGTGAGTGTCATTATTTTGGACCAAATACTTGACACCACCGGATATTGTCCCACCACACCTATTTGCCATCCAAAAACCATTCAACCATGTACGATTTGAATGTTGGCCAGAGTCCTTGCTTTCCCTAAAGTAGGTGATACATTTCAATATTGGAATCGAACCTATCAGCTCTTGCCTATCTTACGATTTCCAGACTGCCTAAGTTTGTATATCCACACTCATGTGGATGTGCCTCTAGGTAGTTATGTCACACTCATGGTGTATAGAGGCCCTGAGTACAATTGGGGTGATTGGCATGCTTTATGTGGACATTATTGGAGGATGCAAATATATGGCTTACATTCAAATGCATGCTCCACAAGAGAAAGAGAAGAGCAAGGCGAGTTGGTGGGACATGGAAAGTATACATACATTGATGGAAGGCCATTCGAATTTGGAAATATAGCAGAATATATTAATAGGTCTTATGGTTTTCCTAGTTTAACAAATTGTATTTTTGAAGAGCGTAACAATGGCATGGAAGAATGTTTTACTAGATTCGTTATGTGATGGTTTGTGCTTGTAAGTCATTGCAAGCTGGAGATGAATTATTCATTAGCTATGACTATTATCGTCCATTGCCATCTATTATATGCAGCAATAAACACATTTTCGCGACTAATTATTAGAATAATTTACTGGTGAGAACACTGATTCTTATATAAGAAAATGACCGATACATTTACGAGAAAATTGATTTGCACTTGATTAAACAATAATGCTTAACCCATATATACTCTCACCTGATCACATCTTGCAAGATTCAGCACTATATACTGTGGCTTCAAAAACTAAGATGAAAAATATGCCTGGATCTGAACACAAGCCTAGCAAGCAAAGCCTCAAAGCATCAAATCAAAATTGGTGGGTCAATCATAATGGGCATTATCATGGAATGGGACGGTAAAAATTTGTAAAAAAACCATAAGAATATACACTATGTGTCACCTAGCGATATTTTGCATTGTCCGTCGCCTGGCGACAATCGGGAATCATTGCCAAACCATCACTGTTAAAAATCCATTCCTCGAGTTTTACAATCTGCAAATTAATTACAGCGTCACCCGACGATAGTTAACTCATGAAGACGTTTAATCGTCGCTCAAACGTCACTTAAACGTCGCTCTTCTTGTCCGTCGCCTTGGCGAAATTCAGAGGAATCGTCGCCAAACCGTCGTTGTAAAAAAACTATTCCTTGGGTTTTACAGTCTGCTAATTAATTACAGCGTCACCCACCAGCGACAATTAAGAGAGGAGACGGTCACTTTTCTGTCCCTGAACGTTGCTCAGGTTGATCATCGCATGACGATGATACTAAAGTGTCGCTAATGCGTCATTTTCTCATAAATTTTTTTTGGTGCCAAACGTTGTGCGGTGACAGTAAGTATTTACTGTCGCTAGACGTTAGAAAAGCGTTATTCATCGCAAACTGCAATGTCGCAGAGCATCGGATACGTTATGTCGCACAACGACGATTAAGCTATCGCAAAGCGACGTTTAGTTGCGACAGATATACTACTTACCACTGTTTCACCTTCTTCCATTCTGATGGTGTTCAATCTTTACTTCAAGAACATGGATCAAGCTAGATTAGCAGTTTGAAATTGTGTTCTAAGAGCTTCCCAAGCTCTTCTGGCAATTGTCACATCACTAATATGGGTGATCACATGGTCTTTCACTGACACAATGTGTTGTGCTTTCTTATCCCATGCTCTCATATCAGCTAGAGCACTATTGGGCCGCTATTCGACACTAGACATGATGTCCCAAAGTTCCTTCTACATGAGGATGCTCTTCATTTTGAACTTCTAGATGTTATAATTGGAAGCCCCATCCAGTTTATTTGCTTCATCCAAAATAGCCTCATTTATGTTGGCCATCTCCAAATTGTGTAAAAGACTTGTAGGCTAAAGAGAGTATACCGAGGCCAATGGTGATGTCAAAAAATAAAAAATAATGATCTATAATTTTTGGCTTACCAGGCCACCTGCCGCTTTATCGCCGATTTGGAAGCCAAGTTGGTTTTCTTTCCAAGAATGCTTCTAGAAGTTACTCCTACCTCGATGCTCCATGAAGGGGAAAAGTCAAATTTGGTGTGCACCGATCATTTTTTCCACGATAATCACTCTCTTTTGGCATACCATACTTGAAGGTACAGTCGGAGTGCCCTTCGTTTGGAGGCTATAGCCTTTCGTTGGGACCAAAACGGACTAAGGAGGCCCAAATTAGGAGTTTTTCCACCTTTTGAACTATTTCTTCAATCTAAAGAAATTTCTCTCTTCATAAACTTAAGGAACCAGCTTTTATTTCAAATTGAACGGTGCTTGGGGCATTGCAAAGTCCAAATGGCATTACCTTCTAAGAATAGGCTTCCCATTCAATGGCGAATGTTGCCTTGTGCTGATCTTCCGGCACTATTTATACTTGATTGTAGCTGCTGAAGCCATCCAAAAAACTGTAAGCTTCTGCTCCTACTACTCGATCCAAAACACTTTTCGTGAAAGGTCAGGGAAAATGATTTTTCTTGGTAACTGCATTTCATGCCTTCAGATTACACAAATTCACATTTTGCCATTCTTCTTTGGTACTATGACTATTGGCGACACCCATTCTATATGCTCGATTTCATTTACGACATCGAGCAGTTTTTGCAACTCTTGTTTAATCAGCTTCATGTAATTAGGATTGCAGCGGTAATATCGGCTCACCTTGGGGACTGCTCCATCCACCAAGGGTATGGTATGTTGGATGCGGTATACCTTTCAGATCCTTGTATGGCCATGCAAGACAATTTCTATATTCCACCAACAAAGTGCATAGTCATGTGAACTAAGTGAGTGTCAATTGCTCTCCCACGTGAACAATCTTCTCATCTTCGGCTGGCTCAGCTAGATTCATAGGTTGTGTCCATGCAGGTCTTTCAAAGACTTGTTCCGCAGGCTCCTTATTCTGATCAGGTTCTCTTTATGCATGTGGCATCATAATTACTACGTCGTCTAAGGTATAGTTTTTGAAGGTGTCTGGCATCTTGTGAACTGACGTTCGTCAGGATTTCTCCTTCAACATGTTGATCTTAGCGCAACTCATAATCTTTGGGCTTTCAATCATCTGAGATGATGACACGACATCTGGTTCCATCCAGATAGATTTCAAGGAGATCAATACTTTCTTTTTTTCAACGTATACCTCCTTGTTATCCTTCTTGGGAACTGGCCTGATATTTGCTTCGTGATTATGAATATCTATATCCATCATAGCTATGGCTTCTTATGGTAGATTTCTTTGAGTGTTGTTTCATCTAGTTCTTCTTAGTCATAGGTGCCTTGGGTGGTTCCACCTTGGAAACTTTAGCTATTGGCGATTTTTGTGGATCCATGTGTTGCAGATGTTCATCTGTCAACTCAACTTCTTCGTCGAAGGAGAAGGCATGTTGCTAGGGCACCAAGTCATCTTCAACTTGCTCTGGTATGGGCTCTACTACTAATCATGCTACGTTGATCATGTTCACCCCATAAGTTATTGGCGTGTCAACCTTTTGGTGATGAGGTGCTCGGATTTGTATCTGAATCTGGTTGACACGCACGCCCAACCATATAATCAATTGTTGCTAAAGCGTCCGTCCAACACATAATATCCGTTTGAGACTCATAATGACCTCCCTTGGCTTGCCTTGGGCGATCAATGGTGTGATATGTGGTGGAAAATTTGTCATCAGCCTTGGGTGTCATAGATTTCACCGCCCAAGTGGTTGGATCTACCTTTATAGCCTGTTTCCAATTCTCGAAGGTGAGTTTTTCAGTCCCCCAGTTGTGAACCACTTGCATGACTCTCAACCAAGGTCTCCCTAGTAAAACTCGATAGGTAGAAGGAGACTCCAGAATTTCCATCACCACGAAGGTGATTATGAATTGCACTCCCGGTATCTTTACTAGGATGTCTTCAACTATACCTTTAGGTTTCACACAAGATTGATTCACTAATTTGATAGCAAACTATGTTGGTTTCAGTTCTTGCAATCCCCATTTCTGATATAAAGTAGTGGAGATCAAGTTGATGCTTGATCCTCCGTCTAACACTGGAGCTTTGTCCTCGTACCTCTTTTGTTTGATCGACATGGTGATGTTGTGTTGTTCACTCTCCCATGCTGCTCCAATATGGAGGACGTTGTTGGTTCCTTCGTAGCTCGCACAGTACAAGGGCTTCTTGGTAGTTTGCTCTAGTTCTGATTTGATTCAATCTGCTAGGATGCTCTTTGCTTGAGGTGCAATCCACAAGAAATCTCTGAGAGATAAGTTCATATGGCTAGCCAGTAGACTTGTGAGCACTCCCATTTGTGGAACCTCAGGCTCTCCCATTTTAAAGGGTATTTCATGATGATGCAAACAATTGTTGAGATCTGTTCTTAAGGGTGAGCCTGTTGGTGGTGATGGTATTTATGTGACTAGAGGTTCTGCAGATTTTTCCTTGGCTCGTGCAACTTCCTATGCTTGCGTCCCCTGTATCCAATGGCGTATCTTTTGATATTGTTGTCCTTCTTCCCTTACATTAGGATAAGGTCCGGTAGTTGAGGGTTGATCGTCTACCAATGATACTGAGGAGGATGGTGATGGCGCCACTTCCTTCCGCTTCTGGGCTCATGTAATAGCTACCACCGATTCCTTTTTGGAACTGTTATTGGTTGCACTATGATTAGAATTAATGGCACACTTGTTCTAGGTCGCAATGGACAAATCTTGTAACAGTGCCCGTAATGGCATTCTCGACAAAAGGGTGTAGATATGCCCTTATGAGGACATTCCGCAATTATGTGCCCTTCATTGCATCCATAGCAGCCATGGAATCTCTCACCTTCACGTTGAGGCTGGGCAGCGTAGGTCTCAAAATATTCGTTGATAGCCGGATCGACATATGGTTCATTCGGACCATATTAGTGCTGCTCAGGTTGGGGTGGTCTCTCGTGCTTTGTTGATGTCAAGTTTACATGGGCCACTTGATTGTTAGCTAGACCTGGTGGTGCTAGTAAAGCCATGCGTTGCTGATTCATTGGCGCTCCAAACCATGGTGCTGCATTCGGTGCCCCTTGGTGATAAGGATAAGAGGTTTGGTACTGATTTCTCTTTTGTTGTATGATTCTGGGGTTGAATGAGCAGAATGTTGTTTCGTGTGATGACGCATTGCACAAGTGGCAATACCATTGTGTTAGTTTAAGATTCTGTTTCAAAACTGGACACTCATTGGCAATATGATTATGGGTACAAATCGGACACCATACATTCTCCCTTCGAGGATACTATAGCTAGTTCTGAACTCGTGCATTAGATGATGACACTACAGCTCCTTGTAAGGCTTCAATTTTCTATCAAACTGGGCCTTTAGTTGGTCCATCTGTTGTTTGTGTAGTTTCGTCATTTTTCCATCAGCAGATCTGTTGAGATATTGGAAGCAGTGGAGGTTGATGCTATCGATGGAGTTGGATGATGGGCTGTTGGATAAGAGTCACTGAGCCTTCGTCCTCTTCTTTGATAGCATCTTCCATGGCTTCTTGCAACCTGGCGTTTGAGCTCTTTTCGGATGCTTCGTGGTAACCCATTGAGAAACCACATAATCATCGCACAATCAGGAGTCAAAATTGTGTTGCATTCGGGTCTAAGATGCTTGACCCATTCAATGTGATCCCGAACCCTTTCTCTCTTTCCCATCTTGACTTTGCTTAACAGGAGAAATAGATCTTCCAGGAACTTTCTCGGTTTAAAGCGCATGATGAGAGTTGCTTTAACCCCTTCCCATATAGACTTTTCTTCAGCTGATAGGTTGAAGAACCAGTCTTGGGCTGTAGTTACTAGTGACATGAGAAACAACTTCAATTTATTCGTCAGAGTCTGTTTGCCATATATTTCGCATGCTTGTTCGTATATATGGAAGAACCTGATCGGATCTATCGATCCATTATATTTAGGCATTTCAAGACGAGGTGCCCTCTGAACTGCTTGCAAGGGTACGACAGGTACAGGTTGATCCATTGGTTCCATTTCTACTGGTCCTACTTCTGGTTCAATTCGCGCTGTTGCAACTCTGGGGAGATTTGGTGCTTGATTTTTTGTTCTAACTGGTACTGACCATTCGGATCTCAGATTCATTCATCAGGGAAGTCCAGGGTAGCTGGATCTTGATGGATATGTGAAAAGAAGTCTAGATCTGTGAGGATTTGATCAGTTTCAATGGCTATTAGTGTGATTTTAGCCTCTTTTTGGTGGTTTTTCCTTGATATCTCTCTGCTCCTTGCTCTGATTGGTCTGAGATTTTCATAGTAGACAGATATGAGGCAGATCTTGCTATTTAATCTATCTGCAAGAGTTGCTCATGCAAGGGTTGGGTGTGCGAGAGTTCTTTCTACTGTTTTGTAGTAAAAAACACTGATTTCTCAAGATCTACTGTGAAGTAACTCTCGCAGGCTTTATTGGAGCTAGATTTGATGTGGATCTGGCTTTGTACAAAGTGGCAAGAGTTCTTTCTCACAAATCTAAGGTTATTGATGTTTGCGAGGGTTCAAGCCCACTTTTTGGCTTACAGATCTATCAATACTTCAAACTAACTCTTGTAGGCCTCATCACTATGTAAAATGACCTTTTGAAAACAATGGAATGGTCTGCGAGAGTTACTTGTATGAGGGTTTTTTGATTCTGATGATTTTCTCAATTTTTATGCACTTAAACCCACTTTTCAGCTTACTGGAATAAGATGAACTCTCGGAGGCTTTTCTGTATACCTATCTAAGTGAGATGGAGCTACAAGAGGCTCTACTTGCCACAAAAAACTGAAATTTTGATGTTTGCGAGGGTTCTGCCTTTGTTTTTTTTGTCTTTTTGACCTTGGAAACTCTCGCATGGGATGTAAATTTGCAAGGTAACTCTCGCGGACTCGCCTGTGTGCGTCGCACAATGAGATGCAACTTCAGGAGGCTATGAGAGAGTTGGTTTGCTGTTATGAATTTTTTTCTGATTTTACAAGGGATTTTTGAATTTTTTTTGGTTTTTCTTTGATTTTTTAAAATCTACCAGGAAGGCTTCTATGCGGGTCTTGAACAATGTCCTGGAGCTGCTGCCAGTCATGCGAGAGTTACTTTTTGTTGGTTAGGGAGAAATAAAATCTGATGTGATTTTAGCCCCCCCTTTTTCCTCCAAACGCAGATTTGGGTATTTTTGTGATTTTTTGATGATTGTGATGGAATGCCAAGCCCTTAGAGGCTGTCTTAGGTCTCCACTACCTTTCCACACCTCCGCCACTAGTTCTCAACAATCCAATCACATAAAATCAAGCAAAACAAGCCTAAACTACTCCCAAATCCACCTAGACACACTAAAATAGGCAAAACAACTAAAAAGACAACTAAGCTTATCCCCGGCAATGGCGCCACTGTAGGGTGTTGCAAGTCGATGGTGAGCAGCCCTCCGCATGTCAAAAGGGTTAGTATACAATGATAGGAACCTAACTATGCTTAGTTGCCTACTTAGATGCTTCTCTACACAAAACTAACTCTACCTCACACTAACTCTAACTCTAAACTAGCATTAGCACCATGAATGAGGGTGAAGAGAGAGAGAGAGAGAGAGAGAGAGAGAGAGAGAGAGAGAGAGAGAGAGAGAGAGAGAGAGAGAGAGAGAGAGAGAGAGAGGGAGGGAGGGAGGGAGGGAGGGAGGGAGGGAGGGAGAGAGAGAGAGAGAGAGAGAGAGAGAGAGAGAGAGAGAGAGAGAGAGAGAGAGAGAGAGAGAGAGAGAGAGAGAGAGAGAGAGAGAGAGAGAGAGAGAGAGAGAGAGAGAGAGAGAGAGAGAGAGAGAGAGAGAGAGAGAGAGAGAGAGAGAGAGATTAGCTCATGTGCTCAACATCACATACTAATGGAAAAACCATTAACAAATCAAAAGTAAGAACAATGCAAAATGGGAAATAACTAGCAATCACAACAAAAGCATGGGCACATGAGGACGCTTGGCTCTCCAAAGTGGTAGAGTTTCCTCCTCTCTATTAGCATGTGAAATGGTGTACAAGAGGCGCCTTTTTATCTTTGGGGAGGCCCTTGCCCCTTGGTTCCTATTGGCTACTTGCAAGAAGGTAGGATTAAAATCCTACCCTTTTAAAAGAAACACAATCTAATCTATGGTGCACAACGAAGCACACTCCACCTACCACCACTTTGACTTTTGACTAATTACAAAACTTAGCAGACTTAAGTTCACTTAAACTTTGGCCTTTTTAATATTATTTTAATTACATGGCCCAAAGTCTAGTTTATTCAAACTAAATTACTTCACAAGTGCTCATTGGGCTATGGGCTTACTCTCGTAGGATGCCACGGCCCTCGCAACTTATTTCTACTACTTCCGGTTATTTTATTTACATACAAGGAATACCCACGACATCAGTGAGGATGCATTCTAGAACACCACCTCTAGCATTTTACGAGCTTTTTTTTTTGGCATTTTGGAGCCTTTCCAGCCATTTAAAAATGTATTAAAAGCTTTAAAGATATAGTACACACAATAAAACCCCTAAACTATGTCTATTTGCAAGAAGTGATTCTTTTAACTCAAATCTTCACCAGAATACCTCATTTTTGGTGCAATAAGTTCAAAAATAACAATTTTTTTTATGATAAGCTCTTCCCAATGTTACTTTCATCAAAATACTGGACAACATGGAGTTTTTTAGTCCTTCTAAACACAACACAGAAGCTTGAAAAACATTGAACTAAATGGAACTAAATTTCAGTAAAATGAAGCTCTACAACTATCAAATGATTCCTATTCTTAAATGACGGTACCAAGTAATGACTATTGTAACTATTAGTTCTCCAAATAGTCAAGTAACAAGTTTCTTGAGAAAACTTTCTTTACAATTGACATTTCTGAGCATAGAACTTGAACATATATTGAAACTTTTCTCACTCAACAAATTTTTGTATTATTGATTGTGTCTTGGCTTGTTTGATGAAACTAAGAAAGAGCTTACATTTCCCATTGAAAATTTATGTGCTTCAACATATGTTTCTCTCTCTCACACTGTCTCTCCTAGCATTCACCTCCTATGAAGGATTTCCTCACTTCATTACGGAGCTTGTGACAAGCTGAATCTATTGAGCAAGCACTTAGGATTGCAGGAACTCTAGATCTAATACCATGTAAACAACGCACTTCATAGAATATAAGCAAAAATATTAAGCCTCCATAGCGACCATTTCAAAATGGTGTTATCATAAAATGTTTCACCAAGATGTTAAAATTTAGTAGTCCTATCCTTGGAGAAGTTTGGTGGAAAGGGTGACTACTAAGGGTGACTACTATGGGTGTCAAAGGTAGTGGTTTTTCTATGGGCCTTGGAAAAATGCATTCATTGTGGTGTACAAATGTGGCAAATGAGACGCACAATAAATTGTTGGTTGTGGTAGTAGGACTAAAGAGAGCTCAGTCTCCTACTCTAGAAGACATAAACTTTGTCTTAGAGTATTGAAAGAGACATGGCTCACACACGTATGGCATAGTGATCCAAGCAAAACTTGTCGTGCTACGTTAGGTGAGCTCGATATTTAATTGGTGCAAGTTCAATGTGTGTACATTGAATAAGTATTTTGCAAAATTTAGTTAAGAGAATAAGTGTGAGGGCTCTGGCACCTTGCCTGTGTGTAAGTCCCCAACCTGATGAGCAAGCCACGATTTCATTCTTTAGTTAAAGTTCAAGGCACGTTTTGGGCTATTAGGGAATAAAATAATTTAGAGGCCTAAAAGTCAAATTAGAAGAATAAAAATTAGTTCCACACCTATTTTTAAACTTGAAAGTTTAGCGAGTAGAGTTTGGCTAATTTAAGAAGGGTCCAATAACTATACTCCACTATTTTGGTTGTTATATTCAATTAATGATTCTACGATTTTGGTAATTGGATGTCCTTGCTTCTACTAATCTTTCTTCTCATTCATTTTGTTATGGTTTTGGTGTTTATGCTATTTTGTGATTATTTGAATTTGTTAAATTATCATTTGTTGATTATTTGAATTTGTTAAATTATCACTTGTTGATTGATTAGGGTTAAAGTTTGGTTAATGGTTAGGTTTCATTTAAAAGTTTCATATCATATATTGAATAGGCATTTCTTCCTTGGGAAATAACTACTTGAATGACATGGAAGGTGAAACTAACTGTCAATCTCACACGCGTTGCATTGGACTTTGCAGGCAGGAGGAGTCTTAAGCAATTGGTCAGCTGTAGGGATTGTTCATAGGCTTTCTCATTGGCTGTTGGGACATTGCATTGCATCGTCAACATATATCTTCCTCATGTGCTTTGCCTTGGAATTCTCAGGCTGGAAGCAAATCGAAATTTACATTATTGGTTGTAAGTCCCATGCCTTGTATATTCCAGCAAACTCTACTACAAAAACGTTGCCAGTGCATTTTATGGATAATGCTAATTTCGAAAAGAGAGTCTGGAAAATGGATTTTGTGAAGGGTGTTTTTTGTTGCTTTTGCTTTTTCTCCCTGCACGGTATAGAACGCTCAAGGAAATTCTAGTAGACTGTACTACAATAATGTTACCAGTCTACTATAATGTTACTATTTCTAGTGTCTGAATTTTAGGTGAATCTTTTTGCGAGGGATGCTTTATGTTGTCTTTTGATCTTTTTCCCTCCATAAATGCAATGCAATGTCATTTCGATTGTAAAGCAACCTTTAACATTTAACATAGTATCATATAATTTAATTGAAGTGAAGACAAAGCACTAAAATGGTGGTGACTGGATGGTATCAAGCTAGTGCCTTATATTTATAGTGCCTGATCATCACATTTTTATCAAGCTAGTCATGACCTTATCAAGCAATGAATTGTGAGGATCTAGGCCATGGAGTTTTTATCAAAAAAAGTTTGGGGGCTTCCAAGCTCTTGGGTTTTTTCTTGTTGTAAGTGAGCAAACTTGAAGGTTATGCCAAAATTATATGGTACAATCAAGTCAATCCATTTGTATGATGAGGGTTACATTCGTATTTAAACCTTGTAATAAGTTTTCTCTTGTTTGTAGACTTGTCAATTTCTCTTAGTACATTTTCAAATTTATAGAAATATCAATATCTTGGCTTATTGTAATCAAATATTACTCTTAGTTATGTTGTTAAAATATGATGTAGCTTTAGTATATATTTTTTGTTTATGTTCTAAAGCAAGTGTGCAAGCCTGCTACAATTGCTATGGGCGAATCAGGTATGATCTCCTAACTAGGAAAGTGGGTTGATAGCCCATTATCCTTTTGATGGCTAGTGAAATTGGTTGATAGCCAACTTTCCTAGCCATAGGGCCTGAATTGGGGTTTAGGGTTTGCAATGTTTTTGTCCTGATTTTCAAAGAATGTTCCTATATTGTTTTACCAAAACAACTACATGTTGTGAACCATGGTTTAATGAAAAAGAGAGGTGACTTTGTAATGATTGTAGATGTGGATCTAACGGTTGCTAATTGAAAAAAGGACAAAAGCACAAATTTTTCAATCATAGCCATAAAGTCATTGACACATGTTTAGTCCTTGAACCCCATTTAGTCACTGAACAACATCTAGTCGTTGAACTCCATCTAGTCATTGAACTCTAGTGATAAAAGGTAGGTTGTCGTTACTCGGTTTCAAGGGCTTAGCATGACACCTTTTAGCTCAATTTGTTTATTGAATGGTGTTCCCAAGTTATCATCAAAAAACCAAAATAAATAACATGCTCACTTGAGATGAGTCATCATGTCTGATTAGGCCTTTAATGGAGACAATTAGACTTTGTAATAAACACAATATTAGATAATGATTTTAGTAGATGACATTTGGTTTCATGAAACAATTGGCCATGTACATTATTACATGTTTGGGGTCTACGATTTAAGCTATATATGTAGGGGTCAAATTTTGGCTCATTGTCTTGACGTTTCTACGCCATGTTAATATTTGTCATGATTATTGACCCTTTATGATATGATGACTTTATCAAACAACACAAGACATATGTGGGTTTAGGGATCTTTCCCAACATATCGCTGTTTGTTCAATTGCATGCTAAATCGCCATGGAAAGTGGACAACACGATGATAAGTTTACTAGGATACAACGAAAGCAACTCAAACTTGAAATGCAAGTGCTCACCCATCCTCATGTAGAATGTGCAACTACAATTGTTGCAAAAGGTGGTGATAGTCCACATGCCAAACAAGCCATTTTGGGTTTAGGGGTAAATGCACATTTACAAAACCGAGATTCAATGGCGGAAGCAACAATTCCAAAATTGATACTTCCTAGAAGTTTTTTCCACCCTGATGTCAAGAAGGTGAAGGACAAGCCATCTCCTCCACCTGAGCCCATTGTTGGGTTGGCAAAATGTCAGTGGCTAGAAAGTAGATACAAAAAATTGGAGGCCTTTATGGAAAGAGAGGTGGCGAAGAAAGAGAAGGCACAACTAGACAACACAAAACTAAGGGACTCTATGGACAACCAAAATATTTTGAAGAGGAGTCTAAAAGAGGAAAGGGAGAAAAAGGACTTGTACAAGGAGCAATTTCATGTTGCCAGAGATGAGACCATTCGACAACGTCAAGAGATCGATAAACTTCGGCAAATGCTTCATGTGACCAAGAAAGAGACTTCTGATATTTTGAGGGCACAACATATGTTCTTGCCATGTCCAAATACGAATTGTGTGATTAGTGATAAGGCTACTTTTGGTGGGTTTCCAAGCAAGTTTGTATATATACCTCCCATGGTTCTCCCCCTTTCAGGTGCAATCTATTCAAAAAGGTTATCAACTTCTCACCACCCAAATCCTGTGTGCCGATGGCCGCTCATCGAAGGAGATTTTTCCACCTTCAAGTCAACTTGTAAGACATTGAACAACTTTGCTGTGATATCCACAAGCTCCTCTCAAGAGTGCGTGAGGTTAGCTAGGTTTTATGCTAGCTATCTACCAATTTGGTTCAAAAGAGTTATGGGAAAGAAAAACAAACCCAGGTTAGAAGTTGATTGGTTCAATCCCAATCTACCAATTCCAAAGGGTTTGGATATTTTGATGTACATGAAAATACGCGACGCTTCTTCTTTGGAAAGGCGGATTTTTGGAGAGATGGCGAAATTCAAGTTTGTCGAAGGGGTGGATCCACGCTTTAACGATATCACAGAAGGTTACTCTGAAAGGGCCGACATATGTAGAGATACCATTGAGAAGCTAGGAGAATAGATATAATGTCATGGTTTTTTTTAGCATTTCTAAATAATCTTAGTTTTTTGGGTCATAGATGTGGCACAAGATGCTATAGTTCATTATAACATCGGACATAATACAAGTACATTTCAAAAGCTTGATAAGTAAAAAGGTTTTTAGGAAATTCAACGGACATTAATGCAAATTTACGCTACACTACTGCAATCTATATTCACTCTTTGTTTGGTTTGAGTTTATGGTTTAGGGTGTGGTTATCTATCAATGAATGTGGTTGTTTGTGCACATGATGCAGTTTAGGGTTTAGGCTTTTGAAATGTGAAATTAATGTTTAGTCATGGTTTCTCTCTCTCTCTCTCTCTCTCTCTCTCTCTCTCTCTCTCTCTCTCTCTCTCTCTCTCTCTCTCTCTCTCTCTCTCTCTCTTATTGATCTACCCACTCAAGAGAGTGACTATTATGGATTTGTTTGGGCTTAATCATTGAACGACTCTCTCTCTCTCTCTTATTAATCTACCCACTCAGGAGAGTGACTATTATGGATTTGTTTGGGCTTAATCATTGAACGACATCTAGATTGGCAGGTGAAAGCAAATGTTGTATTGGACAAAGATTTGTATGTATACCGGAACCTACTTTACGAACCTTTTGTTTTCTTTAGATAATGAAGAAGATTACATTGACATTGGAGGAAATGTGAACCCAGACCAAGAGGAAGTATTACTGGACAAATCGAAGTATATAAGCCCTTTGTTCTTTTCCTTCAATGCACACACCATTTGATGTGTACCAGTCTTCTACAAAAAACTCTCCCAAGTTATGGGGAAATCATGCATGTAGATGCATCTTTTGTGGCCCTCATAAAAAATTCAAAAGGAAAATCAAACAAGGAGTATGATGTGCAGTGCAAGTGGAAGTACATACAGGACAAACTTGACACATTTATCACATTTTTCATATGCAAAGGGATAGCTCAACTGTTTTTTAAAGGTAAAGAGTCTCAAAGGATTCCATGCATCGAGCAATGGGATTATGTGTTTACTTCCTGTCATGTCAATGAGTATGCAAAGGACCATCAACCTTTAAGACAAACGCTGGAGACTATAAAAAAGTTTTGGGTTGTTGGTAGTAAAAGGCATGGGGTGTCAGAGGACTATATTAAAGCATCTTACAATGCATGCATCTTTTGTAGAGACGGTATTTTGAATGGTCCAAGGAACAAAGTGTCTAATCTCCCTTTTAGCCATGATGTGTTTTTACCAATGAATGAGTTACAAGCACACATTGAAGATGATGTTATACAACATCGAGTTTGGTTAATCATGAGGCGATCCTATGTGTCAAAGGGTAGGTTCAACAAATTTAGGATTACGGAGTACATTTGCCATAGAGGAGAGTCACAAATGTCTCCAAAACAAGAGGGAGCTCACGTAAGGCGTAGTTGTAGAGTTGGTTGTCCATTTCGGTTAAGATTGTCTATTCCAGTAAAAGATGATGGCAATGTTGTGACTTTCAAAGTGACAAGGAGGCACGATTTCAATTATTTGATACGCATGAAAACCATTGTTTATGCATCCCCATCCATTGGTTGTACATGAGGTTGAAAGAGACCTCATGTCCTATAGAGACGCTTCTCAGCTTGCAAATGCATCAATGCATCGAGTTTCATTCTTGCAATCTCAAGCAAGTGAGGCTGAAAAATCGAGTTATCGCTTTTTCCTGATTCCAAGGGGGGTTTCAGAACTGGCATACAAACTGCGTACCAAAGGTAATGTCAATATGCTATTTGTAGGGTTTGTTTACAAAAAAAAATGATTTTGTTACATCAACCTATACAGACATTGCAGATGCACTCAGTACTGATGATTGGAGGAGTTTGAACCTTGAGGTGCTAGCTTTGATAGAAAATAGAAAGGTAATATCTTAAAAACCCAACAGTCTAAAAGTGGTTACTATAATTCAGGTTTAGGGTTCCTTGGACTAACCCTTCTTTTGCAGGCTATTCTATATCAACCATACTCTCCCAATAATGACGATGAATTAAAAAGACCCTTTGTTCTTGTCTTGCAAGACCAGTGAATGCTTGATATCGCTCAAAAATTCTCTAGCCATAGTGCCTGGCAATTAACTCAACTTTTAACACGAATCAATTTGGTTTTCCATTGTTCGGAGCAGTGGTCCTTAACCAACTCGGACATGACATGCCTATTTGGTTCATGCTTTGTTCGGATGACAAGGGAAAGCAACACTAGGGAATCGCTTTGAAGATGGCCATGCGAGCAGTTTTTGCTAGACTCGGGGTCATGAGACCCCGAGCAATTGTGATAGACTTGTCTCATTGCAAGAAAAAATTGATGGCCTACGTGAGGTACTGGATGCGTTCTCAGCCAATGTCCACACCAAGATCGTAAACATGTCAAGCGAGGAACTCAATGAGCTCATTCAAATGTCTGAAACTCTAAAAGCTGCCCTGAATTCGTACAGAGAAATGTCAAGGCCCACAACAAACTCCATGCCTAAAAGAGGGTCAACCTATTATTTGCAACAAAATGTGACAAGCACACGCACGGGCCATGGTAGAAACCGTAAGGTCAAAGTAGAAGTCACACCAAAGAGTGATACCAAGGAGCATCATGTTGTTAGAGAGCAACCCCCTCGTAACACACATACAAAGCGGGGCATAGGCAAGAAGCATGCTCGAGTTTGTCCTCCACGGAGCAATCGAGTCAATTGTTCAAGTTGTAATGTGCCAAACTTGTTCATAGGCAATATGGAAACCATTTGCTCAAGAATTGTAGCTCCACCATAGTGAAAAAAGATGCAAACCCAGTTGATAGGACACAAATCTTACAAGCCGAATCTAGGTCCAAGAGAGGAAAGGTTGCTTCTAGATATCCACATGCTTCAAACAATGAGGTGAAGATAGAAAACATGGCTACTCAAACCCAAAAATTATCGCCATCCATCATTTTGGTTGAAGATGTAGAACAAGAACACGGGTCTCAGACGGAGAATACTTCTCCAGGTTTTTGCAATGAATCCTCACACCCTAAACAAAGATGTGGAAATGTGTGTGGGGCCTAAGCTGGCAAACAATCCTCCGAAATTGGACAATCTATCCCCGAATTCTTTGAATGAAGACGTCACAAAAAGTTGGGCCGAGATAAATCTTCACAACACCAAATGACAAACCCAACCATTCAACATGAAAATGTATCAATTGATGTTGTTGGACCGTCAACACAAAAAGTTATGGCAAAGTTTAGTGAACACGACATGGCACGCATGCTTGATGGGTTTGGAAACAAATTTCGATTCTCCTTGCCTAATTAAGCTCTCATTATTGTTTTTTTTCAGAATTGTTGCAACCAAATGAGAGAGAAAAATGCTTGGATATCAGAAGTTTTAGTAGAACCAGGCTTAGGGTTTTGGGATCTGCAAATGCCACCCCACAATAGAGAAGCGGTGCAGATATTCACGTCATTCTTTATGACATCAGTGGAGAAAGGCGACGAGCATGCAATAAAGAAGTACATTAAACCAGGGTTGAAACAAAGGCGGGTCTTCATCCTTCCTTACAATGCATAGTAAGTGGTATAATTTTGTATAGATATTTGAATGTGGTCTACATTAGACTAAATACTTGGTCTAAAAAATACTTCGTCATCTGTTTTGCAGTTCTCACTGGAGTTTGGGAATTTGGGTATGCACATTGACAAGGAGGACATATGCCACTGGACGGGACTAACATGCAACTCAATGGATACCACCCATGTTGATATTGAAAGGTAATGCCTCAAATGTGTCCCCTCTTATGCTATGTTCAATTGCCAAAGATCCCCATGAGAAGTCAACATTTTTTTAATTTGTGCAATGTATAGGATCATGGAAAGCGTCGCCTCGTTGTTGTCTTGTGCATCCACTCAAAAACATTCCTTTCGCATCTTCGATGCCCAGGTACCTTAAAGCACTAATTATCACAACATATATAGATTGTTTAAGAATGCTTACATTCTCCTTGACTAAACGTATAGTCTCCACAACAAATGGATGCATATAGCTGTGGATGGTTCACTATCAACAATGGAAAAAAGTTCATGGAATGGTTTGCTGAACATGAAGGACGACTGTGTTTAGACTTGGTAAATGCAAATGTGTTGCTTGTTTGTTAATGCATGCTTAATGGAACACATCATCAACAAGCCTAATTTTTTCCGTCCTCCAAAGTCTGTATGTGGCAGTTGTCGAGCTGACATAATTTACAAGTTTCGAGAGGAGATGCTGCAAATTTTCTTGGACAACGCATCAGATATTCCATAGTGCCAACCAGGCAATCACAAGTTCAGCTATCTGCTACCTCTTTGAATAGATGATAGCATCTCTTCTATATTCAGTTTTATATGACACATGTTTTGGCTAATGATACGAATGTTCCTGGGTCCAATGCAGACACAACTGGATACAAGTCAATTTCACGGAGAACAACCACACAACTGAATGTCAACTACATGGATGCAGACTGTCGAAACTAATGAACCAAGCTATATTTAGCATACATTTAGTGTATCGTAGTTTCGAAGAATTTTTTTTCCAAAGCCTAGTACCGAAATGCTGTTTTGGTTCAATATCCTTGAAATTCTTTGTCAAAACCTTAAAACATTGAAAACCTGACATTTGGGCGCTTATTGTCCGGCCTCGACTCTTATTGAAACTTTGATATTGTGTTCCATTAACATCTGTTTATCGTCTATTTGTGTTTGTACATTAGTGCTTGCAGGCATGCTTTCAAAATGAGCAGACTTTAATACCTTGATATATTTGGATTTATACCACGAAAGCTCTTTAGTTGTTGTCATAACATGTGGGAATTTACCATAATTTGGATTTTTACTAGTTATTCATTTCCAGTTTACATAGCGGATAACATTCCTTTTTTTTTTTTTGCTATCTATCATTTTAGCATAATCATACTGACGTGTGCATGCAGGCATAGAGGTTGCCTGGTAGGCAAACAACTCTTTTGGTTATGACACATTGTACATTGATGCTCTTTAGTTGTGGTCATGACATGGGAGATTATGAAAACATTGATTTTTTATTTATTCGTGTTCATTTCTTGCTTATATAACAGAGAGTATACTTTATGCACCCAACATTGTTTTCTATCTATCACTCTTACACAATATTACTAATGTTTGCATGCAGGTTTAGAGGTTGTCTGGTGTGCATACCACTTCGTGGTTATGATTGGGGTTCGATTCCCCATCAACCTTGCATGGATTGTACATATCACCGACGTGGAGCTTGAAAATTAGCTTAACGGATCTCAAGAGTGAGACTAAACCCAGACCGTTGCAAACCATTAGAGCTAGCCAAAACAACGTTTTTGGTCCAGCCTTGCCAAATCACCCAATTGGCAGTATTGGCAGCACACGTTACGATTAACACAACAATGTGCATAAAAACATTATAAAAAAACGACAGAAATGAAACAAACTAAAAATAATTTTAAATCCTCATATAAATGTAGTTTTATTATAAAACTTTTAAATTTTTTAATTTCACAAATGTGACATTGATTGCATTTAAAACTTAATAATAATAAAATATTGTGCTCTTCATGCAAAGGTAAGTCTACATTTTATAGTTTTTTCATGCTAATTTTCATTTCCACAAAGTGTTAAAGATTTCAATGTGAAAAGAGAGTTGCAATATGTAAAATGTTGCACAAAGCATGGACTTTGCGCAAAATATTTGGGCAAAAGGTCAAAGTTAAATTAAAAGTCAAAGGTTTTTAATATTGTGCCTATGGTGAAGCTGGCCAGAATAGGCAAGTGCTTTGAAGATACAAGGCCCCCCCCCCCACTAGGACTTTAGAGCACGGGCCGCGCGTGGGAGGGGTTTAGCCCCGGTGCCCCCCAGTGCGTGATGCGTGGCCCGTGCTCGGTTGCCCGCCAAATTAAGTCACGGGCAAAATTTGGCGGGCGACGCTGGGGCACGGTCCCGGTCAACGGGGTGGCGTCGGGCTGCGGTCCCAGGCAATGGGTTGGCGCCCTGCCGGCGCCGAGCGGTGGTGCCAGGCAGACGTCGCGTCGGGCAGGGTGTCGGGGAGGCGCCGGGCAGGGGGTCCCCCAGGCAATAGGGTGGGCGCGGGGCAGGGGGTCCCCCAGGCAATAGGGTGGGTGCCGTGCACTCAGCGCCGGGCACCAAGCTCTCACACACACACACACACATTCAAAGAGTTGGGTGGGTTTCTCTATATATCCCCTCCCAGTTCCCTTGCAAAATTGTTTATGGGATTAAAACTGGTTGCCTAAACACACGGCGTCCGGGCAGCCAGTTTAAAAAAAAAAAAAAGATGTGGTCAGGAGGGCACCGGTGCTGGTAAGATGGGAGCCCCCCACCCTAAGAATTTGCTTTGACTTTGTGGCCAACAATGAAACAAAAGAGAGAGATAATGTGAGTTGAGAGAGAGAGAGAGAGAGAGAGAGAGAGAGAAAGAAAGAACAGAAGAAGAAGCAGAGAGACAATGACAAGTTTCAATTACGGTCCTTTTGAGGACGAAAGCTTTAATTTGACAGCAACTTTTTCTTTGCTTTTCTTTCTACCAATTGGGTAGATGATGCCCAGATCGTCCGTGCTTTGCCTGACTTTCTGGAGCTGCAGGATAACTCGGGCGATGCGATCAGCTGCAGCCTGCTGGGAAAAGTGTGCTGCTGCTTCAAAGTTCACTAGTTGCTTCTGCTCTCTTTTATGTTTTGCTTTCCGGTTTGGTGGATGATGCAAGGTCCGCTTTGGCAGAGTACGTTCAAGTAGCTTGGATCTTCGTGGGTTTCAGTTATGGCAATCCATGGATCTGTATGCAAGTGCATCAGGAGCTTCTGCATGTGAGATCTGATGGATCTGATCAAGTTATCCGATCCAGGCGTGATTTTTGATTTGCTTATTGTAACCTTATGGATCCGTCTAATTCCATGAATCGCTTTAAGACTGGCATTCTTAGACTCTTTCTGGTGATTTCCTTGTGTTTATTAGGGTGACTCGTGTGTCATTCATTCAGGATTTGTATAGCGATTCCTGGTTCAATGTGAAATAGTGAGATCAATGCTTTTGATGTGCAGCATTTCAGCATTATCTCATTATGTGGGTTTGGATCAAGAACGGTGCAAAAATGATGACTATAACTGCTGTCTTTTTTAGGGGCAGATGTAACTTTTGCACATCGATAAGCAAATCTATTCTCCTGTAGGAATCAGCTCTCGCACACAATGGAAGACTATGTAAATTTCTTTGATCTGTTACCTGATGACGTTATCAACCTCATTCTAACAGCGGTTTCCGATTGTAAATCGCTTGTAAGATGCATGGCAGTCTCCAAATATTTGAAGCAGCACTCTGCTCGTGTCTCATCTCTTAGCATTGAGTGCCCAGGTCAGTTCCCATCATATGAAGATAAACTTGAAAAAATCTACTCGATGGTGAAAGAATTTCATTCTTTGGAATCTCTGATTGTGAGGGTGGGGCAGCCTAAAGACGAGCCGCCATCCTGGGCTAGCTGCATGCGATATGCAGAGATTGGGACATCTGTAGAGAAGTTTATGTTCATGGCAGCAAAGTCTGGGGAGTTTTCTGAGTTGGACATAGCTGTTAGAGGCTTTCGGCATCATGCATCAAATGATCAAAGCTATAAAGAGACTGGTGCTCTGTCAGAAATTGCAAGTTCCTCGGGATCACAAGCTAGTCAGAGAAAATGGGACTCTTCCATTGGAGGTAAGAGTAAGATCATTACTCCAGGCTCAAGTAATATTCCAGGAGAAGAAGAAGAAGCTTTACTGAATAATGTATCTGAAGAAACCGCAAGTAAACAGGAAGCACGTAGCACAGAAATTTTGTCATTTCCTCATTGCAACATTAGGAGGATCGGTGCCGGACAAGGATCTAGTGTATCTCAAAAACTAATTCTTGGAGCTGGTCATGATTTTTATGAAAGTGCAAATGAAGCATCTACATCTAGACAAACGTCTTCAATCTTGAGCTCAGCTTCAAGACAAAGCCGTTGTAGCAGAAAGGTCCCAGAATTCACTCTCCGTCAAGTGGTTGCTCCCAGCAATAACGTCCTCAGAAGAATGGTGCCAGTTATAGTGTTTGCAATAGTTCAGGGGTTGGATGAGTTCCGAGATAAAGTGCCATCCTTCATTGAGAAATTTACACTATTGAAAAGATTTTTGCTGGTGGACTTGCTTGAAAGCGTTACTGTTTACATGAGGGAGCATCAGATTCAGGATATCAGGTTTCAACTTCGAAGAGAATCGGAAGCAGAGCCTGGCGGGCGGGGGAGAGAAGAAATTGCTGAATCTGAGAATCTCGATGTGGGGCAATATCAAGGGGAAAAGGAAGACAGCACGGTAGGAGACAAGATGCTTGAGAAACAAAGTTCACTCCACAAGCCTAGCTCATCAATTGAGCAAAAGCTTGTGTTAGGATCAAAGGGAAATAACGATACATGGAACTTATTGACTGATGAAAATAAGGAGCGATACTGCATTCAGAATGTAATTTCTGTTGAAGTTCAGAAAGATTACAAGGGAAAACGCCCAGATGTTGCTGATAAACACAACCAGACGGTGAGCAGATACAATGTGAGCGAAAAGGGGAAAGGTAGAGTGGAAGATCCTGCAAATATGGAGGACAATATGCTTGCAAGTGAGAAGGCAGTTTGTAGGGCTGAAATAGAGTTCAGTGGATGCGGAGGCCCAAATTTCTGGCACATGGGAGAAAGCTCTTTAAGCTACAGCTCTGAGTCTGTTCCTCAGGCTGAGCAGGGAAATCTTGGTTATGCTTTAACACATCCTATGAACAATGAAAACAATGTTACTGGATCTAGTTCCTTGTACAGTGGAAGGGACGCAATCGGTGCAGATTATGTTCAGAAATGCAGTGGTGTAATTCAGGAAGAATCCTCAAACTTCGACAAAACTGGGAAGGTTCTTGTTGAATCAGAAGAAGCTTCAATTAAAAAGGTTATGCCGTCTGCTTTCAAACATTGTGCAGGTCTCTTAGAGCTTTACCCAAAGGATAGCATCTTTCAAAATCAGGAGAGCAAAGCTGTCCATAATGAATTTGTTTTGGAAGGGCGTCTGGACAATTGTCCAATTGATGTACCTCTGGTTCCTGTAACTGTTCCAACTAAAGACAGCTCTCAAAATCAGGAGAGTAAAGCTGTTCGAAATGAGTTTGTTTTGGAAGAGTGTCTGGAAAATTGTCCAATTGATGGCGTACCTCTGGTTCCTGCAAATTTTTCAGTGTCATGGCATGACTATAATGATTCTCAATGTGGGGGGAAAAGTAACAGCATTAATTTTCAAGAGGGAGGTCGGGATAGTAGGTCTGACAGCTTGTTGAAGCACTGTTTCAAGAGAAGTTTGAAAAGTGATACCCTTAGGTTGAGAGAGACAGACAGGTTTATAAGAATTGGAGATAAGAAGAAGGACAGGCTAGAAGATGTTGCAATAAAGAGGCAGGAAAACCTGTTGTACAAAGATTTTAGTTTCAGGAAGAAAGAAGACAAAAAGGGCGTGAAGACATGTAGGCCTGGAATGGAAGATGATGATAAACTCCTGAGAGAATTAGAAAGGAGAGATAAAATGGGCATGGAAGATAAAAAAATCAGGTCCATTCATGGATCTTGGTGTAAGAGTCAGGCATATGTTCCAGAATGTCCGTCAGGAAAAGAGCTCCTTAAGCTGTCAAGCGTAGAAGATTTGAACTTGAGCAGACTGGGGATAAAAACTACAGGTCCCACAACTGCTGACCAAGAACAGGTGGGCCTTTGTTCTAGATCAATGATACTCATGAAGGAACTTGGTTTGTCATCTAGCACCTTAAGTTCTCCGAGCTTTGCACCATCACAGAAATTAGACAAATCAGAGGTTTCTTTCAACCATGACGGCAATTTTGTTGCTATTAAATCAGCTCTTGCATCCGATTTGCATTTGGCCTCTGGATCTAGAGAGAATGCATTAGATAACAATTCTAATGAAGAGACAGTTGCTGAAGGATTGGAGATAACAAAACTTTGTAATGGGAACCAGGTATATAGCATGACTCAAGGAAATGAAGCCCAAACAGGGAGCTGTCAAGATGATTGCTTTGCTGGAAACAAGTTAGCCTCTACAAGTGGGGAAAGGCAAGACGAAGACATCTGTAGGTTGGATGGAAGTGGATCAAGAAAAGAGCAGCCCATCAGTAGAGATGTAAATAAAGGGATTTATCACCCATGTATTCAGCTTGAGGAAAGAGGAAAGAGAATAATGCAGACTGAGGCATGGAGAGAAACTTGGAGAGAGAGCTTGAGAAAAAGAGTTAGAGATCACCAAAGGGAGATGCAACGCCAATCAGAGCTGGAAAGGGAATCAGAGGCTCGCAGGGAGAGGATAAGGGCAGAAATGAGAAGAAGGCAGCTGGACATTGAACAGGAGGCTCTTAGTTTCAATATCACTTTTTGGAGAGCTGAAAAGGTTTCTGCATACAATTATTGTCTCAGTGATGTGTCCATGTGCATTGCTACAAATGCTGCCAAACCTTTACTATTGGCAGACTTGGACTTACTATCCCAGGCAGCCCTTGCTGGGTCGCTTCTTGCAGCCACCGTGTCTACCGTCAATAATCAAGCTTCTGTTCCTAAGCTGTAAACCACGACCCCTGAGACTGGCACATCTTAAAAGTTTATGGATGATGAGATTATTTTATTTCTTCAGTTCTTGTTTGCTGGAGTTCCTTTTTATTTCTGGGTTTCTGATTCAAACACACTAATGCTTGGAGTTATTTTTATTGCCATGTGTTGATCAAGTTGAAAGCTAGAATATCGAAAACTTTACTGATTGCTTTGTTTGATAATAGTGTAGATGCTCATCGGTAGATGCAGAAGCTTGTAGATTTTTTCCATTTATCAAATCCCAAAATATAAGCATTCTAGTCAGTGTGTTCATCATGCTCTGAGAGAATAGGCATGAAGAGCAAGCTTTCCTTTTACTCTTGACATAATCAGAATGGCTAGTGGACTATATTCGGTTAAAAGTCATCTCATGGATCTAGAGGGTGTATCAGCTTCTATGATTTCGCATATGTTAGGGCATAAAATATAGTCCTACTATCAGATTGGAGATTATGGTTGCAGCAAGTAAAAACAATGCCGAAAATATTACTTCAGCTTGGTGACGGCTGTTTAAGTTTGTTCCTTTTGACAGTATGGATGATCTTACATCTTCCTCAAAGCATGATCCTATCTAATTCCTTGAATATTCTCTTTATCTAGCAACATCGCATTGTAACTGAGCCCCTTTCCATTGTTTCAGAATCTCTAGACATAATTGTGGAGAAATGGTAAAATTCGTGGCTACGTCTAATGTCAATATACCATTGGTTCTTTTAAGAACCTTCACATACAGAGCATAGGATGTTGCAAATAGTGGTGAAGCACTGGAGAATGATCGTAATCAGTGGAATATCCATCCTCTGCTCAGAAATCCAACTGATGCTAAACTGATCTATCCTATAGCCAACTGACAAAGCTAGAATTACGCCATGTGGCATATTTATATTGTTGCAGGCTATAGGCCCTATCAATTTTGGGCTGGGAACCCAATAATGATGAAATCAATAACCAATGGATAATTAAGGAGGTGCAAATAAGGATGATAGTGGGAATGCTGGCTGTTTGTGCATGCCTACTACAAAAGAAGAAACTTGTAAAATATTAAGATCTAGAGTTAATATATACAAATCGAAGCTTCTATCGATCAATAATTCCTCATTATCAGATTGGATCTTAACGATAGAGATAAAAATATTCCTATAAGCAATACGTTCGCATAGCTGCTCATTGGCGCTCCATGACAACACCCTTTGTCCAATGCTTGTTCTTGCAAGCTCTTCATAGCTTGCCAAATTTTTTGCAATAGTGGGGACAATTGCTTGAGCCCCATTGTTTTCATCATAAACAAGAGTTTGTCCTTGGACTAATGCTTCTTGGTTTCCAAAAGAGGCTCAAACTTGCGACCAAAGAAACTTTGGATGACCACCTAACCAACAAAGCCAATCCCTTTGGGTGTCCTTGGACTAATGGAGTAGGATTGCATTTGATCTGTTAGTTGATAGAAGCTTGTCCCTAGAGTTAATGCTCTTGGATTTAGGGGGATTCGAAGCTTATCATTAAACTGGAAGGATCAGAATGTAATGTTGAACCCATATTAATTATTCTGTTTAAATCACTAGAACATTTGTGATAGGTATGCCAATCATCCAAATGAATGAATTCTCCAGTTTTTGGGAACAAGAGATAATATCCTATATGGATTATAGGACAATTAGATGATCAGTGGATCTTTGTAATAAGGGTTTTCTGGAAGGAAGAGCTGGTGGTATGGGACATTAGTAATATTGGAAAGGAAATTCTAGGACTGTAAAGATTTGATTATCAATAAAATATTTTAGTACCTAGTCATGATACGGGAAAAAGCAAAACCATTGATAAAATGTGGGGTATTTTGGGAAATTTTGATATTTAATCTAGATTCCAGTGTGGTATCTCATTATCTACAAAATCAGAGGCCCTCAAACTATTTCTCGCGTTCTTAATTAATCATTTACTTTTTAGTAATTTCTCGAATATAAGACATCTAACTGGTTAATATCTGAAAGACTGTTATATCATATGAATTACTACTTGTGAATAGATTTGTCACTCGAGCTGAAAATATTTGTAAGGAAAAGTCCTATTTGTAATAGACTGAATCCTTTTGTGGAATGTATTTGTTACTGACTTTTCATGGATTTAGGTATTTTCATATGTCATCTTTCCAGTTAACTTTTATAGGAGGGGGTGAAGTGATGGGATACAATTATATCTGAGGATCTGTTGGTTGCATAGTTTTCGGAAGAGAATCAGTTGTGGTATAGAAATGAGATTTATTCTGAAAGTAATTTCGGATAGATTTTGAGTAAGATACCTATTTGAAACTTTTTGAATAAGAGAAATTCTCTAGGGATTGTGTGGACAATCTGGAACTAGATCAGATTTGAAATTTGAATAATTATCTATAAGTAGTACAGTAAAAGGTCAAAAGTTACTAATTCCATTTTGATTGGAATACGAATAAATTTGACCAGAAGTTGAGTCGGGAATGTCTGTATTAAATCAACTAATCTTAGTTTGAGTACTAGGACCGGTGAGGGGTTGATTGGGTGGAAGAAATTATGTTGTTAGTGGTAAATTGGATTGGCAAACTGCTGAGAGTGAATGTTATTCATTTTAGAGATTTTTCAGATATGTTATTTACTCATGAGAAATAGAAATTTTTTACTAGCTGAGTTACAAGATTCTTGGTGAAATATGTGAGTAACATATGTGGATTCTGGAGGAATCTACCAGATAAGAATGTGTTTATGTACTAGGTCATAGTGAGATTAAGTGTGATGAGGATTCACCAGAATCTGATGTTTTTGAATTATATTTCTTGTAAGATGCATGATTAGTGAATCATCAGGATTCATCAATTAAAATTATGTTCATTGGATATATAATATTCTTGGTATAGAGTATTCCTTAGTTAAGGAATAGACTCAGGTCATCAGTGATTGTATTCCAAAGAGCTCAATTGGATAGCAAATCATAATGAATTCGAGAATAATAACTGAATTGATATTCAGTGGGACTTTGGGTATCTAGATTTGATTCTAGACGATAATCTGTTTTTGTGATTAGAGATGATTGTCATTATTATTTTGTTATGCTTTCTGTCTTTAATTACCAGTAGCATATAGAACTTGAATATCTAGCACTTCTGTCAAAGAATCCGGTTTAGAAAATATTCTTTAAATCTAGTATTTTCCTAGTGGGAAAGATTTTGAAATGATTTTTACTTTTCTTGAGTTATGTTGGACACATACTGGGTCTCTAAAATTTTAATGTATCATCACAAAAATTTGTGTTCAACCATTTCAATCCATTTCACCACTCCAGTATCCTGTAATGATTAGGTATGGTTTTGGATTCCAAAAAATTATGATTGACGAGTCATATAAATCTAAATATTTATGATTGACGGATCATAAATAGATACTTAACTGTTGTTAGAGGATTATAAAGAATTGTGATGATTCTTAAGTGTGACAATTAATTTTTGATCTATTAATTGAGTTGAGATTTCAGCTTAGCATTTTAAAAATGTAAATCTCTTTGCTCCAGTATTTTATTGAGTCCTACGGATCTCACAAACATTTCTTTTTAAGTAAATTGTTTTTATTTATGTGGAGTTTTGCTTACTTTAGTGGATTGTATTCTGCTACAGATTGTAGTCTATTTGTGTTTGTGTACAAGTTTAATCTACATCTCTGAGTGTATAGGAGATAATTAAACCTATTGAGATTCAGATGGATTGTTGATTTCTTGCATGTGATGCTAGAAATGGGGCTAATAACTCGTTAGAGTAACTATAGTACTATGCATTGAGGTATAATTGTCTGAAACTTGATGGATCTCCTAGAGATTTTAATTGATTGAATTGTTGTATTTTAGAATATTCTGGATATTCTAAGAATATTTTGTACCAAGAAACACTGATATCTACAAGAAATTGTGGATAAGATTTAAACTATCAGAACAATGAAATTTCTTTAGCTTTTGGACTTGATATCTGAAATAAGGAGTCAATTCACCCAATGGTTCATGTGGTTGGGATTACATGAAGGTGATGAAGTTTTATTTGGAGAAGCGGGTCAGCCTATTTGGAATATTTATTACTTAGTGTATCTTGGGTTTAGAGTTGGTACTCCTGTGTGGAGTCAAGCAATTGTAGAATTGTTGTGTTTGTGAGTACTTATTCAAAATGAAAGATCAAAATAAGGATAATCATTCTTGGCTATCTCCAGCAGAGTCGTTAGCACCATCTCCAGCTTTGTTATTGTCATTGTGTTGTTTGCTACTATACTACTGTACTGATGACAAAGCTTTATCATCTTTATGTGGATCTATCACTAGAATATGCTCCGCCTAGGACAAGAAATTCAAAGCAACCCAAATTGTCAACTTTTGATATGGTCCGATACAGGGAGGAAAAGCTAAAGCATGTAAATTTATGGTCATTAGGATCATTGTATTCTATTGATCCATGTTCATTGCAACATCCAGATTTTCATTCGGTGAGTCAATTAATAATCTATATGTGTCATGGTAAAAATGGCCTTTTGGATTACTGTGAGAATTTGATGCTCTATGGGAATGCACATTCAATGCAAAGAATACATTATTTGGAAGAGGAATCAAGGAAAATATCAAAGGAGTGCAAAGAAAAATCTACAAAGATGAAAACTTGTTTGGATGAAAATGAGATGCTCAAGGAGGAGATCCAAAGGTTGTAATCTTCTTTGCATCATTATACAACTAGTAACGATGAGATAAAATTTGCATTTCAATCCATGCGTATCTCATATTTGTCTCTTGTTAAAGATATGGATGTGCTCAACAGAAAGGTCCAAAGCAACATTGATCCATTTGGTGCCACAAATTAACTCTGGTTAACCCTGTTAACCATGATTTGACAATGCATATACATTAATGGTACATCGATTTTCTCATCTCAACCATCTTTCATATTCTTTTTCAATATTTTTGGGTCTCTTCGGGCAGTGATGAGCTAGAAGGACAGGCCTCATCAACCAATAGCATTTCCACATGCTGCCCGACGAAACAACAATATATTTTAAAAGTTTAATTTTATTTATATTTGGAAAATTCTACGTTACGTAGAACCCCGATTTCAAGGTTTCAATTGGTCCACATGGCAACGAAAATAAGAAAAAAAATAAAAAAACATCTTTTTCAAAGGCCCTTTTCGAGCTATAAGTTTCTCTAATGAACTAGTCATTACAAGAGAGATTTACGCTAAACTATCAGCTAACTATGTATCTCTTTTTGTAATGTTGCTTTACAGTTTTGTGTCTCATGACTGTCAAGCTTCGAATTCAATAATTCGAATCGCTTGACAAGTTGTTTGTTCATAGTTCGTTTCAGCACTTGTTGACATTTGATAGTTCGGAAGCTATCCGGACTATCAGATTTTTAGATGTCGATATCGATGGTGTGCTGAACTATCGGCTGTTCGAGGGAGTGTTGGTTGAGTTCACCATCTCCAACACTCCCTCTTAAATAATACAACTTTTTTTCTTTCATCCGACTCTGATTGATCTTCTGTGTTTTGTGACAGTGGCTTGTCCAACAATTTGGTCAAGAGGTCTACGATCATGTCTTTTAATTTCACAAAATTGACACAAAGTTCTCTTTTTTGAGATCAGATCTCGAATGTTATGATACTTCAGAGGTATATGCTTGGGGGAGAGAGAGAGAGAGAGAGAGAGAGAGAGAGAGAGAGAGAGAGAGAGAGAGAGAGAGAGAGAGAGAGAGAGAGAGAGAGAGAGAGAGAGAGAGAGAGAGAGAGAGAGAGAGAGAGAGAGAGAGAGAGAGAGAGAGAGAGAGAGAGAGAGAGAGAGAGAGAGAGAGAGAGAGAGAGAGAGAGAGAGAGAGAGAGAGAGAGAGAGAGCATGAAGTTGCCATCTCACAAGGCCACAGAACTAGTTGCCCCCAACGCAAGTTCCACGATTGGTCCCGCTTAGCTCCAAGCAATTTGATCCACAATCAATTCCTGACAGCTCTCCCAAGAAGAATCACATACAGGTTAGGAATAAAAAAAGGATCATTTGCCGGACAAGATTTAAAAGAATGGGTTGCTAAATTCATCATTAGCTCATGGCATCTATATCAAAATTTCACAAGTAGAAGGGCACTCTATCACCAGAATTGATAAGTATGCTTTCAACCAGAATTAGTGAATCCAACCCCAAACTTCCCTTCTAAAATCAACACTCCAAACCGGGATGCAAATCCAAGTGCTTCACTTGCCAATTCGATGTAGAGTTTGTCTCCATCCTAATCAAGTCTCTAAATAGGGAGTTGGCTTCCATTGGAGAGAAAATTTATGATGGAGAGTTTGTACAAATTGTTCTTAATGGTCTAGGAGATGACTTTGCAAATTTGGTCCAAAGTTTTGCCATCCAAGACACTTTACCAACTACAGAAAAACTTCACAGTGTATTAGTGGCTGAAGAGCGTAGGATGCTCCATGCAAAATCTAGGATGAGTTCCTTGTTTTTGCAGGATGGTGATGAGAAAGCCAATTTCTTATTCAAGGGCAAAAAGAAGACTAATGGAAAGAAGAAGCATCCAAAGGAGGCCAAAGAAGAGGATGATGCATCAAGCTCAAGGGACAAGTCAAAGCAGAAATGCTTCTTTTGTGGAAAGAAGGGGCATTATGCATCCGAATGCTACAAGAGGCTAAGAGCACAAGTGGAGGAGGACAAACAAGGAAACCTTTCAAATGAGGAGGAGGAGGATGAAGTAGATGTATTCTTGATGACATCTACATCCTCACTGACAAGCAATAGCAATTCAAGAGACAATTGGTGAATCGACAGTGGGGCTAGCTCCCACATGTCTTGTGAAAAGGACTTTTTCTCAACCTTACACTCTTTAAATACTGCTAAAAAGTTTGTCTTTACTGCAAATGATAAAGAGTGTAGGATAGATGGTGTTGGCACCATCTCTTTGTGTCTAGAATCCTCAAAATGCATGGATCTAGAAATTGTCCTTTATGTACCATCAATTACCAAGAATATGCTTAGTGTTGGTCTACTCTTAGAAAGTGGTTTGGATGTCCACTTTAAGCATGGTGTTTGTTTCATCTTGAAGAATGATATTTGCATTGCAAAGGGATTTAAACATGGAAGATTGTTTAAGTTGGAAGCTAGTGTTGCTTTTGAAAGAATGAGCTTGGAAAATGAGGAGATCACTCAAGAGGAGATATTGGAAAAGTGTGATCTTGCTTGCATTGAGGAGGAGCATCAAAAGGAGGAAGATCTTGAGGATCAGTCCCAAAGCATGAGAGTTCCAAGGGAGTCCTCAATGACAATGGCCAAGTCATCGAACTGCATGCAAATTTTCCATTCAAGTGTGCATCTGGCAAGGATGGTGAGCATTGGAGAGTCTACTATCTTTGAGTACTTGTTGGATAGTATTAGTAGACATGGAGTGACTTGTTGCTTATCTTTAAGATCTATGGTGTTTAGTACTCTTTATGACAAGACAATGAAATTAGATGCTACATTTGTTGTTGATAAAGCAATTTCATTGGATAACTATTTTTGTAATAGTTTGAATAGAATCATAGAAGATGAAACATCATTTGTATTGGAAATCTTTGGATCTACATTATGCACTTAATATTTAATTGATGTATCTTCAAGTGCACAAAATGCGTTGGATTCCATGGCTTGGCATGATGTTTAGTTTTGAAGTGTGCTACATGTATATAGACACATTTATGGAACATCTTGTAAGGGATCCTCTAAGAGGTGGTGAAAGATCCTTCATGGACATCATTCTCTATTGGAGTCTCAAAAGTTCCTTGTTTGTAGCTGGATTTTTTAGACACTTCTAAAAGCTTTCATTCATCCATCAAGAGAGTTGTAAATAGATCAAGCTAAATTTGAGGAGGAGTGTGAAGAATTGCCAAAAATTGGCAAATCTAGCCTGATAAAAAACCATGTAGAATAGTGTAAATTGTGTACACAAGTGGGTCCCACACATGTGAGGCCATGATGCCACATGGGAAACCCATCCTTATGTAGGTTAGGTCAAGTCAAGAGAGTTGGTCATATCTATTTGGTGGTCATCCCTACTTTATAGGACCTACACCTAAGTTTAAGGTGAATAGCTACCTACCAAGCATAACTCTAAGAAATAGACTAGGGTTTCATTTTAGGGCAAAAAGGCTGAGTTAACTTCCTTATTACATGATGGAAATCCACCTAACTTCAAGAAGGAAGTCGGATTTGCTATGTATTCCAAGCTCCCATAGTGAGAAGATAGAAAATTTTTGGAGCTCATTGGCAATCTCAAGCTAGTTCACTATGTACATTGAGTTTTTGTGATCCAAATGAAACCAAATCAATTTCTACTTGTTTCTCAGGTTGAAGGCCGTACTACAGCCTGTATTACACACGTGTGGGCTTGGATTTCAATGTTGATCAAGTCTTTTGATTGTTCTTGTGGATCTTTTGTAGATCCATTTATGGTCCTAAAGTACAGTACTTTCACACTAATCAAGATCAGTCCTCCAGCAGCTCTGCGAATTCTATCTCAGAGATTTTGCCTATTTTTTAGTCAAAAAGTCATATTTTTTTTCATATTCCCTATCTGTCAGTAAAACCTCTGTATTAGAAATCGTCATTCAGCCTACGAAATCGTCCTCAGTGAGCACGAATTCTCTGTCTCACCCGCGAATTCTAACAGTACAATTTTTTTTCAAAAAATATATAAAAATCAATATTCTGACAGACAACACTCCCTGTCGTAATTCGCGAGCCCCACAGTTCGATTTATCTACCTCTCCACGATTTCTCAACCTGTTTGCGAATTTTATTGTAGCCAAAAAGACCAGTTTTTTGTCCTACACTCTCCATTCTACAAGCAAACTATTTTTTTTTGCCAAGTACAGTACTGACCTGATCATGTCTCATGATTGTGCTGAATCTTCTAATCCGGCTGCTCCACGACTAGAACGCAGAATTTCGCGTATCGATGCACCAAAGTACGATGGAGAATCTGACCCAGTCCAATTTCTCCAAGACTTTGATAATGCATGCCATTTTTATGGAGATACCTCCGAAACTAAAAAGATTCGCCTATTTTCCATGGTACTCTATGGAACAACCAAGGAGTGGTATCTTAATCTTGAAGCTCCTGACCTTGCTTCTTGGACCACCCTCAAGGATGCTTTCATCAAGCGTTTCAAACCATCCAAACTGACTCAGAGCCCATTCATCCAAACTACCCATATCAAGATGCGTCGCGAAGAGTCTGTTCACAACTACATTGAGCATTTTAAACGTCTCAAAGTAGAATGTGTTGATGAGAATATCATCGAACGTATGGCCATAAAACTATTCTTGGTTGGACTACCTAAAAACATCCGTCGTGAACTCAAACCAGTTGACCTTTATGATCAACTTAAAGATGTGATGACTGATGCAATTCGTGAGGAAAACGAAGGTTCGGACGATGACTTTGACCATCGTCAAAAGAAATCTAAGAATCCAGACCGTCCTAATCACTTGAAGTCTGACAATGTTGCCCAATCTTCTGAAGTTCTACATCAAATGAAAACCTGGCAAAAAGCTCAACAATCTGATATGGATAAGCTCACTGCCAATTTCCAAACTGCCATGAAACAAATTTCTGAGAAATCCTTTCCAGCAAGAGAAAATTTCTGGTGTCCAATCTGCTCACAGCATCATACTACTAATGAATGTCCTCAACTGTGAAACCATTTTCCAGCAGCAACCAGACCCACCATCTATCGAGCATACCGCCCCTACCCTCCACAACAGCCTGTGCCACGACTATGTGTCTACCAACCATGACCAACTGTACCAAAGCAGTACCAACCACCACGTCAATAGTTTGTCATTAATCAACCTGCCCCACAACAAGCTGTCCATTATCTTGATCTGAATCTCATCGATCCAGCAATCTACTATGTGGAAGACAATACTCAACCGCAATACTCTACTGAAATAGTTGTTTATTATACATATGATTCTAATGCTCAAGCAGCAGTGGATCCCAATGCCCAAGCTTACAATCCAAACCAAGTTGTCTTTTTCGCGCATCAACTCCCCACAATATGAGGATGTTTTATCTGTGCAGGTAAGCATCCTAGTATTTGCTGCCCAGATAAACTTCGTTTTTCTCCCACTTCTGAAAACTGTGGTATTGAACATCACATGAAGGATTTCCCATCCTGATCCAAACCTGCTGCTCCTATCTATTCAGTACAAGTAGAAATTTTACCAGTTGAAACTCATCCTGCTTGGGTCTTGACTCAGGCACAAACCCCAACGCCACACCCCTACACTTGCACCCAGCAAAACTCAGTAGCAGACTGTCCCTCCAAGTGAAGATTCAACCCCCATAGTTTATCATCACCCATTTGAAGAAATTCGGCTGCATCATTAGTATCGTCAACAAATCCGTAATGCCAACCGACAATCTTCCACCTCCCATAAAGTACCTCACAAGCCTTTTGAAAGCAAAACCCTTGAAGGTACCGAAGTCTGGGGAGATTTACTGCAAGCCAATGTCACTTTTCCTTTCCATGTTCTCTGGAAGCATGCTGGCAAATGGAAACACCAAATTCAATCCAATGACACCACCAGCCCTGATGAGTTGTCTGAAATGCCCTTACACCTAACCAATCCACTCAACAAATGAGGCAACATCAAAATCCCAACTATCTATCACCAATCATGTGAAGTTTTAGCGGTTCTTTATGGTGGCTCCGGTGTCAATATCATTTCCACATCCCTCATGCTAGAATGGAATCTGAGAGACAAGCTTGCCAAACCCATTTGTCAGCTTAGGATGGCTGATCAAAGTGTGGTCCGACCTACCGGTTTCCTTCCACAAGTGCTGAGCAAACTAGGAGGTCTCAAATTTTCTATAGATCTAGTAGTACTTGATATTCCCAATAATGCTTATTCATATGAATTACTACTTGGTCGTCCGTGGCTCACCAATGCAAGAGTCATTCATGACCG
Source organism: Diphasiastrum complanatum (assembly GCA_029204225.1). NCBI lineage: Eukaryota > Viridiplantae > Streptophyta > Lycopodiopsida > Lycopodiales > Lycopodiaceae > Diphasiastrum > Diphasiastrum complanatum. Next base: position 10,309,163 of record CM055102.1, read on the forward strand.
GATCAAAGGCCGACTCACTTTTGAAAATCGTAACAGTTTTGTCACCATTTCAACGGGCAAACTCAAACCTGCACGCATCCATGACGAAGGGTCCTCGATCACCAACTCAGTGTTTGAACCATACCAGTCTAGCCACGAAAAAAGGTCATTATGTTAAATCTACTGATATTATAAACTGGAGTCACAGTTTAGCTACCATTGATTGTGTGAATGCCGATTATTGTGCTCAGCATTAGGATGATTGTACCTCTCCACTTCTGATCGACCACGACCAATTACCTGATCTTGATACACCTATCATCAATATCAATTTTATTGATATCCTTCTACACAATGATGAGCTACTAAATGTTGCATGGCTACCTACTAATGAATTAGAAGATTTATTCGTCGATGATGAGAATGTCTTACGAATTCAGAATTGCCCAGAAGATTTGGACATTTCTGATATTCAGATCCTCAATTATATGGAGGCACTTCAACTTAGGGCCTATCCGCAACATGCTTCCAAGGTGGAACCGGTTGCCAAGGTTACAGTTGAAAAGCCTGGTACAAAATTCTACCGTGCCAAATGCCCAAACTATCCATGGGATCTCTGTGAGGAGGAGACCATCTTTCAAATTGATGACAAGATCCTCCATGATGTACCACCCGTTCCTCATCCACACACCTCCCCACAGCCAAAGCCTCAACCACATGGCTATGCTATGAAAGAAAAGATGAAAAAACCGCTTCAAATTCAACCGCTTGGCGACCTCACAACTGTTAGGGAAGTTCTTGAGATTGTCTCTGTTCCTACACCAACCCCCGAACGTCCCCAATCACCATTCCGACAGTTGAAAGGCAAGGCCCCCCTCGAATCTCCAGCCCATGATGTCCCTGCATATTTTAAGGACTATATGATCGAGGATGTCACAATCCAATTACCCCAAGCTCAACATGATCCAAATGGTAATTCGTCCTATGAAGGCCCTGCGCGAACCATCACCCTTTCTCTGAGTGAGCCGAATGAAACCAACGAATATATTGTCCACGTCGGAGCTCATCTCAATCGCGAACAACGCAGATGACTTGAAAAGCTCCTGCTAAAATATAGACATGTCTTTGCATGGACCTATAACGACATGAAAGGCGTCTCACCCAGGTAGCTGTGCATCGTATCCCGCTTAAACCGAGGGCGAGGCCAAGTGCTAATCGTCCATACAAATGCAATCTAATCTATAAGGCCAAGATCAAAGAAGAATTACAACGCCTCTTAGATGCGGGATTTATCTATGAAATCGAGCATACTGAGTGGGTCTCCCCAATTGTCATTGTTCCCAAGAAAAATGGAAAACTCTGAATCCGTGTCGACTTTAAGAAACTTAACGTTGTCACTGAACGTGATCATTTTCCAATACCTTTCGAAGAATCCATCTGAGAAAATCTAGCAGGAGATGAGGCTTACTCCTTCTTAGATGGCTTCAGGATACAATATGATCTAAATTGCTGAAGAAGATCAACATAAGACCGCTTTTGCCACAGAATGTGAAATCTTCTGCTGGAAAGTAATGCCTTTTGGTCTCTGCAATGCCCCTAGCACCTTCCAACGTGTTATGCAAGCTGCCTTTTCTCAGTAGATGGGTGATAACCTAGAGGTTTACTTGGACGATTTAGGTGCACATTCAGAAGAAACACGCCATCTTTCTATGCTCGAAATTTTTTTTATCCAATGTCAACGCTTCGACATCTCCCTTAATATATAAAAAATGCCAGATCTGGGTAACACATGGTATTGTGTTAGGATAGATTATTTTCCGAAATGGCATTGTCACTGACCCTGAAAAGATCCTTATCATTCAAAATCTACCGGAACCGTGTACGATACGTGAAGTTTATTCTTTCCTTGGCCACACCAACTACTATCGATGTTTTATTTTCAATTTTGCTAAGAAAGCACGCTTAATCTACAAAGTAGTTGTAGTTCCCAAATGGATGGATGAACAACACATCGTATTTAATCAACTCAAAGAAGCCCTTACCAATGCATCTATCCTCCGATCTCCTGATTATTCTAAAGAATTCCATGTGCATACCGATGCATCCAAGTATGCCATTGGAGCAGTGCTCACCCAACCGGTAGAATTCAAAAAAGATTACCCAATCCGTTTTCTCAGTAGACAATTGATACCTGCTAAAGTCAATTATACCACTACCGAACGTGAAGCCTTGGCAATGGTATATGCGGTTCAGAAGTTTCACCATTATCTTTTGGGAAAAGTTTTTGCATTCTTCACTAATCATCAAGCACTGTTGTATCTCATCAACAAGACTTGCACCACAAGCCGTATTACTAGATGGATCCTATTACTGCGAGAATTTGAGTTTAGCATCGTGGTTCATAAGGGAGCTCAACATTTTCTTAGCAAATCACTTGTCCCGAATTCCTGACCTTCCCACCCCTGATCAAGGTGTCAACGATGATTTACCAGATGCCATCCTATTCCAAGTTGACTCTACACTCGTATGGGCTAAGGAATCACAAAGTATTTAACTTCAGGGCAGATGGATCCTTCCTTATCTAAACCTGAACAACGTTCGTTGGTCCTCAAAACCAAACCTTATACGTTAATTGCCGGCCAACTATATAAACAAGGGTCAAATGGAATCATCCGACAATGTCTTACCGAAGGTGAAATACCCTCTGTAATTTCCCTCACTCATGAAGGTATTGGTGCATGTCATTTCTCTTCTGAAATGACTACTGAGAAAATCCTCTTGGCCGATTCAAAATAATCTAGTCCCAGTTAGCGCTAACTAAATCCGTTAACTAAGTTGTGTGAGTTAAGTGTAAGTGGGGTAGCACACTTCTCATTTAGCTTCTAGCTAAAAAGTGCTAACTTGTAAGTGGAAGAGTCCCTTAGATTATTGAAGAGTACTACTAAAACTTCAAAGAGGCAATTAAAAGCTGGTTATTCAAAGTCCCTCTCTTTCTCAAATACCAATTAATCTGCTGATTTTTCTCTCTCTTCAATTGCTACTGTCGTGCTCCTACTTTGAATCTCTCTCTCCTGCTATCACCCCTTTGCACCTATTCGAATTTCTGTGAAACGAATGCAACAACTATCCATGTGGTAGCATTATCTACTGGTGCTCAACAACCAGGATTTCTATGTGGCATCTCCATAGCGGCTTGTTGGCACAAACCAGATGGCAGCGCATTCCAATTAGCAATTGCAGGGCCTGTGTTGTAGAAAACTATTGGCTAATGCCTGTGTGACGGCACTCCATATCAGCAAGCATTTCCAAATGGCAGATTGTCATTAGTCTTCCAGCAAAAACGTCATATATCCCTCAACAACTGTCTATATAGATAGCAGAGTGCCGCCATACGTGTTAATATTTCCATTTAATACTTCAACATACACCCCGGTTGAAGCCTCAAAGATAAAACGCTTCCTCACAGAGCATATACCATCAGCAGTCTTCTTTTGCTACTTGCTCATTTCTCAGAGCTTGTTCCAAATTTCATTTTGGAAGGTCATTTGTTTTGCAATTTTTTTTCAGTCTTTTCAATTTGAAGCTTTGTTCATTTTCACCCTTACAAAAAAAATCAGCCCTAACCCTACTTTCGACTTTAGAACCCTAACTAACCAATTAGGTTTAGGAAAAAAAATGTGAAAAAACCAAAGAGAACCCTTGCCAAAAATTAAGAAAAACAACCTAACCCAAACCTAAACTCCCTCATCGTACCCCTTGCACACCCTCTTCTCCCTCTCTTGCGTTCCCTAGACGCGCTCTCATCCTTCGCCGCCCTGATCTCTCGCCCTCCCTCTCCTCATCCCTCGCATGTGTGAAGGACAATGTACTATTGCTTTCGTATGGACAGGGACAATACTATATTGATTCATATTGATTTTAATGAGTTTTGTATGCATTTCCATGTTCTAGCATGTTAGATGCATGATTTTCTAAATTGTTGATGAACTATATATGCAACCAAATTTATGTCTAGATCATATTGATCCATTAAGCATGTTTTGGATCTGATTTTTTCACATAAATCACAAAATGAATTGCATAATATTTTGAATTCCATGAAATGTTTGAGTGCCCATAAATTTTTTTGAAAAATCATAAAATAAATGTTAAAATTTTGCAACAAACCTTTAATAAGTGCTCGTAAATATGTGTGTGTGTGTGTGTGTGTGTGATTGTGTGGGGGCAGAAAGGACGCAGCCACTTGGAGGAGAGAGAGAGAGAGGTCCCCGGGGGGAGGGGGTGAGAGAGAGAGAGAGAGAGAGAGAGAGAGAGAGAGAGAGAGAGAGAGAGAGAGAGAGAGAGATCGTGACTAGTTCCTAGGACCACTATGAATCTATAGGACTAGTCACTATGTTGTTTAGCTCAGCATACTTAGAATTGCCATATATAGCCGACAACTCACTATTAGGGTTTGTCTATCGACTAGTTTGTGACTAGAGATGAGTAGAGTGATTTTGACTAAAAGACCTCTGATTTGTGAGTTGTCTATTTCGGCTAGTAGACAAAACAAAACTACTCCTGTATGTAAATATCTAGGTCAGAATGAATGAGTTTATGTCAAGATACATGTTATTAAAGTTGGACCAAAATAATGTTTTAGAAAATGCATCAATTGGGGTTCTCAACATTTACATTATGTTCAAAATAGCACATACTCAAAACTACCACCTACTTTGGCTTCATAGGTCCATCAAGGACTAGCAAGTTCAATCTCAATAAAAATTGACATGCCATGTGTTTATACAACCTTTTCAACCAAAAAAATACTAGTCGAATTGGACAATTTTTTGGGCATGAATTTAGTGTGCTCTATATCAACCTCCAAGAGTTTCTTTGAGTTGTTTGTCTTATCAAAATTCTCTAGATAATTAAAATTAACTAAGTCTTCTGGGCCCAAATGGTGGCATTATGGTCAGTATGTTACTAACGAAAGTTGTCTCAACACGCTAGTTTTGCAATAGAACTAGATCAAGGAAGCTCATCCTAAAATTCAATTTAGGATGGGCAATGGGCCAAACCCTTACCTGACATTGACTTGTATACTCATTATAAATGTGTAGGATCAATCATATGCAACTCTTTTTTGAACTCTTTTGGCTCATATATGCATTGCAAACTACAAGGAGCTCATCTGGTATATAGTAGTTTTTCATAGCTCACTTTGATTCATTCTTCTGATTATTAGCATAGTTTACATTTTCAAGGTCTTTCTATTTGTTGCTTCTAAATTCGGCCTAACACATTTTATTTGTGAATTCTCAAGCACAAATGCAATGTTAACAACTATGTTTTTTGGTATTATCAATCCATGGATCACAACAAATCAAACCCTAGGCGGGCAAGCCAATGATTAATACCTATGCATTTTGGTTTCCAAGGGGGACTTGACCTTAAAGACCAAAAAACCTTTGGATGCCAAGCTAATGCATGGGACCAACCCCATTGGATGTTTGATGTTAATAACTATGGAGCCTCAAGTATACAATGCTTTTCATATTATCAACTTGTGGAATCTCAAATAATCAAACTTGGATGAGCGAGCCAAATTCTAGCACAATACACCAACTCACCACATGCAGAAAGAATTTAAAAATATACAATTAAACAAAGTTTGTAACAATTGAATATCACTAATATGATATAATTTTTTTTTTAAAACCCAAGAAGTGAGAGTCTCTTTGTACCAAGAGTTGCACAACTCATTAAAATGTCAATTATATGTTTTCACATAAGGCGGATTCGATGCTAGATTTTGTTCGCAACAATACCACAACCGTGCATTGTGAAAAGGCATGCAAATTTTGAGTTACATAATTCTTCATTTGTGTCATTGCGTCACAATGAAGTTGGAAAAACCTTCTTTGAATTTTTATAAAGGAACAAATAAGAAACATTATAATATATATGTTGAAAAATCCATGGCTGCAAGGTCCACATTAAAGTCATGTTTGACCCCACTGTGGGCATGTATATTATTACATTGGGAATATTTTGTAAGAGAAATGTGACTTTCAAATTTTCTTGAAGGAATCTATATTGAAAAAAATAGTAGATTGAAATAATTTCTTGATGGAATGCAATGTTAATAAAAAAAATTTATGATTGCTATTCATATTACATTCTACTACTAAATTTTCTCGAAATAACAATATAATGTAATTTTGGCACAAATTGCCCATGCATACAAACATGAGTGGCAAAGAGGCATACAAAGAGACACTCATCATTGTTTGTCTCAACCATGGAACGATACATATATTGCATGGGAAAGACTTCTTGAAAGAGAGATGGCTCGAAAAATGAATATGGCATAGAAAATTCCTTGAGGAAAGATACTTTGAATGACATACGGTGATTAGGAATATTGGGTGGATGGAATAATTTGTGTTAAATTTCAATGATTGTGTTGTCATCACACTTTATCAGAGTATATTCTCAATTTCTCACAAATAGCATAGCATCTCTCTCTCTCTCTCTCTCTCTCTCTCTCTCTCTCTCTCTCTCTCTCTCTCTCTCTCTCTTCCAGTTTTACCTCGCTATTTGTCTTTTGGACTATCACACGTTCTCCGTTTCACTTGGGACAGTTCAGAGTCTCCTCACATCAATTGGCTATTGAGACAGGCAGATTCCAGGGTACACCACGAGAGGAGAGACTATGCCTGCTGTATCCCCTACATGAGATAGAGTCCGAGGAGCATTTCATCTTCAAATGCCCCATATATTTATGAGACTAGAGGGAGATATCATTGTTTATTCCATGACATGCCTACTACACTCGGAGCGCTGATGGGATATGAGAACTCTCGCTGTGTCGCACTTATGCTACGAGAGATGGTCTTGCTGCGCCAGGATATGTACCAGTCAGCTCACCAGCCACATCCTAGCTCTCAGGCTCAATTACGTCTTTCTTCACAAGGAGACGGACACGGCCCAACGACGATGACGATGACGACGACATACCACCTCACCTATGTTAGAGATAGTGTATTACTCATAGTCATGCAGCAGTTCACACTTCTCGCCTTGTTACAAGAGCACAGTTTTCACCCTCCTAGACGACGTCAGCGACGGTCCATACCTCCTGATACAACTCGTATTACGTCTTTTTTCAGCAGCAACACTATCTGACACTATCTGATACTACTCTACTCCTAGTAGCTATTCTTGCTCCCACTTATGGACAATTGGCAGCTTGTAGTTTACAGTTATATTACTCATTTCTCTTTTATGCATAGTTTTTCTTGAAGATGTTTATATATGCTCCCATGGTTTTCACAAACTTGACATGTACTCCTTTTGGTCTTATATGCCTTTTGGCATGGAAAAGACAATAATAAAGCTTTCTTTCTTTCTTTCTTTCTTTCTTTCTCTCTCTCTCTCTCTCTCTCTCTCTCTCTCTCTCTCTCTCACACACACACACACACACACACACACACACACACCCGAGATTTATCTCACAAGTTTGCATCATTTGAAATTGAATACTATGATTTGGTTTCTTCTGTTGCCTTTGGCGGCATTCAAGCTTAAACCTAAACTGACTGATGTTTGAATTGGCATTCAATCGATGGTTGCCAGCTAGAACTAAGTAAAACCACTGTTTGGACTTAGCATACTATAAAAAATCTTTTCTCAACACCAGATTTCTATCATCAGGTTCAAGCAATACCTCGAAAAATTTTAGTACAAGCATAGTACAACATCAATATATTAGAAAAACCCGAGGAACATAAGATGGGTACTACAAGACATATAACTTCCATGGTTAAAAGATTCAATAGCTGAAATTTCTTAGTTGCTTGCATGCAAAGAGGAAAATTCTTAATATCAGCAGTAAGTGCATCATCTATATATCTGAGAAAGATAACAATCTCAAATTTATAAATGAGAATGCGTATTAATAAAGATAAGTTCAACAAGGTAGAAACGATCTACCGGTTCTTGTCAACTAGCTCTGGGCATACAAATCCTTTGATAATGACCTTCAGAGCTAGTTTCTGGAAAAAAGCAAAAATATTCAACTATGCCACAAACAAAAAAGATTGCAACATAGCTCTAACTAAAGAGTGTGGAAACTCTATATAATGAGGACAGTTTCGAAGGTGAGCTTGCTCATTCAGTTTCAAACAAGTACTGTTTTGTTGTATGACGATCTGCCAAAGTTATGTCAGATAGCGTAGAAACTCAGAGGCGGTAGCGATTGCACCTCCAGTGATAGCATTACGGACCATTTTGTCTCTGCTGTAGTGACTATCACCTAATGCAAGTAATGCACCTGTCAGTGCACCTCCAAGCAGTGCATTCTTCTGTCACAGACAAGTGCAATACAAATATTTCAGATGCTCTCTCTCCAGGTTGTGCACACATCACAAATGATAGACAAAAGCAAACATAAAAGGATTTATGTAGCATGATGTCTCTCAGCTTGTACTTGCAGAATAGTTTGCATGGTTTCTTGAAAGAAACTTATACTTGAAGCTAATTCAACAGGCACTGAAAAAGGAAATTGAGTCATGCGCATGTACATGCTTATGGTTATCTCTGCATATTTTTTACATTTGGTTTAGAGGTGTATGTGTGAGTTCAACACAGACAGACACAGATACAGACACACACACACACAAACATACACTATGGTCACATAGTTGGAAACTCATTATATAAAGTTCTCTCTCTCTCTCTCTCTCTCTCTCTCTCTCTCTCTCTCTCTCTCTCTCTCTCTAGCAAAACTATTTGTCAAAAACAGTTCAATAAAGCAAGGCATTATTGAGGGGAAAAGAATTCAGGCATCAGCCCATGAATAACAAAACATGGATACCCCCCATATTTCATATCCTATGTCAATACTGTGTTTTTGGTACAGTTTTCATATTGAATCGTACAGAATCAAAACAGCCTGGCAGCTGACGATCCTCTGTTTAAACCAGAACAATACAGCATCTAGTGAAGAAAAATCACTACATTGAGTGAAAAATATTATGTACACACACACACACACATATATATACATATATTTTCTTGAATATATGAGAGAGATGTATAAACACTTATGTTTTTAAATAGAGAGAGAGAGAGAGAGAGAGAGAGAGAGAGAGAGAGAGAGAGAGAGAGAGAGAGAGAGAGAGAGAGAGAGAGAGACCCAGTCATGTCTTCCACGAACTTGCTCCATACCATACTCCATCCCCGTGTAGATTCCACAGACAACTCCTGTAGAAAGTTTCGAAAGTGCTCAATTAGTGTCTCACATGGATGAATTTTCTTTTTCATGAGCATAACTTAATCCGCACTGTAATAGCCTCTTGATTCTTCAAAGACAGTCAACTACTAAGAATGCTGCTGGAATACACGTACATCTTTGTACGAAAGCTTTGAAAAGTTGGAAAACCATCCCTGACTAAATAAATCAGCAATACTCGAAGCATTGCTAAAAGCCCAAAAAAGGTAGATAGCAAAGTGCTTCATCAAACTTTCAGAATTTTTGTATAAAAAAACAATGATATTCAAAGAAAAAACATCAGTTTCTACAACAATTGATTTTTATGACCGGAACAGCCAAAAATATGGGACCTGCAAGGCAAAACAAAACAAGTCTCTGATCCAAAATCTTCAAACGAGCATGCACAACCAGCCAACCAATCAATCAGTAAGGTTGTAACATGCATCTCTCATTGTGAATATGCAATAGCAGCTAAAAAATGCGAATCTGCAATTGTTTCAGCTTGGGCTGAATCCTCCAACCACCTGATCACTCATGACATTGGAACAACATCCAATAGTCATTCAGTTATTATACATGTTAAGGATCATCAATGTTCGGATGTTTCTTCAGCCAATTGCCTGTTTCTGGGAGTTATTCCTACAACACCAATGGCTTTGCCATGAACATCAGCTACAGTCCAAGCAGCCCACAAGCTGAACAAGGTGAGAGAAGATGGATGCCAACACTCAATCAGTCTACCACTACTGCATAGGCTACCCTTGAAAGTATAGGTGCAAGAAATCGTAGCCAAATTGTACAATTGTGAGAAAGAAATAAACAAAGAAATTGAGATGTTGACAATCATGGTGGTGGTGTTGAGGCAAGGAAATCTGATGTTCAAAAATTGGTTGAAGGTACCTTCAGCTAAACATAACGATCCATGATATGGTAATTATAAATTTGAAACAAATCTTGGAGCCCAAGTAGATAGACTTGGATTTTGTTTACACTATTCCAATGAGGACAAGTCTTGAATTTTGTATGTGCTATTTCAATAACAAAAGATGCACTTGACACCCAAATTTGGCATGCACAACAAAATGACAGGATGCGTATGGCATCCAATCAGATAATCCAATAAATTACCACAATATTTAATCTACAATCAAAGTTTCCAACGTTTACTTGATGCACTTTTAACTAATGCATCAAAATAGTTTTCTATCAGCAGTTGGTATTTGATCATCCCCACATTGTTATGTTGAATCATCAGTTCTTTAGCAGGAACCGCCAGCAATGAGACAAGAACTTAAGCTAGTGGAGCTTTGAAATGATCACATCCATTGTTTCCATATAAAGGTCTTTCGTGTATTTGCTATGAAAAGCAAAAAAGCAAGCCTGAACTTTACAAGCCATTAGATTTTTTTGATCAAATCCACCTTTTGATGGTTGCACAGAATCGTGAAGGATGAGCAATAAATCCCCACCTCCAAAAAAGCAAGAAAATTTGCTCTTTAAGTCCAAATGATGGAACTACAAAAGTACACAAGCTTATTAAAACAAAAGGTTACTCTAGCCTCCAATCAATAACCTTATCAATAATGAGGCCCACAGGGCTATTTATACTATCCGAAGTCCCTACTCAGACATGGGGAAACAAATAACAGCCCAATAATCAAATGATATTACCATAATATCCATATAGCACAAAAAATGAGATATTGATTAATATAACCACCATCCTGCAAGGATCACAACACAAGTGTCACCAATTTGCATCAGAAGCCCTCCTACAAAGGGAATAGCCACAGTATATTTTCTTCAAAAAAAGCTAATCACTGGGATTCCGTTTTGTCATACCAGGATATATTATTTCAGTTCTGTGGAAGCAAGTTTTTGTGCATTTTTGTATTATGTGATGCTCTTTGTTATGATATGTTTAAGACAAGGAAAAGAAATTTTTTGGCTTAGGACAATTCTATCTTAGTTGATGACCCATCACATATACTCCATTATGCTCCATCAACTCAGTTGGTTGTCACATCAATACAAGCATTGTAGCAGCATACTCCATCATATGCTCCTACATGTCCATCGTTTTAAGATTCTATCTTCATCATATACACATACTTGTTGGCGATAGCTCATGCATCATCCACAACTCTTACACTCCCAGATAGTTTAGTTCCTGGCCATCACAAAGCATCACCCATATCTTCAATTTCTTGAAGATCCATCATCTGAACAAGCAACTACTCGAACCTAGTCCTCTTTAAAACTCTAGTATTGCTTGAGCTCTTGGTGGGAAAACCCATTGCTACTACTTGTAGGGCTTTAGCCATTGATTATGTCAAATGCTCTTGGTCATTCTTCATGGGAGATTGCTTAATTGTGTCTATAATAGTCATATATGCTTCATTGATACAACATTCGTAGAAGGGTACCTGGGTCCCATAAGGGCATGCCCTTAATGGTAGCTGGCCCAATACGTAAAGGTATACATACGAGTTAGCGGCTACTTCTAGCATATAACTGGTATCATCAAAATAACCGAACTATTTTTCATAGATTTTCATTATGGATCATGATGGGATTAAAGTTCTATATACTTAGTTAGCTTATATTGAGGATATTCAATGGCTTGAAAAAGATAGAAATACGTAAAAGATGTGAATCAACTTTCAAATCATCTCTACATGGAACTTTCCATTGTTGACAGATTATCCTTCATATGGGATGAAAATTCAGTCTGGTCAGTCATGAAATAAGCTCCAAAAATGAAATACCAAAATTACAATCAAACAATAACGAACTTTCATGAATCTTTTATAGAGAAAGATGTGTTTAGAGTCCTATGATATCAATCCAAGAATAACATACTATACCATACCAATGCAGCTCGTACATCCATGCGTTCGCCCTTTGATGGTGTGACTGATTTCTAAAGGAAAAGTACTTGGCCATTCTTAACATTGACAATAGGCAACATGGTAGAGATTTCCCTAAGCGTTGCCCTCCATAACAAGTTGTATATAAAAGCCCGTCCATTAACATTGTTTGGAGTAGGATTAACTCTATCTTTAACCTTTGATAACCCCATCTTTGTGTAGAGTTCCTTCCCAAGTTCCAGGTCCTCAATCTTGGAAATGTGCTATTCCAAAAAACTTGAAACAACCACACCATGAATCATGTGCAAAATCTTCTGTTAGAGTCATGCACATAACCAAAGCACACACCAATGGATTGGCATCTCGGCTAAGGTGTCGCTTGATCTACAAATCAAGTGTTCTGCCACTACTTGCCATTATGTCCTAGGTCATTTTTTGATGTCTAGGGCACACACTCTAGCTACAAACATTTTCCACCACACACTAATATAGTAATGGCAGTGCCCGTACAACAACATCCTGTCCTCCATAGTGAACAATGATACTAAGCTAAAAGTATTTCAAATCCACAACGTTTCTCTTATTCATTACACAGCCCCAAACTGGTACTTTTGAAGTGCTAACAACCTCCACGTGGAGTTTCTACAACACAAACAAACCACGAACAAAGCAAGCATATGAAAAGACGATTATTGTTATTGCAATACGCAGAAACAAGCTAATTGTTGAGAGCTTCAACAAGGCCACCAAATGAAGCCTAATCCATTCGCAGTTTTTTGTCTATTAAGAATACACACAAAAGTCTCCACATCAACTTCTGAAATCTCCACCACAAAAAAACTATCCATTCATGTATAGAAAGTAGTAGAATTTGTCCAAACTAGCACATGCATGATGTACAAACAATAGGACATCGATGTCAATGCATTGTCCAAAGTTCAAACATGAAAATAAAAGCATTTATCATGCATAGCACACAACAAAACAAAAAAAAACAATGTCTCCAAATTCTTGAAATAAGGTTTCCAACCCTTTCATGGCCTTAATCACTCATAGAAGAAATTCATGAACTAAATAGAGTTGTCACAAATTCCACATAACCACAAATCCCTAGAGGTGCCATCATTTTCTAGTATACAAAAGGCTTTTGCAATTCTAGATACGGAAATGAGCATATTCATGTGGATTGCAAATGTGAGCTCCTACATGGCTGTTATAGATACACGCCCTCCCTTTCCATATATATATATATATATATATATATATATTATCAGACATGAGGGTCCGGGCCGGAATGCCCTCGTTTGCATCCGCGTCCAACGCCCGGACCTTGACGCGTCCGACCCCCGGACGCGGGGTTGGACGAGTCCTTTTTTTTTTAATTTTTTTTTTTTTTTGGCTGGACGCGTCCGGGCCCCGGACGCTTTTTTTAAAAAAAAAAAAAAAACAAAACAAAAGGCGCGGGCCCTGCGGACTGTTCCGCAGAAGCCCAAGAGCAGAGAAAGAGGGCGGGAGAGGGAGAGAGAGAGTGAGTGGGAGAGGCATAGAGTGTGTGTGTGTGTGTGTGTGTGTGTGAGAGAGAGAGAGAGAGAGAGAGAGAGAGAGAGAGAGAGAGAGAGAGAGAGAGAGAGAGATATGGTGTTTGTGTGTGTGTGTGTGTGTGTGGTAATTTATGTGTGTGTGTGTGTGTGTGTGTGTGTGTGTGGATATTGTTGGTTTGTGTGCATACAGATGTGTGTGTGTGTGGTGATCTGTGTGAGAGAGAGAGAGAGGAAGAGACAGAGAGTGTGAGGGACGGAGAGAGAGAGGATTTGTGTGTGTGCACGCGTGTACGAGACATGGTGTGTGTGTGTGTGAGTTTAGGATTTAGGTTTTAGGGTGCTTGGGTTTAGGGTTTAGGGTTTAGGGTTTAGGGTGGGAGAGAGATATTAGATTTGAGTGCTTCTGTGTGCGTGAGAGAGAGAGAGAGAGAGAGAGAGAGAGAGAGAGAGAGAGAGAGAGAGAGAGAGAGAGATGGGCACTCGTCCAATTTGGGATGAGGTGGAGGTGATGCCGACAAAAAGTGGCGTTGCCCTTTTTGTCGAAAGCAGTTCAAAGGAAACTCCTCTCGAGTTCGAGCACATCTGGGGGGGTTGCGAGTCCGACCCACAAGGGGACGTTTCGGGATCAGCATTTGTATGGTCATCCCCGCTGCAGAGAGGGCTCGCATTATTGACACACATTCTGAGCCAGCTGCTGAGCCCGACGAGCCGTCCACAGATGCCGCGGAATCTATTTCCATTGGTGCATCCACTACCACTGCCCCTGCCACTGGTACACCCAGCGCCACCACCCCCACCGCCGCTGCATCCGCACCCACCACCGCCTCCGCCACAGCCACCCGTACCCCCTCCGCCAGTACTCCCCATAGTTCCACAGCCTCCGCTGCTGCACCTACGCCTCTGCCATCACCGTCAGATCTACACGACCCGTCCACATCCTCTGCTTCCGCACCTGCACCTATGCCACCACCTCCAGATCCGCATCGTCCATCCACATCCTCCCAGCCATCCACATCTCGAGGCACCAGACAGATGTCCATGCCGGGATCTTTTAGAGAGGGGCAGCACAGAGAGGCCACCAGGACCATAGCACAGATGTTCTATGACCTGAACCTCCCCTTTATCATGGCATCATCCCGCATCTTTCGAGAGGCTATCTCGAAAGTTGCAGTCTGCGGGCCCGGCTACACACCACCCACAGCCGACCGAGTTGCATCAGTCAGAGAGAGACTGGCCGCACTGCATGACGCTTGGGATAGATACGGCTGTTCCATCATGGCTGATGGGTGGACTGATCATCGCAGACGTCCACTCATCAACGTGATTGTTTCTAGTTGTTACGGTTCCATGTTCTTGCGCAACATCGACGCCTCTGAGGTAGGGAGAGTGCATTCGGCCGAGTACATTTACGGCATCATTTGCGCAGCGATAGAGGAGGTCGGGCCACAACGCGTTGTCTTGGTATAATCTTTTAGTGGCTTGGTCATTTACTGCTTATTGTTGATACGATATTTTTGCGTAGTTTTCGATTGATTGCAATGTGTTTCCAAGCTGTGAACTGACCGTGTGAACGTATCGCAAAAGGTTGTGACGGACAATGCGTCCAACTGCCGCGGTATGGGGGAGCTTCTTATGGCAGATTACCCCTCCATTGTGTGGACTCCATGTGCCGCACACTTACTGGACCTCCTCCTGCATTCCATCGGGCGCCTGCCTTGGGTCAGTGAGATTCTCACGAGGGCACTTGCGGTTGTGGACTTCGTCACACGCAAGCACCGCATGACGGCCCTTTTCCGCACATTCAGCAGGTAAGCTCCTACTTATTTTTTGGCTCGTTCATGATGCTTCTTTATTTTTTGCTCGTTTCATGTGTGCCTCTCATTCCGTTTGTCAATGCAGGCTCGACTTGAAGAAGCCCGCTCGCACCTGCTTCGCCTACCAGTTCATCATGCTTGAGAGGCTACACAAGCTCAAGGGTGAATTGCGGCACATGGCTACTTCGGCAGAGTTCACCGCCATGGACCTGTCCACGACCCTTGAGGGCTTGGCCTTCCACGACATCTTATTCATGGAGCCTTTCTGGGTGGATATGCAGCAGCTGATGGACGTCATGCGCCCCGTCTACTCTGTTTTGAGGCTCGTTGATCGCGAGGGGTGCTCGATGGGCCTCATTTACGAGTTCATGGACCGCATAGGTGAGTCTCTCCAGCGTTCCGAGCTGGACCCTGCCAGGTATAACTTTTTTCCGTCTCACCATCCTTACTTCCATTTCGCACTCTGTTTCGTCTTGCTGCCGCAACACGATGGTATGTAACTTTGCCTCCGCGTGGTTTGGTCCACAGGTTGGAGCCTATCAGGCGCTTGTGGCAGCGGCGATGGGATAAGTTTCACCGGCCCATTCTGGGTGTGGCCCACATATCGTTGCTCAACTGCAGGCACTCTCTGGGGCTGTTCGGCGAGGACCTTGCACGTGTTCGAGAGAACAGGCTCTTGCCTGTATCATGGTGGGAGAGCTACGACGCTGGGCAGCCAGACCTGAGGACGCTCGCGCTCCGAGTCCTTTCACAGGTATGTTGTCTAATCTCATTCATCCAACCAGTTTTCGCATTTTCTCTACAAGGTCGGTACTCACTCGAGTTGTTGCCAATTAATGCAGGACTGTTCTGCTTGCGTGTGCGAGCAGAACTGGTCAGCATTCAGCCTTGTTCACACGAACAGGCGGAACCGTCTGACGACGGAGCGAAGCAATAACCTGGTGTACTACAACACCAACACCAGGGTGGTTCGAAGCATCACGGAGAGCATGAGTGCAGGAGGCGCACATGCCCTACTGCTGCAGGTATATTTCGTTGCTCTGTCGTTTTGTTTTAATATTGGTTTAAGACATTCAGTGTAATGCCCTCATGGTTGCTTCGGCTATTCTCACAAATGATTGACTTGTGCAGGTCAATCCCGATGAGTGCCTGGTTGCAGTGGCAGATCATGAGCCTGAGCTAGAGGTTGATCCAGACGATGCCGCTCGGCGTGCACTGCGGGGTGATCCCGAGGATGATGCCGATGCCGATGAGACCACCCCCCTCCCTGCTGACATTCCATTGCCCTCCTCCTCTGATGAGCCCACATATGATTCAGACGAGACGGTCGACCTTGCAGGGGATGGTCCACGTGCCCCACCCAGTACTCCCGCATCACGCCCCCTTTCCGATGATGGTTGGTCAGACTTTGCGAGGGAGACAGAGGCTGCTGCCCAAAGACAGATAGCGCAGAGACGACTCAGAGCATCACTGGCAGGCAATTCTTCCCAGAGACCCCCCCGTGGCAGAGGGAGACCCCCAGGCAGGACTGTACCACAGAGGGTTCCTTCCGGTAGACCCAGAGGCAAGCTAGCCAAGAGGGGACGCACTGATGATTTTTCTAGTCGTCTCTTGGCAGGCGTTGGCCCAGACTTAGAGGAGTCCCAGATGCCTCCAGCCTCCCAGCCAAACTTTGTATTTGACACCCCTGCAGATGCATCTGCACACAGAGGGATGATTTTTTTAGCACAGACTTGTAGATATTGATACACATTTTAGCATCATGTACAGTGGCATCAGATGAGATGTATACATTTTTTTACAGTCTATTTGTGTCATGGCTAATTTATCGTGGTTGCTTACAAATGGTTAGCTCCGTGAAATTTGAATGGTTAGTCAGAAATGTTTTGCTCCGTGCGAGAGAGCTTTATTAATGTCTTTTCCATGCCAAAAGGCATATAAGACTAAGGAAATACATGTCAAGTATGTGGTAACCGTGGAGCGTATAAACGCCTGCAAAAACTGTAATAAAAAAAAAAAAGGAAACATCTAGTACAAGTTAAGATAACTACATAAATAATAATGTGTGTACATGGTAGTCAAATGTGTCCACGTCAAAATGCCAGGTCTGTACTGGCGCTGTAGAAGGATGTAATGAGAGCTATAGCATGAGGAAGTGCAGGAGCCCGCTGACGTCGCCTGTGAACAGGAGCATGTATAGTGTGTCTCTGTGTAAGAGGTCTAGTAGGGCATGTAACTCTCGTGACCGCCTGAGGCTGGGTGATGCGTCGTCTTTGCATCCTAGGTCTGGGAATGTCGTCGCCATCGCTGTCAGTCATGTCTGCATCAGGACGTGATCTCCGGCGAGAGAAGAACGATGTAATCTGAGACTGTGTCTGGATAGGTGTGCAGAGCTGTCTGACATAGGTCCTGACGCAGGAGAGACATCTCACGTATCATAAGTGCCACACATCTAGGGTCCTCATATGAGATGAGGGACCGTAATGTAACTGGTGTCTGACGAAAAAGGCAATGATATCGCCCTCTGATCTCGTAGTAAACTGGACATGTGAAAAGGAAATGCTCCTCAGTCTCAACCATAGATAATGAACATAACTGACAAAACCGCTCCTCACGTGGGGTACCCTGGAAGCGTCCAGTCTCAATCGCCAACTGGTGTGAGGACACTCGGAACTGGCCCAGAATAAATCGATGCCCATGAGATAGTCCTGAGGTGAGATAGTGTGGCAAAACTGGAAATCCAACTGTGTCTAGCTCCAGAAAGTGTGTCCTGTAATAGTCGGGTTTGACCCCGAGCTGTCCCTGCCATGTCCGGCTCAGGTATGCTCTATAGAGAAAGCGTCTGATATACTCATGGGTGCCCGATGGAAGGTCTGTGATAGAAATCCCAAGTGTATCCAGTATCCGGGAGGCCTGAGAGAACCATGATAGTCGATGCCCCTGATCATAAAGGTCTCGCGAGGAGGCAAGTGCCGTCTGTGTGTTTCTCTGCTCATCTGTGGGTAACGTCATAATACGCTGAATATATAGAATAAGCTGGAAGATGGCGGATAGCTAAATGGGAGGGACCGCAAACTCTGTCAGGATAATCTGATGTGGGATAGATGGCTTAGCCCGTATCATTCGAGATAGCATGAGAACCTGCAGTCGTGAAATACTGGCCCTCAAAAAGCTGACATTTACTCGGGGCATCCCGAATAAACCGTCTAAAACAAAAGCGCTCTAACTGGACAAGGGAGGCGTGACCCTTCCCAAGTCTGGCGGAGGCTACCTGTCGCATGCCAAAGATAGGGCATGTAAAAAGCACGCCAAGGTAAGTGTAAGAAGATACGACCTCCAAGGGTTGCCCATCAAAGATGAGTTCCTGGCGCTGCATAAAAGCTCTCGATGTGTTGAAAACCATAACTTTGGTTTTCAATATATTAACCCCCAATCCCCATCAACTGCAGAAGGCATGAAGACTGTCTAGCTGTCGCTGTAATCCCTCTCTGGAAGAAGATAGGACCACGTCATCTGCATATAAAAGTATAGCAATCAAGATGCTCCCAAGCCTGCAACCTGTGCCACCACATCCCTCAATAACTCTCTCAAGCTCGTCAATATATGGTCCAAACAGGGTTGGGGATAGAGAACAGCCCTGTTTCACGCCAATAGTGCTCCAGATGTGGTCTGATATGCCGGTATCACTCCGAAAACAGCCAAGGACTCTCTCATATAGTGCCATCACTGCCAAGATCATGTCAGTAGAAAAACCAAGATCACGTAGACGCTGAATGAGAAGGGATCATGGAACAGAGTCGAAGGCTTTCCTGAAGTCAACAAAACAACAGTAGACCCATTCTCTTCTGTGTCTAGCCTCCTCAACAATGGCCTGAAGGGTGAAGATATGATCTGTGGTGGAGTAGTGTGCTCTGAAACCTGCCTGGCCCAATGCATATTATCTCCTAGACTCTGCCTCAGAACTGACTGCTGACTGTAGGATGGTGCCATATAACTTAGCAATGATGTGTCCAATCATAATGGTGCGATAGTTACCAGGGTCCATGGGGTCACCAGTTTTATGAATGGGGTGGATGATGTTGGTGCACCAGGAGGAAGGAAAGCCGGAAACAACTGCTTGATTAAGCAAAGTGGCTAGGATCGGTGAAAGTGTATCTGCAGCATGGATTAGTAGTTCGGATTCAAGGTCGTCAATATCACGGGTGCGACAAGTTTTCAGTCTTTTGATGGCGGTCAAAACCATGTCCCGGGTGAAGAAAGTGAAGTAGTCGGTCGGGGAGAAATGGAGATGGGTGTGTTTGTGGGTACAGTATATAAGGTAGTGGCGTATGTAGTCCAGGTATGGAGGTCAGTGAGGGGAGGAGGTGGGGCACGGGGGATGAATTCTCTCCAGAAGGCACCGGAGGAGGAACTGCAAAGGGAATCGACTAAGCTTTTCCCTTTTAGAGTTTCATACGTCCGTTTCTTCCATCGGAGGGCATAATGGAAAGATCGATGAGCTGCAGGAAGAAGGTGTGTATTATGCAATCTAGTTTGGGTAACTTGGAGATGGAGGATACGACACTCGGCGTCAAACCAGGGAGGTCGGATAGGGTGTGACGGAGTGGGTGGGCGTCGATGTGGTTTGGAGGGAAAGGAAAATGATGCAACGGTATGTAGTGACGTGGTAAGGAAGATAGCGTGTGGTGGAGAAAATGACAAAGAAATGAACTGACGGCCTCCTGGTATGTCTTGATGTGAGAGCGATCAAAGGTGTAGATGGATGGAATAATGAGTGGTTGGGAAGTCGGGAAGGAGCCCATACAGAAAGATAGGAAGGAGTGATCAGAAAGGGTAGTGGGAAGAATGTGGAAATCAGATATAAGTGGGATAAAAGCTGGTGACCCCATGAGATAGTCGACAACATTGTGTCCTCCGCTATGTGGATGGCAAGTGAATCTGCTAGAATGTGGCCAGCAAGCCAAGCCGTTGTAAATGGCCAACTCGTGAGCCTCACCCATCTGTAGAAGGTACTCTCCATAACTCGTGATAGGGCCCATCATATCCAAAGTAGCAGGCAGCAATGAAGAGATCCCTATCCAAACCGATAGCTCGCCCAATGATAAGAGCCCATATGTATCGTGCCTGTGCATCATGTCGGAGAAACTCTATAATTGGTTTTAGTGACTCTCGATAAAGGCATGCAACTCCGCCCGAACCTCTGCCACTCGCTGATCGAGTCTCTGTCCTATAAACTGAATCCCAGATGTAACCTGCAAATGTGGGTAGTCCTCTCTCTGGGCTCTCATGTGTCTCCATAAAAAATAATATATCTCTGTCTGTGATGAAGTCGGTAAGATCTCCAGCCGTGGATGATGAATGTATGCCATTACAGTTCCATATTCCAAGATGTAGGTGGTGTGGAGGGGGTCCCAGAATGCTCCCATGCCCAGGGACCCCAATTTCCTATAGGTTGTTTCCGGATGCGGTACTAGAGATTGCAGAGATGCTGCGACAGGCTCAACAGAGAAATCCGGAGCCGGAGCACCCAGCCCCCGTTGTGCCCCGGCCCCCGCTGTCGAGCTGGATTTGGATGAGCAAATCGGAATGAACTTCACACGACGGCAACTTATCATGGTCAGGGAAAGAGCTGCCCGCCGTGGAGGCAGCTCGGGCTAATCGGGAGGCAGAGCGAGAGCGACAGAACAATGCACCTGACGAGGGCAAGGAGTCTGTGGAGGATCCGTAGAAATGTTTAGAATGGATAGGATCCAGCCGTATGTGGCTGGCTGTTGTTATGTAGTTTTCGGCATAGATGAGGCAACCTTTAGTGTTTAACACAGTGTAAAGAACATCCCAGACGTATGTGGCGGGATACGTATTGTTATTTTGATACCACTGGTGAATTAATGTTCAATGTGTTTTTTGTGCAACGCATGCCTGGTGTAATGCAGTGTAATATGTGTTTATGAAATGCTATAAAGGGGGTTGTATTTCTGTGTTGTGCATCTACTATCAATCTCTGCAGTTGAAACTAACTGAAAATACGCACATACCATTCGAAATAAAATTGAAAACAGAGCATCACAATTACAAATTGACAAATACAAAATGTGCAGCGCATAAAGTACGTCGACCATCTGGCCGCCAAACATGGAACATGATATCAAACTGCTAAAAATAAAATAACAGAGCTACAATCAATGCTCTGGCTCTAACTCAGACGAATGCTCCGGAGACAACTCAGGGCCCCGAGCTGACTCTCGCAACTGATATCTATGCCCATCTGGAACTGGCATGGGCTGTGTATCCGAGGAGGAGGACTCGTCATCCTCATCCTCCCAATTTGCCTCCGCATTAGCCCCCAAGCAAGCCAAACCGACTAGACCTGCTCCAGCTGGCTGTGATACTGCACCTCTACCTGCACCCGGGGCCCTGCGAGGTCGTCCTCTCTTCCCTGGCTGTTTCTGTGCTCTACCTTTCTTGTTCGGTGCACCCTTGGGCCTTCCTGGTCTCTTGCGGACGAGGGGAGCTATCAATGCCTCATCACCCCCATGCAGATCACCTGGCTGGCTAGGCTGGGCCCAAGCTGAGGCCGGCTGGGATAGAGAAGCCAAAGATGGGTGCCCCTGTGCAGCTGATAGTGGAGGATAGGCCCGTGGAGTGTGTGCCCGTGGGGCTGCTGCTGGCGGAGGAACTAGCTGTGGAGGGGCCGTCCCTGCAGGAGGCAAGTATAGCGACGATATGTACTGAAAGGGGCGCTGCGGTGGCCGGTACTGGTGCATCCTCGGTGCTGCCACTGGAGGAGCCACTGTGGATGTGGGCGCTGCAGGAGAAAACCTGGGCACTGGAGCCACTGGAGGAGCCACTGAAGGAGCCACTGTGGATGTGGGCGCTGCAAGAGAAAACCTGGGCACAGATGGTGGCCTACCATGGGGACCTGGTGCTGCAGAAGTGGATGGCGATGGAGGGGCTGCTGGCCTCAACGACATCGGTGGCATTGGAGGGGCTGTGCGGCGCATGTACACCCTTTGAGGAACTGGAGGAACTATAGGCACCTCGTGTAGTTGCTCTGGCTGAGACTCTGTGTAGGGCATGCTGGCTAGAGAGGATGGGGGCGCCTTGACGCTCGGCATCTGCTGGGCCTCTGAATCCAACTCTGCAATCAAGTCGTCCAGCTGGGCATCCGAATACAAATGCTCCAAGGGCTACCTGAAAGGCATTACGCCTCTCCTCCACCTAGATATATGTGAGGTCATCATCCATATAGATAGTGGTACCACATAGCTTAGCTCTGCACTGCAAAGCATCTCTGCGACTCTCTAGGGAAGTGGAACGGATAATGAGTGTGGCTGCATCTCTAGTGGTCCTCCATGCGGTATCTAACCCATATGTCCTGTGCCCTAGAGTGGTGTCGAGAAAGCGTTTGGCTTCAGCCAAGGCATCCTGTGTGTGTATTCGGGATCCCGCAAACCCTAATGTTGTGGGCTTTTTGGTCTCGAGATTTCTCTTCCGAAATGTTGGTTGAGATAATCGAGGAGACTTGGTTTGGTGCCTTTTTTCAGAACTGAAGCCCAAGAAAAGGCCTCTTCTTGCTGCTTCTTAATCTTGGTTTCTAACTCCCGTATCATATTGGTAAATCTGGGAACCCTGCTATAGGGGAGAGAGAGAGAGAGAGAGAGAGAGAGAGAGAGAGAGAGAGAGAGAGAGAGAGAGAAGATGGGGGGAGGCTATTTGGGGACTAATGACCACCTTCCTAAAAAATCCGAAGTCCTATTATGGCACGGAGAGTACATTTCAGGTAAAGGATTAAGACTAAATGGGTTTTCGGTAGTTTCAGCCTACTTTCATTTTCAATTTCAGCATATCATAGGTCCAATTCTAGTAAATTTCAGGAAAAAAAAAATTGCGAGAAGCAACAAAAAAAAAATTTGCGATTTTTTGAATCGAGTCAGAATCGCAAATCACGATTCGTGAATCGTGAAATCAGTGAATCGCGATTTGGTGCATCTATGTTGTGAACAAGTTTTTCTTGTGAACTATCTACATTGATTGACATTGATATCTCGATTCTCCAGTGAGAATATATTAGGAAATTATGAATGTAGCAAGAAAGTTTGCAGTCCGCATTCCGGAACGCGATCCAAAACACGTTCCGGGATTTCCCATTAGGGTTTTTCGGAACGCAAATTTTTTTTTTTTTGGGATAGTTGCCAATATGGGTATTATGTGAAAGGATATCAAAAAAGCAATTGTTATGCAGATCTGTTGCTTGGTTTCAGATGGCTGCATGCTACATTCATCACAAATCTGGACATCAGTAGATTTTCTTAAACAAACTGGCTGCATTTTCATATGGTTTCAGAAATTTGGACATTAGTAGTTGGTTTCAGCTATTCCACAAGAAATATACAATTCCCGCCAGTCTAAGGAAGGCTCCTTCTAACTCTTGCTATCGTTTTCTAACAGAAAACGGAATCAGTAGATCTGCAAACCATTGGCATCAGAAAACCATTTCAAAACTGATTTCTGATATCTATTGGAAAAGCATGTCCACCATTCAACTACGGTTTAGTTAGTATTAAACTCAAAAAAAAAAAAAATTGGCCATTACTCATTTTTCCAAAAAAAATAAATGTGATCCGGGTCGCGGATTGCTGACGTTTCGGATAGCGCAATCCGAAACATTTTGCGATCCGCTACAACTCAACATGAGATGGCTAAAGCAAATAGTTAAAGATTTGAGTACTTTTCTAAGAGAATCCAAATCTACTCGCAAGAAATTTCAAATTAGATAGAATTGCAAAAGACTTTGGAAATCATAATTGAAACTCACAAAGGGGAAGGTTTACCTCTATAATCTAAGTGAATATAAAGATTAATCTCCTAAAAGAACCCTCCTAGCTTTTTGCACACATGTATGGTCAAACGAAAGGTCATGATGGTAGAGTATGTAAAAAATAAATGCTAAATGCTACGCATATAAGTGGTCTCATACACATTACATGGATATATGCATCACGATGTACGTCATGGTCACTAGTATGATGATAATTGCAATACTCTACCACATATAATAACAAACTTCATAGTACAAGTTGAAAATGTTACAAATGGTTTTCAAGGTTAACATTATATATAGATCACATACCCCATCGAAGACCTTCTTTCCCCATGTTTTTTACCTACACAATGGAGAAAAAGTACCTATTAGAAAATGTTCCATGAGAAAACCACAAGGACTTAGTTCCAAATACTCAACTAGAAATACGCATATGAGTTGATAAAGGGTATAATCTCTCTCTCTCTCTCTCTCTCTCTCTCTCTCTCTCTCTCTCTCTCTCTCTCTCTCTCTCTCTCTCCATGGTTTTACTACCAAGAATTCAGCAAGAGCAATAGTGATGTTGGTATTAAGTAATCATTCCATAAGCAATCTTTAGAGTCTGTGTATATGCATGTGTGTGTGTGTGTGTGTGTGTGTGTGTGTGAGGGTTTTTTTGAAATTTTTCCAGTAGGGGATGAGATGCATAGATACGGTGATTGTTCATAGAAAATGTCGCGGCCAAGGAAAAGATTTGGTCTGAACATTTTAGGCATACATTCTGAAGAAATAAATCATTTCTATAGATACTTCTTTGTCCCTTTAAGCTCCAGATTTTGGATGTCCAGTGCACTTGTTTAGGTCAATTGACACTCTTTGTTTAGGCAAGGTCAAGTCCTCACCTTATCATAGGATGTCCTTCTACCTTATTAGCTTCACATATGGCCAGGAGAGTGGGATATTTGCTAAACATTTTGTGTAGATACACAAGACATCCATTGTTATATGTGAGTTGCAAGTGTGAACATAGTTTTGGGGTACGAGGACATTTTTCAATGACTCTCAAGGAATATATATAAGATTTATTATGATACATCTTTGTCGCGCATTTTTGAGGGCCAAGCTTTACACTGCAAGTTATGATCAAAATCTCAGGTGTTGAATCAATGAAGCATAAAAGACAGCAATAGACTAAAGCCCTACAAGCAATAGACAAGACAATAGGTTCTCCCACGAAGAGCCCAAGCAATGCCAATCAATAATCTGAAAAATGAGTGTACAAATGTCCCTATAAATACCCTACCAATGAACCCTAAAATAGGAATTTAAAAGTAAAGGGAGGCAAAATGTGGAGGGAAAATAGTGCGCCCTCCTACGGGCCCCCACTCCACATATAACCATATAATAAGGGCCCAAGCCAGTCAATGTCATAGAAAGGACCCAGTGCGGGTCATAAGCATATAAAAAGGCTCTGGGGCCTGTACATGACTAATATAAAATGCGTAACCAGAAATATACATAACCAACAGTAAATGTAAAGAGGCCTGCGGCATATATGCAGAGTAGCCCAGTAGGCCTGTATCCTGTAATCCGTAACTCTCCCTGGCTATAAAGAACATTGCCCCCAATGTAGGCAAATAAGATAAGAACCAGTGCCAGAGAAAAATACTGCATCAAGATATCCCATCTGAGAAAGGAACATCAAGAGAAGCCGGAGCATCCCGAGAAGCAATGGTAGCTGCAAGTGATCGAGCTTGATCAGCCAGGATAGGGGTATGATAAAAAACATCAATGGGCTCCCAAGTAGCCTCCTCAATAGGACGACCATCCCACTGGACCAGAAACTGAACCTGCCGATGGCGACGACTATGCAATAAGCGCACCTGTAAAATAGCAGCTAGCAGGAATGGAAAAAGATTTGGATCTGTAGGAAATGAGAAATCTCGAGGAGCATCATCCTCAATAGCAGCACGTAATAAACTGACATGAAAGATATCACAAGCCCGAGTAGCAGCAGGTAACTCAAGACGATATGTAACTGGACTGAGGCGCTCAAGAATCTGAAAAGGCCCATAATAGCGCGGCGCAAGCTTCTCAGTAGAAGCAAGACCCTGTACAAAACGATGGCGAGCAAAGCGTAACCGGAGAAAAACAGTATCTCCCTCTGCAAACTCAACATGGCGCCGATGACGATCAACAATGGTCTTGTACCGCTGCTGAATATGCTGTAAATGAGTAGCAGCTCTAGTAATAATCTCCTGAGCACTCGAAAGATAAGATGAAATAGTAACAGGTGCATCATCTGGAGGAGCAGGTATACCGGGTAGAACTGGTGAGTATCCAGGAGCAAGCAGGAAAGGAAAAACACCTGTGCTGGAACTAACAGAACTGTTATAACTATACTCAGCCAAACATAGATGCTGATCCCAATCACGACCAGAAGGAGAAACATAATGTCGTAAATAATCCTCCAATACCCGGTTAATAACCTCAGACTGACCATCCGCAGAAGAATGATAAGCAGTGCCCATAAGTATCCTAACATCCAAGATACGCATAAGCTCTGTCCAAAAACCTGATGTAAACTTGGTATCCCGATCAGTAAGTATAGATCGTGGGAGACCATGTAAGCGGAAAATCTTAGAAATAAATATACGACCACACTGCTCTACTGTAATAGTACGTCTGACTGGTATGAAATGAGCTTGTTTAGAAAACCTATCAACTACCACCAAACAAGAGTCATGACCACGCTGAGTACGGGGAAGACCTAAAATGAAGTCCATAGATATATCAGTCCACTGGCGGGAAGGAATAGGCCAACTTTGAAGGAGACCGCCAGGTTTTTCACGGAAATACTTGTTACGAAGGCAAAAATCACAAGTATGAATAAGGTGGGAAAGCTCACGCTTCATGGAAGGCCAATAAAAATGTTCTTTCAAACGGAACAAGGACTTCTGAAAACCAAAATAACCACCAACAGGAGAGGAATGGGCATCAAGAAGGAGCTGTGGACGTATGTCGAGAGTGCTGGGAATACATAACGAACCATAGTGAAACAAACGATGATTAACAATGGAATAAACCTGGTGAGGGTGAGAGGAAGGACGAGAGGCAGACGACATAACATCACGAAAGTCTGGACATGTGGCATAAGCCTGAGAAAGATCATCATACCAAGAGTGGGGAGACGTAACAAGACTGTAAGTAAGAGCAGGTAAACGAGACAAAGCATCAACAACAGCGTTACTTTTACCAGGCTTATAATGAATATCAAAATGAAAGGACTGTAAAAACTGAAGCCAACGGTACTGACGATCACTAAGATCCTTTTGTGTATACAAATAAAGAAGTGACTGGTGATCAGTAAAAACATCAAACGGAACACAATACAGATAATGACGCCACTTCTTTAAAGCAAAAATGATAGCAAGCAACTCTTTTTCATGAGTGGAATAGCGCTGCTCATACGAACGAAGACGACTGCAATAACACACTGACGCTGACGTAACAAAGCACCTAATACTGTGGAACTAGCATCAGTCTCAATAGCAAAACACTGGGAAAAATCTGGAAGACATAAAACAGGGGCAGTGGTAAGCCTAACCTTCAAAGTATCAAGAGCTGACTGACATGCGGGAGTCCAAGCAAACGAAGTTTCCTTTTTCAACAGAGCATGCAAAGGAGATGCAAGAGTGGCAAAATGAGCAACTGGTTTACGAAGATGGATAGCACGACCAAGAAACATACGAACATCATGAACATCAGAAGGCACAGGCCATGAAAGAATAGAACCGACCTTATGAGGGTCGAGACGAACAGTACCATTAGTAACAAAGAAGCCCAAAAACTTGATTTGTACAACAGCAAAAGAACATTTAGAACGTTTAGCATACAGATGATGAGTAACTAACAAAACAAAAACAGAACGAACGTGTTGAACATGAAGAGAGAGAGTGGTGCTATAAATGAGGATATCGTCAAAATAAACAATGACACACTTTCCAAGCAGAGGACGAAAGATGTTATTCATGACATTCTGAAAAGTGGGCGGGCCATTGGTAACACCAAAAGGAAGGACACGAAACTCATACAGACCAAAGTGGATATGGAAAGTTGTCTTGTGCTCATCAGGAGGATGCATACGAATCTGGTGATAACCGGAACGGAGGTCAAGTTTAGAAAAGATCTTGGCTTGGCCTAACTGGTCAAACAGGTCATCCATATGAGGGATAGGGTACTGATTACGGATAGTAAGTTTATTTAAAGCACGATAATCAATACATAGACGTTTAGTACCATCCTTCTTATCAACAAGTAAAACAGGAGCACCAAAAGGACTGTGGCTAGGAACAATAAGGCCTTGACGTAATAAATCAGACACCTGACGCTAGACTTCCTCGCGCTCAACAATAGACATACGAAAAGGAGGACAAGAAGGAGGTGATGCAAAGGAAACAAGGTCTATATGGTGGTTGACATCTCGTAAAGGTGGTAACTGAGTCGGCTCTCTAAAAACATGCTCAAATTCACGCAACAGTTCAGAAAATACATGTGGCAAAGGTGGTGCATCCGCAATAGGCTGAACTGGCTGAACAGAAAGAATAGTCGCACAGTGGGCCTTCGGGAGGCTCCGTATGAACTGCTTCCCGGAAATAAGCTGATAGTCCTACCGAGAATCAATAACGGAAAATATATGCTGAGTACCATCATGAGAGAATGTCAATGTCTGCTGCTAGAGGTCTACTGTAACCGCACCAAGGGATGCAAACCAATCAGCACCGAGGATAAGATCGTACCATGTAAGTGGAATAATATGAAAATCTACCTGACCAAGGAAGTCTCCAATCCGATATGAAAGCTGCTGATACATCTGCGTGCTAGGAAAAGAGTGTGCGCTGGCAACCTCAACATGCAGGGGATGAGGCGTAGTGACTGGCATAGCACAAATGCGTGTAGTAATATGACTGCTGAGAAACGAGTGAGTGCTACCCGTGTCAACAAGGGCAATAAACTCACGACCAGTGATACGTACGCGAAGACGGATACGGCGTGGACCTGGCTTACCGGCATCAGGATATATGGCATATGGCAGAATCAGGACTATTATCAGGTGTGTCAGCATCATGGAAATAGACGGCAGTAGCAGTGGCAGGCTGTCGGCAATCACGATCGATATGATCAGGACGCTTACAGTTGAAACATAAGCGCTTCTCACGGATCTCAGACATCTCAGGCTGTGAATAGCGACGAACAAAAACAGGACGAGGAGAAAAAGGAGGAGGTGGTGCAGAAGGAAGAGTGGACGAAGGTGAATTGACAGATGTGGGACTAGCAGAGGATGGAGAGGAAAAAATAGGACGTGTGAAAGGACGCGAAGGACGAGAAACAGAGGAAGAGATGGGAGAGTACTTGTGCTGCAGTGCGGTAGCAAGGGAGATGGCGTGAGAAAGAGTGAGTGGAAAAAAAGAAGAAACATCATACCTGAGTGCGCCTCGTAGACCAGCAACGTAGTGAGAGATGAGCTCCAATGTAGAGATATCTGGGAATAGATAGGAAAGCTCTGTAAACCGTGTCGTATAAGCAGCCAAGTCACCAGTGTGAGATAAACTGCGAAAGATGTCGCGCTGTCGAATAAGCCACTGAGGATCAATCATCGCTAGGCGGAGTGCTGTCATAAACTCTGTCCAACTAGCAAGGCCAGGGTGTGAAGCCGTCTGGCGAAACATGCGCCACCAAGTAGCAGCACGGCCCTCCAAATGTAAAGCAGCCAAATGTATCCGCTGAATGTCAGTCTTAGGAAACATAAAGAAGTAGGTCTCAAGCTTAGAATACCAATTCTCGAGTTCATTCCCATCGGATGACCCAGAATACACAGTAAGCTGAACCTTATCCTTAAAGTCTCGTGGCAAAGGACCAAAAGATGAAGGAGTCTCGGGTGGTGGAAATGTACGCTGTGGGGGAACAGGTGGAGATAGTGGAGAAACACTGGACTGTAATGATAGTGTAGCAATCTGGGCAGAAAGAGCAGTGAACGTCTCTCGTAACTCCTGGCGTAAATCAGTGCGTACATCACTCATGTCTTCCCTAAGATGATCTCGGAATTCATGCCGTACTTCGTCAAGGTAAGTGGAAGACGGTATGCGAGGCTCAGAAGATGTAGGGGAAGTATCCATGGTCAAGGAATGCAGGAAGTGAAGAGAGTGTAAGAAAAGCTTAATATGGGAGGGAGCGGACTTTTGTCGTCACCCCAAATACGCTTTAGGTACACAAACGACACTAAGAGCAAGAAAGGAAATGACAAATGTCAAGAAAAGGTGTGGAAAGCAAGGAAAAACCAGCAAAGATACCTCTCGATAGAGCTCCAAGCGTGTGCAAAGAGCTGGCTGGAAAATGTGACCACAAGGAGAATGAAAGTGGGTGCTGGACAGCCTCCAATCAATGCTGAAAAGATGGCTGGAAATCTGCGAAAAACGTGATGAAATAGGGCGATGGACAGCCTCCAATCAAAACTGAAATATGGCTGAAACTCTGCTGGAACAATGGCTGAAAAATGTGATGAAGTAGGGCGCTGGACAGCCTCCAATCAATGCTGAAAAGATGGCTGGGAATCCTCTCCTTGTATCAAATGGAGGATTCAAAAAAAAAGGATTTGGAACTTGGGCGCCGGAAATAATCTGCCCAAAAATAAAAATAAAAAAAATAATTTTTTTTTTCCGGTCGCCAAATTTAGCAGAAGTACTTCTGCTAACTATCTGCTAAAGCTCCGCCAAGGAAAATGCTCTGATGGGAGTTGGTCATCCTCCAAACTGTGCTGAATGTTGCTAAAGCAAAGAGACGAAAGCCCTCAGCAAAGAGAGAAAAATCAGCAAGGAAAATGGGCACCCAATCAGAAAATCAGATCTGAAATTCAGCAATCAGGAAAGTGCTCTGATACCAAGTTATGATCAAAATCTCAGGTGTTGAATCAATGAAGCATAAAAGACAGCAATAGACTAAAACCCTACAAGCAATAGACAAGACAATAGGTTCTCCCACGAAGAGCCCAAGCAATACCAATCAATAATCTGAAAAATGAGTGTACAAATGCCCCTATAAATACCCTACCAATGAACCCTAAAATAGGAATTCAAAAGTAAAGGGAGGCAAAATGTGGAGGGAAAATAGTGCGCCCTCCTACGGGCCCCCACTCCACATATAACCATATAATAAGGGCCCAAGCCAGTCAATGTCATAAAAAGGACCCAGTGCGGGTCATAAGCATATAAAAAGGCTCTGGGGCCTATACATGACTAATATAAAATGCGTAACCAGAAATATACATAACCAACAGTAAATGTAAAGAGGCATGCGGAATATATGCAGAGTAGCCCAGTAGGCCTGTATCCTGTAGTCCGTAACTCTGCATTTTTATCATTTTCTCATAGCTGGCTTATCGACTTTCTTATGATTTTCAAGCAACATCCTCGGATATTTTATAGGGTCTTTTTTTTTTGGCTTTTATGATCAATGATGTGCGTACTATGTAAATGTGGGGCCTGGGTTCCAAGGTGCTCGTGAACCGAGCGGGACTTGTGTGTTCCAGCAAGTGACCCATCAATTGTGTACTACGTGAAAATATACAAGTTAATTCCGATCCATTAGGGATATTCCACCCCTTCTGGACATATTAAAGATATGTTCCTGTATTGAAGTGATCTCCAGACTCATTGTGACTAAGACTTCCTTTGCCCAAAGTGACGGCGACTCCAAAAATTGGTGGTATGTTTGTCCTTCGCACTTTTTGTATGTATTGTTATACCTAGTCTTTCTCTTACATTTTTCGCATATGTGTGTAAATCATAGAATCAATGAACCATGTACGGTTCACCACAATTCTGAGAACCGTACGGTTCTCAGAAAATTTTACCTAGAACCGTGGTGAACCAAACAGATAATTAATTAATTAATTACATTTTTTTTCAGTTTCCCACCAAAAACAGCCCAAATATTTTTTTTTAAATGCCAATAAAAACCAAAAATCTGTGTCTGTGTGTGTGTGGATCAGGTCTGTGTGGATTAACAATATGGTTCTATGGTCTGTCCAAATCTGTGTCTGTGTCTGTGTGGATCAGGTCCTATTTTGGACCAGAAATTCTATTATGGATCAGGTCCTATTTGTTTGTCCAAATCTAATATGAATCAGGTCCAAATCTGTGTCTGTCCAAATCTGTGTCCAAATCAGGTCCAAATCTGTGTGTATGTATTTGGCAATTAAATAATTAATTAATTAATTACATACTGGAACCGTACCACGGTTCAATGAACCATGGTACGGTTCCTTCCACGGTTCTGGGAATCGTGGGTTCTATGGTGTAAATTTAGTTTTCTTTTCATGATTGCGGTATGTATGTCGATATGGGTATTATTTTCCTTAAGTTTTCTTTCATATGTAATGACAACTTCTTTGCTAGTTCTTATGTACTACTAGTACATAGTTTTTCCGGTTTCTTTAATCATTAATATAATACATAGTTTTTTGTGTCAATAAATCAATGTAATGTATATCGTCTTTCTAAAGTAAATTTACTTGAGCACATTAGGTAGGCCATTTGTTCCATTATACAAAGTAGTAAATTGTTCGAAAAAAGAGAAAAAGTGTTGTTGGAGTAGACATGTTGATATAAGCTTTGAATCAATCATGTTGTGATTTTCCTAGAGAAAGATAACTTTGAGTGTATATTCTCATGTTTAAACAAACTTATCGGCTTGACCTCTTGGAATATAGCGGAATAGCCCTTTAATATGTCAAGCAAAATCTTTTTTTTTTATCTTACCATGTGTTCCAGATCATGCTTTGAGACGCTCTCTGCATACAATAACAAACAAAAGGAGTAAATTAGCCCTTTTTGATTGCCTTGTTAGCAGTGCCAAAGCTAACTTAAACTCTCCCATTTTTCTTCATACATGCAGCTAGCATTAGTTATTTCTTGATATATTCTTCGTACAATTTCAAAAAAAATTTCCCATTCTTCATAAAAAAATGGAAAAAAATTCTACTTGTCATATCAGGTATACTTAATATCTCTCTATGAGTTTGGAATATATCCAAATTCACAGATCCACTTGAGAGTTCAGTAATTTCACTTTGACACAATCAGAACAAAATACAAAAACTCAAACAAGCGATATCAAAAAATGAGAAAAGTGAATAAATCTTAGCCAGCAAGAATTACTTATGATCTCATCACTAAACAGCCGTATTAATGCTATCTCTAAGGTATCCGAAATTGCTTCTGATATACACTTGCTAGGACAATCCTTATGCTCTCTGAAATAAATATACATATAGAGGCTAAACTAATAGATCAGAACTAATGTTTGCCTTTCTTTAGGATGCCAAAAACGTCTTGGGAAGCTGCATGTGCTGCACCAACCTGCTCACAGCAAAAGTTTAGAACAGTCAGTCATGAAATACTTTTTCTATGAAATCAAAAGCCGAAGGCCCAAGTCAAATAAACAACGTTTAATACTAGCAAAAGAGATGACATATTTGTGTTTTAGAAGGCTGCCAGACATTTCATGTTCTTAAATAGTCTCCTCAAATATTCTGTCTTTAAGAAGAACTTTTTTGTACTAAAGCTGAAGAGCAAACTTTTTTCAAGAATCGAGTGAATGATACCTTTCACATTCTCTAGTGACACAACATCAAAGATGTCAGCTCAGAACTTTTGATTGAAGTAGATGTCAAATCTAAAGATCCAACGAAAAAACAATACCACACAAGCCTCAGTTGACTTAAGCCTCAGCTTCAACCTTTCCTTTGACACTGCTATTCTAAGTCAATAATCACAAACCAAAGACTGTGTGTACCTCATCATGTAGCACAAAACACTCTGGGACTTTGAACGGATTGGATGTTATTTCCTAAAGTATCTAGCATCGTGTGTGTGTGTGTGTGTTGACCCACATATCCAAACAAACCTCCTAAAATAGTTGGCTGTATGTATGTGTGTCCAAGTCTGATAAAGGGAAGTAGGTGTGGTTCTCTATGGAAATGATCTGTGAAGCAGAAATTAAAGCCTGAAACTTAGACATCTCAAGAGAGAGGGAGAGCACTTACAGCTCCAAGTTTCAAAAACCCATCCACTGTTCTGTTCAACAAGGGATGGCCCATATCAATGAAAACATTGACAGAAGGTGAACGGACAGTTCCAGAAACTCTTGCTTGTGGCATTTTGATATCTTCTGTCACTTACAAAAGCACCACTGCCAATTATGTATTGCACTAAGCTGCAATGATCAAAAGACAAAATTAGTCAATACCTTTTGAGGATAAAAGGTAAACAAGTTTGTGAATTTCACCACGTTGATCTCAGCTTAATGAGCTAAATCAATCTGCTAGGACTTTGCAAGAATATCAGCATAACCAGGTTGATCATGTGAAAAAAACAAACATGTTGGCACTTTGCAAGCATGTTGACACACATGTTGGCAGTGGTCATGTCAAAATGACAAAAAACAAGAACTCATACACATCATTCATCATATCCATCTTCTAAAAAAGTTGAAACTCAAATTACACAAATAGATTCCATTTTTCCCAAAAATGGTGTTTGTAAGGTTGTTCAAAAGAAAGTAATCAAAGCAGCACAAGTCGTGATATTCAGCTGGTTAACATATGCTTTGTTACATAGCTATGCCTTTGAATGAATATATTAATTATCCTATATTTTTGTCATAGTTGCCCAGAAATGCGTTTCTGGGAGAGAGAGAGAGAGAGAGAGAGAGAGAGAGAGAGAGAGAGAGAGCGGGGGGGGGGGCGGGGGGGGGGGGGGGGGGGGGGACATGTGTCTTATCTCTTCAGTATAGTTTCCGCCATGACTCAGTATGGTTTAGTACAATTCCGTATGGTTCAGTATGGTTCCTTACGGTTTCAGTTCAGTTTCTTGTGATCTCAGATGGAGAGAGAGAGAGAGAGAGAGAGAGAGAGAGAGAGAGAGAGAGAGAGAGAATCCTGCTGTAACACAACAAGTCATTCTAATTTTTATCCTCGACAGAATCCAGTAGGAATTGATGCACCTAAACTAGGATACCCTATACCTGATACTTTGGCAACCTATATAAATGTACCGCCCTTAATTAGAGCTTTAATCTGATACCCATATTGCCCACAAAAAATCAAATTTAATTTTTTTTTTAAAAGTTTCTCGAAAACACTCCCCTAAACCAGAAACACGATGCATCTATGATTTGTATAGAGTGTGTAGGATCAGAACTCAAATTTCCATAAATTTAAAGTTCTTATATGTATGTTTATCTAATACAATGTAGTATGTTATCGTTCCCTTATGAATATGCTTGATTTGGTCAAGTGGCATCTCTCTCTCTCTCTCTCTCTCTCTCTCTCTCTCTCTCTCTCTCTCTCTCTCTCTCTCTCTGGGGTGGGGGGGGGGGGACATGTATCTTATCTCTTCAGTATGGTTTTCGCCATGATTCAATGTGGTTTAGTACGATTCAGTATGGTTCAATATGGTTCCTTATGGTTTCAGTTCGGTTTGTTGTCATCTCAGATAGAAAGAAAAAAAGCTTTATTAACATCTTTTGGGCACCTGTGGGTGCATAAGACCAAACCCATCCTCAGAAGAGCTCTATACCCCTGCTAAAGAGGTTGAATCCTATGTGGCTGCCAGT
This sequence comes from Diphasiastrum complanatum, assembly GCA_029204225.1. Taxonomy (NCBI): domain Eukaryota; kingdom Viridiplantae; phylum Streptophyta; class Lycopodiopsida; order Lycopodiales; family Lycopodiaceae; genus Diphasiastrum; species Diphasiastrum complanatum. The sequence continues at coordinate 10,345,099 of CM055102.1, forward strand.
ATGTATGTTCTGCAGTAGGATTTCAAGGGGGTGAAAGCTGAACTCCACTTGGTTAAACTTGAAATGTCCCAACTTAAAGACACTAAATGCAAGCTTCAACAAGAGGTGGATATGCTGAAGCAAGAACTCCGGGCTCAACCCATCCTTGCTACACCGGAATCATCCAACAAGCTCAAAGAACTGGAAGCCAAAATTGAGAAGCAGAAAGAGGAAACCATGTCTTGGGCAACTATACTTAAGAGAGGTAACAAACCCATTGTGCCCATCTCCTTGGTTATATCAGCCACCCTTTTCAAAAAAAGGCTTCGTTGATTCCTTATTCAGTTCCCCCACAAGTGCCTTTTGGCGTAAAGTATCATCCCTTGTTCTCCAACTCCTCTTCTTGAAGACTTACATTTTTGGACCACCTATGCCACTCACTATACACTATACCCACTGACTCACCCATCTCCATCTCCCCCCGTCCATGTGAGTTCACCTTCTTTATCTCTAATATGGTCCTAATAGCCATGCACCAGAGACATAGAAGATCTCTATTTGTGAAATTAGAATATATCCAATTTCACAAATTTATATAGAGAAGTCCGTGATGTCATAAGGTAAACCTTTGTAACAATATACTAGAGACATAGAAGACCATGAATCTGAATTGTGAATCCATACGGCATACTTACTTTCACCTATCCTTGCCACTTTGCTAAATCGTGCAATTGTCTCCTGGTGCACTAATATCATCCACCCCATCCACAAAAATGGTGAATTATCATGATCGAGCATGTTATTGCGAAACTATATGGCACTATCCTCCAGTCGCCAAAGTTGAAATTAGGCGATTACATGTTCTAGAATAGGCTGGTTTCCAAGCTCACTATTCCAACACTCGAACGATCATCAAGGCAGAGGGTTTACTATTGTTTTTGTTGACTTCAGAAAAGCCTTCGATTATGTTCCACACTCCCTTCTCATCCAGAGATTACGTTACCTTGGCTTCTCCACAAACACATTTCTTGCGGTGATGGCACTTTATGAGAGGGTTCTTGACTGCTTTCGGAGTGACACGGGCATATCAGAGCATATATAGAGTACAATTGAAGTGAAGCAGGGCTGCTCCCTCTCCCCCTTATTCGGATTATATATTAATGAGCTTGAGAGAGTCATTGAGCAGTCTGGTGGCACATGACACAATCTTGGAAATATTCTGATTGCTATCCTACCTTATGCAAATGATGTGGCTATAGTCTCGACGACTAGAGAGGTCCTCCAGCAACAATTAGTAGACAGTCTTCGTGCTTTTTGCTCTAGGTGGGGTTTGGGGATTAATACTACAAAGACCAAGATTATGGTCTTCAAAACATCCAGGGCCTTCATGCTGAGACAAGAGCTTATCTTTGACGGACGACCATTGGCGGTAGTTTCATCCTACACTTATTCAAGGGTTCTTTTTACTAGTCCTATATTTGGCATGAGATAGATAGCTATAGCTACACTTGGGAAGAGACATGCCTCCCTTGTCCAGTTAGAGAGGTTCTGTTTTCAGAAGTTTATTCGGGATGCCTTGAGTAAGTGTTGGCTTTTTGACACAATTGTTACCCCCACCACGTTATACACAATAAAGGCATGGTGCACAAGTTTGACTTCCTCATATTGGACCAGTATCTCATGTTTGTAGATCCTCATGTTGTCACGTATGATATGGGCTAAGCCCTCCGTCCCACATCGAATCGTTCTGGCTTAATTTGTAGTCCCACCTATACAGCTTGATGCCATCTTTCAACTTATCGCATGTTTACAATGAGTTGGGGCATTTCCTATGGATGAGCAGAGATACACACAAGCAACAATCACCTCGTCACAACACCTTCATAGTCAGATACCGACTATCCTGCTTCTCTCAAGCCTCTCATTTACTTGATACACTGGGCATTTCTATCATGGACCTTCCAGCAGGCACTCATGACTACATTAGATGTTTCCTAAATCGAGTATATCTTAGGCGCACCGATGCTACACATGCCCCCCATACACATGTGGCTACAAGACCACATCGGTCATGTGCTAGCTAACCCTAGTCACTACCTGCCAAATCACGGGTTAACTTGGTCAGTTGTACGTCGGCTCTACCAAACTCACCATGCCACACGTCGTGTGTAAGTACACCGGGTTGCTACTGCAACACACCTTGTCATGACTGACCCCAGGTGACTTCAATGAGGATTCATCGACTGTCTCAAACTAGTCCTATGATCTCTGGAGCTATCGCTTTCGTCAGAATATGTTGGATCCATGACTGGATCCTCCTCAAGAATGTTGTCGCTCCTCGATGACGAACTTAGGATAGGACCTCTGTAGCTGGGCTTGACCCTTCCATGTTGCTTCAAACTATGGTAATCCTTTCGAAGCTACCCAAAAACTCGGGAATGAGGCAATTTCTTAGTCGTCACTGTCTTTGCTCTAAGATATGCTCTATTACTTCCCTACCATAGACCGATGGGAAAATAGAGATGGTTAACTAGATCCTTGAGGACATGCTGAGAGCGTATGTCAGTGAGTTGCAGATAGCTTGGGTTAAACATTTATCGCTAGTTGAGTTTTCATACAATGATAACAAGCACATATCTATTGGAATGAGCTTGTTCGAGCTCAATTATGGGTTCCAGCCTACTAGTCCAACTACCCTTAGCATTCATTAAAAAGTAGCAGCGTCTTTGACTCAGATGCAGGCAAAGCTACAGTTGGCACGATTAAGTCTGCCCAAGGCTCAAGAACAAGTGAAAGCTTATGTTCGTGCAAATCGTACTTATAGGGAATTTGATGAGGGTGATATGGTCTTCTTGCTAATGCCACCTAAGTCTGAGGTGATGAGAACTGGCAAGCGTAAAAAACTATCTCCTAGGTATTGTGGACCATGGCTAATTATCAAGAAGGTTAGTGAGGGAACATAATTGGCAAATCCTCTCCTCCGGGGGGTACCCAGAGACGTCCAATCTCAATCCCGAGCTGATATGATGAAACGTGGAGTTGGCCTAATGAGAATTTCAAACTGTGAGACTATGCTGAATTTAAGAGGTTATTTCAAGCCCAGTTTATCCCACCCCATGAGCATTTGCAAGCCACTGATGCAAGGTTGTTACTAAGACAAAGAAAGAATTTCGTACAAGTTTATGTTGATCAATATCATGAGATACTGATGAAAATCCCAAAAGAAATACATACATGGTTGCAAATCCATAAATTTATCTTTGGATTGAGAGAGGAATTGTAGCCCCGTAAGACGTTGGAACAGCCCATAGCCAAGGCTCTTATTTATAAGGGCAGGTCTAAGGGTAAGGTTCTAACAATGATTACAGGGGCTCCAAATACGCAGCACCAGGCAAAGAATAAGGCAAATCCAGCAAGTGGCAAGCAGCCGACGACTGTACAAGTAATTCGGGGTTCAAACCAAGTTCATGGTAACTATGACATTGTTAGAGTAGCTGGCAGGTCACAAGGTGGTGATCCTCTTTGACACCAGTTCATTGCATAATGTCATAAATTCCATGTTGGTGAAGAAACTCAAACTTCCCAAAGTACCTTCAATTTATCGGTATACAATCAAAATGCCAAATGGGAAGGGTAACAAAATATGGTATTGCACAGTCGCTCTCAGTTACTATACAGAAGGAAGTAGATCTTAAGAGTAGCTACCATCAGATCCATATTAGAGAGCCTGATGTATCGAGGACAACGTTTCATAGACGCTTTGGACATTATGAGTCTGACTAATGCTCTTGAGACGTTTATGATGCTTATGAATGACATACTCAAGACTTTATGGGTATTAATGACATCCTAGTCTACAGTACGTCAATTCTAGACAATAGAGATCATCTAGGAGTTGTCTTTAGTGCATTGCAAGACAATGCATGCTAATGGTAACAAAACCAAGTTGTGTATGACTCGTGTGGTCTAACTCGGTCACATAGTGATAGGATAGTTGTAGATCCAGCTAGGGTGGCTGTAACATTCTTTTTTGGGTTTTTGCATTTTATCGTAGATTTGTCAAGAACTATAGTCTAGTAGCTACTCCATTGATGGACTAGTTACGCGGTAATAACATTTTGGTTATTAGAGTTAAGGAGACGGAGGACATTTTCCAGCCACTGAAGGATGCAGTAGCCACTGCACCTATGCTCAAGATTTTTGATTTCCAAAGGACATTTTGTTTAGAGACCAATGCAAGTGACATCACAACAGGGGAGACCAATAGCTTTTGAGAGTAACATGCTAACTCCTGCTCAATAGAGGTACCTGACACATAAAAAAAATTGTATGTCAAGGTGTGGCGACCCTATGGATATGGTGCCAAAATTTTATGTATATACAAACCATAAACTCATAGGTATTTCTGTGACCATAAGTTGAGAAGCTGTCAGGCTAGGTGGGCCGAGCTCATATCGGAGTTTCATTTGAAAAGTTTGTGTAAAAAGGGCAAAGAGAATGTGGTTGCGGATGCATTACTTCGTATCATGTATCAAATGTCTTTCACAGTTATTGAAAGCAAGCTCTTTGATGAGATTAGGCAAGCGCAACAAAGAGTTGAGCATTGTTAACGTGTATGTCCTAGTGCACGTGTCTTTGCCAGTATTCCTTCCTTCTTCCCTCACATTCGGGTATGGTCCTACAGCTGAGGGTTGGTCGTCAGTGACTGATACTAATGGAGGTGGTGACGGGACCACTCCCTTCCGTTTCTGCGCTCGCGTAGCTGCTAGCACAGGAACATGGGGGTTTTGCTTTTCCTGTGGCGTCCTTCCTGGACTGCTGTTGGTTGTACTGTTATTAAAGTCAATGGTGCACTTGTTCCAGGCTTAAATTGGCAGTTCTTGAAGCAATGCCCATATTCGCATTCTCTGCAAAAGGCCGTATACTGTCTCTTATAAGGAGATTCAGCAATTCGGTGGCCTTCGCGGCATCCATAGCAGCCATAGATCCTGCCTCCTTGACGTTGAGGTTGTGGAGCGTAGGTTGCATAGTATTCGTTGATTGCCGGATTGACAAATGCCTCTTCCGGTCCGTACCACTGCTATTGCTCAGGTTGGGTGGTGGTTCTTGTTCTGTTGTTGCCAGATTTACATGAGCCACTTGATTATTAGTTGGCCTTGGTGCTGCAGGTAAGGCCATGCGCTGTTGATTATTTGGCGTGTTGTACTGTGGTGCCGCCTTCGGTGCTCCCTGATGATAAGGATAAGATGTCTCGTACTGAGTCCTCTTTTGTTGTATGATCCGAGGGTTGAATGGACAAAATGCCGTTTCGTGTGAAGATGCATTGCACAGGTGGCAAAACCTCTGTGTCAGTTTGAGATTTTGTTTCAAGAATGGACACTCATTCAATGTATGTTTTTGAGTACAAATTGAACACCATACATTTATTTGGAGTGGGTGCTACAGCTCCCTACAAGGCCTTCAGTTTCTGATCAAACTGCGCCGTAAGTTGTTCCATCTGCTACTTATGTAACTTCGTCATTTGCTCTGCTCCATCAGTAGATTTGTTGATTTTTTGGAAGCGTTGGATGATGATGCTACCAAAGGAGTCGGATTAGGGGTAGTCGGATATGATTCATCGTCTAAACCCTCATCTTCTTCCCTGATGGCGTCTTCCATTGCTTCTTGCAATGTAGCGTACTGCTCCCGTCTTTTCAGCTCTCTTCTGATATTTCATGGTAACCCTGCGAGGAACCACATAATGACCGCATGATCGGGAGTTATGGCTGCGTTGCATTCGGATCTCAAGTGTTTGACCCATTCTATGTAGTCCCTGACCCTTTCTCTTTTTCCCATTTTTACTTTGCTCAACAGGAGAAACAGATCTCCTGTGCTGCTGTAATCAGTGACATTGGAAACAACATCAATTTTTCCGCCGGTGTCCGCTCGCCATAGATCTCGCACGCTTGCTCGTAGATTTGGAGGAATCTGATCGGATTTGATGATCCATCATATTTTGGCATCTCGAGCCGAGGTGCTCTTTGAACTACTTGCAGGGGTGCGACAGGAACAGGTGGGTCCATTGGATTCATTTCTGCTGGTTTTGCTTGTACCTCGATTTGCGCGGCTGCTACTCTAGGTAGGTTTGGAGCTTGATTCGCAATTCTTCTCGGTAATGATTGTCCGGATCTCAGATTCATTCGACGGAGATGTCCAGGGTAGTTGGATTTTGATGGATCTGTGGAATTCAATCTGGATCTTTAGGAATCTGATCAGTTTGGGTGGCCGAAAGTGTGATTTTAGGCTTCTTACGATGGTTTTTCCTTGATAACTTTTTGATCCTTGCTCCCATTGGCCTAAGATTTTCATAGTAGCTGGATTTGGTGCAGATCTAACTATTGATCTTGTTTGCGAAGGTTACTCGTGCGAGGGTTGGATGTGCGAAGGTTCTTTCACTGATTTGTAGTTAAAACCCTTGATTTCGTCAGATCTGTTGGGAATTAACCTTCACAGGCTTGTCAGGGGCTGGATCTAGGATGGATCTAGCTTTGTTCCAAGGGTGGAAGGTTCTTTCTTACAGATCAAGAAGTTATGGCTGTTTGCGAAGGTTCAAAAGCAGTTTTTTTTTATCACATATCAATCATCTTTGGTAACTAACGTTCGCAGGCTTCATCACTGATGGAAAAAGGCATTTTGAAGACATTGGTATGGTCTGCGAAGGTTACTTCTGCGAGGATTTGATGGATCTTTTGATTTTAGTGATTTTTAGGCACTCAAATCCAATTTTCTGCTCACTGGAATCAAACTAACCTTTGCAGGCTCTTCTGTGTCCTTGTCTCACTAAGATGGAACTTTAGAAGTCTCTGCGAAGGTTCTTGGCCATTGGAACTGAAAATTTGGGTTTCTGCGAGGGTTCTCTTGATTTTCCCGCCTTTTTTCAACTCGGGAACCTTCGCAAGACCACTTGTACTGGGAACTAACCTTCGCAAGCTTCTTTGTGCCTTGTTCTCACTGAGATGGAACTTCAGAGAGCTCTGCAAAGGTTCTTATGAGGATCTGAATTTTTTTTATTTTTCAAGGGTTTTTTGAAATTTTTATGGTTTTTTTGAAATTTTTCAAGATTTGATTGGTAGGAACCTTCGCAGGCTTCTATGCAGGTCTGGGACAGTACCTTGGAGCTGCTGCCAGTCGTGCGAAGGTTGGTTCCCACTGGATTTTGAATAAACAAAATCTGATGGGATTTTTGCCTCTTTTCCCTCTAAAAATAGATGTGAGCTATTTTTATGATTTTTTTCAGTTTTGTGAATGGATGCCAAGCCCTTAGAGGCTGTTTTGGGTCTCCATTACCCTCTCACACCTCCTCCGCTAGTTGAGAACAGTCCAAGCACAAGAAATCACACAAAACACGCTAACTCTACCCCAAAAACAACCTAAAAACACTCTAAAAAAGAAAAAACAATTAAAAATGCAACTAAACTAGTTAGTGAAACCTATCCCCGCGGCAACGGCACCACTGTAGGGTGTGTAGATCAGTCGGTGAGCAGTACGCTAGATATGTGTGTGCCTCATCGGAGGAGATAGATGTGGCTGCTAAGGTCCGTCATTGGGTACAGAAAGCACAAGAAGAGGAAGCTACACAAGCAAGAGAAGCTCCTGCAAAACCTCAACCTACGGAAGAACCGGCACCACTAGTGGCCTCCCCAATGCGAACGGATCAAAACGATTACTTGCATCATCATGAACCACCGTTCCATATGGAAGTGCCAGAGGTCCCGCAGACAAGAGTGCTCACCAGTTTACTGTCTAGCCGCGTGAACTTATCTCTCGATGAGTTACTGCGAATTGCACCTCAAACCAAGAGCATCCTAGCTGAGTGGGCCAAAACGGAACCAGAATTAGCAGCAGAAGAGCCCTTATATTGTGCCGGCTACAATGGAACGAGCAACGCCATATTGGGGCAGCATGGTAAAGTGAAGAACACAACATCACCTTGCCGATTTCCACCACAAGAGGTTCGAGGACGAAGCAGCAGTGGTAGATGCAGGATCGGGTGTAAATTTGACCTCCGCTACCTTGTACCAGAAATGGGGTTTGCAAGGATTGAAACTAGTAAAATTTGCTATCAAATTAGCAGATCAATCCTATGTCAAACCAAAGGGTGTAGTTGACGACATCCTAGTGAAAATAGCGGGAATGCGGTTTGTAATCACTTTTGTGGTGATGGACATACCAGAGTCCCCTTCTGCCTACTGCATTTTACTAGGAAGACTTTGGTTGAGGATCACGCAAGTGGTTCACAATTGGGGAACCGCAAAACTCACCTTCGAAAACAGAGAACAGGTTGTAAAGGTCGATCCAACCACAAGGGCGGTGAAACCGATTACACCGAAGGCTGATGACGGATCGTCCACCACTGATCACACCATTGATCGCCCAAGGCAAGCCAAAGGTGATCATTACGAATTTGATACTGATATCTTGAGATGGACAGACGCATTGGCGACCGTTGACTGTATGGCTGGGCATGCTTGTCAACTGGATTCAGATCCAAAACCCAGCATATCTTCACCCAAGTGCTATACCATGGACACACCAATCACTTTCGGGGTGAACATGATCAATGTAGCATGGCTATCAACCGAAGCTATTGAGAACCCTGTGGACGATGATTTAGTCCCTTGGCAACATGCTTTTACCTACAACAAGGAGATTGAGCTGACTGATGAGCAGGTCCCGAAACATATGGATCCAGATCGCTATGGACTGAAGAAAGTACCAGCTCAGCCATCACAGAGATCGGCAATGGCTAAAGTCTCCAAGATAGATCCACCCAAGGCACCTGCCAACAAGAAAAATCAGTTGAGACAACGTTATAACCAGGTGATCCGGTGGAGCGATCTACCAGAGGCGGCCATAGCTATGGTGGATTTGATAGCAATGGCTAAAGTCTCCAAGATAGATCCACCCAACGCACCTGCCAACAAGAAAAATCAGCTGAGACAACGTTATAACCAGGTGATCCGGTAGAGCGATCTACCATAGGAGGCCATAGCTATGGTGGATGTTGATATTCGCAATCATGAAGTGAATATCGCACCAGTTCCTAAGAAAGACAACAAGGAAGAACCCAACTACATGGGCAAAAAAGGAAAAAAGAAAGTGTTGGACTCCTTGAAGTCGGTCCGAATGGACCCAGAAGTAGCGTCATCTTCCTCACAGGTGACTGAAAATCCAAAGATTACAAGTTGGGCTAAGATCAACATGCTGAAGGAGGAATCCTGCCGAACGCCAGTTCACGAGATGCCAGAAACCTTCAAAAACTATACCTTGGACGACGTGGTAATCATGATGTCGCAAGCACAAAGAGAACCTAACCAAAATCAGGAACAAGCAGAACAAGTCTTCGAAGGACCTGCGTGGATGCAACCTATAAATTTAGCTGAGCCAGGTGAAGAAGAGGAGATCGTACATGTGGGAGAACAGTTGACACCCACTCAATTCAACAAACTACGCGCATTATTGGTGGAATACAAAGATTGTTTCGCTTGGAATTACAATGATCTGAAGGGTAGACCACCAACTAGTCCAGCATACCATACCCTTGGTGGATGGAGCAGTCCCCAAGGTGAGCCGTTACTATGGCTGCAATCCTAACTATACAGAATTGATCAAGCAGGAGTTGCAGAAATTGCTTGATGCTGATTTCATTTATGAAATTGAGCACACTGAATGGGTATCGTCGATAGTCATAGTACCCAAGAAGAACGATAAAATGTGAATCTATGTGAGCTTGAAAGCGTTAAATGCAGTCACTAAGAAGAATCATTTTCCCTTGCCATTTACGGAAAGTGTTCTGGACAGAGTAGCAGGAGCAGAAGCCTACAGTTTCCTAGACGGTTTCAGCGGCTACAATCAAGTGAAAATAGCACCGCAAGATCAGCACAAGACAACATTCGTCACGGAATGGGGAACCTATGCCTACAAAGTGATGTCGTTTGGACTTTGTAATGCCCCAAGTACCTTTCAACGAGTTATGCAAGTGGCATTCAAAGAATATTTGCAAAAATTTCTGGAGATTTTCTTGGATGATCTAAGCGTGCACGGCCCTAACTTTGAGCACTTATCCAATTTGGAAAGGGTGTTGAAGAAATGCCACGAATATCAGATATCCTTGAACCCAGAGAAGTGTCAGTTTTGGATGACACATGGCCTCATTCTTGGCCATATAGTATCCAGACACGGCGCAACAGATCTGTCAAAGAATAGGATCATTGTTGATCTGCCACCTCCAGGAACAATCCGCGGAGTCCATGTTTTTATGAGTCACGCTAACTACTACCGTATTTTCATTCTAGATTTTGCAGAGTTAGCACGACCAATCTACAAGCTCACAACGGAACCACATTGGACAGAGGAAGCCCCACAGGCGTTCCAGAAACTTAAAGATGCATTGGTCTTAGCGCCAATATTACGCCCACCCAATTGGTCCATAGAGTTTCATGTGCATACAGATATCCATCGAAGTGTGGTGGGAGCACTCTTAACCCAGCCAGGTGAACACAAAAAGGATTTTCCAATCCGATTTGCTAGCCGACAGCTTAGTGATTCAGAGATAAACTATTCGACCATAGAGCGGGAGGCACTGGCTATGATCTATGCAGTTAAGAAATTTCGACATTATTTGATGGCCACACATTTTGCTTCTTATACGGACCATCAACCCTTGCTTTATCTTGTTAATAAAACTTGCAACACAGGGAGAATCACTCGTTGGTTACTTCTGTTGTTGGAGTTTTATTTTCGGATAGTGGTGCACAAGGGGAAGCAGCACTATATGGCAGATCATGTGTCGCGAATGAAGGGGAAGGAAACTGCAGCCCTACCCGAATGAGCTACCAGATGCTGCCTTGTTTTACATTGACACTGTACCTGAATGGGTCGCTGACATTGGGCCAACCGGATAAATCCCTACCCAAGGCGAAACAGCGAAAATTGGTTCTAAAAGCTAGACCTTATCAGCTGATTGTCGGCCAATTATATCGAAGGGGACTGTAAGAGATCCTAACACCACAGTAGGGCAAACACTAACTGATCCACCCAACCTTGCCTACTCCCTGATATAGAGTAAGCCCCTCCTAGCCCAGTGTGAGGACTGGTAGCATGCTACTGCCAAGTGTCGGCCACGTGGCACTGACGTGGCCGACTGCACGTCGGGACCCAACTGGGAGCCCTATCCTACTGACAGGGTCCCTAGGCTGTGTTAGGCCCGCCATGGCTATGGACCGTGCTGGGGCACACTACTCACACTGTCTTGCCCTGTTGGTCATGTACACTGGACACGACCCTGACTGTGGTATCTGACCTATCTGTGTTCTCTAGGGTTCGGCACTGGTTACGAGCTCGTAACACTCCCTCCCCCTTAAGAACCGTCTTGGTCCTCTAAGACAAAGTCTGGAAAAATCTTGCGAAGGACGCTGCCTCTTTCCCAAGTGGCATTCTCAACAGGCTGATCATTCCACTTAACCAGATATTCGCGGTATAGAGTATGACGAGTCTGCGTCTCTCTACTATCAAGAATCTCCTCTGGTTCATGTGGAGGTTGTTGAGGATCCAATGGGAGAACTAGAACACTATCCCCTACCAGATTGTCTGATCTGGCTAAGGCTTTTCGTAACTGACTTATATGAAAGACTGGAAAAACCTTATTGCTGTGTGGGAGTTCTAGTTCATAGGTGACCTCGCCTAGTCTCCTACTGATGGTAAAGGGACCACAATACCTTGGAGACAACTTAGCACACACTCCTGATTTGAGGGTTTTAGAGTCAACTGGGACTCTCAAGTAGACTTTCTCACCAGTGAAGAACTGCACATCCCGTCTGTGTGGATCTGCATAATGCCTGGCTCGATCCTGGGACTGTCTAATGCTACGCTTAGCATGTTCTATCATCTGGTTTAGGTCCTCTAAAAAGTTTCTGGCTGCTTTAACTTTTTCTTGTTTAAACCCTACAGCTGTGGGTGAGCGTGGCTGAAAACCGTACATCAGCATAAATGGGCTGTATCCCGTAGCTGAATGTTTGGTACTATTGTAAGCAAACTCTAATATCGAGAGATACTCCTCCCAATTAGTCTGCTTCTTGCTGACGTATGCATGAAGCATATCCTCCAGCACTTGATTTACCCTTTCTGTTTGACCGTCCGTCTGTGGATGGTCGGTGGTACTCATATTAAGTTTAGTATGGAGATGATGGAATACTGCCCTCCAAAAATTTCCAGTAAACTTACTGTCCCGGTCACTGACTATGCCAGAAGGTAGACCGTACAATTTAAATAGCCCGTCTACAAACAACCTCGCTAACTCTGGAGCTCTAACGGTTGTTTTGGTCGGAATGAAATGAGCCATTTTGGTCAGACGGTCAACTGTGACCCATATAGCGTCATTACCCTTTTGAATTTTAGGCAGGCCTACTATAAAATCCATGGAGATACTCTCCCATTTACCAGCTGGTATTTCTAAGGGATGCAACAACCCTCCTGCCTTTAAACGCTCTGCTTTATTTACTTGACATTTCTGGCAACTGGTTACATACTGGTGGACGTCCTTTTTCATACTGGGCCAAAAAAATTGCCTACGAAGAAGCTCATAGGTCTTCTGTATGCCTGGGTGTCCCGCGCTAGGATTGTCATGACATTCATATAGGACCTGCTGCCTATAATCCTCTGAATTGGGGACACATACTCTATCTCTATAGAGCAAGTACTCATCCTGAATGGAATATTGTTTCCATTTGAATCCTTGAGTTAACTGACCCTCAACCACTGGGGTTTGCTTGGGTAATACAGGCTCAGAATCCTCAACGTCATCTGACGACGTATACTCGGACTCATCATCATCCTCAACGGAAGCTGCCGTATTCTTGGATGAACTGGTACCAGCCCCAGGAACTAGTTCTGGAGTCTGTAACTGTCTGCTCTGGACTGAGTTCCAGATAGTAGAGAAGAATGCATCATGCTGGCATTTCCCTCTCAAGGACTCGAGTAACTCATTACGAATCTGAGTAAAACTCAGTTCGTTTATCATAGGCATTCTGCTAAGGGCATCTGCTACTGTATTGAATTTTCCACGTCTATATCTGATAGATATGTCAAACTCTTGCATCAACTCTGCCCAACGAGCTTTCCGACCTCTATGCTCAGGTTGATTGCAAAGGTATCTGAGACTCTCATGGTCTGTCACGACCTAAAACCATACAAATAATGCCTCCAAGTCTTAAGGGCATGGACTATAGAAAAGAGTTCCTTTTCATAGGCACTGTACCTAGTTTGAGCTGGCTCGAGTTTTTTACTCTCGAACGCAACTGGTCGTCCACTCTGTGTTAGCACAGCACCTACTGCAAAGTCGCTAGCATCTGTTTCGACCACAAATGGCTGATTGGGGTCGACGACTTTTAAAACTAGTGCTGTAGCTAAGGCTGTTTTGAGAGCATCAAAGCTCTCCTATTGTGCGGACTCCCAAATGAACTCCTTTCCCTTCCCCTTAAGAAGATTTGTCATAGGAACTGCTATCTGAGCATATTCCTTGACAAATCGTCTGTAATATCCCGCCAGACCAAGAAAGATTTGAAGTTCCAAAATATTCTGAGGTCTCAGCCAACTGAGTATGGCTTTAACCTTAATTGGGTCCATCTTAATCCCATCTAAAGAGATAACGTGACCCAAATATGCTACTTCTTCAACGAAGAATTCACACTTGGATTGTTTAGCATAGAGCTTATGCTTTCTGAGCAGTCGAAACACCTTTCTGATGTGTTTTAGATGCTCCTTCCTCGTTTTGCTATAAACGAGGATGTCATCTAAAAATACGACTACAAACTTACCCAAGTATGGTCTGAGGACACTATTCATCAAGGTCATAAAGATAGCTGGAGCATTTGTGAGCCCAAATGGCATCACCTTAAACTCATAATGACCGTGACGAGTCCTAAAAGCTGTTTTCGAGACATCTTCCGATTATATACGGACTTGATGATATCCCGATCTGAGGTCTATTTTGCTAAAAAACTTAGCCCCGTCGAGTTGATCAAACAACTCGTCTGCCCGAGGCATAGGGTATTTATTCTTAATTGTGACTTTATTGAGGGCTCTGTAATCTACGCAAAGACGCATAGACCCCTCTTTCTTTTTCACCAATAGGACTGGTGAGGCCCATGGTGAACTACTGGTCTGAATTTGGCCCTTCCCAAGATAGTCTATTAACTGCCTAGTTATTTCTTCATCCTTTGTTCGGCTGACCCGATACGGAGGTTTAGAAACAGGTGCTGTACCTGGTACTAGGTTTATTACATGATCTACCTCTTTGCTAGGTGGTAAACCATGTGGCAAATCTTCAGGAAAAACATCTTTAAATTTAGACAATAAAGTTTCTAATTTACTGATCTTCTGCTGAATAGAACTGGAAATAGAAACTTCAGGAATAAACTGAAAGTCACATAAGAATACCTGATGGTCTTCGTCTCCGATTAGCTGACAGAGCTCTGAACTGCAGACCATAGGGCTGTTTGGAACATCATGCTCCCCATGCAACTGGATCTCTCGGCCTTTATGCTGAAAGCTGAGGGTGTTCTCCTGATAGTTTCTGTGGAGAGAAGGTCCTAAACTGTAGAGCCAATCTCTCCCGAGAACAATGTCTGTTCGATCCAGGTGCATTATCTGAAAGTTTATTTCATCTTGGTACCCCTCAATACCAAGATTTAACTTACTTACCATAGTTTCCCATATTTTTTTATCTTCACCCTTAGCTAATGAAACTATGTACCTATGCTGACTAGGTACTTCTGGTAGTTTAAGCTTTTTAACCAGGGTGTGGTTGATGAAATTATGGGTTGCCCCATCATCAACCATGACTCTTACTGACTGGTTACCAACTTTCCCATGCATACGTACTAGGTCATGCGGCCCAAAGCTGAAGGGTCTCGCTAGCATTGCAGAGGTCAGCTGGCAACAGTGTTCATGATCTTCATGATACACTTTGATCTCGGAAGCTGCCGAGTCACTGGGGAAACATACAGTCTGAACAAGATGAACTTGTTTTTTATCTTTCTTATCTTTTTTAGTGAAAGGCCCCTTGGGACATTGTCTGACTGTGTGTCCCTTGCCCATACACACAAATCACAAACGTTCTTGTTTGGCTTTCTCAAAATCATCTGGTTTTAAGGGCTGTATGAGTGAAGGGCGTTTCTGAGGAGCTTCACTTTTAAATTTGTCTTCTTTCTTTCTTTTCAAAAATTTCTTTTTATATTGAAAGTCTTTCTGAGAAGGCTGCTCAGAAAGTGGCTGTTGTCTCGCCCTCTTTCTACCCACTGAATCATCATAGATTTGAGCATATCTGAGAGCTTGCTCAAGGGTAGTAGGCGAGTTTCTCTGGACCTCTACTTTATATTCATCTTTGAGGCCACGGACAAATCCCCTGATTTTCTGATCATCCATATTTTTAATCTTTAAAATTGCTTCTCGATACTGCGAGATATATTGGATGAGGGACTTGTCCATTACTGTTCTTTCCCAGGCTTCCCAGGCTCTATCAAGTTCATTCTCTGGTAGAAATTCTCTTAGGAAAGCTTCTTCAAAAGCTTTCCATGACCGGGGAGTCTGCCCAGTCTCCTGGAGATTTAACCACCACTTATAGGCCATAGGCCCTAAGGAAAGACTGGCCTCAATAGCTTGCAAATGGTCAGGGGTCTGTTTAAGAGCATGAATGTTCTTCCATTTGCTGAGGAAGGTTTGTAGAATATCTGCATTTCTATCCTTCTCTTCCCCATTAGAAGGAGGAAATTTTAAGTCTTTAAAAACACTGGGGTGAGACCGTAAAGTCTCACCCGAAACTGATGGAAGTAGAGAAGGGGATAACTGAGAAGTGGAGGGAAGGCTTCCTTTCGCGGAACTCAAAATCAAGTTTTTGAGTTTAGCGAACGAGTCGTCCACACTGGACTTGAAATTGGCTAATGCCAACTTCAGTTCATCCACTTCTGTTACCAATTGGAGGAACTGCTCCTTGGTAACCAGTTCGTCGAGTTCTTCGGCGAACTGTTCCTGTTCTTCTACTTCCATGGGTTCCTTCCCTTTTCTGTAAGCCAAGGCTTCTGTTTCAAGTTCGTCGAAGCCTCTCTCCTGGGGTTGATCAGGTCCCTGAGGAGTGGTCATCTTCGGAACTGAAAGAGAGCTACCTTAACTTTTGAAGGAAAAAAGTCTAAAAGACTAATTTACAACTGTACAAGGGAAAGGAAAGATGACTTAGCTGTTTCTGAGGACTATACTTCCAAAGAAAGAATGAAAAGGAACCCTTTCAACTCTTTTCCCCAAGATTTCAGACCTGCTGTCCCGAAAAATGCCAGTTTGAAGCTTCAAAACGGTGTCAAATTTCCCGGTTCTTTGAGGATAGTAGCTCGCTGGTCTGATTGCAACCCAACTGGCTCGTTTACTTCTGATTTGAGACCCAAAAAGTATTTCAATTTCTGATTTTGGAGTCTCCCTACCCTCGCTGGTTGGACAGCCACCTGTCTGGCCCAATTTTCTAAAATTCAAGGCCCAAAACTTGCTTGAAACTCTGATCTGACTTCAAGTAGTAGGTCGCTGGTCTGTGGCAATCTAGTTTGATGTTCAAACTACTGAAAAATCCTCAAAAACAGTGATGAAAAACTAATTTTTCATCTCCCTGTCCAGCGCTGGCCCTGCTAAGAAAAAGTGTTTGAAAACCCTTCAAATTTCCTTAGATTTCTCTGAAATTTCAGAGGTAGATTTCTGATCCCTCAGCGATGGATCAGCACCACCCTTTCTCCTCAAAAATCCGCTCTGATTCCCTGAATCTGATGGCAAAAATCAGAGATGAAGACTAAATTTACAGCGCTGGACCTGCTCTAGAAATTTTAACTAATTTCTCTCTGACCAGCAAGTAAATCCACCAAGATTTCCTCAGTAGGAGACTGTTCCTACAGCGAGTCTCCTCCTCTATTTCTTTCTGAGAACTTGAAGAAGTTCTGAGCAATCTAGCTACTTTCTCCACTGCTGAAAACTGAGTTCCCTAGGATGGAGATGGCTCTGATACCAGTGTAATAGATCCTAACACCACACTAGGGCAAACACTAACTGATCCACCCCACCTTGCCTACTCCCTGATATAGAGTAAGCCCCTCCTAGCCCAGTGTGAGGACTGGTAGCATGCTACTGCCAAGTGTCGGCCACGTGGCACTGACGTGGCCGACTGCACGTCGGGACCCAACTGGGAGCCCTATCCTGCTGACAGGGTCCCTAGGCTGTGTTAGGCCCGCCATGGCTATGGACCGTGCTGGGGCACACTACTCACACTGTCTTGCCCTGTTGGTCATGTACACTGGACACGACCCTGACTGTGGTATCTGACCTATCTGTGTTCTCTAGGGTTCGGCACTGGTTACGAGCTCGTAACAGGGACCAAATGGGATCCTTCGAAGATGTATTCTTCCACACGAGGCCACCCAGATTATTTCAATTTCGCATGAACGCATGGGTGGTGGACATTTTGCATATGACATTACAGTTCGGAAGATTCTGCAATCAGGATGCTGGTGGCCAACAATACATAAGGATACGGATGAATACTTGAAGAAGTGCGATGTATGCCTGAGAGCTAGGAGGCCAACAAGGTTGAACTATGATCTTTTACACCCAGTTCTAGCTCAAGCGCCATCTGAGAAGTGGGGATTGGACTATATTGGTCCAATTCATCCTACCGCACGAAGTTCACAAGCCCGATATATCATCGTGGCCACGGATTATCTCACCAAGTGGGTCGAAGCCAAGGCAGTGCGAACAGCTAACGCTCGAGCAACGGCCAAGTTCCTGTATGAAATATCATTGTGCGCTTCGGATGCCCGGTGGAGATAGTTAGCGATCGCGGCAGGCGGAATCATCCAATAAGATCTTGTGTAGCATGATCACGAAAACAGTTGAAGCTAGTAGACCTGATTGGGAGCACAAGTTACATGCTGCTCTATGGGCATTGAGAACAGCTTACAAGGGAAGCACCGATCACACGCCATTTCAACTGGTTTATGGTCAGGATGCAGTAATGCCAGTAGAGTTTTTGTTACCTTCATTGAGAATTGCCACAACGCAACGTTTTGATGAATCCAAATCTCTACAATTGCGCCATGAAGATCAAGCCTCATCAGAAGTCATCCCACCCAGATCCAATAAAACCAAACCAGATCTGAATGAGATCTAGTCAGATCAAGAAGAATCCATCAAGATTCAGCAAGATCAGGCAAGATCAAGGAAGATCCAACAAGATCCAAGTGAGATCTAAATCCAGACAAGATCCAAGGGGCAGCAGATCATCAGATTACATCAATCAGCATCCATTCTTGCAAATCAAAGAAGACAATCTCAAGAAAAAGCAACAAAATAGGGGTAAAAAATCACTTTAACTGATGAATAGCTACCAATTGTCCATCAGAACTCTTGGAGAGCTCTCCATGGATGCAATGGTATACCATCTGGCATCAAAATTGAGTGTCTGCGAGGGTTCATAGAACCAGGAACTAAAGAACCTTCGCAAGGCATCAAGATCTGCAAACCAACCTTCGCAAAGGGCATAAATAGAGTCAGAGCAGTGAAATTAGCCTGCCTACAAGGTCTGATCTTGAAAATCCAACATCTGGGGCAAGTTGTGCGAGAGTTCACCTCCTGCGAGGGTTGAACCTTCGCAGGGCAGCCAAATCACCTTCTGAACCTTCGCAGACTTCATTGAGGTCTTAGAATATTGTGACGAAGGTCCCTGCAGAATTTTGGTTGGAACTGAGCTGGGGAAAGTGCACTTCTCCTAATACGCACTCTAATTTCCGCCATGTAAGGGGGAAATTCGAGTCATTTGGCACTTCATTCAGCGAAGATCTGCCAAAAAATCCAATGAATTTTCAAAGTTATCAGATTGCGACCAAACTTCTCAACAGCCCTCATCTGCTCTCATAGTCAACCACTATACACTCAGTTTCACCATTTCCACCTTTCATTCTCACAATTTCTGCAGTTTCCCAGTTTTTTAAGCCTTTCACCCGTTTTTTCCACCTTTTTGAGCGCCTTTTCGCCTTTTCACATTTCCATCAATAACAATCTTTACCATCCATCTAACATCATGACTTCTTCTTCCTCTACTGACAATTTTGGCACGAAAAAGGTCATCCAATGGGAGGTACCTTCTGCCCTCCAGATTTGGGCCCTGCCATCTGATTCCTTGATAAACCCTTGGCTTCAGGCCAGCAAACGCATGCGTGGCGCAGCCTCATCTTCATCTAGCCCTCCTGCCACTAGACAACGCACGGCACCGTCGCAACCCACTTTCGCTTCTTCCACAACCACTGCTTCCGCTTCCGTTCAACCCTCTGCTACCACCACCATGTCTACTCCTATTGCTCCCATACCCCCTCATTTAACAACCACTCTCGCATCTTCCATTCCTACCATCACCATCGGTTCTTCCATCCCTCTTGCATCCACTTCTACCTCACTTCTCCATATCAACCCCCTTCACGGCTTTCTCCCAACACCCTTGCTTGGATGAACCTCATTAACCTTTTGTCGCCTCCAAAAGGATCCTCACCTCCCACGTCTCCATCCATCCTCCAAACTGTCCTTCAATTCCCCATCGTTCCTATCATCCCCTCATTTGAGCAATCTGTTTTTACACCTCTCCAAACCACCTCTCTGACACCGCCCACCTCACCTTTGAAAGCTACCAAGGGCGACCAACCGTTGCCTGATGATGCATTTGTGCAGACAACTTATGAAGCATCGCCTGATCGTGCTAACCCCACCACACTTGACGGCATGTTACCACCCAAAAAGCTAATCGAGACGACGATGACACAATGCAGATTGTCCTTCATTGGCTTCGTGTCCCACGTGCCGCTCCGATGCTGTCCGGCCTACTTGCCCGTCCGGTACCCACCACATCTTACTTTTCGAAGGTGCCAATGAACATAGAGTCACAATCATTGACAATATTGTTCAACAAATTATACAGCCTGAACAAGTTCTCCACAAAAGATGAGCAAGCTTGGAAGCTTTGACAATGACTTTAGTAGACATAAAATGTGCTATTATAGTAAGGCTATAAAAAAGTACCCACATGTCATTGTTAGATTTCTTATGCTCAGCCAGAGTTCGCACCTCAATGTCAAAAGACCATTTCACTCACTGTCAGGTTTTTCAAATCGCTGCGACATCCCACCAAACCCCAACTAGCACCACCATACCAGCCGATCCCACGGACCTTTCAACGGCCTACCAAATCATGGGCACATTTGTCCAGGAGGTGATAGCCATAAGAACAATTTTGGAGGGCCGAGTATTGGAGTTGGCCACAAGACTCAACTGAGAGCAGAAATCTGCCAGCTCCAATAAGATCTGCTGATTGCCCAACAACACGAACAAGCAGAGAAATCAGAGGTGCTGAAACTCAAAAAGCACAAAGCCAATCTCCAAGGGTACATCACGGCCCTTTCAAAGTCTACCACGACGCTCAGCTAAAGGTCCAGGAGATCCAGCAGCAGCTTACACAACGTCTCACTCCGCACCAAGCACAAATCTCAGTGTTGGAAACCGAAAATCTACGCCTGGGAGCGGAAGTGGTAACCCTGCAAACCAAAAAGACGGCTTGGCTAGCTCAACCGACACCTGCCAATAGACCACTCAGCCAAGCGGAGGTGGATCTTCTCACGCAACAGGTGAAGATTTACAGAGACACATTCGACAAATACCAGGCCAAATTTGACAATTATCGGTAGGAATTAGCATAGGCAAAGAATGCCTTGAAGGCGTGCCAAAGGCACATGGAGCAACAACCTCAACCAGCCCCTGTGGTGATTCCACAGCCACCGATGAGAGATACTACCTTGCCAAGCTCCAGCCAAGACACGGGAAAACAAGCAGAGGGGCTGAATGTTCACGATCACGGCTCAGATGTAGCTAATGCCAATGTCCAAGACCTGAGCCAAGAACTAGATCAGAGCCACAGCCAAGAGGAGCGCCAGGCCTCCACATCTCAAGGCTCGAGATCCATATATGCCAGCCGAGCTTTCTGTCGACCAAAGTCCGTGGAGGATAAGAAAAACGAATTCTTAGCCAAACATCCCCATGAGTCCTCACGAGGCGGCTGGCAGATATCCTTTTCTACCCAAACCATCAAAGGCAACGAGCTGAAAGCTCTTTCAGCGCTACAACCACAACCAGAGTGGCGCCAACAACTCTTCGAGCGGGACACTGCGGCCATCAGGGCATATGTGACGAGTCCATGGCAATTGAGGGTGAATGCGCACTTCCTCCCCTGCATGAGACAATCTAAATGGGCAGAGTGTGGCACTCCCTTGGACCAGATTACTCCCAATAACTTTAATTGGCCACGAATTCCTTCAGAGCACAGATGGGATACGGATGTAGATGCCAAAAGGGCTCCCATCCAGTTTTCCAAAACATATTTCAATTGTCCTGATCCAACAATTCGTGTGGCCGCCACTTATGCCCGGGACTTAGAATATTTGATGGGCATTGAGTCCAAATGGGACAACTTTCTCCCTCCCATATTTTTTGATCCGAGAGAATCAATTACACGCGCGCGTGTACTATCAAGCGGCACTCCTTGGCGATCCATGGACGCAAATATTCCAAGCATGGGTCGACCAATTTTGGTTAACAAGAGTCCACAAGTCCCTTTTCACTCCAAAGGACTTGAAAAATACTAAAAGAATAACGTTTATCGAAGACATCACCAGCTACCTCATCCAACAAAGACGCACAAAGAGGAGCCTCTACTAAACTGGCATAGTGTCGAGGGACCGACACTACTTCAGGCCGTGGGTCCTGTTGGGGGTATTCCCACCATGCATGTAAATAAATAAAAAATCAAAGTTAGTAGAAATAGTTGCGAGGGTCGTGGCAACCTGCGTGTATAAGCCCATGGCCCAATGAGCACTTGTAAATAAATAATTTTGGCAATAAACCTGACTTTGGGCCATGTAATTAAAATAATATTAGAAGGCCAAGGTTAAGCTTAAGTTAAGTTAGGTGGGGTGTGTTTTTTCCTACACCATAGATTCATTTGTGTTTCATGTAAATGGTGTGGATCAAGGTTACACCCCGATTCGACCCGGCCGATTCGAACCGATTCTTTCCGGTTCGAACCGGCAGGCCAGGTTCGAATCGGAAAACGGTTTGAACCGAAAAAAAAAATTTCAAAACGTTTTTTTTTTTTTACTTTTTGGGGTTTTTTTTTTTTTGCCCTAAATCCGGTTCGAACTGAATTCCGGTTCGAACCAGGTCCGAAAGGTTCGAACCGCGGTTCGAGGTTCGAACCGCGATTCGATGCAACTATGGTGTGGATTACAATCCCATCTTTTGCAAGTAGCCACTAGGAAGCAAGGGGCAAGGGCCACCCCAAAGATAAAAAGGCACCATTTGTAACCCAATTGGATGCTTAATAGAGAGGAGGAGACTCTACTATTTTGAGAGCTCAAGCATCCTCAATTGCTAATCAATCTTGCTTATGCTCTTGTTATGATTTGTTTGTTGTTTCTAATTTCCATGTTTTTGCTTTGTGTTAGTTAAGGTTTCTCCATAAGCATGACATTGAGCATTTGAGCTAACCTCCATCTCAACTCTCCATCTCTACTCTCTACTCTCTCTCTCTCTCTCTCTCTCTCTCTCTCTCTCTCTCAAGATGAATGCATGTGGTTAGAGTTAAGGGAAGTAGTGTGAAAGTGGAATAGAGTTAGGAGAAAGAGTAGAGGGCATCTAAAACTAGCAACTTGACATAGTTAGGTACCTATCAAGTGTTCTAACCCTCTTTGACAGGCGGAAGGGCTGCTCACCGACTGATCTACGCACCCCACAATCTGACGGATTCAATCTTGGTAGTTGTGGACAGGTTCACTAAGATGGCTCATTTTAGCCACCAGAAAGAACGTGACAGCTCTGCAAGTCATAGAATTGTTCATTGATCATGTAGTGAGAATGCCTAGGCTTCAAAAGTCCATTGTCTCAAACAGGGATCCAAGTTCAGAGGAACATTTTGGACAGTCATGTTCGTTGCCAAGTTGGGAACACCATTGCGCATGAGTAGTGGTGAATACCCACAGACGGATGGGCAGATTAAGAGAGTCAACTAGGTCCTAGAGGATATGCTTAGAGCATATGTTAGTTAAACGTAGACTAATTGGGTGAAATATTTGCCACTAGTAGAGTATGCATATAATAGCAAAAAGCATGTGTCCATAGGGATGAGCCCATTTGAGCTTAATTATGGATTCCAACCAACGAGTCCAGCGACCTAGCACTGTAGAAATCTTGACTCACATGCAGGTATCGAGGGGCAAGCGTCGAGAATGCTATCGTGTGAAATAAAGGGCCACCTAAGGTAGAGTCGCTGATGTCTAACGGGCAAGGCGACCGTAACCGACTTCTCCAAAAGTACATAGAGGCCTATGACACTTGTGGCATTGATCAGGATCAGTCCAAAAGGAAGTACTTTAGTCTTTACCTCACTGATATAGCCAGTGATTGGTATTTCACAACTACATGCATTGGCACGTGCGACGTTGTCATGGATATTGCCACGCACATGAGATGGGGCCCATTTCCTGCCCGTTGAGCCTTGCAGGGCAATTTTTGTGGCAATAGCCCACGCCGCCAAATTTTCCAGCAACCAGCCAGTCCCCCAGAACTCAGAGGGAAATTGATTTGAAATGTCTACTAAGTCTTAGAAGTTCACATACAATCTAAGACATTAGCCAAAGCTGTTTGTTGTCATGCACAACCTTATAGACTCTAGTACAATGGCTAAACAAATGTGCAAACAAACAACTGATGCTTCCTTCAAAACTTGAAATTTCTACTCAGAATATGTAGCACGACTTGATTTTCACTTGGAAAATCTTTCCATAAGCTTGTAAATGTAAGAATGGGTGAATATTAGACGATACCGTCTTCCCAATGGCACCTTTGTCCATGTTTTCCTATCTCAGGACTACATGCTCTTTTTGGTTAAAGTTGAAATTAACATTCAAGAGTTAAAAGGCTTTCCAGGAGTCATGTCTAGATCTAATTTTCCTGAGCTGATCTCATCCACCACGCATTTTTAAGGCAACATATTAATTGGAGAAAGAAAGGCGAGTAAATACAGATTCACATGAACACGACTAATGAGACCAAGAATGGTAATAACCAGGAAGTGGGGACCCACAAGCCATTTCAAACGATCGAAAACTATCTGCAATTGTACAAGCAACGATGGATTTGATAGAGGACAGCCATGGTAGAAAGCAAAAGCAAGAGCAAGCTGCGAAAGAAAAAGGTTTTCCAAGGTGAGCACACAGTGTATACCAAGGAAACGAAGCATCCAACAACACGAACAAAAGCCAGCTAGATCATCAGAATAAGCATCAAATCTACTGCAACTAAATTCTACCAATTTGCTACTATATCATGCCATCAAAACACCTCCATGGCAACTAAATTCTACCAATTTGCTACTAAATCATGCCATCAAAACACCTCAATGGTCATGGATTCCGATCGCAGATCAACCAAGCAATAGCAAAGACAATTTCTGTAGCAAATCAACTCACCAGGCACACACAACCACAGGGATCTGCTGCTCAATGCGCTCCTGCCGAAGCTCCCTTCCTTCCTCTCTGAAGCTCCCTAGCTGAAGAACAGAAGAACAGGAAGCCTAGCCTCGTATCTGGATGGCACGCTATAACTAGCAGCCCGTGACCGTTGGATTTCATCATAAACGTTCAGATCTTCCCACGTTTTTAAGACATAGCCAGTGATAGAAGTCCAAGTGGCATTATGACACGTGGCATAAATCGAAGTGGTGGGGCGTAAGACAGATGGGCTTAACGGTATCTTCGGTAAGCAAGCGACGATAGGGTGGGGGCATCCTCGCCACGTGTCGAGGTGGCGCTCCAAGGGATCGACCAGCCTGATCTTGGCATGTGGGAGCTTCGTAACCGAACGCGTAGTGTCTATATACCCTCCCCGAACCTCATACAGGCCTGCATTTTTATTTTTTATGGCCTTGCTTTAGCTATTTGTGTGCCTTAAATATCTGGGCAAAGTCAAAATCACACAGCACGCCCTAGGATTTTAATATTTTTGATAGTGGGTCGATAATTTTCCAACATCACACTTGCCACTCAAAGCTTGCATGTGCATGTAGTCACACACATTTGTGCAATTCTAAATAAGTGGAAGCCGAGGAAAGAAGGGAGAACAAAGAACATGGAGGGTGCTCTACTCTATGGCAGCATCCTTTGTCATACCCACTTATATTTTCCCTTGGCTTTCAAAAAAATAAAATCATTAAACTAAGGGTTGTTTCACTTTTATTTTCCCTTGGCTTTCAAAACAATAAAACCATTAAACTAAGGGTGTTTCACATGGAAGAGAGCCAAGCCCATATTATATTATGCACTCACTCTCCAATTCACAAGCCAAGGTCCTTTCATGATATTCCATGTGAAAGCCTCTTTCATTTGGAGGCTAAGACATTTAATGTTTTTAAATTAAAATTAGATAAGGCATTTCTGTCTTTTATTGGAGGGGAGATAAAGGGCCCACCACTTACCACCCAGATTCAAAATGTCCCAAGTGTTTCTCTCAAATTGAATTCAAGTGATTCATAAATCGCATCCTTAAAATAGTCATTTAATTTCAAATCATGAACATCAGTGCCAAATAGTCCTCATTATGGAAGATTGGTGAACGTCTTGATTGTCTTCTTTGAGTATAACAACCTCATTGATTTGATGGTTCTTAGTTGCTTGTCCATTGATTAGGTTAGTTCATTGATGTAGGTCTTGTTCTGGACTTTGATGGTTAAAGTGAGACTCGAAATAATGTTTAAAAGAAGTTGGACTTTATCTGGGACATCAAGTTGGAAAATTGACTATGGTTCTAGATCACATGCAACATTAATGCAATCTAAATCAATAGCAACACCTATCACAATGGATCCATTACCATATTTCTCACTCGAATCTTGTTGACTATCATGTGTAGAATCTTGTTTGTCCAAGCATTGAAGACCTTTTTAACTACAAATTTTGTTTTGATGTTGAAGATCATCATACTCTTTTTTCACTTGTGCCTGTTCTTGATTGTCAACACTAATAAGTTCATCCTGATTGTTACCGTTTTTTACCACCTATTCAGTAGAACTACTATTTCTACGAGTGTTATGGGCAAGTAAAAAAAAAATGATTCTATTGTAGTATGAGGTTAGAAATCAATCCAATGGGGAGGAAGGTGATTTGGAGGTCCGTGAAACTCGCATTTGCTAGGAGAAGTGGCAGTTGTCACTATCCAGCTCTTCCAAAGCTTGCGCTATGTCTTGACGGAAGGTTGAAACTTTAATAAATCCTATAGAATACACAAATGGGGTAGAGATCCTTCTAATCTTGCATCTTGGCATGGTTTGTGGGCATTGTAACCTTTATGGATCTTGGCCTCTTTGGGTTCCAAGGCTTAATGAAAAGGAATTCCTACCTATATTGGCTTAAGGTTCAAATCTAACACCTTTGATGCATGCTACAACAAATAGAGGAGGAAGGAAAAAAGGACTCGCAATGAAGGAGCATAGAAGTCGATCTTCCTATGCGCAAATATGTTGCTTGGCTCGTTTCGACCTGCATAGCATTCTGCATCATATCTAACTAATAAAAAGAGACACTACACATGATAAGTGATCTAGGCATCATAATAGAAAAGCAAGCATCTAACATTAAACATGACACTTACCTCACAACTCTCTTTTTTTCTCTTTCTCAAAGCATTCATAGAAAACATAATAGGAAGGAGCTCAACTCTTAAATTGATCAAATTTGAGAACATGAAATATGAAGGATTTGGCCCTTATTTAGTTGGATCCAAAAGTGTTAAAGTGGCAATCAGCTATTGGCTCATTTCTAAAACTTGAGAGTCTAAGTTAACTTGCTTTTATTTATTTTGCAAGTAACTTGACTTTACAATGTTTTTGCAATTCCTACCTTGAGCCACGCCACATAAATCTCCTACTGTGCTTCACGGTACACTTAATCAAACTTAGCCACTTATTCTTTCTAACAATTCATGGCATATTTGTAGCTATTGGTGCTTTGTGCAGTACAAGTACACTATTATGCGATGTCTGACTTTGTTTAATTACATAACTTTTCAAAATTGAGGCTGTGAGAGCCCTCGGTATTTGTTTACATGCTTTATGTGTTGGGCATTTCATGTCTCTAAAAATGGACAACATGCTCCCCACACTATATTGGTGTTAGTCCCATAGTACCATCATTGTGTTGCAGTTGGTGAAGCTGCTTTGTTACATTTTCATATGGTGTGAAGAGCTTGAAACTTGTTAGTATTTTGCGAATCGATTGTTGATATTTTGTTGATAGATTGTTGATGAATAATTATTTCTTCCCATAATATTTCATATTGAAGACCCTACAAGAAAAAAATACACATCTATCAACTTAACTAGCATAAATAGTACTTGTTCACTCGATGATCTGCTAAATCTGCTTGATTGGAGTTGGCATGGATCAGCTTGGATTTTGATCCTAGTAAAGTATGGTTATTGTTGATGAGGAAAAAGGATTGTCGATCTGCATTGATTTACCGGAACTGATTGGATCTACTTGGATTTGCTTAGATCTTGAGCTTGTGAAAAAGAGAGGGGGTGTTAGAAGGGAAAAGAGAAGAGGATGAAAATTTTAAAGAATGTGGGATTTTCATTTTCATTTCTTTTTTATATAGCCCTTCTAAATTGCAACTGAGAGAGGACTGGCGGGAATGGTGGAAGAAGTATGTGGCTGCTTTTCTAAAAGAAACAAAAAAAAAAAAAAACATAAAAATAAGAAAGTGGAAGAGAAAAATACAATGGAAACCAAGTAATAAAAAATGAGCCCTTTTGATTCCTTTTTTTCTAGGTTTCTTTTGTTGGAAAAAAGTGAAATGAGTCAGTTCGATAAGTCGAAGACTGTAAGCGACCTATCAAGTGCAGTAAAATAAGCCTTTTTTCCTAATGCGTGACTACGCCTCTTAATATTGAACAAAGCTATAATGATAGAAATCATGTTTAATTTTTTAGCAACCAACTTTGAAATCGTTAGCACTACAGTGATTTCTTAGCCTAACAATGATGTATTGAATATTGCAGTGTTGATGTATTCAACAAAACAGACAAAACAATAAGAGATTTATCAATCACAAATAACTACAGAGAAGCATATATTCTGACATGATACTGAACGCAACAAAAAAATAGATTGATTCAGTAAGTAGCATCATGTACAAATCAGATGATGAGAGTAGAAAACAATAACGAATGAAATTGCGTACTCTAAGCTATCTCTGAGTAACTAAAAACTCTATCTGATGCACTTTCGTTGATAAGCAGTAAGCGTGAATAGCAATACTTTAATAGAACTCTGAAGGAAAAACTGAACTAAAAAGCTGAGCTAGGGTTTTAGAGAGTTATATATCTTTGATGATCAACTATTTATACTAAAGCAGTTAATGTGTGTTCAGTAGGACAACTAATCAGGCCATAGTCACAATTGGTAAATGGCCGTAATGTGATGGCATCCATCCAGTTAGGTAGCGTAGCTGATGATAATAGATCTGATACTCTAGAAGTCGAGCTTCTTCTTGAGATCTTGCGGTATCTGCGCATAAGTGATACATCCAAAAACTTGTAAGTTCGATAATGATGGTTTGGAAGACGTCCAAACTTCATATGGTGTTTTGTCTGAGAGACCTTTAGTCGGACATCTATTCTAAATATAAACTACAGTGGAAACAGCTTCAGGCCAGAAGAATTTCGGAAGTGTCACATGAGCAAGCATACACTTGGCTAATTCGACTAAGGTTTTGTTCTTTCTCTTAGCATGTCCATTCGATTGAGGCGAATAAGAGGGAATGTATTGTTGCTCAATGTCATTGTTAAGGCAATACTCCTTGAATTTGATAGAGATGTATTCTCCCCTGTTGTCAAACCTTGGTGCTTCAATTCTTTTACCAGTTTCATTTTTTGCACACTCTTTGGATTGTCAAAAGATTTTGAAAGGTTACGAAATAAACAGCTATTCTTCTAGAACATTCGTCAATGAAGGTAATAAAATACTTTGCATCAAGCAACGACAGAGTTTGCCTTGGGCCACATATATATGAATGAACAATGTCTAGAACATCGTTTAATGCATGCCTATGACTCGATCTAAAAGGAATCCTAGTCTGCTTTCCAAGGATATAGCTATGGTAGACAGGGAGGTCGGTTTTGTTGGTTGGATAGTCGAAATCAAGTGCTAGGGATTGTTTATACATGTTCGACACATATTTATGATTCAAGTGTCCTAATATTTGATGCCATAGTAATGTTTTATTGACCCGAACAGAGGTTTTCAAGGCTTTACTAGTGTTAGAATAACAATGTGCCAATCTATATAAGTATCCATGCCTCTTGCCGAGTGCAAGGATCTTATTTGTCCTATCGATAATTTGGCATTGATCAGACTCAAA
Source organism: Diphasiastrum complanatum (assembly GCA_029204225.1). Classification (NCBI taxonomy): domain Eukaryota; kingdom Viridiplantae; phylum Streptophyta; class Lycopodiopsida; order Lycopodiales; family Lycopodiaceae; genus Diphasiastrum; species Diphasiastrum complanatum. The sequence continues at coordinate 10,374,652 of CM055102.1, forward strand.
CTCTACCCTATGACCTAAATTAGTGATTCTACTTACTGATAATAGATTTGTAGAGAACATTTGATAGTAGTTTGAATTGATCATGTTGGAACATCAATCTTACAGTGCCTTCACCTTCGATAGTGTGTGTGTACTATCGTCGCCAAGATGAACATATTTCTTTGTACTGTAAGGCATATAGGAGTGAAAATGCTCACGACGATTGGTCATATGTTGAGTAGCTCTAGAATCCAGAATTATCGAATAGTGCCTTTTGGTCTTTGACCATAAACGTGATGGGACTTGGATGGATGTTCACAGGCCGCAGTGGAATAGAGGCCGTCATTCCACCAAAGAAAAGACAATAATGAAGAAGAATCTAGGATTACTTAGAGATTAAGAATGTAGAGTAATTCTGATTTGTTTAGATGTTAGAGTAGATGTCATAGACAACCATGGAGAATGTGAATATTTTAGATGTCTAAAAAAGCTGTGCTATTCTCTGTTTTTGACAGATAGGTTCTGATAAGAAAGTAAAGAGTGAGAGGCATTCAAGCATTCAACAAGAATAGAACTATTATGAAAAATAGTGCTTCTTTATAAAACGGTGTTGTAGTAACAACAATAATCAGATCACAGAACAATCACACGAAGCCTGTGTGTGATCCTACTTACAGAAGCTAATGAATGCTATCTTTTTAAATACTCTTTCTCTCTCTAAATGATTACTAACTTTGAGGAGTCAACTACTAGAAGACCGCTTTTAGTCAGCTACTAGAAGACCACTTTTAGTCATTTTATATCTCGTCGTGCTTTCGCACTCTATGTGTTTTCTTCAAATCGCTCAGATGTTTATATAGCTGTCAAAAGATCTTTAATTGTTCTAATTATAGTTTAAAAGATCATTAACAGCCCTTGGACTTGATCCGTAGATCGGTTATTGGTGCATCATGAAGACGTGAAGAAGTACAATAAAATGATCTCCTTCATATGCGTCAGGAGTGTGAGAATGTGGCGTCACTGCAACCGTAGCCTGACCGCATGAGTGTGAAGATAAAACTGTATGTCAACCGCAATCATTGACTTGGCGGTTTCCTTCGGTCAGTTGTCGTTCATTCACTTCGTAGGTGACCGTAAATGATACCTTGTGATGTCTTGCGGTGCCTTTGGTGGTGAGTTGTAGTCTTTGCTTCGTTGACCATAAGCAAGACTTTGCGGTGTCTTGTGGTTCGTTCATTTCGTTTGTATCCATAGGCGAGACTCTGCGATTTACTTCGGTTTCTTTCGTAAGTGACCATAGGCAAGACACTTACGGTTCTTGGCGGTGAGTCTTCGCATGTGACCGTAAGCAAGACTTTGCGGTTTACTTTGGTCTCTTTCGTAAGTGACCGTAGGTGAGAGACTTATGGTTCCTAGTGGTTCCTTGCGGTGTCTTGCTTGTTGAAGTTTTCCATGTATTTCTACAGACTGTCAAAAAGGCAGAACATTTCTACAGATGCTTGAAAGAGTGATTTCCTTAAGAGATGAAGGGAGTGAAAAGGATGAGTAGGAGTAAGATTAAACTCCAACACTCCCCCTTAAGCTTACTGCTACGAATCTGGATTAAAATTGAGACTTAACAATCCTACCATAGTGGAATGTTTTTCCCTTGTCAATGATTTTGTTAGAATATCCAACCTTCTGTGTGACAGTAACTTAGTACAACATCTTTTTTCTGAACCGTCTCTCTAAGAAAATGAAACTGAACCTCTATGTGTTTGGTTCTAGCATGAGTTCGTGGGTTCAAAAATAGTGCTATACAACTTTGATTGTCGCACTAAAATATAGTAGGGTCGATTTGCAGAAATTGCAGATTCTGAAGCGACCTTCTAAGCCATATGATCTCCTTTACTGTTGATGTTGCTGCAACGTATTCAGATTCTGTGGAGGGCAACAAATGCATTTCTGCTTTCTGTTGTTCCATGAAATGGGTCCTCCTGCAAGGAAACAGATATACCCAAATGTGGACTTTTTGGTATCAACATCTCCTGCCCAATCAAAATCTGTATAGATAACTAGTGTAAGTGCAGCATCTGTATTTTCGTTGTAGGCAAAGCATAGTGCCTCGTCGCTTGAATGTACCTCATTAATCGTTGCAGAGCCTTCCAATGTTGTAAGCCTAGATTGGACATATATTGCGATAGTGTGCTTATTGTATAAGCTAGATCAGGACCTGTGTAGATCATAGAGTACATTATCAATCCGACGATGGATTGATAAGGATATCGACTCATCTCTCTCTGTTCTGCATCAGTGCTGGGGCACATGTGTTTAGATATCTTGGATCCTGGATCCATTGGTGTGTCTATCAACTTACAGTCCTCCATCCATATCTGTGAAGTACATTGTTCAGATATGCTTCCTGGCTTACAGTAATCCATTTGCTTGCGCGATCTCTAGTGATCTCTATACCAAGTAGGTAATGAACTGGCCCTAAATCAATCATTTCAAATTCTTGTGACAGTAGAGACTCTGTCTTGTGCAATAACTCAGTTGAGTTGTTGATGATTAAAGAATCATTGTCATATAAGGCTATTATCACATAGCTTGAGCCTTTGTTCTTGAGATACACATTTGAGTCTGTAGAGCATGAATTAAAATCGTGTTGCAACAAGAAGTGATTGATTCTTTCATACCAGGCCCTAGGAGCTTGCTTGAGGCCATAAAGTATCTTCTGCAATTTACATACCAAATGCTCTTGGCCCTGAAGGACGTAACCTTCTGGTTGATAAATGAAAATTTCTTCTTGTATGTATCCGTGAAGGAATGTTGTCTGGACGTCCATTTGATAAATGTCCAAATCCTCTACAGCAGCTATAGCCAGTAATGTTCGAATAGATTGATGCTTTACCATTGGACTGAAGGTGTCAGTGTAATCTATTCCCATCATAAAATTTGTCTTCAAGGAAGACAACATCTTGGCTGACTAAGATCTGACCTGTATCAGCATCATAAATGTGATATGTTTTATGTGATGTTGAGTAGCCAATAAAAATGTACTTACAACTTACAGGGTCAAGTTTCTTCCTCAGATCAGATGGTATTTGTGCATAGCATAGACATCCGAATACATGCAGATGTTTAAGACTTGATTTGTAATCGTAGTAGGCTTCAAACGAAGTTTTAGACTCAACTGCTTTGGTGCTGGAATAGTTTTGCAGATATCAGGCTGTGGATATTGCTTCAGCCCAGAATTTCATGGGTAGTTGGGCATTGGACATCATGGATCATGTAGCTTCCGACAAAGGTTCGATTCTTTCGTTCTACCACTCCGTTTTGTTGTGGAGTATAGCTTGTAGTGAATTAATGGTGCACACCACATGAAGTTAAGTAGTCTATCATTTCATCAAGCATGTACTCTCTCTCTGAATCAGACCATAGGGTCATGATTTTCTGACCAGTTTGACTCTCAACAAACTGTTTGAATTTCTTAAACCAGTTAAAGGCCTCAAACTTGTTCTTTATGAGCGTAGTTCTGGTAAATTGGTAGAAGTCATCAATAAATGTGATGAAATATAAAGCTTGTCCCAAAGAGGGCACGCTCATAGGACCACATAGATCGCTATGGATTAATCCAAGAATGGACTTAGCTCTTTTGGCTTGTCCCTTAGGAGATTTAGTTCTAGGTTGTTTTCCTAGTAAGCAATTTTCATAGACAGTCTGATTTCTACTAGAGACAACAATAATATTCATATCCTTGATCAAGCTATTATGATTCATGTACAAGATAGACCTCATGTTTAAATGATCTAATCTTTGATGCCATATAAGCACATCTGAATTACTCATTGAAAGTGCATATTCGTGACTCAAGATATATAAATTTCCTTCTCTGTGTGCAGAGAGAAAATTACTCATTGAAAGTGCATAATCATAACTCAAGATATATAAATTTCCTTATTTGTGTGCATAATTGTGACTCAAGATATATAAATTTCCTTCTGATGAGGGGAATATTCCAAAGGTGTCTTCAAGCATTATTGATGGTAGAGTGGATGGATCTAACATTCTTGATGTTGATGAGAAGGATCCTACTTTGGATGGTGGTGATGATGGACCTTTATCAAGTCAAAAGCCAAGGAGAACATCAAGAGAAAGACAAGTACCTTCAAGGCTCACATATGATCAAAAGGGTAAGCAAGTAGTTTCTGGAAATTATGTTGCTTTCCTAACCTCTTTGGATGAGCCTACAAGTGTAGATCAAGCAAGAAAAAAAGAGGAGTGGATCCAAGCAATGGATCTTGAGTATCAAGCTCTTATGAAGAATGGAACATGGAGATTGGTGGAGTTGCCTAAGGACAAGAAAGCTATTGGATGCAAATGGATCTTCAAGGTGAAGAAAAACCAATATGAATCTATCAACAAGTACAAGGCAAGGCTAGTGGCAAAAGGATATGCTCAACAACAAGTGATTGACTATGATGAGACCTTTGCACCCGTGGCAAAGATGGTAAGCATTCGAGCCATCATTTCACTTGCTACACTTTATGGATGGGATCTATGGCAAATGGACATTTCAAATGCATTCTTGAATGGTGATCTTGAGGAGGAAGTGTAGATGGAGCAACCCAAGAGCTAAATTTCATCAACAAAGCCAAATCATGTGTGTCTTCTACAAAAGAATTTGTATGGCCTTAAGCAAGCACCAAGGAGTTGGTATGCTAAGCTTAACACTTTTTTACTCTCTAAGGCTTTGTTATGAGTGAGTATGATCATTCACTTTATTATAGGTTTGCTGGAAATGATGTTACCATCTTGCTAATCTATATGGATGATATCATCTTGAGTGGTGGAGACAATCAAGATGTGGAGGATATCAAGAATGCTCTTAAGAAGGAGTTTGAGGTGCATGATCTTGGTAATTTGCATTACATTTTAGGAATAGAAGTCATTAGATCTTCTCAATCTACTTTCATTTGTCAAGAGAAGTATGCTAATTCTATTCTAGAAATATTTCATATGGTAGATGCAAAAGCTATTGATACACCTATGGAGTCTAATGTAAGGCTAACTATAAGAGGTAATGAAAGATCCTTCGAGGACATTACTATCTATAGGAAGCTAGTTGGTTCACTCATCTATCTAACCATTACTAGACCTGATCGAAGCTATTGTGTTGGAAGATTGAGTCAATTCATGCAAGATCCTAGTGAGGAGCATTGGAAGCTAAGAAAGCGAGTTTTGAGATACATCATTGGAACTTTTGGCATATTGTATGAGGGAACATCACCTAATCTTTTTAAATTTTCAGATTCGGACTATGCTGGAGATGTAATGGATAGGAAATCCATTAGTGCTTATTGTATTTTCATAGGTGATGGAGCTATATTATGGATGTCAAAGAAACAAGCCACTATCTCATTGTCATCTAGTGAGGCCGAGTACAAAGCTCTTACACATTGCACAAAGGAGATGGTATGGATCAAGAGGATGATCAAGAATCTTCACTTGCTGGACTTTCAGAGAGCCCAATCATCTTTTGTGACAATCAATCAGCCCAAATAATGGCATCCAATCCTATCTTTCATGCTAGGAGCAAGCATACTGAGATACAATATCATTTTGTGAGGGAGCAAGTCATTGCAAAGGAGGTGGAGCTTCAACATGTGTCTTCAAGTGAATGTGTAGCTGATATCTTCACCAAAGCATTGGGAAAAGACTTGTTCATGAAGCATAGGACCTCACTTGGAGTATTATCAAAGTTTATGCTAAAACTAGTTCAAGAGGGAGTGTGAAAGATTCAACTAGTTTCATCACGTTTTGCAATATTTTCATATTTGGCCTATTGAGGCCAAAACTTGTTTTAGACTTAGAGGTTGACTTTTCAAAGTTCATTAGTCTAGATTTCATTTGAATAAACACTTTTTGAAAGTGTGGGAAAGTTAGAATGCGAGTTTGAGTAGATTCAATTTGAATAAGTTGGGTACATTGAATCTAGACCCAAAATGAGTAGGGTTAGCATTTTGGTGGGAAAGCCAAGTGGTCAAATAGGGTTTGGACCTGCTATAAAAGGATGTAACTCGTGGAGAGAGCAATCTTCTCTCTTGTCTATCTCATTTCATGCTTATACATGGTTCTCTTGGGTTCTACTATCCATTGGTGCACTATCTTGGTGATTGCTTGCAATTCTATGTGTAGAATGATCTATATTTGTTATTTTGGAATCCACACATGTGAAATACATTAGCTTGCTGGTTTTGTACAGACAGCAACAGTACTTTTTCATTTCATTCAAGTTTGATCAAGTTCTATTGGCGTTTGCATCTCAATTTGTGTGTAGATGCTAATTTTTCTACATTGGTGAGATTGGTAGTGTATTTCTCTTTCTAACCAAAGATCATTCAAGTAGATTGGATCTTAAGGATCTGAAATCTTTGACAGACTTATCTAATTTTACACCCAGGGAAGCAAACGTAAGAGAATTATTATAGCTTCTTATTTTCTTTCGAAAATGCACCACTTCCTCATCGTCTAACGCAAACAGTCTAAGTAGTTGCAAGGGTGGTGCAAGAAACAACGACAATCTAACCTTTTTCTTCATGCAGCAAAATGAGCTATTAATCTCTTGTTTTCATCTCAAAGCTTCACAATGAACACACTTATGTTCCATTGAACCCGCATCATGACACGAAGGTGTTTTGTCACTCCATGCTATTTTAAAAAATGAAAACGACGTACGTTTGTTTCTGTTTGATGGAGCAGAAACAACTTGCATACCAATAGGTTGCTCCCGTATGCTAGGTGTAAATGGAATTGGTGTCATTAAATCACAAACACTTGCCATGCATGTCAAATTTTCATTTACTATTGTGTGCGAATCTTATATAGAAACTGTGTCGTTGCATCCAAACGTAACAGTAGGCTCAACCAAAGAGAACTGCAAAGCTAAATTTCTTCTCTTTGCCATCCGTCTTAAAAAAAACCTACGTATCCTCTCGGACTTGCTTTCAAGTTCTGGAGTCATGTACAATTGGTTTGTACGCACATGTTCTTGGGTAGTGAATGCTCCAATGTGACATTGGTGCCAACACATTGATCTTTGTTTTCGCAACAATAACAACTTCTGAAACACTGCCACCTCTATCCGAATGCAAAGCTCTTCTCTTGGCTTGTGTCCTTTGGTTTAATCTTGCTCTTTTTTTGGGCACCGTTTCATTCTCTGGAGTCTTGTACGATAAATTATTGCATACACACTCCGGAGTAATATTGCTTACAATGTTTTTATCCGCTATCTAACCACACTATGTATGTAGAAAAACATAGTTACACGCTACATGCATCCAAAACACAAACAACAAATTATTATCCATGCATCCATGATCCAATCAAAATGACTTAAACCGTTTGCAAAACAAACAATTATATATTTATGGCACTCTTTATGCATATTTGTATATACATGGTGGGCCTTTAACAAAATTGTATTTCAGAATCCGAATCCTTCATACACAGAGTGATTGTTGTCTACGGCAAAAGTGTGGAACCTCAATCCACTACATCATAAACACACCTGTCCTCTAAGTACTGAGCAAAAATAAATATTGTCCATGTTGTGTATGTAGAAAGACAGAGTTACAACAGTTACACGCTCCATTCATCCAAAACATAAACAACAAATTATTATCAGTTTCGAGTGTCGCAACAGTTTCAAGTGTCGCGACAATTTTGAGTGTCGAGGGTCGAGTTCATGACAATTACTCGACAATTTCAAAGCAACAATCTTGAGTGTCGCGATAGTTTCACGACAATGTCGAATTTTGAGTGATGGGGAATTGCACTCGTTGAAATTCAAAAGGCAAATATGAATTAGTGTCTTGTTCGCGACAGTTTTGTGACAATTTAAAGACTCAAGTTTCGCTACAGTTTCTAGTTTCGGGACAATTTATTGTTCGCGATTACTGCAAATGATGAAGAGTGTAGGATAGATGGTGTTGGCACCATCTCTTTGTGTCTAGAATCCTCAAAATGCATGGATCTAGAAAATGTCCTTTATGTAACATCAATCACCAAGAATATGCTTAGTGTTGGTCTACTCTTATAAAGTGGTTTGGATGTCCACTTTAAGCATGGTGTTTGCTTCATCTTGAAGAATGATGTTTGCATTGCAAAGGGATTTAAACATGGAAGATTGTTTAAGTTGGAAGCTAGTGTTGCTTTTGAAAGAATGAGCTTGGCAAAGGAGGAGATCTTGGCAAAGTGTGATCTTGCTTGCATTGAGGAGGAGCATCAAAAGGAGGAAGATCTTGAGGATCAACCTCAAAGCATGAGAGTTCCAAGGGAGTCCTCAATGACAATGGTTGAGTCATCAAATTGCATGCAAATTGTCCATTCAAGTGTGCATCTTGCAAGGGTGGTCAGCATTGGAGAGTCTACTATCTTTGAATACTTTTTGGAAAGTAGTAGTAGACATGAGGTGACTTGTTTCTTACCTTTAAGATTCATGGTGTTTATTACTTTGTATGACAAGACAATGAAATGGGATGCTTTGAAATCTACATTTGTTGTTGATAAAGCAATTTCATTGGATAGCTATTTTTGTAATAGTTTGAATAGAGTCATAAAAGATAAAACATCATTTGCTTTGGAAATCCTTTGTGTCCACATGCTTTGTGCATGATCATTCCAATGTAAGGACCAGAGATTATCCTATTTCAATGATAGGAATAATGGTAGTGTTTTGCTCTTCAAGTAGAGATTGTAGAATCTACTTGTTTTCAACCAAAGAATTTGTCAATGGTGGAAATGTGATCTTTCAAGAGTGGAAGATTTGTAAACTTGAAGAAGCACATTTGGATCAACACCTTATTCAATTCATTGATGCTTTGGAGTCAAGTCAAGTGGAGGAGCAAGCTCAAGACCCGAGGACTCCAAGAAGAACCATGAGTATCAAGATGGAGCCATCTAGGCTCAATCATATGGATCAAGCAAGGCAAGTTGTCTTTGGCAACAATATGTATGCACTTAATAGTTTTATTGATGTATCTTCAAGTGCACAAAATGCCTTGGAATTCATGGCTTGGCGTGATGTATAATTTTTGAAGTGTGCTACATGTATATAGACACATTTGTTGAACATCTTGTAAGGGATCCTTTAAGAGGTGGTGAAAGATCGTTCATGGACATCATTCTCTATTGGAGTCTCAAAAGTTCCTTGTTTGTAGCTGGATTTTTTAGACACTTCTAAAAGCATTCATTCATCTAGAAAGAGAGTTGTAAATAGATCAAGCTAAATTTGAGGAGGAGTGTGAAGAATTGCCAAAAATTGGCAAATCTAGCTTGATAAAAAATTGGCAAATCTAGCTTGATCAAAAACCATGTAGTATAATGTAAATTTTGTACATAAGTGGATTCCACACATGTGAGGCCAAGATGCCACATGGCAATCCACTCCTAATGTAGGTTAGGTCAAGTCCACAGAATTGGTCATGTCATTTTGGTAGTGATTCGTAGTTTATAGGACCTAAATCCTAGATTTAAGGTGAAAATTTGACCAACTAGCTATCTACCAAGCATGACTCTAGGAAATAGACTAGCGTTTCATTTTAGGTCAAGGAGAGTGAGTTAACTTCCTTATTACATGTTGGAAATCCACCTAACTTCAAGAAGGAAGTCGAATTTGCTATGTATTCCCTCTCTCCATAGTGAGAAGATAGAAAATTTTTGGAGCTCATTGGCAATCTCAAGCTAGTTCACTATGTACATTGAGTTTTTGTGATCCAAATGCAACCAGATAAATTTCTACTTGTTTCTCAGGTTGAAGGCCATACTACAGCCTATAGTACACATGTGTGGGCTTGGATTTCAATGTTGATCAATGCTTTTGATTGTTAATGCTTGTTGTTTGTCAAACTGCCAATCTAGATCAACTTTTTGATGACTAGTTTTTTGATAGATTGTTAAGCAAACATCCGATCACTCTTGTGAATCTTTTGTAGATCCATTTATGGTCCTAAAGTACAGTACTTTCACACACATTTCCTTCAAATGACCTTTAAGTATCAATTTATGATCCGTCAATCATAAACATTTAGAATCTTATGATTCAGCAATCATAATTCTCAGGATTCTAAAACTATACTTAATCACTAAAAGATATTGGAGTATATGTACAACATACAACTCAGGAAATATAAAAATCACTCTGAAATCTTTTCCACAAGGAAAATCACTAGATTCCAAAGATATTCTTTCAAACCGATTCTTAATCAAATTATGAGTTCCAAATTCAACAATCAACCAAGTAATAAAAGACTATTATAACATTCATCTTTAACAATATAAACTTTATACAATCTCCTAGAACATCATCTAGAGATTACAAAGTTCTGCTGAATTTCCAAAATTCAGTTTGACATTCTTGGAACCATTAGGATCCGGTATCCAATTGAGCTCACTGGGATACTATCACTAATGAATAAAGTCTATTTCTCAACTGAGAAATACTCATCCAAGAAATCAGTATCCATGCACCAACTGTACATGGACGAGGTTTCTCGTCCGTACAGGGGTCAATGCCTAGTGGTATTCTTAGATGATATTGTCATCTACTGTGAAAACTTCTGGAAACAGAGAATTCAATAGTTGGAGATATCTTTCTGGATAATGGTTGAAGATTGGGCCCTATATTGGATATAGGATGGTCAGATAGTCTTTTTGATTTTTTGATGGTCGGATCTAAAAGCAAAGGACTTTCTTGGAGAGAAAACTAGTGGTATGGGACATCAGTGATTTCAAAGAGAAAATTCTTGTGTGAGAATGATCTGTAGGACAGTGGTTAGTATTTACATTAATAGTAATGCTAACAATTGAAACCATTGGTAAGGCCTATTTAGGGTATTTGGAGAGGTTATGAGATATAGATCCGGATCCCTCAATGGTATCTCATAAATTCCAAATCGGAAACCCTTAAAAGCTATTTCTCTTTTAATTTTAAACCTCTACTCTTTAGAAATTTCTTATATACGAGACAATTGGATTGAGATTCATATAATTCCTTCTAGTGTAGAACTAGGGTCTGAAGGACTGTTTAAGTTATATGAATTCATGCTTTCATTTCAGGTATGTGAATATAGCTCAGAATTGATTGATGTTTCGATTGATTAAGTGGAATTTAGACTTCTTGAACCCAATTGATTATCTCCATTAGATAGTTGATTATTGAGAGTAATGTTTATATCACTCGGGATAAAAAATACAATGATTTTAAGGAAAAAGTTCGGTTTGTAATAGTATTGAATACTCATTACTGACTTTTTCAAATCTTTGATATCTTATACGCTATCTCCTGAGAACTTTGTAGTCGAAATTATGGAATTTCTTTAAAAGGGGGAGAAGAAAATGATAGGAATAAGACTTTCATGGGATCACCCAGTTGCATAGATTTCTTTTGTGGAATCCAATTTGTGTGCAAACTTTAACAAGTATCTGAAAAGCTTTAGTTTGCCCAATCTTAAAGATCAAAATCATTACTATCTGGTTCTTGCCTGGAGAAAAATTACCATGAAGAATAGTATATTACTGCCAATCCTAAATCCATGGATCCAATCACATAGACATAACAGTTAGGATAATAAAATTATTCTTCAAAGATTCTCCTGGTTAAGTCAGGAGAATAGGTAACTCCATTCTTAGTTGTCGATTTAGATAGATTCACAAAATCTTCTTACCAAATCAACCATTGCTTAGATTGCATCAAAATTTTTGCAAAGATTTTAAAAGGTTCGGGCTATGTAACCAAAAATCCATTACAAATAGCCATGCATTCGACCAAATGCACCAACCCCTTTACAAAAATTATGTAATCAATGCAACACATGGTTACAGACATGCACAACTCAGTGAACTAACTGAGACATGCAATCAACAAGGATTGCCATGCAACCAAAGAAAAGCAAGAAGTAAAAAACCTCATGCCAAGCCAATAAAGGCCTCTCAAATACCTAACATCAAAAGTTAGGTATTGTGCCATTCCAGCCGCCATCTCCCCAAAAAGGGAGGCAGCCCTGCCGCGACCTCCAGAGAGAGAGAGAGAGAGAGAGAGAGAGAGAGAGAGAGAGAGAGTTAGAGAGAGTTATCATCATGCAGGAAGAGAATGGGATCTATGATCACCTCAATCTGCACCAGCGCACTTCTCAACTCCATCCTCATGACTTACAGGGAATTGAATGCATCCAACTGCGCCCAGGCCTGGCCTTCAATCCAATGAATTCTGCTCACACTCCATTACAGATGCTTCTACACCTCCTACAACATAGTAGGGGAGCGTGCAACCAGCAAAATTCAAAAATGAAAAGAACGATATCTTAGATTGGTACGATCATATTGATGTTCTTGCCAAACACCTGAGCCCACACGTGTGTAATACCGACTGTATTACGACCTTTAAGCTGACAAGTAGTAATTGATATGGTTGCATTTGGATCACAAAAACTCAATGTACATAGTGAACTAGCTTGAGATTGCCAATGAGCTCCAAAAATATTCTATCTTCTCACTATGCAGAGATGAAACTACATAGTAGAAGTGTCTCCTTTGCTAAAGTTAGGTGAAATCCAGCATGTAATAAGGTAGTTAACATAGATTCCTTGCCCTAGTGTGTAACCTAAGTCTATTTCCTAGAGTTATGCCAAGTAGGTACATGGTTGGTCAAAATCCCACACAATTTTAGGTGTAGGTACTCATATAAGCTAGGAATCACTACCAAATGGACTTGACCAACTCTCTAAATTCAACCCAGTCTTTATTAGGAGTGAAACCCAATTATACACAATATTTACAATGTCCTACATAGCTAGATTTGCCAAATTAAGCTATTTTTCAACTCCTCAAATCTAGCCTTGGAAACAATAATGTATCTATATACAATTCTAAGACTTGATCTTAACATCAAAAATAAATCATATTCAGGTTTAGAAGATGACTAATCACACTCTAACTGGTAGAAGAGTGGGTGACTGTGAGGCTGTTGGACGCTTTTTCATAAAAGAGGTTACTCTGGATGAAGTGTGTGGAGGAAACCTGTGATTGTCCTTGATTAGTTGATCGGTTGACTGGCAGAGTAGTTGTGGATAGGTTGGATTCCTGTTTGAAACAGTTGTGAAGCTGTTGAATCCATTCTTGTCATTGAATAGCTATAATCTGCAATGGATTATGTGTTGGTATCGTAATGATGGCAATTGGAGGGGTGCGCCTCCCTTCACTTGTTGAAGGAGTGATGTTCTCAGAATGGAACTTCTGATTGAATTGAGCTGTGGTTGGTGGACTCGATGGCAGCTAGCAAACTGTTCGGATTTGTGGAGAGCGTTGGTAGCTGGCCGATTCGAACCAAGGGATGGTGCGAACTGTGCCTGGACCATGGTTGATGCGTGGTCTTGAATCTCATTCCTTCTCCCTCTAAAGTGAGGCCGCCGCAAGTGCTGTAGAGAGCTGAACAGCCATCGCGACCCAAATCTGCCATGGAAACGGCTGTCATGCCTGGGGGATTGTGTGAAACCCTTAGGGTTTTTGTGAGAACCAATCTTATTTAACTTTGCATGAGGTTATTGGGCATGTATTTGGTTTTACATGGGCTTTGGGCTTTATTGAAGTTTTTGATAATTTTTTTCTTTCTTTATCAAGAGTGAATCACATGCTTGTTGAGAAGGGGCATGACCATTTTTTTTTTGTGGTTGCAAGTGTATCAATTAGTTCACTGAAGTTGTGCTAGACAGTAGCCTTGTGATTGCATTGTTTTCAAGGTTTTTGCAAAGGGGTTTGGTGCATTTGTGTGCATGCATAACTTTTCGTAACAATTTTAATGCTACGCAACCCGGTTTTTGGATGTCTTTGCAAAAAATTAAAACAATGGTCGAATTGAGAACGGAATTTTTGTGTTTCTATTTGAATCGACAGTTGAGAATGGAGTTATTAAACAAAAGAATGTTTGGAGAATAATTTTATTATCCTAACTGCAATGTCTATGTGATTGATCCATGGATTTAGGATTGGCAATAAAATAATATTCTTCATGGTAATTTTTTCTCCAGGCAAGTGCCCTATTAATGGAAATTTTATTTTTTTGGTACTGTGTCCCTGTAAAATGAGTTAAATGGTGTTTTTGGTTCTTCCTTTTGGACTCGGTGGAGCACCGTTAGGCTTATCCTAAATGATTTTGATCTAGGCAAACTAAAGCTTTTGAGATACGTGTTAAAGTGAATAAATGGAATAATAATCATAATATTTGGAGGTAGTTCTACATTCGATAAAAAAAACAAGTGTGTTGAATATCGTAAAAGAGTATCCGGATCCAGATTTTATGGATTTTCCATTAGGTTCAGACAACTTTAACGAAGTAATACTTAAGCTAAGGATGTCAAAAAGGTAGCAATCTAGCATTTACTTGTGTCAAGGCAGTTTTCGGGGCCTTCGCTAACGAATTTTTACCAAAAAATCTAAGGGAGGAAGAAAATGAGACACCTGAGTAGGTAAATGTGGTTGTGTTATGTAATTTAGATTGTAAATAATCCCTGTAAGAAAATTGCATAGCATCGGTTTATTGAATTCATTAAGTTGAATTTATATCAAATATCTATAGGACCAGGAATTGACCCCTATTTGTTATTGGAAATTGTGACATGGAACAAAAATGATACTTGGTTCACATTTGTACTGTAAAGAGCCTTATTCCTAAGAGTTGGAACTCTCATTTGAAACATGCTTTTAAGCACCAAGTAAAACACAAGAAGCAGTCATGCTCAACGTTCATGCTTTTGGAGCCTTTAGTCAAAAACCATAGAACAATAGGTTTGGCATTAGTCTTTGATGCAACAACGCACATCAAAATTTTCCAACCCACAATAGGGGTACAACAATAATATTTACATGTAGCTCTTTCATCAGTTTTTGCTCCTATAATGCATACTAGTACTTGTAGGAATATCATGTATGAGTAAAGAATATTACAACTATATAAAGATCTTGTCAAAAGCATAAATTTGAATGAAATTTGGAATGCAGGCACCCACCTATACGCGCGCGCACGCACACACATACACACACCTCTCTCTCTCTCTCTCTCTCTCTCTCTCTCTCTCTCTCTCTCTCTCTCTCTCTCTCTCTCTCTTCTGCTGAATTCTTGAGGCATTCACATATAAGACTCTAGCCAAGACTTGGTCAGAACATCCTATTACAAATCATTGAATGCAATACTAAAGAGTATTGGATTACTTCAAATATATCTTAACTCATGTCATGCACATCCCTAGTGATGAAAATCCAGCAAATTGACACGTGTGGGGAACCACACAAAAAGTGTGAATGATCTTTACCATGCTTTATGGTGGCACACAGATCACCTATAGAGCAATCCTGCAATTTACCAACAAATCTGAGGCTAGAGCACAATCTAGAATGCTACAGATCAAAGCTACATTAATTTCTCACAAATAGGGAAAGTACACAAGCAAGATCATGTATGAAGAAGACACAAAATCTGAGTTAGAGAGAGAATACAATTTCAAACAACATTGAATGAGATCCAAATTTGACATTATGACATTAGAAATGCTTGATTCTTCATTAGGAATGAATGAGAACCATATGTACATATATAGGAGAGCCAAAATTCGTGGTACTTCTTGCATTCAATGCATTTCCTACACCTATTCAAGTGCAAACTACTATTATCTTGACACCTAACTGCTTGCATGCACAGATTGCACCTAACTTCTACCTACTTTCTCCAAATGTCAAATTCTCAACTATGAACCTACAAAACTACATGCATGTGTCCATTAAAGTATTTGCATGTCTTGCATGTCTCAATGTAAACTTAGGACACAATGGTTTTGATGTGGCTCGAGCTCCAACGAGTCCATATTTGTCCAATTCCCTGTGAAATTCTACATGCATGTCAATCTAGATGTTGTTGCATGTCATACTAGACCAACTAGACTTTATGCATGTCATTGGAACTTGATCTACCTAACCCAAACTCGCCCTATTCTACAAGGATATGTGCTCAATTCACATACCTTGGATATGTACAAAGTATTTACATGGGTAGGACCCCCCAAACATCAACAAACATAAGATAGATATGTTTTACAATTTTTAACACTCCTCCTTAAAATATATCTATCTGATGTTGATGAAGATCCTTTGTGTGTGTGGACTTTTTGCTTTGCATTTGAAGTGAAGATGAACAAAGAATCCATCATAGCAGCACGCTTACCAAATCCACGATAAGGTCTCTTTGATAGAAATCTTTTCCAAATACCTTTGAAAAAATTTCCACCAATTTGCCACTAAGTTAACATGCCTCCTCCATGCCTGATGTAGATCCTGGGTTTGCAAAGTTCCTTTGCATGAAGAGGGCTGTATAAGAATCTAAAAAATACGAGGCTTCCATGCCTCATCATGATCTTCAAGATTAAGCACACTAGCTTTATTAGTCCAAACTCTATGAACTCTATCCAAAATGGATCTAATCTTGAAACCATACTCTAACTTGATCAAATTGAGACTAAATACTTTCTTAAGGATGTAAGTGGCCTCAATGGATGTTTCACTTACTCTCAAAAGAAGTTTACAACATGCCTCGTCAAATGAAGGAACGAATTCTTCAATATGTTTGAGCTTGTTCTTATTCTTGTTCTTACTCAATTTAAAAGCATTTTGGATTTCTATTTGTTGAAATCAAGAAAGGTACATATATGGCTAATTGTCTTGTTATGCTTGCTTGCGCAAGCAAAGGCCAAAACAAGCCTCCGCAAATGAAAGAGATGAGAAGAACATCAAGATTGTCGTTTGATTTTGACAGAAGAAGCCATTCATGTGATATTATACACAAAAAAGCCTTGAACAATTTCTGATCAAGGTCGCCACGGGCCGCATAGCAAAGATCTATCATCCAGAATGAAGCCTCTCAAGGTTAATGTAGACGATGAAAGCCATTGCAAAGGAATGAATGAACAACGTGGATCTGCATGCAGGAAAAGCAAAATATGAATGCGGCACATGTAAGAGAATCTTCAATTTGGCTACCAGTGATGCGATCAGAACAAATTTTTTTGCTCTCCAGCTCTACTCGCCGGCGAGTAGAGCTGGAGAGCAATTTTTTTTGGCTTGCCAGATTGCTGGTGGGGCAATAAAAATTTGACCTGCCATCAATCAGCGATCTGGCAGAACAATTTTTTTTGCTCTGTATCTCTACTCGCTGGTGAGTAGAGCTGGAGAGCATTTTTGTTTGCATTGCCAGGCAATAAAATAGTTAGAGATCATTTTTGTTTGGGCATAACTGCTGGGCATAAATGCAAGGCATAAACAAATGGTTTGATAGTTGTTTATGCCGGATCGTTGGCAAAGTCAAAAAAACTGCCCTCCAACTCTACTCGTCGGCGATTAGAGTTGGAGGTCAAAATTTTCTGCCCACATTTGCAAAGGTGTAGTAATTCAAATGGCTCAAAGAGTCAGGATGTTAGATTTCTGGTTCGAAGAGAGAGAAGAGCTCATTCGTAGTAAGTTGAATCTCGATGCTCATTCGAAGAGAGATTCGAATTTGGCCTCCATGTTCCAAGGTGGGACTTGAGAAATAAGGACAAAATATTTGTCTTTGTATTGCATATTGCCTTTAAGAGTGTGATGGTTGGTTTAAAAACGTGATAGTGGCAGAGGCTCGTCTCTTATTGGGACGGATACGATGACGCCCGCCCCAATGCATTGCAGCCACGTGTCCTCACCCTGCCCCCACCATCTGCCCCCTGCCAGCCACCTGCACACCTTCCTGCAAAGCTCAACTTTGTCCCATAAGTTTCCTATGGACTGAGCAGCTTCTGTATATATTATAGAAATTGTCTAAGACTCCCATGTGTGCACGCCTAGGGGCACGCCAGTCACGCACGATGCTCGGGGAAAATTCGTGCTCCAGCTTCCCGCCGCCACGTTTGCTCGGCGCCACCTGGCCCTGCCCGGCACCCCAGCCTACCTGCCCGGCGCCACCTTGCGCCTGCGCCCGCCTCCCTGCCTGCCCGTGTGGCGCCAGCCTGTGCCCCGCCCGGTGCCACACACGCTGCCCGGTGCTAGGGCAGGGTGCTCGGAACCGCGAGAGCGGTCTCACAAAAAGAATTTCGAGGGCTCGGGCACCCTGTCCACGTGTCGCATAGGCACGGGAGCGGGCGTTACTCCCCCTCCCGGGCCAATAAGTGCCAATAAGTGACATCGGTGGCACAGGGAAAATTCAATAGTGCCCTTAGAAAATATGTGTCTTAAGCCTTTCTTTCAATAACCATTTAATGCAACTGCCTTCAAAGAAAAGATTGAGAGCGATGTACAAGCTGCCTTTCGGGAACTAGGTATTGCATTGAAATTATGAGTTGGAGAGCAGAAGTTACCATATGACAATATGCCTTAGTATGGGCAATGCCTTACAAAATGTATGCGACTTTGAAAACAGAGGCTAGTCTTGACAAATGAGCATGCCTTCAAAATTTAATTGCCATAGAACTGACTTATGAGTAGACAAAAGCACTACTTCATAGCTTTGGCTTAGAAATTGTGCATTCAAGAACAATGCGTAACAAATGACTTATAGAATTTAGTGTTAATAAAAATGGTTATTCATAGCCCATAAGGTCCTTAATAGATAAAATCAAACCATATTTCCTTTTCTCATGCTAGCCAAAACACACACTACAATATTATGCCAAATTTTACATCCTTCCAAAAATCACCTTATGCTTATATGTGTAGTTTTCCATCTCAAACTCGATGAGCTCTAAAATTACTTTATTTAACTTCTGAATGATACATCCCTTTGCATGTAGTGATGTTTGAAACATATGTGCATTAGGCAAGATAAGACCTCTTTTAAATTTTGCAAATAATTTTTATTGGAGACACTCAAACATTTGTGTGTGTGTGTGTGTGTGTGTGTGTGTGTGTGTGTGTGAGAGAGAGAGAGAGAGAGAGAGAGAGAGAGAGAGAGAGAGAGAGAGAGAGAGAGAGAGAGAGAGAGAGAGAGAGAGAGAGAGCTTCATTAACATCATGAGACAAGGTCGATGCTAGGCCATTTTGGGACCCTTTCCTCACCCACCTAAGTTTAAAATTAGATTTTGATATCGGGTTTGTTTGATGTGGAAAGATGAGGGGAGGGGAGTTTAAGAAGAGAAGAAATCATGGGAGAGGTCCTAAGAGAAGAGGGATCACATGAGGAGTCTTAGTATGTCTTCGAGCTAGAAAGATCGAGGTTCCTAGGATTCCTACCCTAAAATTGTGTTTAGTACTACAATAAATCTAATTCTATGTCATCATTGCAAAGATTTATTAGCTCTAATAAGTCTAATTTTGTGTCAATATTGCAAAAATATTAGCTCCAATGTGTGGCCAATATATACATATGTTTATATATGTATTGGGTTACGAATTTTTAATTATAACATAATATTATATTGTACATTATTATAATGATATCTTTTATATCAAGTAGGGTATAATATAATATATATTATTTGACTAATATGTGTAATAATTCATAACATGAGTATTATTCTATAGTGTATAACTATCTCTGTGTGTCTGTAATAATCTAATACACGTTAAATACAATATATAATCATATTTGTATAACTTTTAAGTAGTATCACCAAAAATTGGATTACCACTTCTAGAAAACTCATTTCTGTTTAGCTAGCCATGACTAATAGATTGTGCAAAAAAAAACTCACAAAACTCACTTTTCATTTACTCGCAAAATGTTTGAACTCACCTGAAAGCACATAACAACCAAAAAGAGGAGTCATAGTGCCATCGCTAATCTGCTGGTTCCGAGAAGTCCAGATCTTCCAGAGTACCAATAGCTTGCAGACATGCCAGAAGGTGAGGGCATCATAGTCCATAGTTTGTGAATCACCCAATAGAATTGAGCAAACAATAAGAGGTGGTGAGGTCCTCCAATGATTGAAGAGTTGTGCAAAGGCAACCCAACGATGCCTATGGTAGTTAAAAAAAAGATGCTCAGTAGATTCAACCTCCAATTGGCAAACTAGGTACAAGCGATCTTACAGGAAGGGCCACTTGGCACAAACAAGAAGAGATCTAGAGACAATTTGGTAACCAAGATATTTGAGCTTGCCCATAGGGATGGAAGGAACAGTCACAAATCTCTTACGCCAGAGTGCAGGAAAATCAAACAAGGCCCAATGGGTATTGAAATAGTCAGGGAAGAGGGAGAGGCTTAGTTTGTGGGCTTGTGAACCCTAGTCGAAGCTTCAAGCTCCTTGTGTCGATGAGTATACATTAACTTGGCTTTTGTACTCGGGCCAAGCCCGTGCTCAAACTTATTGTAGAAAGTAGACATCATTTGAAAACTTTCCTATTTTAATAGCGGGGGTCAAAGGGAAACGTTGCATACCAAGGCTCAAGCTAACCAACTCAACCAAGCCTATTGGATAAAATGGTCCTTTATGGTGTCGCAAAACTTAAAACTATTCAATATACACTTTCATGTTGTGATATAGTAGGAAGTAGTCATTTCCTTGAGATACTTATTAGTCACTCATTTTTGGAGGTTTGGCCCTCACCCTTGAGGCATTATATGGCATAGTCTACTTACTCTAGTGCTTGCCAAAAACCTCTTATTCACCTACTAGAAATTTTTTGTAGTTTCTCATAATCGTGACATGTTTGAACCCTTATAGGTTACGTGCCTATCAAGTATTAAACTATAGGTTTTTATTTTCAAATAATATTTTTTTGGTTTAAGATTTTAGAAATAATTAGTTTGACTCTAGGCTTTGATATATCCTTTGAGTGACCCAATATAAAGTTTTAACAAAGTGCATGCCATTTTTATATTTTTTCAAAATATAAAAATCATACCGGTGTTTTTTAATCATTATTAACTTTCTAATATATATTAAAATGTACAAATTTAGCAATTTGATATTGATTATTGCATCATCTCAATTTGCTTGACTCAATAAAACTATGTAACGTAAGCTAATATGAATCTACCTACTTTACTACACTTTGTAAATCGACACTGGACCAGTTCTTGGGGATGCTGGAAATAGTCCATTTAGTTGGCATTCCCCCCGACAGAAAGGGCGTTTCTAGACAAACGACATCGAAACTGAGCTGCAAATGGTCTTGTGGCTTCGTGTCAAGCCCACGAACTTGTGGACACCTCCCATCCAAAGTTCTGTTCGTTTTTTACTGAATCCGACCAATTCCTAGCTCGATGGGCCTAGATTCCCAGGACTATATTTAGGGTTTCTGGTTCGGACGCACGTTTTGTTGTGAGTACTGAACATCTGGTTTAGTCCCGTGGATTCGTCTCGGCGTGCAGTGATGGAACATACCGTCTAGAAACGGACTCCGTTCGACGACACTGGACCGGTTCTTAGGGATGCTGAAAAGTAGTCCATTTAGTGGCATTCCCCCGACAGAAAAGGCGTTTTCGGACAAACAGCATTGGAATTGAGCTGCAAATGGTCCTATGGGTTCGTGTTGAGCCCACGAACCCGTGGACACCTCATGTCCGAGGTTCTCAACGACACGAACTTATAGGACCATTTGCAGCTCAATTTCGACGCCGTTTGTCTGGAAACATTCTTTCTGCCAGGGGATGCCACTAAATGAACTACTTTTCAACATCCTCAAGAACCGATTCAGTGTCGTCAAACGAAGTCTCTTTTTCAGATTGTCTGTTTCATCCTATGCTGCACGCCAATATGAACCTACAACACTAAACTAGACTCCAAATGGTTCAGTACTCATGGCGAAACGTGCGTCCAAACCATAAATCCTAAGCATAATTATGAAATTCTAGGCCCTTCGAGCCAGGAATTTTAGTAAAAAATAGTCAAAACCTCGGATGGGAGGTGTCCACAGGTTTGTGGGCTCAACACAAACTTATAGAACCATTTGCAGATCAATTCCAACGCCGTTCATCTGAAAACGGCCTTTCTGTCGGGGGGAATGCCACTAAATGGACTACTTTTCAGCATCTCCGAGAATCAGTCTAGTGTCACCGAATGGAGTCCATTTTTTAGATCTATTCCATCCTGTGGTACCCGCCGCTGCACGTCGATACAAACCTACAACACTAAACTGGACTCCAAACGGTTCAGTACTCACAACAAAACGTGCGTCCCCAAAATAGAAACCCTAAACGTAGTTCTGAAATTCTAGGCTCGTCGAGCCTTGGTCGGATTCAGTAAAAAATAGTGAACCTATGGACACCTCCTGTTCGAGGTTTTGACTATTTTTGACTGAATTTGACCAATTCCTAGCTCGACGGGCCTAGAATCTCAGAACAAAAAATCAAAATTATTTTTTTGTTAACAAACCCCACCCTGCCTCACCATCTCCATCTCCAACTCATTACTCAAGCTCCCTACCTTGTCTCTTCCAATCACGGCCCGCCCCGCTCCTCCTTGTCTCGGCCATGCTCGCTCCTCCATGTCGTGCTCTACAGCCTGCACACACACTGTGCTTCTCCTTGTCTCGACGTCTTGACCGCGTGTTGTACAACTTGTTCAGACGATTGATGTCATTGGATCCAGGTGCACAATCTTAAAGTTATGGGAGACTGATGACAAAATAACTTTTTTCAAAGAAAACGCAAAAAATATAAAGAGATTAGCCGGAAACACCTCGGTTGGAGCCAATGTTGAGGTGATAGATGTCTTCCTAACCTAGAAATCATGTCAATGCACAGTGTGGGAATCGATGTGGACTTGGTAAGTGTTGTGAGCGGGGAATAGTGGTGACTAATACACCAGATGTGCTGACTGATGAGACTGCCGACTTTGCCCTTGCTTTGGGGGACATTTACTTTCACATAGATTATGAAGGGGATGAGCAACTTCATATATGCAAGTCACAACCAAGAACATCAAAAAACAAAAGCAAACTTGAAAACTTCTAATTTCATATATAAAGATATAAATAAGCTTTAAACAAAGATCATACTCGGTATTGCCACATTTATAGACACGCCTTGAGCAAAGATTTGAAAATGTTCTCTGAAACCAAAATGATTAAAATAGCTTAATCATGAGCCTATGATGTTACTCTTTGGACGGCCCACCAACTGTACCTTGTATAGCTTAAAAAATCATTGAAATTTCATCATAGATAATGCTCACAACTTGGATAACAGTGATCATTCGAAATGATAAACATCACTTTGCAGAGATTACCAACCCATCTTGTCGCTTCAGCTAGATCCCGTAAGGTTGATGAAAGTTGGAATCTAAAAGGAACTCAAATTCTCAATCCTCATATAGTGGTGAACTATCGAGGAGGGAGGTCCACGTGATTTATGTGCCTTCTGATATTCAGTGTTCACCTATTCTCTCATGCTTTGTATGTCGTCACAGTTAGAGTGAAGAGAAGTTACATACAGCTACTCCTTTACTAAATATTAGAAAAAGGACTTGTGCTACACATGTAAGATAAAATGAATAGGAATGTAAGTTACACATGGTGTGTGGGCAGTCGCTACAATCATTGATGAAGTCTTTATCATACACAATGTTTTTGAAAAAAAACACTAATGCATGTATATTTTTTCTCTCTTGTAGAATAGTACATTGGTGTCAACCTCTTGCACAATTGATAATCTTACCAACAAGATAAGAAATATTGAATTTGGATCATCTTTGGCATTGGACGAAGATCTAGTTGATGATTTTATTGATGAGGCCCCTAATGCCGGATTAGGTTTATTTTCTTTGACTAGCATTGATGTCCCTTTGAATAGTGTCGTCACATTAATGCCATATGCAGGACCTCAATATAATTGGGGTGATTGGCATGCTCTATGTCGCCACCAATGGAAAATGCAAATATATGGTTTAAATTCCAATGCTTGTTCTTTGGAAGAGAGGCGCATGCAAGGAAAAGTGTTTCAAAAACACACCATATGGGCGTCCAGAAATACATGGAAACATCGCTGCATACTAGATATGTGAAAGCTTGTGCGATAAGACCTATTAAATGTGGTGAAGAACTATTCATCAACTATAGCTTCAATCGTCCTCTACCAAGTTGTGTACAAAAAGTTTTGAGCCAAGCACAACCATGTGCGTTGTTAATACCAAAAGTACATCCTTTTCATTCGAGTTCAAGTTGGATTTCTTATTTGACTTTCAATTTAGATATGACGTTTTCTTTGGATGTCTTATTTAAGTTCACATTTGATATGATGTTTGATGTTAAGTTTTTACAAATAATGCTCAATCATCAATGTCTTGTTTCAATTTTAATTATAATATAATGTTCAATTAAGATGTCTTATATAAGTTTCAATTTGGATATGATGTTTGATGTTTAAGTTTTAGAAATTATGTTCAATTTTCATGTCTTGTTTAAGTTTCAATTTGAATATCATGTTCGATTTTGATGTCATATTTAAGTTTCAATTTGAATGATTCTTAGTGTTTAGGTTTTAACACAAAATATTTAGCTATATCGAAAGTATATACAATGGTTTTAATCTAATTAGTATTACATTCTTGATATTCAATATTTGAATTATAAGATGATATCTTTTATTTGAGAACGTGAATAGTCTTAATAGTGGTATTTGTGTTTTTTTTAAATAATGTTCAATTTTCATATCTTGATTTAAGTTCCAATTTGTATATATTATTGTTCAATTTTGATGTCTTATTTGTTTTCCCATGTTTGAAGGAATACAAATCGTCATCTAGTTCTAGTGAGGATCACATACATTCTGTATCCACCACAAGATTGGGATACAATGGGCCACATATAGATCAACTATCTCGTCGTGAGCGGATGGGATTACGAGCCATGATGGAAAATAGATGAACAACAACGTCGCAAGACAAATCGGTCTCGACCTAACTCTTCTTCTTCCTCAAAATCAAGTTCAAGTGATGAACATGATTGTTCTATGCAAGATGAAGTTGAAATCATGAACAACTTGATAAATGATGTCTATGAGCATCATGACAATATGAAAGAACCACTGAACACGGTACCGAATCTTTTGTGACTAACGAGGAACGAAAATTGAGAGAAGAATCACATACACCATTATACCCTGGAGCAAAGACATCTCGTTTGTCCGCTGTGTTGCTTCTATTGAATCTCCAAGCAAAATATAAATGGAGTGATACAAGTGTTACATCTTTATTTGGGTAAAGAAGATTGAATTTTTTTTTATTTAACTAAGTGTGTACTTGTGTAAGTTAAAAGTTTTAGTGAATAAGCAATTGTGTTTCATGTTATGAAAATTCATTTGGTTATATACAGGGTATTGTGCAAACTACTCCCAAAAGGAATAGCATGCTAGAGACGAGAGCCGAGGCACGCAAGATGTTGAATGCAATGGGAATGGACTACACACAACATCATGCTTGTCCAAAAGATTACATCTTGTATCGTGGTGAGTATCAAGGACAACACAAAGTTTTGGGTCATGTAGCACATTGTTTCATACAATTTGAGTGTATTTGAGTCAATAGTGTTGTCTTTAAGCATTCAACACGTGCCAAAAGAAGAAAGAACCAAAATTTGTCTATACTCCAATTCACTTTGAGAGGTTGATCTAGGTTGTCTTGTTTTGGTGGAATATTTGAGACCTATCTCAAATTCAGTTGCAAGATTTTGCATAGGATTTGGTAGTACACCCAATTGTTTCAGTTCTTATAGTAAAAAAGAAGCAACACACTCAATTCCTATAGTGAGAAGTGTAGCAACATTTAGTTTGTTTGGAGCAAGCTCAATCATATTGTTGTCCATATTACAAGAAGTCTTCACATACATGGCATCTATAGGAGATTTTCTCTTTGAAGCTAGTGAGAGACTAGATACCTTCAACTATTCAGTTTGGAAGAATAGAATAGAGTCTTTGTTGATTCTTTATGGTGTAATGGACATAGTATTAGGAATTGAAGTTGAGCTTGAAACTTATGATGAGGCTTAGAGATTCAAGAAGAGAGCAAGGATTGCTCTTCATATCATCAAATTGAACATCTCTGATGAGATGTTGAGAGAAATAAGTTCATGTACCTCTCATCCAAACAGACTTGGGAAACTCTTAAGAACATTTTTGAAGCAAAGATCACATGAAGCCTACTTCCTCTTAGAAATCAGATCTTTTCTAGTTTTCAAAGAGTTGATAAAAGTGCTTCAAGTTTTGTAATGAGAGTCAAAGATCTTCACAGAGAGATAGCATGCATAAAAGATACTCTAGAGAACAATCAACTTGTTCAAGTAGTCCTTAATGGACTTAGAGAAGAGTATGCAAATGTTGTGCAAACTTATGCTATCAAGGAGGAGCTACCATCTATGGAGGCTCTGATGAAATTCCAGCAAGCTCACACGTGTGGGGAATGATCCTCAAGTGTGAATGATCTTCTTAAGCTTTGTGTTTAGCACATTAACTGATTCTAGAATGGATGTCAAGATCTAGTACAAGATTTTATGGCTAAATCACAATCTAGCATGCTAAGAGAGAGCAATATTCAAGCAAATGATAGTGTAGATCCAAAATGACATGAAATAGCTTCAAAGCTTGGTTCTTCATAAAAAATTATGAGAGTGTCTACACATATTTATGGAGTTTGAGGTAGCTCGAGGTAGAACCATCTCTATCTAACTTCCATCCACATCTATAAGTGAAAACTAGAGTATTAGTGACATTTGTCACTTTACATGCATGCATTTCTACCTACTTTTACCAAGTGTCATATTTTTAACTAGAATTGCACAAATCATCATGCATGTGTCCAATTCACTTTGTGCATGCCTTGCATGTGACTATGGATCACTCACAACCATTTCATGTGATATGCCACGAGTTTCT
This sequence comes from Diphasiastrum complanatum, assembly GCA_029204225.1. Classification (NCBI taxonomy): domain Eukaryota; kingdom Viridiplantae; phylum Streptophyta; class Lycopodiopsida; order Lycopodiales; family Lycopodiaceae; genus Diphasiastrum; species Diphasiastrum complanatum. The sequence continues at coordinate 10,401,488 of CM055102.1, forward strand.
AGAAGCATATTATTGACATTTCTAAGTCTACATTCTATATGCAAGTTGTATATCACCAACTAGACTTCAAGAACCCATGTAGCTCGAGTTTCTTCTAGGCCAAATTTGGCATTTACAATATGAAACAACAAACTCACATAGAAAAAACTTTGTGACAAGCCTAAAGTCAAGATAGATAATTTTTCATTTCTCAACACTCCTCCTAAAAATAATCTATGTGGACTTGAACATGGATCTTGGTATTATTCCAAGATTGGCTCTATGCTTGATGAAGGAATTTTTGTTCAAAGGTTTGGTGAGCAAATCTGCAATACAAGATGATGTGTCGATGTGCTCCAAGTAGATTTCCCCTCCAATGAGCTTCTTTCTCACGAAGTGATGTGCAACCTCGATGTGTTTGCTCCTTGCATGAAATATTGGATTGTTGGCAAGGGCTTGTGCTGAAATATTATCACATGATCAAAGGTAGATCATGTTTTTTTATTATCTTTAGCTCCACTAGCAACCTCTTGATCCAAAGCACTTCTTTTGTTGTAGTAGTAAGTGCCTTATATTCAACTTCACAAGATGAGAGTGATATAGTATCTTGCTTTTTGGAAAGCCAAGATATCAAATTTCCTCCAAAATATATGACATATGCACTTGTAGATTTCCGATCTACTTTATCACTTCCAAAATTTGATTCTAGAATAGCCAACTATGGAAAGATCTTCACTTCTATATAACAAACCATAATCATAGGTTGAAGATATGTATCTAAGTACTATTTTGGCCATTTTCCAATGATGAATAGTAGGATTTTGCATAGCTTGGCTCAACTTATGAACAGTAAAACTTACATCAGGCCTAGTTATAGTTACGGATAGAGCCACAGCTGATCTAGAGCTAAGCTATGAAAGCATCACATAAGCAAGACTTAAGCTATGAAAGCAGCACATAAGCAAGACTTAACCCTAGAAAACAGGAAAGAGAGTAAAGAGAGAGATCAATATCATCAGCCGAATGACAAATGACACAGTTTCCCTACTTATAGCCAAGAGGAAGCCCTAAAAGAAAGCTTCCAGTGGCTAGGGCCCAACTGGGAGGGATAATAGTGCGCCCTCCCAGAAGGCCCCCACTCTCCAGTAATATGTCCAAATGGCCTAATAATGAATAATAAGGCCTAAGGCCAACCATATAGTCTGAATGTCACTAATGAATAAAAAAAGGCCCAAGGCCTGCTTATGCATAAAGTAAAGTAACTGTAAATGTAAATGGACGCGCGAATGTAATGAGTCGAGTCCATAACTCTCCCCGACACAAAAAAAGACCCAACTGCCGAAAAGATAACCAGATCAAGTAGCAGCAAGCCCTGGTGCATCAACAGCTAGAGGAACATCTGATGTAGAGGAATCAACAAGTGCAGCAAGAGCACAAGCCTGATCCGCAAGTAATGGTGTATGATAAAAGACATCAATAGGCTCCCATGTGGCCTCCTCAATAGGACGACCATCCCACTGGACCAAAAACTGAATCTGTCGGCGGCGTTGACTATCGTATAGACGGACCTGCAATATAGCAGCAGGTAAAAATGGAAATAACTCTGGAGCAGTAGGAAACTCAGCATCACAAGGAGCGTCATCCTCAATAGCAGCACGTAATAAACTAACATGGAATACATCACAGGCGCGTGTGGAAGCAGGAAGCTGTAAGCGATATGTAACTGGACTAAGAACCTCCACAATGCGATAAGGCCCATAATAACGTGGTGCAAGCTTCTCAGTAGAAGCATGGCCCTGGACAAAATGATGACGTGCAAACCGTAGGTGTAGATAAACCATATCTCCAAGCTGAAACTCAACATGGCGGCGATGACGATCAACTGAGGTCTGATAACGCTACTGAACATGCTGTAAATGAGAACTGGCCCGGGTAATAAGCTTGTGAAAATTTATTAGTGCCTTATTGTTTTGCAAAAAAAAAGGACTAGGTCCACCAATAATAAAAGGTGCTCCAAAATTTCCTTGGATACTCCCTAAAATGAATGAATACATGTGATCTATTTCATTTAAACATGTGATTCAGCTTGGACACGTGCCAGGGGCTATAGAAGCCCTTGTCCTACACAAGTAAGGGCCCACCCTGAATAGAAGGGACACGTATTGTGGAGGGGCTGTTTAAATAGTGCATTCCGTGTGCACGTGCACTCCTGGCCCCACTCAATCCAGTGGTGATGGATGGGGCTAAGAGAAAAAAAAAGATCTCTTTCCTTGGATGGAATGGGGTGCACCGGCGGTGCACTCTTGTAATGAGAGCCGTATAGTGGATGACCAGATCCAATTTCCCAAGTTGGCATTGTACTACATTGTCAAGAAATGGGACTTGTTGGAATAAATGCCACTTGGACTCTTGTGATGATCAATCATAGCACACGTGCAATATCTGAAGTCAATAGCACTATCCAACGGCGGGAAAGTATACCATCCTTGGAGTGAAAAGTTCCGACATTGACCTGCCTGCTCCTGTGCAATATCTGAAGTCAATAGCACTATCCAACGGCGGGAAAGTATACCATCCTTGGAGTGAAAAGTTCCGACATTGACCTGCCTGCTCCTGAAAGTTTCAAAGCCCTTCGGAGTTGGCCCCGCGATTTTCATTAGCAGTGGTTTGAATCCAAGGGACGCACATAGCATTTGTGAGGAGTCATATCGGACACATGGCATCATCCGGTTGGATATGAAGAGTCACATTCTAAGTCATAGCAAAGATTTTAAAACACATTTAATCTGCATCGTTGGATCATAACTGCTATGTCTGATATTCTTGATCTGACGGTGGGCTACTGCTGTAGCTAACCTTGCCGCTGGAGCAGCTCGGAGTGATACACCCGGTAGCCCACCTGAGCATCACCAGTACCTAGTCGGTAGTACTTTGCCCTTTTTCCTAATGTTACTTAAAAGGCTAGCAGACGAGGGCTCACGGGGCTGACGTTGACGCTGCTTTAAGGGTCAAACCGTGCGCGTCGACACCGCTCCCCGTACCGCCAGATATGGGACAGTCGTACTGAAAAGTGTTATGGGCGTGTAAAGCTGCGCAATAATATGCAGTACGGGTACTCCGTACTCGGTCTGGAGAAGAATGGAATCGATAATCATAAGCCCAATTCATAAGCCCAATTCATCTGCAGGAAATCAAAAAATTTGGCTTTCGTGGTTGCCTCGGAGTATAGGAAATCAAAAAGTTTGGTTACGTGTGGCCGAGGGGCTAACGAAGAGTTTTGATTGCAAAAACTGGTTGAGAACACGCAGAAAATGAGACAAATATTCTCAGCAGCACAGGATCAAACAATAGCAAATGCATTTTCTGAGGGGATGACTGACACGCTGGGACAGAGCTCCGAGGATTGGAGCAACATCCAGAAATTGCCCTACTTCCACAATCAACGTCCTTCTGTAATTCCCAGGAATATTGTAGCCCTGAATGCAGAAAGATTGCGTATGGTTCCTGCTCTTTCGCTTGTTGTTCAAGGTGGGAGCACGATGGAAGCACAAGCCATTCATACAGGCAACCTAAATCCTTTCATTGAGCCTCATATTTACCACCAATCATTACCCGTTCATTCAACTCAAGGGAGCAGCAAAAGATTCAGGGAGGAAGGAATGATGCCGAGCTCCCCAGAAGTTAAGTATCTGTTGCAAAAATGCTTCTCACAACAGGTTGCCACGGAATGTGTGCCCCAATGGAGAAATTTCGGTCATTCTGTTGCGCCGGTAGATTGGCCAGCAAAGAGGAGCAAACGCAATATTGCAGAGGAAAACAATGGTGGAATTAGATACTCACCTCAACGCTCTTCTTCCAGCTCCGATTCTGGCAAGGCTCAAAAGCATCCTCCAATTTCCCTTGCAGAGTATCAAGAGACGCCGGCAGATCGCCAACAAATTCAAAATTCCACTTCTATTTTGCCTGTTGGTCCTTCCTTGAGAAAAGTGAGGCTGGATGACCCTAGTGTACATGTCGTCGGCTCAGCCCAGCAAAATTCTGCTCGCCAAAAACCACGATATCGCGGCGTGAGGCAGAGGCCGTGGGGAAAATGGGCTTCGGAGATCCGCGACCCCACCAAGGGAGCTCGCGTATGGCTTGGCACATCTAATACTGCAGAAGAAGCAGCGCGAGCATATGATACTGCAGCGGTGAAAATACGGGGATTCAGAGCCCGTCTCAACTTCCCAGATGATCCACACAACTTCCCTGATTATAGAGCCGGAATCACAATATTATCTTCTGATGATCAGCCATCAGTTACAATTCCACCTGCATGTCTGCCAATGCCGTCACCATTTGCCTTGTTTCCACGGGATCCTTTGAGTCCGACGTACAAGCTACCTGCTCAGCTCCCAATTGTGGACCAGACCCATTTTTCCACCTTTCCTGCGCTATCTTCAATCAATTTTGATACTGTCGGACTTCAGCAACAGGCCGATGCGCTTCCCGGATATTCATTCGATCTTCCGTCTCCAATCCCTTTGCACAAACAAATTCCACCTACGCTAGAAGACACAAGGGAATGGCCACTGCAGAATGAATCATACTTTGAAACCACATTCGAAGATGATTTGTTATGGCGAAGCCCAAGGGCTTCCTCAACCCCATGTACTCTTGCAAGTGATCAGTTAAACCTGCAGGATCAGCAACAAACTTGTCTCTCCTTCCAAAGTCCAAGACATATGTCTAGAACACAGCTTATGCGCTCAAATGTAGAGGCAATTGAGATGTGGCAACAACCTTTTTCTGAACTAACACCGCCACAAACTCAGGTGCAAGGCAGTGGCCCCATCTTAACCTTTGAACAGATATTGGATCAATCTCCGGCTTCGGGCTCAGATGATCTAAATTGGCTACGACATGATTCCTCTCCTAAAAGTAGCAATGCGGACCTCTAGTCTAGTTGTTTGAGAGAATACCACATATTCATTCACGAATTTTGTAGAATTCATCTCTGGGTATGAAGAACGGCCTCGTATGCAAAATAATAGGAGAACTAGATCCTTAAAGTGAAAGGCTCCACAAAATGTGCAGCTTCTTAATTGCTTTATTATCGCAGTTAAGATGAATTCATTTGTAGTTGTCACAATGAGTGCTCCCAAAAAGGAATAAAGCATTGAAGGCAAATATTTGAAATTTAGGCATTGTATTTTAGTATTCAAGCTGTCCCATTGAAATCTAGAAAATATTTTATATAATTAGATTGACGACAGTGATTACATAAGACAATTTTATGAGTGACTGAATGGAGTTTTGGCAAGGACTTCATATGAACTATGAATTTGACGGGTAAAAACTACAAAAACCACAGAGAGTAATTATCAGTTGTGGGCGATTTTGGGATCACAGATACTACCATTATTCTGTTTCAGGCATACATTGGTTATACAAAGTTGGCTTTGTCATTTAAGTAAGGCATAAACTCTGCTGTAATAACCAGTCCACCCATTGCTCGCAAATCGCAAAGGAACAGACAAAGTCAATCAATGGATTGATTGATTTCAACTTCAAGCGACTAATTTTGTAAGCAGCATCAAGTTAATTGTTCGAATAATGAACTAAGATCTCGATGTATTCTATCGAATTGTAATAGGAAATCACTGGAAGTTGAAAGCCAAAAAAGGAAAAATAGGCCTGCCTGAGAACTGGCAGGAAAACGAATAATTCTCCAAAAAAAACAACACGAGCAGCGCTGATTATTCGGAATTTCTCTGGAGCCACACAATTGTCGTAGCATGCCTAACTCCTATCAACAATCGTTAACAAATACATCTGTTTTTGTTGTTTTTCGCTTCAGTACTGCAAAGAAAACCACGCTAAGCAGTAGAGCGTAAGGGCATGAGCTCCCACGCGCAGGGAGGGAGGGTGATAGGAGGACGTTAATAATAAGTTTGTGGGCGCGTTTTAAATTTAGTTTTATGCTTTAAATAAAAAAAAAGGTTGATCAAGTGTTGATCTACCAAAATTTTGATTGGCCATAACTTCTTCACCATACCTTTGAACTGGGTCATGCTGGGTGTCGTGAAAAAGCTCTTGTCAAGGGCTTTCTAATGGCACCGTAATCGTCTCAATTCGAGTTATTCAAAAATTATAATTTTTTTTGTTGAGTTACATACTATAATACAAATAAAATGGCTTATTTACGGGCTGCCCCCGACGCAAAATTACAGTTCTTTTAAAAATAATTTGAAGGAGCTACGTTACGTAGATTTCAAATTTGAGTGTTTTAATTGGACCCTGTGGAAGAAACTTTTGAGAAAATAAAAAATAAAAAGTAGCTTTTTGAAAGGCCCCTTTTGTGCTCAAATGTTCTCTAATGTCTCTCTCTCTCTCTCTCTCTCTCTCTCTCTCTCTCTCTCTCTCTCTCTCTCTCTCTTTTGTTGAATTCTTGAGACATTCACATATAAGACTAGCCAAGGCTTGGTCAGAACATCCTATTACAAAGCATTGAATGCAATACTAAAGAGTATTGGATTACTTCAAATATATTTTAACTCATGTCATGCGCGTACCTAGTAAGTAAGAGAAGAAAATAGACGATTCAGATCCCACATGCAAATTTGAATGAGCATCATAGGATATTTATTTTGATCCAAAGACAACCATAAAAAGAATGATTCTATCAACACTCCGTATGAGGAAAAGGACAATGCATAGATTGGCCAAAATTTGGAGAGGAGGTGCAATATAGTTCATTCTAAGTTACACCCATCCCAAGTATGTGCTATGCAAGACTCTATATGAAAATGTTGAGGGCACTGGGAGAAGAGACTGAGTGAATTGACAACCCATGAAGCAAGCAACAACTTTTGCTGCTAACAAGAAAACTACACAAATTAGAAAGCCTCTCACGATCCTTGTTGGATTTATTCCTCTCTTCCTAAATCCAATAGTTAATCTAGATCCATTCATGTTGCTACATATATACTCGCATTGTTGCACAGTCTATAAAAATACATGGGAATCTATGTGATGGTCAAACTATGAAAAGATTCTCGACAATCAAACTATTAAAAGAGTATTGAGTGGAGACTATCGACTATCAAGTATCAACAATAGCTCAAATGTTCGTTACAGACAACTATCAAATTGAACATTCGAACCTTTGTGAATCTCAACTCCAACAGACTCAACTCCAACTCGAATCGACAATTGTTGACTATCTAATTAGTGTAATACCATTCTAAATAAAGCTAGTTACTTGTTTAAACTAGTTTTAGCATTGTGTGACTAATTTGACAATGACTGCATCCACGATCGTTGCCAAGACCCATATCAAACAACATAGCTCAATGTATCTATTTATATATATATATATATATATATATATATATATATATATAATCAAGCAAGCAAAAGATACAGTAGATGTGTATACATCGATTAGTTTAAGACAAAAAGTGTGTAATCTATTGAATGACCCTCACAGCGAAACGTGCGTCTGAACCAGAAACCTTAAACGTAGTTCTAGGATTCTAGGCCCATCGTGGTCGGATTCAGTAAAAAACAGTCAGAATCTTGGACGGGAGATATCCATAGGTTTGAGGGCTCAACACGAACAAACGGGACCATTTGCAGCTCAATTCCGATGCCGTTTGTTCGAAAATGCCCTTTCTGTCAGGGGGAATGCCACTAAATTGACTACTTTTCAGCATCCTCGAGAACCGGTTCAGTACACTATGTTGCAAGAAGCAATGGAAAATGTGATCAAGGAAGACAATCTGTTCCGTCCTGTGCTGCACGTCGATATGAACCTACACCACTAAACTGGCTCCAAACCGTTTAGTACTCACAGCGAAACATGCGTCTCCAAACTAGAAACCCTAAACGTAGTTTTGGGATTCTAGGCCCATCGAGCCAAGAATTGGTCAGATTCAGTAAAACACAGTCAGAACCTCGGAGGGGAATGCCACTAAATGGACTACTTTTTAGCATCCCTGAGAACCGGTCCAATGTCGTCGAATGCAGTCTGTTTTAGATGGTCTGTTCCATCTTGTTTTGCACGCCGAGACGGATTCACAAGACTAAACCAGGTGTTCAGTACTCACAGCAAAACATGCGTCCGAACCAGAAACCCTAAATGCAGTCTTGAAAATCTAGGCCCAGCAAGCCAGGAATTGGTTGGATTCAGTAAAACACGATCAGAACTTCGGATGCGAGGTGTCCACAAGTTCATGGGCTTGACACGAACCCACAAGACCATTTGCAACTCAATTCCATTAGAGGAAGTTTGAGTAACACGCGCACAACACACACCACATAGTGCGCACACTCACAAACACACACAGACCCACACACAGATACACACACACACACACACACACACACACACACACACACACACACACTCTTATTTACTTTTACAAAATTGGTTTTATTCTTTGGTTCTAATATTGGTCTGCTTACAAATAAAAAAAGGAGGTACAAACAACGGATCAACTGTTACTAGGTCTCCAGCTGTTGGCGTGCTGCTATTTCAGTCTTAATGACTAAAGTTTTGGCATCTTATTTACAATTAGCCAAGGCAGTTCGAAAATGGATGTTTTAAAAAAAAACAATGTCGATTTGAGCAGCATATACTGCTAATGCATCTTTCCCATGACAGTGACAATATAACTTTAGGGCTGTCTTTATTATTGATGACCTGACTTTCTGATGTTTATGCTCAGACTAAACTTTTGAGCACGGTTCGGCTTTTATATATGTTTTTTTCTTTCGGCTTCTACTACGGGTTAAGCTGTTTCTGTTGGTTGTTGTGGGTCGTTCTTGTGGTTTTGTCTGTATATGTTTGTTTTCTGATTGTCTGTCAGGTTTCTTCGTAGGCTCCTCTTATTTTTAGCACCCTGCGCACGCGTCAAGGTGGGCCAGGCAGGGAGGTTTTTTTTTTTTTTTTTTAAACTGCTTGCCCTGGTGCCACGCGGGCACCAGTGTTTATCCCATAAGCAAATCTTTGAGATAAACCAGTACCTATATATAACTGAACCCACCTGCTTACTCACATGTGTGCAGGTGGGTGTGAAGCTGCCCAGTGCCACCTGCCCGGTTCCCGGTGCCACCTGGGCCTGCCCGACGCCACCCATCTGGCGCTGGTGCCCCTGCCCGGCACCACCTGGGGGTTGCCAACCCGGCGCTGCCTGCCCCCTGGCGCACCCGCCCTGGCGCCCGCCTGCGCCTTTTTGGCCACCCCCTGGCTGGCGCACCCTGACGCGCCAGGGTGCTACAATTATGTGGAGCCTTCTTCGTATGTTAGTTTTTTCTTTCTTTGGGGTTACTTGGTTTTTGGCTTGGGTTTTCCTGACTCCTGGTCCGAGTTGTGGTTGGTTGGGTTTGCTTTTGGTAGTTTTAATTTTTTATTAGGGGTTTTTGTATGATTTTTTTCTTCTTCCCTCGGGCTTTTGCTTCCTCTCCCTCCATTTTTGTTCTCTGCTTGGTTGACATGCTTTGTGGCTGGCTTGTTCTATTCTCTGATGCCCTGTATCTTTCAGTTTGGCGGCGCATTGATGGTGCTCTACTGGCGCTTTGATGAGTGTTGGCGGTTGTGCGCCTCCCTGTTTACTTTGCTTGCATTTGCATTCCCTTGTGCACTTTGTAGTTTCCTTGTTCGCTCTGCTGGTTCTGCGTTTTCTTCTGGTTTGCTACCTTCTGTTTGTGGTGTTTTGTTCTGTCTCTTCGAGGTGCGCTTCTGTTGGTGTTCGTGGTTCTTCTGGCTTCGGATTCCTCTTGTGCTTGATCCGCGTTGGTGTGCTGGTCTCCTCTCTAGTTTTCTGGCTTCAGCTTTGCATTTTTTCACCTGTTTGTGGTGAACCCTCTTCTTTTCGGTTGTCTCCTGGTGTTTACTTCTTCCTCCTCATGGCGTCTAACAAGGTTTGGCTCCCTGCTTCGTGGTCTTTGTCTTTGGGATTTGTTGCTATCCTTGTCTTTAGTTTATTTTCATGCTTTTATGTTCTGGTGTAACTGGTGCGGGCTTTTCCCTTTTGGTTTATTTTTTGCCTGCTCTGTTTACCTTCTAAAACACTCTATTTACTATGAGGTTTTAATATGGGTTTCAATGATGGGTTCTTAGAAACCATGACTTTCTTCGCTGAAAACCTCTTCTGGTTTAGCCTTAGATTATTCATGTGGTGACCTTCTGTTAACTTGGTTTTCACTTCAATTTTCATTGGGCTCTTTTTGAGTACTGCTAACTATTATTTTGGCTTTCTTGTTGCTACTGTGACCATGTTGTCCAGGGTTTTATACTCTACGTAATGCCTTGTGCTCAGGTGTCCTTTGTATTTTGGGACCACCTCCAGGAGCATAATGTCCATCCAATTTTCTCTCTCCTAGGGAAACTGTCATTCTCTCTCCTCTCTCCAGTGGAATTCACTTTCTCTCTCCTCTCTCCGGTGGAATGCACGTTCTCTCTCCGGCGGAATGCACGTTCTCTCTCCTCTCTCCGGTGGAATGTGCATGTGCCATTATGTGGCAGCCCGTCATTGGCTGTCCACATCCACCTTCCACCACAAACGTAAAAAAATTTGAGAAAAAAAAAACGACAAAAAATTGAAAAAAAAAAAAAAACTGGTCCACACGTACGGAGGTATGTACCATACGGCCAAAAAACGAAAAAAAAAAAAAAAAAAAAAAAAAAAACCTTCGCACAATGGCATTACGTAGGGGAAGGCTCGAAGCCCTCGGGCCTTCCTTGCTGGTCGGGGCCTGCCCTCGGGCTCCCGCCCTCGGGCAAGGGCCCTCCCAGCAAGGAAGGCCCTCAGGCAGGGCCTTCCCCCCCCACTAAAATTTTAGACTGTATGGACAATCTTTTCTTTTTTGATGAATGGTCAAAAACATTTCACCGTATTGACAAAGAGTACAAAAAGGAACTAACTTGGCTAGTAGCACACTTGACTAAGTCCATTAGCAAATTTCAGTTCGTATATTACGTTGTGCACGTTAATGGCTTTCCACTCTTAGCATGTGCAAATAATCAATAATCATTAAACTAAACACTGAATGGGTACCTAACATATTTCTATGAGTACAATAGCATTACTTTACAAAAACCTCAGTTTCCTATCGATTTTATGACTGCGGTAATATTATTGTAAAGTGTTTTCTTTATCAACTACGTACAAAGTTAACCTTCAAAAAGTCTCTATTACTATGAGGTTTTAATCTATTTTTCAGTGATGGTTACATAGGAAACCATGACTTTCTACTTTGAAAAACTTTTTTGGTTTGTCTTTAATTTGTTCCTCTGTTGACCACCTTTTTACTTATTTTTACTACAGTTGTCATTGGGCTCTTTTTGGTTACTTCTAGCCAGTCTATTGGCGTTCTTGTTGCTACTGTGACTAAGGTGTCTTGTGCTTTATACTCTACTAAAAAAAATTTAGACTGTGTGGACAACTTAATCTTTTTGATGTATGGAAACTACTATAGTTTTTTCTACCGTACTGGCAAATGCAAGAAAAAGGAACTAACTTGGCTAGTGGCACACTTGACTAAGTCCATTAGAAAAATTTAGTTCCTATATTACACTTTGCACATTCATAACATTCCACTCGTAGCATGTGCAAACAAGTAATTTTCATTAAACAAGAAACCGAATGGTAACCTTACACACCTGTAGTTCCCACAAGAATTCCCCTGTGCTTACTTGGTTGTTGTTATGAATGGATGCAGGTGAGTGTTTTCTCTTCGACATAAATATGTTATGGAAAGTACGGAAGACAACAGTTACGATTCACTTATGATTTCGTAACTTTTGGTTCATTAGGAAAACTGTTTTGTTTAGTTTTGTATAGTTTGGTTAGGTTCAAACATGCACAACATAAGCCTAAAGCCTAAAGCTACAACCTAATCCTAATCCACAACCCCCCCACACACACACTCCCTAAACCCACACACACACTCCGTAAACACACGCATACACACACACACACACACACACACACACACACAAAGCCATTAAGGCACGCATGCACGCACGAGCACGCGCGCACGTTCGCCGTCGACGCACAACCGCCATTGCCCGTCAACGACAAGCACAAGCAACTAGTATTATATATATATATATATATATATATATATATATATATGCCCCAAATGCTTTCCAATACGTCCATTAGTGATTAACCATGTTCAATCAAATACTGAACTCAAAATCCTGACTATATCCAAGAACCTCCTTCAACTTTCTCCGTGTACAAAATTTGATAGATTTTTCTCTCCAAATCTAACTCTAACTCTAACTCTAACTCTGACAGTCATGTATATACAGACTTTTGTGGGATTACAGAAGAGCCAAAAACCTTTCAAGAAGCGGACCAGAGCAGTGAAAGTAAGCAATGGGATCAAGCCATGAAGGAAGAACTACAATCCATAGAAAGGAACAAAGCATGGGAATTGACAACGTTACCTGCTGGAAGAAAAGCTATAAACAACAAATGGATTTTCAAAAGGCAAAAAATGGAGCAGGTGCAATGGTCCAGTATAAAGCCAGATTAGTGGCAAGAGGTTTTTCACAAAAGGAAGGAATCGATTATTTTGAAACCTTTTCTCCCACAGTGGAAATGGCCAACATAAGAACACTCTTAGCATATGCTACGAGATACAATCTAGAAATTCATCAAATTGATGTGAAAGCGGCGTTTCTATATGGGAACATTGATGAAGAAATATAGATGACACAACCAAAAGGTTTTGTAGATGAGGATTATCCAGAATTTGTATGCAGACTGACAAAATGCATTTATGGATTGAAACAAGCTGCAAGAGCATGGCATAGTAATAATAGGGAATTGCCTGAAGTTAATCCAAAAACTAAAAACTCAGATATCTGATGAGTTTGACATTTTAGATCTTGGAGAAGCACAGATATGTGTGGGACTGCAGATAGGCAGGGATACGTGCAGAGGAATTCTCCACCTAACACAAGAAAAATATGCGTTGAAGATTTTGAAAGATTGCAAGATGATAGAGTGCAAAGAAAAATGCACTCCTATGGAACTGAGGAGCAAGATTGACCAAGGATGACTGCCCAAAGGATGATGCAGAAAAGGGGAGAATGGCAATAGTGTCGTACCGCAACCTTATTGGCAGCCTTATGTACCTGGCAGTTTGCACTAGACCTGACATCGCTGTGGTAGTATACTCACTTAGTCAATTCGCTTGTAATCGAGGCGAGAAGCATTGGAGAATGGCCAAGAGAGTCGTTCAATACATTAAAAGTACAACTAGATATGGGATAACTTTCCGCAGTAATTCTAATTTTGAACTGCTTGCATATAGTGATGCCACTTGGGATAGCAGCAGAGATGACAATAAATCTGTCTCTGGTGGATGTTTTGTGCTTTGCGAATCAGTAGTAAACTGGGTATGCAAGAAGCAGACCTTGATTACTCGGTTCTCGTGTGAAGCAGAATATGTTGCTGTATCTAAAAACACAAATGAGATATTGAACAAACTAAATGAACCACAGGTTCAGCCCACTATAATGTATATGGATAGCCAAAGTGCAATCCACCTCACCGAGGATCCTATTTTTCACTCCACAACCAAGCACATTCCACTGAAGTATCACCACATCAGAGATCTGATTCAGAAAAAAAAGTTGATGATTCAGTATGTTAAATCATCCGACATGATGGCAGATGTACTCACAAAGCCTCTGAACAAGATCAGTTTGAAAAACAGAGAATGTCAATGGGAATCAGATAAAGGTTTTCTCAGTTCAAGAGGGAGTTGTTGGAAATTTGTGAACTTCGGAAACCTTCGAGATTTTTGCAAAGCCTTTGGGAGACTCTCTTGCTTTGGGATTTTTGCGAAGCCTCTCAGGACATTCTCTCTCTCTTCGCTTTTTCCACAAAGCCAATTTTGCATGATAGGCGGTTTTTTTGGCACTTGTTGCACTTTTCGCATATTTCGCACTTTTGCGGAATCAGAACTAGAGTGTGAATGTGTAACGGAATGCACAAAAGCAAAAGTGGACAAGGACAACTAACTAGAAAAAATCAGAGTTAGGATGTTCTTTTAATTACTAGAGATTAGATCAGTTGTCTCTCCATTATTTATGAGAGATAGATATTAGCTTTTAGATGTTAGTACATGGATACTAGCTGTTCGCAAGAGAGAGCAACTCTCTTGCGGTATCACGCTGTTTGAGATCCAAACAATGCACAAGTTTGTTGTAATCTGTAATTCAGGTGATATAAATGCAAGAGTTCATTAGACGCAGTAATTTGCAATTGTTTTATGTCTGATTGATTCATTTTCTCTGCCGCCCATTATTTATGCAGTAAATTTGTAATTGTAGTCTACGATATGTTGCAATAGTAGAAACCTGATAATTCTTGTTTCTACATTTGAGTTTCTGCAATTATTTCTATTAGTGGTATCAGAGCAAGGTTCTTGGAGTGGAACTCCAAGAGGGGCCAGAATGGCTTCCAACATTTCACAGAAAATCACTGTGATTCTTGATGGATTGAATTACAGTCACTGGAAAAGAAGAACCATGATTCTCCTAAAGGGAGAAGGTTTATGGGGCGTCGTGGATGGCACTGAAGCAATGTTAGAAGAGAATGAAGTCTGAATCAATGAATGGAAAAGAAAGGATGATAAAGCAGTTGCTCTTATCACTCTGTCATTGACAAAAGAAATTCTGATGAATGTTGATGACCTTGATCACAGTCAACAGATCTGGCAGAATTTGCAAAAAAAGTATGAAGCAAAGACCAAGACAGAGGTCTTGCATCTGAAAAATCAACTATTCAGTTTAAACTGGGATGGTGCTGATCTTGATTCAAATGTGAACAAGATGAAAGCCATCTTTACACAGCTAGCGGCAGCAGGAGTGGAGAACATAATACTACCTGCACAACAGATTATGTTTATTATCAGATCACTTCCACAGGCCTACCAATCATTAAGAACAATCTTAATGCGATCTCCTGATATTACCTTTGATGATGCAGCAAAGGCTGTCGTAGAGGAAAAGCTGATACGACAGCAAGCTGAGCAGAAGGAAGATGATGAGAAGGCCGTATTTGTTAAAACAAAAGAAGAGAATGCTCAGCGAGGAGACTTCTCCAGAGGCAAAAACCAACCAGAAGCAAAGAATGCAGGCGGTTATAAGAAACAAGACAAGAAGAATGTTACATGCTTTCACTGTCAGAGGACATGACATTATGCAAATGAGTGTTGGTACAATCCTAAGTCAAAGGCTTTCAAAGGAAATAATATAAGGAGGGACAATGTACATGCAGCAGAATCGTCCCCACAACAAGAGGAAGATGCCAACATATTTGTGTTGACGGAGGGAGAAGGCGACACTGCACATCTGACACAAGAAAATTGTTCCAAGATGATAATAGATTCTGGAGCTACTGCCCATGTTATGTGTAGGAAGGAACTCCTGTAGAAATTTCAACCAAGCTGCACATGTAGATTAGTCAAGCTTGGTGACGATAGCCAACAGTGAGTGGAAGGAATTGGAATAATCCAGATGATAACGCCTAATGGACGTAGAGATATAGAAGGGGCATTATATGTGCCATCATTGAAGAAGGACCTGTTATCTGTCGCAAAAATGGCAAATCTGGGCATGAAGATCTATTTTGATCAAAACAAATGATAGATGCTCTAACAAGGTCATTGTAACTACACCCAGAAGGGGCGATTTGTACCAGGTCACAATTTCAAAGGGAGTGAAAAATACGTTGGCTACCACCTCTCATGACAGTGAATCAAGACTGTGGCATAAAAGAATGGGGCATATCAACATGAAAATGCTCTATCAGATGACAAAGGAAGGTCTGGCAACAAGGGTAAATGTCACCCAACCACATCCTGATTTTTGTTAGATTTGTGCTCTAGGGATACAGAGCCGGGAATCTTTTTTGGGGCTGGCGACCAGAGCGAAGGTGCCACTTGAGCTGGTACACTCAGATCTGTGTGGACTAATGGCGGTTGACTCAATATCAGGATCAAGATATTTTGTCACATTTATTGATGATTACAATCATATGACTATGATTTATTTTCTGAAATTAAAATCAAAAGTCTTTGCAAAGTTCAAGTGTTTTCAAGCTTATGCAGAAAGGCAACTACAGAGCAAATTGAAGGCACTACGATTTGACAATGGAGGGGAATACACTAGTAATGAGTTCAATGAGAGCACTGTAGAAAGGAAGGCATTTCCTATACCCCACAACATAACGGTGTGGCAGAAAGGAAAAACAGGACGCTAATGGATGTAGCCGGTGCATGTTGATTCAGTCAGGATTCTGATCCAGAAACACTTTAGGTTCACACTATTTGTATTCATCGTTTGCAGATTACAAAGATATATACAGTCTAAGCACTACAAAGAAGAGAGATTGCTACACCTCTATATAAGAACCAGAGAACACATTGTTCTGAACTTGCCAATGAATAGCAAAAGCAATAGATCTACATTAAAGCACCAACAGAGCAACACAAGCTTCTGTTCTACATTGTCTCTAAATGATCTATAATGGCAGAAGCCTAACAAGCTATAGCAAAGGCAAAAACGTGCTCGAGACTATGGCTCTGCAACTGCTTCATGAGACAAGAAAATGGGCATTTGACATTTGGAACATGGCTTTCATAAGCCAATAGAATGTTGCCACAGAGGCATCAACAATTAGGAATAGAGTTTTGATGAAGATATCTGCAAAATGCCTTCAGAGATGGTGGGTTGTAGACAGTCGTAGAAGTGGGCAAGAGGGTGCCATACTGCCATAGAAACATACACTTGAAGAATGGTTGGAAGGATGCGCTGGCATGTTCAAAAAATCTACCCATAAAACGTTCGTTGAAGGCTTGGCTGCATCTATAGGTAACTGGAAAATGCCTTTAGATCAGTCGCTAGAAGATGAAGTGCCACTTCAGTGAAGAAAATTAAAAGCAATGGCTACTTCCATTTAGAATGTGCTTCAAATGCATTGGTTGGAAACAGCCATGTAGAAGATGCGGTGGTGGTTGCAAACTGCCCTGAAAGCCGCTAAAAATGGCCTCTGTGGCTACTTGTCTGTGTGGAGGTGTCTAGAGAATGGGTTTTGCTTTTCACTGCCAAAACTAAGGTGCGTGGGCTGCCAAGGATCTGCAAACTGCTACAAATATGTTGGAAGAGTGCGACTGGTTGTAGGCGGCAAGAATGCCCACAGTCGCTGCTGAAATGATGCCCTAGGGAAATTCGAAAAGAGAGAGAGAGAGAGAGAGAGAGAGAGAGAGAGAGAGAGAGAGAGCTCTAAAGAAGTCGAATAGAGTGAAGGTGCCCTTCTAAATATCAATAATGCCTTTCAAGAGTGTGACTTTGCCTTCAGAAAAGACTGAGTGACTGCCTTCGAAAAGGCCCTTGAAGACTGGCTTGTAGAAGCCTGGATATATTTTTCAATTATATTGGTGGCCTTCAAAGAAATCAGATTGGGCAGTTCATGGAAGTTCAATGTTGTTGGAGGGTTTGCGGATCCCAAGGCAACTCTAACCCTAGTTAAGAAGTGAGAGGGATTTGGCACCCTGCGTGTGTAAGTCCAACCCGATGATCACATACTTATTTGATTGATTAGTTAAAAGTCAATAAAAGGACTTTAGGCCTTTTTGCTGGACTTTTAATGTCGTAGGGCCTAAATGTCAAGTTAGTGAATAAAGTTGGGTTTCCCTCCAATTTTGATGGTTCTCACACTTTTTTAAATTTGAATAAAAAGAGAGGCAAGACTGGACCAAAGGATTCAGAGGCCAAGATCCTCCTCTCTACTATAAGAAGGGACCAACTCGAGTTGCTCCTCATGTTCATTTCCTCATTTCAATAAAGCATATTGGTTCTCTTTAGAAATGGATTGATAAATGTCCTTGCTCTTTTTCTTTCCTTCTCCATCTCTCATGCTTTCTTTGGATTTTGCTAATTATTGGATCTGAATATTATTGGGATTGAGTGTTATTATACTTTTTATGAGAGAGAGAGAGAGAGAGAAAGAGAGAAAGAGTAAGCTATCTTTGTTGTAGATCGTAGTGTTAATGAGTAGGGTTATGGATGTAGAGTTAGATTTAGATCTTCCATTCATGCTGAAATCTAAACTAAACTATCGCTCTCATGGGAACGAACTTACGCGTGACAACTAACTCCGTCTCTATGATGCTAGATTGATTAGATCTTGGATTCAGGTTAGGCAAGGAAAGAAACCCACTATAATTTTGGCGCCATTGTCGGGGAGCTACGCCAATTTTTCAGTTTGCAGCATGATTATTGGATGGTTAGCTTGCATTAGACATCTTGTCGTGGCATGAATAGTGTTAGATCTGCATTTTAGGGTTAGTTTGGGATTGATTTTGCTTGATTTGAGTGGATTTGCTTGTTTGAAATCTAATTTGATTGTTAAAATAGAGAAAGCTATTCAGATCACCAATCTTAAGATCCATTTGGATATGAGATATCAGAGAAAATAACAGAAATTGGTCAAATCTGTCAGATTTAGTCAAAAAGAGACAAAAAGTGTCATCAGAGCTTAGAACTTTTTACCTGTTTTCAGGGAACCTTTGCCAAGTTGCAGAAACCTTTGGTTTTGTTCACAGAACCTTCAGTTTGAAGGGCGAAGATTAATTCCCAGTAGATTTCCAAAAACATCAGAAAAACCATCAAAAAACACCAAAAAACTCATCAAAACCCTAAAAATACAGAAAAAAGAACCTTTGCCCAATTCACTGTGCACAAGTGTGATTCAGATCTATCTACTGCCAGGTCGGCGAAGAATAATACCAAAAATAGGAAAAGGTTTCAGAGGATAAGTTGTCATATTGCCTTATTTTTGTCAAAAAAGTCATTTTTTTTTGCAAAATTACCAGTATCACTCTTGATCCTTCGCCAGAACCTTTGTCGAGTTTCCAAAACATTCTATTTATAATAAAATACTATTTTTGAGTTCAGCGAAGATTCTTCTTAATCAGATCATAAAAAATCTTGAATTTTACCCTCGCCAACCATCAAAAACTGTATTTTCTTGTGTCATAAACCTTCGCCCATTTTTTCATAATTGTATTTGTGTCAGATCTTTCACTTGAGAGGTCGGCAAAGGTTATTTCCCAAGAAATCATCAAAAAAAAATGTTCAGAGAGTTTTTGTCGAAAATAGCACTATTGAACCTTCGTCGAGCCAATCTTCGCCTAGTGAACCTTTGCAGAACTATTTTAGATTTCTGATTTTCCAAATCAAGTCTTTGTCAAAATTTGGATCAAATCTGATATATTTTGAATTGGATTTTGAGAGATTTATCATTTTTGAGAAGTATTGATTGATCGAACCTCGAAAACTTTTTCATGATATAGAATCAAATTCTTGAAAAATGGAATAGATCTAGCAAATCTGAACTGAGATAGTTGTGATTAAAAAATCTAGATCCAATCTCATTGTCTGCTTAATCTAAATTTGTAAAGATGGCTGCCCCTGGAGCTGCTCTTGGAGGTGCTCCACAGGAAGTCAATCCAATTATTGTTAGAAGAGCACCCCGTTTGGATCTACCCAAAATAATGGATTAACAGATCCAGTTAGATTTCTTCATATTTATGCTGAATCTTGTGAAGTTTATGGTGAGATTTATCCTCAAGATAAACTTAAGTTGTTTCCTATGGCCTTAACAGGCACATCACAAGATTGGTACTATAACCAAGATGAAACTGAGCATATAGATTGGGAGGTTGTCAAGCGAGCCCTTATCACACGGTTCAGACCCGAAAGTTTATGGAAGACTCTTTCCTACTTTAAGTAAAATTAAAATGGGAAAGCAAAAAATGGTTCGAGATTACATTGAACGGGTGAAACATCTTAGATCTGAATGCGAACCTGAGCTGATTAACGAAAATGTCATGATTATGTGGTTTTTGTCAGGTCTACCTAAACGGATCAGACGTGAGTTGAAATGCCATAATGAGTATGCACTCTTGCAAAATGAATGGAACTCAGTATTTGCCATCTGTGTAATTCACCTGATCATGAGACTATTTTTTGCAACTTCAACCCTCAGATAATTCAACAACGGTATGCCCAGATGGGATATCGAGAACCACAGTATGGAGGTAATCCAGCAGTAAGATCGCGACAATCTGCTCTTGGATACCTAGAACGTTTAGTTTTACCTGCCCCACCAAAGCACTCCGCTCCTCCTACCAATTTGATGGAACCAAAACCTTATGGAAGTGCTGAGCAATGGAACTATGGTAATGATCAGGAAGGTGGATCTTCAAAACAATATGCCATTTATGTTGCTGCTCAACAACAAGCTTCTAGAAATTGGACCAGAGCACCACTTGGATGCTTTGCATGTGGAGAAAGTCACAGAGTTGTAGAATGTCCAAATAAAGAAAAATTTGTACCATTCTGTCATGACTATAGTTATGGGCATTACTATAAAGACTGTCCAGCAAGACTGAAGCCACCACCAACTACAGCACCTGTAAATTTGATAAGAATCAAGCAAAGACCAGTAGCTCAGAATAAACCAAGTGCACCCTTGATGGTGGTCACCAGAGCCTAGAAGCAAAACGAACCAGTAGTGGATCCAGTACCTTCGGATTCTATACCATTGAATGATACACCAATAGCATCGGGAGTCTATCCAAACCTTAATGCAGAAAAACAAAGATATCATAATATGAGGCAATGGATTAAACATTTGCAAGAAGAAGAGGAGCTTGAAGCTGCTAAATCAACAACTGAATTTGGTCTTCACCATTGCAGCCTTCAAGAAATTTACGTACGGATATGAATGATTAGTTGCATCATCTTGAAGAACCCTTCAAGATGACTGAACCAAAAGCACCACAAACAGGACTACTCATGAACATTTTGTATAGTAAGATCAATATTTCATTGGGAGAGTTCCTGAAGTTGGTGCCAAAAGAAAAAGAAGTCTTAGCACAAAAGTCAGCTCAAGAAGAACCAGAAGTCCATCAGGAGTCGCTCTTTTGTGCTGGATTTGAAGAATCTAACGAAGTACTCCATGTTGGAGCCACTTGAAAAAGTGAACAAAAGAATATCACTCTGCCGATACAACATAGACAATTTCCTAAAGAAGCAACCGTGATAGATGGCGGTTCAGGAGCTAACCTGATGTCTACAAAGCTATGTGCAAAATGGGGCCTTACACAGATCAAACCTGCTACTTTTGCTATTAAGCTAGCTAATTAAATGGCAGTTCGTCCACGAGGAATGGTGGAAGATATACCTGTCAGGATTGTAGGAGTACAGTTCGTCATTACTTTCGTCGTGATGGACTTACCAAAAGCGCCTAATGTTTACCGAGTTCTATTGGGACGTCCATGGTTACGAGTTGCACAAGTAACTCATAACTGGGGTACCAGAAAAATCACTTTTGAAAATCGTGAACGTGCATGATCCTAGAACTTGGACTATCAAACCAGTGGTTCAAAAAGAGGATGACAATTCGTCAACAACGGATCACACTTGTGACCGACCACAAAAAAATTTGGGAGTTCATTGCGATTCTCAAATAGATACAGTCGATTGGAATGAAGCTCTTGCAACGATTGACTGTACAACAAGATATATGTGTCAACAAGATAATCAATCAGATTTGAGTGAGATTTTCTTATTAGATCAAACTTTGGATACACCAATCACGTTTTTACTAAATGTGCTGAATGTAGCCTGGTTATCAATGGAACCTATACCAGATCCGATTGAGGATGAACTCATTCCTGTGAGTCATGCCTTGACTTATGATGGCAATGCAGAACTTATGGATGAGCAGATTCTAAATCATATGGATTCGACCAGATTTGGAGTGCGTAATGTTCCCGATGAACCAACAATCAAACCACCCAAAGCAACTATATTGAAGGAAGACAGGATCACAGGATCGATGACAAAGAAACAAGCTAAGCAACATTATAATATGGTCCTGAAATGGGAGAATCCCCCTCGGAAGATTGATTCAAAGGAAGTGCCACCTTTATTGGATAAAGGCAAAGGAAAAGTCAAGGATGATTCTTCAAGTCAAATTTCTAGTAAGACATCATCATCTGGGAAGTCTTCACCTTTGAAGAAAGATTTATCATCTTGAAAGTCATCACCTCCACGATCAAGTCCTGCTAAGAAGGCTAAACGAAGATCCAAGACAAGTCCTTTCGATAAAGAACAAGCAAACGTAGTCCAGCATGATATGCCCGAGCATTTTAAACGTTATACACTGGATGATGCGGTTATCATGTTACCTAAAGCAGATTCCATTCAAGGACAGTCTGTGACCATTGGGTCTACCATTCCCATCACAACTACCCAGGCCACCTCACCCCCACACACCGAAGCCACCTCACCAAACACACAATTCTTTATGGATATGTTCGATGATTCCGACTCCCTTGGGGCCACCAAAAATTTTGAAATGCCCCAGAGCTCTACGCCCTTTGAACTCCAGCCCCCTGGAAGAGGATTCGGACATATCCATGAATCTATTGTTGGTGTTGAAGATGTCAGCCAGCAACCTCACACGGAAGATAGCCCAGTCGCACTTTGGGTCGACAAAGCTGTGAAATCACCGAAACAGTTTGACGGAGGGATTTGAAGAGGAGGGCATTTTGCAAAAGAAGAACTAGTGGCACCTATTCCATGCCTACCAAGGACAGTACCATCAGGTCCTCATGTTGCCGCCGCCTCCACGACCGTCGATTCTGGTGATGCTCTAGGTTTGGTTTCAAGCCTTGTGCAAGTGATGTAGTCTATGCTAGATAAGAAGAAGGAAATGGAGTAGAGAATCTCCGAGATAGATCCGAAAACACTCTGATCAGCCAGAAAATTGTCCAGTTGGTCAAGAGTTAAAGATTGCCAAACAATATGAAGACAAGGCTGAAACCGAAAAGAAGTTGGCCCAGCAACAAGCTAATCGCTTGGAAGACTACATCCGCTCCCTGCAAAATGCCCTGACAACTGCACAAGATCAGGTGGATAAGGCCATGCAGGATGCAAAGCAACAGGTGCAGCTGCTGAAGGGTCAATTACAGATGGCCGAACAAAATCGCACGTGGCTTCAAGGTGAATTGAATGCTACCACTCTTGAACGTGATGCGTATCTTCAAACACAAATACCAGATCATCCGGTCACACCAATGGAGATTGCGTATTTGTTTAAGAAAGTGGAGACATACAAAATGGCCCTTCAGGGATTTCAAGGCCGCTTTGACAGGTTCAAAGGAATAGCTTCAACTGAGTTGGCAAAGGCTAAGGAGACCATCACCGCCTATGAAAAAGCAGCCGCTCAAGTGTTGGAAGCCAAACCACAAATCCCCATACCGGTCATGCCGCAATTCTCCCCTTCGTGCCAAGAAGCTATACCAATGGATACAGGGGTAGATTTGAGCATGGATCGGGGGGAGCTCTAGATATAGCCGAACAACCGCCAATCTTACCGACAGTAGAAGCAGGTTCATCCTCATCAAGAACCACACCTCTATTCAGAAGGCCCATCAATGTCGAGGACCAGATCCAGACCTTCTTAAAGCAACATCTGCATGAGTCCTCGCATGGTGGATGGGTTTTGAAGTTTAAGACCTCTGAGATAGAGGCCGGCAAAGAGTTGGATAAAATACCTGCATTGGGAGAGCAGCCGACATGGAGAATCACTGTTTTTGAAAAAACTTCGGAATAAATTAGGAGTTATGTCGCCAGTCCTATCCAATTGCGGTAGGTCCCTATTATGTGCCAATGCCGTGAAAAAATAAATGGAAAGATTTGGGGTTGGCTATGGACAAGATCACCATCCATACGCCTTATTTGCAATCATCCATTAGCCCTACAGTTGGACAATCTCATTGGATTTCCACCGTGCCTTACAAGTCTATCAGAGAGAATATGTCCAGTCTCCAGATCCAACGGTGTGACTAACTTTGTTGGCGTCAGTGACAACCAGATGGGACAATTGTCTCCCTCCTCTAGCATTCGATCCAAATAAGCCGATGGCCTCAGAGCAAATCAAAGATCAGCTACCGGTTGCTCGTTTATATTTTCATGCGACAATGATGGGAGGCTCCTGGGAATCACGCTTCACATCATGGACAACCTCCAAGTGGATTGCCGGAGCCCACCGTTGTTTCTGCCACACAATTTGGATTTTAATACTGCATGCCTCGACTTTATGGAGAAGGTGCAGTACCATTTAATCAAGATTCGGCGCGAAGCCAATAAAAGTCCCCAATAACTGCATATTGTAGGTGTCATGGGACCGCCACCAGTTTTGGTGGGGGATACTGTTGGAGGGTTTGCGGATCCCAAGGCAACCCTAATCATAGTTTAATAGTGAGAGGGATTTGGCACCCTGCATGTGTAAGTCCAACCCGATGATCACATAGTTATTTGATTGATTAGTTAAAAGTCAATAAAAGGACTTTAGGCCTTTTTGCGAGACTTTTAATGTCGCATGGCCTAAATGTCAAGTTAGTGAATAAAGTTGGGTTTCCCTCCAATTTTTATGGTTCCCACACTTTTTAAATTTGAATAAAAAGAGAGGCAAGGCTGGAAAAATAGGATTCAGAGGCCAGGGTCCTCCTCTCTACTATAAGAAGGGACCAACTTGAGTTGCTCCTCATGTTCATTTTCTCATTTCAATAAAGCAGATTGGTTCTCTTCAGAAATGGATTGATGAATGTCCTTGCTCTTCTTCTTTCCTTCTCCATCTCTCATGCTTTCTTTGGATTTAGCGTTATTGGGATCGAGTGTTATTATACTTTTTATGAGAGAGAAAGAGTAAGCTATCTTTAATGGATCTTAGTGTTAATGAGTACTATGCGTGACAACTAACTCCGTCTCTATGATGCTAGATTGACTAGATCTTGGATTCGGCAAGGAAAGAAACCCACTACAAATGCTTTTGATTGATCAAACCAGGCCGTGATTTTGTGCTTTAGGTGTGTCCTTTGAGAGTACAAGGCAACTTGAGAATGTAGTTGGAAGCCAAATGCCTTAAGACACTCTTAACAAAGTGTGAGCATGCCTTAGAAATAAATTGCCTTAGAAATAAGAATGAAGGCTGCCTTAACAATAATATTTGTAAATATACTTAAGGTAATAACTGTGGCCTTACCACTATGGCATAACTAGCCAAGCACCGAATGCAGTTTATGAGTTTGCTATACACTACGATAAAGAGAAAAGACTTAAGACTTAACAATTCAAAAGCCGAATACATGAAAACTTGTCAAAACCAGGCTACCACATATCTCCCCCCTCAAGTGTGCAGCGGCTCGCAAACACTAAGAATACATAACATTGTTGAATCCTGGAAAATCATGACATGAAGTCGGGCTGCAGTCCCTGATCATGACATGCTTTGATAATATTGTCTTCAACAATTGTATGTGTCATGAAGGCACTGAATAGGAACAATGCAGCTCCATAGAAAGTTTCGCACTTTGCTTAAAATCAGCAACAGGTAACTTTGTTCTTTAGCAGAAAAATCAGCATTTGTTAGCAACAAACTCTAGACAACATCAACAAATCTTGAATAGCAAAGGCATCATCAACTTCTGCATCTTAGACAACACCATAGCCTTAGAACAAGCTTTTATTTTAGATTGAAGATCCTGTAAATAAAGAACCGAAACAAAAGAGAATAAAACCATCTCTTGGAAAAGCATGAATCGATTTTGCTTACGGAAAACCAAGAGATGATTGGACATAACAACAAAACCTTCAGACTATACATAACAAGAACTAAACATATTTGACAAACTGTAAATAACTTTAAGAACTCTACAAGAAACCAGAAACAGAAAAATGAAATGGAATAACGATTCAAGGCGGTCGAAACTCAGATTTCACTCTTCCTCTTCTGAAATTCTTGAAAAACTGGAACAGAAACTTGTGAATATGAAAAATAGAAACAAAAATCAGTATAATGACAGAACAGCTAATGTTTTGGCATTGCTCCCCGACAACAACACCAAAATTGGTATATGTCGCAGCATACCAACAGTAAAATGACATGTATTTGTAGTACAAATAGGTATCGTTCCTACTGGGGAGCAATAAAAGCGCTTATACTACCATTATTAGTGCATATTAAGGAAATAACCGTTGAATGAATGGAGTGGAATATAAAATGATTGCAATGTGGTCATCAACAGATGTTTCCACAATGGGGCTACCAGTACAACCTTGCAAAGAAAACAAACACCCAAGAGAAAGATAATGAATACTTCTTGATGGTTTTCAGATTCAAATGGGAGTGAACTCAAGGAAGCAAATACTTCGGCAAAGAAGAAGCTACACTGTGAAATCTATTCCTTTATCTTGACAATAGCTTATCATGAATCTAACTCCTATGACCTGGGCAAATCATAAGATTGTAGGCTAGAAACACTTCAGTAGACAATTCCAGTCCAAACACTGTGTAATAAGCATTAGCATGCAGTGCCATAAACTTCCTATTACCAAATTGAATCACCATGAAAAGCATAGAGGGTATTCACAATAGAAACAGGTTGAGTGATCCAGAGACACTTTAGATTCACAGTATTTGTATTCATTGTTTGCAGATTACAAAGATATATACAGTCTAAGCACTGCAAAGAAGAGGGATTGCTACACCTCTATACAAGAACTAGAGAACACATTGTTCTGAACTTGTAGATGAATAGAAAAAGTAGTAGATCTACATTAAAGCACCAACAGAGCAACACAGGCTTCTGTTCTACATTGTGTTTGAATGATCTATAAAGCCTGACAAGTTATAGCAAAGGCAAAAGTGTGCTAGAGGCTATGGCTCTGCAACTATTTCAAGAGACAAGCAAATGGGCATTTGACATCTGGAACATGGCTTCCATAAGCCAATAGAATGTTGCCACAGAGGCATCAACAGTTTGGAACAGAATTTTGATGGAGATATCTGCGGAACAGGCTCCACACATGTGTGATTATCCTATATACATGATTTTGGCCTTCACCAAGCATAATTTTCGCATTTTTCACACTCCTCCTCAAAAATCTAGCTTGGTAAGTCTAGCATAGATCTATCTATAACTCCAAGAGCTAATCTTAATTTTACAAATGGATCTTTAGGCAATGCCTTGGTGAGTATATCAACAATGCAATCTGATGATGAAACATGAATAAGCTTGATCTCCTTTGCTTGCACTTTCTCCCTCACGAAATGATGTGAAATCTCAATGTGCTTTGTTCGAGCATGGAAGACTGGATTGTTTGCAAGTTGTTGAGCTGCTTGATTGTCACAATATATGCATGGAATGTCTTCATCCTTGATCAGATGAAGCTCCTCCAAAAGCCTTTTAAGCCAAAGAACCTCCTTTGTTTTTGTTGTCATAGCTTTATACTCGAATTCTGTTGATGAAAGAGAGATGGTATCTTGCTTTATGGAAAGCCAAGATATAGCTCCTCCACATAAGAATGTAGCAAATGCACTTATGGATCTTCTATCCATCTTGTCACCTGTAAAACTTGAGTCCGAATATGCTCTTAAACAAATATTAGTCCTTTCATAAACTATGCCAAAGTCTTTTGTAGCCGAGATGTACCTTAACACCCTTTTTGCTCCTTTCCAATGACATATTAATGGACTTTGCATGTATTGACTCAATTTGCCAACACAAAAACTAAGATTTGGTCTAGTGATGGTTAAGTATATCAAGGAACCAATAAGCATTCTATAGGTAGTGATGTCCTCAAAGGATGCTTCATCACTTTTCTTAGAAACTTTTACACTTAGTTCCGTGGAAGTTTCAACTCCTTTACAATCACTCATGCCAAATTTTGCTAAGATTGATCTAGCATACTTAGATTGACATATGAAAGTAAAATCATTACTTCTAGTGGCTTCTATTCCAAGTATAACTTTAAGAAGTCCTAGATCTACCATTCTAAATTCACTAGACAAGGAAACTTTTACATTTTTGATGCCATCTAATCATTTCCTGTGAGTATAATG